>ML685756.1:29742159-29877146 GCA_007922175.1 Pelusios castaneus | reverse complement strand
TTTTTCCTCTTCTTTCTCTTCTTCGCCTTCCTTTCTCTTCCCTTCCTTTTCTCTTCTTTGCCTTCCTTTCTCTTCCCTTCCTTTTCTCTTCTATTTAGTTTACCGGTACTATTTGGTTCAGAATATTTTTCTCTTGTTTTCCTGCTCTAAAAACTGGGTGTGTCTTATGGTCAAGTGTGTCTTATGGTCCGAAAAATACGGTATGTAACAACGTCATTTTCATGTTCGAAAGGAGACAGCAAGCAGAGCCAGACAAGGCTTGCACTGGCTAAAGGGAAACAAATCTCACTCTCAAGTAAAAAGAGAGAAAGAAGAGCAAGAAATGGATTCTAGCACGCAGAGGTAACAACACCTTTTCTCAGAAGCAAGCACATGGCTGATAGCAACTGCAGTGACAGCATCCCCAACATCCAGTATTGAAGAATACGGCTTGATTGCATCCAGCCCATCGCTTCCAGCTGAGCCACATTCGCCCCAGATAACAACCTATTAGAAACAGAAGACTCAATGGTTATCTTTTATGTGTTCATGCATCAGGAACAGCAGTAATTTTGTATTGTGATGTGGAGGTAGTCTGAGCAAAACTCCTTTCCCCCCTGAAATAATCACTAGCTTCTACTTACAGGGATTCAAATCTTCTTTAAAAACAGTATTAATAAAGATACTGGCAAGAACATTTGGTACTTGTAAGATATGAGGGAAACAAGTTATAGAATCCTTGATTAAAAACATGTACACAAAAAGACATACCGCGTGTGTTCCTGGCATTGCTATGCACAAGGGGTCAACAACCTTTGCTGGCCCCCATTGCTGACCCCTCCTCCCCTACCCTCAGCCAGTGCCGGTGGACTCCTCTGCCAAAAAGACCCCAACCATTGCCTGAGAATTCAGTGATGGCCACAGCTGGAGCCCCCCACTTACAAAAGCTGCTCTGGATGGCTTCTTTCGGCCGAGGAGCGGGAAGGAGTCCCCAGGCATGTCCCCGAAAGAAGCCGCCCGGAGCAGCTGTCAATGATGGGGCGGGGCCCTTCAGCACACCACTGAAAGCCGCTCCAGGTGGCTTCTTTCAGCAGCATGCCTGAGGACCCTCCAGCCACCGCGCTGAAAGAAGCCACCTGAAGCAGCTTTCAGCGGCATGCCTGGGGACAGCCACCCAGAGTGGCTTTTGGCAGCAATTTTATCGGTGCTGCGCAGGGTGCTGCTCCAAATCAGCTCACATACTACTCTTGGCATGCATGCCAGGGATTGCCAACTCCTGCTATACACAATAAATAAAGAGCAAATCCTGTGTTAACATCCACTGGCCACAATCTCACCCACACTTATGTACGTGCTTAGTTTTATGCACCCAAGTAACCCGAATGTCTTCAATGTTGTTATTCATACATGCGATACAATTGCTAAATGCAAATTTCAGATCAATGCTTGCTTTATGCTGTTGTTTTTGTTAGTCCTTTTTGCATTAGTTACCTTTTTGTCCCTACTTCCGGTAATGAAATATTTGCTGTCTGGGGTCCAATCACAAGACCAAATGATTCGGCTATGCACAGCTGTGTTTTTGTCTGTGTATGCAAAGAGACTGAAAACTGGTTCTGGAATAAAACAAGGAAAGAGAAGAAAACTCCTTATAATTATCCTTTGTAAGAAAAATAACTGCTCTTATTTTGCTTTGAAAGCAGTGGTGAGAGGACCAAGTGCTACAGGAATAATCAGATGGGGCACACTCCCACCGGCAACACTGAGCAACTTTGGTGGGAGCTGAGGTTATTCAACACTTTGTAGGTAGAATCAAGCCATAGTCCTTTCATATTTGTTATATATGCCCACTGACCAATAAAAATGTAGCTAGTCAATCTCTCTAACTGCACCATATTGTTAACTGTAATCCCGGAAAACAGTGAAAACAATTTGATCTTCTGCATGCATTTCTCTCGCTCTTTGAAAATTCCACATATCCATGTCTATGAGGATGAAAATACTTTCATACTCTTTCGCCTAATTCTATGACAAGTTGTTTATTTTTCAAAGTATCTTTTAAAAATTATTACCAGTCATTACAATGCAATTTTCACTTTATCATCATGTGTACAGAAGTCACTGACCCAATAAGAGTTGTTAAAAAAAACCTCCAGTGATATTTCAAAATTTCAGAAACGTGCAGTTTTGGATATCAATTCTTTTTTGAAGTTGAACTGCTAAGAACAGAAAAGTATTCTGATTTACTGCAAAGGACAAAGGAGCATTAAGTTTTAATAGGCCTTTACATTTCTTAGGATGGCAGTAAAAGCAGTTTTACTTTAAACTGACTTGGTGATGTGTATTTTGTAGAGAGATGGGTTCTGGATTTGTATATGAACAGAAAATCTCTTCTGCACACCTCCCACAGAGAACTCATGCTCCTTAACTTGGAACAGTGTGTGCTACTTGGAGTTTAAACTGAATGTGCCAATCTTATTCTACTGCTTTATTAAAGTAACACAAACTAACAAAAGAAGTTTCTCTAGTAAAAGGAGTACTGTAAACAAGCTAGCAGGATTAGTGCCAGATTGGACTGGCATACTTAAACATCAATAATACATCCTTTGAGAAGAGAATAAGCAAAGAATCTTGGGAAAGTGGCAAGTACAGAAGATTTTCTTCCTAGTCAAATCTTAGACCTCATCTACAAAATAAAACACCAAAACAATTTTCCTCCCTTCGAACCAAAACTTCAAAATAGATGCTGAAACTTGCTTGAAAACAATATTCAACATTGACTGATTTTCTGTCTGAAATCAGTGGACAACTCGATCTCTGTTAACGGAGCTTCCTGCATGTTTCACAGGAAAATGCAGCCTCTATGGAATAAGGTCGGAGCCTTCCATGGCCACAAAACGTTGACATTTTTACAGTTACTTCTTTAAATTTATTTGCAGTTTGCATCTACATATTTGAACTCCCCAAATTTTCTCTGCAATTTTTTAAAAAAGAAACCAGCAAAAATCAAAACCAATCAAAAAGGAAGAAAAAAAAAAAAAAAAGGGAAAAACCAACCAACTCCCCCCTCCCCCCACAAATCCAATACCCCAACCAGGCAACCAATCTCTGGAGTTTCCTTTTAGTAGATTATTGATGAAAGATAACATCAAACATCAATAACATCAAAGTCTGGGAACATTTAATTTATTTAGAAGAACCAACACAGCCTATCTTCATCTCTGACAAAACCAATGGAAATTTTAAGTTTTAATAATTTAATGTACCATCAAGTAAGGACATTTGGCTTTAAATGTTATTTTTACCCTGATAGTGTTGCTTTAGTTTTTAAGCGATACAGCTCAGTACTGTCTCTTGAAATGCACTGTACATTGCATTTGCTTTGTAGCACACTTATTAAAATTTGTAAACTGTACAATTATGCTACTCAATTTGCCTCACATAAATTATAGATGGAGAAAACTCGTTGTCATTCAGTCCATCAACTGGAACTGCAGCATAATTTCTAGAGGTAAACTGGACAACGTGCTATGGTCTGGGATGGACCTGTCAGGTCAGAAACAACCATCATTCAGTCATAATGGACTTGGTTTTCTAAGGCTTTAATTTCTTTCCAAGTGAATCTCTTACTATCATATTCTCCTCTGACAAAGGACTAGTTCAAAGTTACCAATATATCCCAGGCAGGTCTACCAAACACACATACCTTAATCAGGCCCTGATACTCTGAAAACATTGAGGAGCTCAATAACATTACACACCAACCTAGCATTTAGGTTCCATTAAGAAGCTGGCGTAACTATTCGCGTATGCTGCAGGAGAGCAGAACACATTCCATTACCAGTTGGATCTTCTGTATTTTCCAGGGTTGAAAACAAGTGAATTTCAACTCATCAAATTCTCCTGTCAGAAGCATGCTCAGTAAAGTCAGCTTACTTTAGAGTACATAGAAAATACCAGAGAAGCAGAAAGTAGCCAATCCTGTCAAGAAACACCAAACTGGCATATAGCCCTGGTACCCAAGTCCAAGGACTCCACATAGAACATTAGTCTCACAGTGTCCTCTAGGAATGACAGACCACAAACACAAATAACTTATTTAATGGAGTATAGTTTTACAGTTCAGACCACACATCATAAGTTTCGGGTAACCCATATTTTTTTTATAGCTCTGATTTACTGAAACAAATCAAATTATTTGACAAAAGCTAGAGATAAATCCTATATACATATACTTTTCCCCCCATAAAATTATTTATTTTATTTGTACATTTATACCTGGCTTCCTTCATTTTAATCCACTTTCTGATTGCGCCATATGACAATATTTAAGACAATATGACAGTATTTAAGAAAGAACAATGTGAACAATTCTCTATTTCCTAAAGAGTGAAAAAAATAAAAGTATAACAAGATGTCAATGAGATAAAAGAAGAGAATCTTACTAATTTATTCTTAGAATTGCTTTAAAAGCTAGACTTGTTTAACGACTTTAAACACTTCTTTTTGAATGGACACATCAATATAGTTTACCTGATTGTGATGATTTTTTATCTTGATTTTTCCACAGTGACCAATTCCTATCTCTAGAAACAGCTAGTAAGAATTTGTCATCAGGAGAAAATGCCATCTGAGTAACAGTGAGATTGTGAAAAGACAAGCTCTGCAACTGTTTCCAAGAAGTGGTGCTCCATAAAATAATTGCTGCGTGTTCTTTTTTGGAAGCCTATAAAGACAGGGACAAAAACACTGAAAATGAATGAAAGGAAACAGAAAAAACAAAATGACAAACACCCTAAAATATTAGCATGATTTTTTAAAATGCTTGCAACTGACTTAGACTGAATTTTTCCTAGGGAGTTCCAATATTATTTTCATTCACATGTTATAAGACAGTAGCATATTTCCCACTTAAACTTTCTACCAACCCCTGGAAGAAACTGACAACAGTATATATACAAAGTATAACAATTCACTTTCTTCTCAACTTGCTCATCACCAAATATACCACAAATCATTTATTAATACTAATTTTTGTACACTCATTTGCACAACATGCCCATAAGGCAATATATACCCATTTTATGGATGTGCAAACTGGCACAGAGAAATTAAGTGGCTTGCTCCAAGTCATATAGTGAGTCAAGTAGCCGAATGTAGACCACAACCTAGAATCCGTCTCCGAGTCCTGTACTCTTAACTTCTAGATCACAATCCCTGACCACCTGATAGCATATAATTAATTTCTCTCTTTCTTTTCTTACCTTACATGCTGAGGCAATTACAGTTTTTGAATTGTTACAAGCAACACAAAATATTTCATAGCCATGTCCATATCTGAAATAAAAATAATATTTGCTATACAAATTATACAATCTTGGTGATAATGTTTCAAGATTTGTATAGTTTTACTGTCTTTTTTTAAAAAGCACAGAGGTTGAAATTAGGAAGCAATATAAAAAAACAGCAATACAAGTATTTAATCTCCTGCATTTTCCTTCGCATTCCTAGATCAAGTCAATAAGGGAAGCAGTATTTAAAAAGAACTCAAACCCTTCAGAGAGAGAATAAAAATGAGGTCATTTACTTTACTGTTGTTAAATAATCTATATTACAACAGTGGGTAGAGGCCCTAATCAGAATCATGCACCCATTGTGTTGGGTGCTGTACAAACATATAATGACCAAGTCCCTGACTCAAAGAGTTTACAATCTAAAAAAGACAACTGAAAAGCAAGTTCACTCTACCCCCCCCCCCCCCCCCCAGGATGTACACAATTATATATCAATACATGAATTCCCCCAATTCAATACATGCACACCAACACATATCAGGCAGCCTTTCCCAAATATCTTTGGTGCAAGTTCTAGAAAATCATGTTCAGGCACATCTGGGGAATATGGTGCTTGAAGGTTAGTATCCACTCTGAGGCAGAGCTACAATGGTGTATTATATTTTCTGAGGTGTATTTCTGTTGTTCTAGTAGCAAAGTGTGAGATTTTGGGTGGAAGAGTGGAGTGCATGCACTACTGGATCCCTTAACTTCATCTCTTTAGTGTTAGCTATGCCATGTACAAACTAACCTGAAGTGACACAAAACATAGTGGCGTTATATATTAACCTCCCAGATGTGGGGGTTGGGGGCGATTGGTTGGTTTTTTAAGATTTAAAAAGGGGGCTGCAATGAGAAGAACAGGATCTCTGTTGCCTGTCTGTCTGAGGACTTCATGAAAAGGCACTGCTATCAAAGGTTTTTTTCTTCGTGAAAGTAATAATCAGAGTTTTGCTGAAGATCTTCTTGTACAACCCAAGAATATACTAAAGAATACTATACTATACTAAAAACAGATTAAACCTTTAGGGATGCTGGAAGAAATAGCATGCTGTCACAATAATACTGAATTTATATAATGTGCATGTACTTTGTTTGGTCTATAAAATCAAAAATAAGAATTTTAATCAGATTAAAATGTTTATTTAAACAAGTGATGTTATGCAAAGATTACACTCTGCTTATTTGAAGTTACTGCCTCATGCTCAAATAAAATGGCCTGAATACATTTATTTGAATTAGGGCTGTTAAACAGAGTTAACTCAAGCAATTAATGCAAAACAAATTAACTCAATTAAAAATTGGGTGTGATTAATCGTAGTTTTAATCTCACTTCTAAGCAATAATATAATGCCTATTTAAAATATTAGGAATAATTTTGGAATGTTTTCTACATTTTCAAATATGCTGATTTCAAACACAACACAGATTACCAAGAGAATAGTGCTCACTTTATTATTTTTGATTACCAATATTTGCACTGTAAAAAAGATTTCTAAAATGGTATTTTTCAATTCACCATCTCTTACAAGTACTGTAGTGCGATCTCTAGCATAAAAGTGCAATTTACAAATGCAGATTTTTTTTTTAACGTAACTTCACTCAAAAATAAAACCACATAAAACTTTAGAGCCAACAAGTTCACTCAATCCTACTTACTTCAGTCAGTCTCAAAGACAAACAAGTTGTTTACATTTATGGGAGAAAATGCTGCCCACTTCTTATTTACCATCACACCTGAAAGCGAGAACAGGCATTCGCATGGTTCTGTTTGTAGCCAGGATTACAAGGTATTTATGTGCCAGATGTGTTAAACATTTGTATGTCCCTTTCTGGTCTGACTTGCAGACTGCATTACTTTTTTTAAATCTTTTTTGCAGTGCAAATATTTGTAATAAAAAATAAGAATTAGGGCTGCAAATTAATCATAATCATTGCAAGTGATTAACTCAAAAATTAATGCATCTTTTTAAAATGAGAGTTAATCAATCACACACCATGCCACTGTGCTCAGGGGTGCCCCTCCTCCCACCACCCGGCTCCACTACTGCGCCCACCTTCTTCTCTCCCCTGCCCCTCCAACCATGAAGTCACCCCTGGCCAAGCTACTTTGGACCAGTAGCCTGCTTGTCTCCCATCTGCTGTGCGGAGTGGGAGAGTTAATGTCAGTGTGTCCCCCTCCTCCTGCCCATGTATCCTGCTGCCACTGAGCTGGGATCAGGGCACAAGGGGAGCCTGCCACTGTCGGATCAGGAGTGAGTGCTGCTGACTGAAAAGTGTTCAGGCTCCTGAATGCTCTGCTAAAAGAGACAACACTTCTCTCTCACACATGCTCACGCCCACACTCCCCTCGCAATACCAAAAATATTTAAACAAACATTATTCCATTATTTTTAACAGTACAATTAAAACAGCGATTAATTTCTTTTAATTGTTGGACAGCCCCAATTTGATACTGTTTTTGAACTTAAATAGAGCTCACAGCAAATCTCCCTAAAGCAACACAATTCCACATATACAATGCAACATATAGAGAGATTAACCGGTTTAAACACCTGAACAAAGAAGCTGAATAAATGATTCTAGGATAAATTTTATTTTGTTTATAAATTTTAAAAAGCTTATTCATTTATTTTCTTAGTTCCCAAGGATAAGGACCATGGGTAAAATTTTCAAAAGTGGCTTAGCAGCCTAAGTCTCACCAATTTTCAATAGAACATAAGCTCTCACATCACTTTGGCTCTGATTTTTACAAAGTATGTAGGCATTATTGTGCTTAGTGGTAAAATGCATAACTTAGAAGCCTAAAAGAGATTTATTTAGGCACTTAGAAGCCAACATCCCATAGCCTAAGTGCCTAAATCTGTTTTGAAAATGAGACTTAATTAGGCATTGCAGTACCTAAATACCTACCTTTAAAATTTGCACCCTAATCACTTTTAAAAGCTTTACCCGGTATCTTTATCTGTGTATCACAAAAGGATGAACATTCAGGAGGGAACAGCTGTTTAAAGCCATTACAACCTGTGGTAAATTCTTCCAATGGCTGTTTACCCTCACAATTAAAAAACTGCAGTTTATTTCTAGTCTGAATTTGTCAAGTTTCAATTCCCAGTCACTGGATCTTGTCATAATTTTGCCTGCTAGATTTAAGAGCCCTGTATTACCAGATTTCTGTTTCCCGTATAATTATTTATAGACAGACTATCAAGTCACCTCCTTCTTCCTGATAAAGTAAATAAATAGTATTTCTTTATTCTTTCACTCCAAGGCACGTTTTCCAATCCTTTAATGATTCTCATGGTTTTTTTCTGAATCCTCTCCAGTTTTTCAACATCCGTCTTGAATTGCGGACCTCAGAACAGGACTCAGAATTCTAGTCGCAGTCTTACCAGTGCAAAATACAGAGGAAAAATACCCTCTGCACTCCTATTTGATATTCCCCAGTTTATACAGACAAGTATTACATTAGCTCTTTTGACCACAGGGTTGCACTGGGAACTCATGTTCAGCTGATAATACATCGTGACTCCCAAGTCCTTTTACAAGCCACTGCTTTACAGGATTTTGTAAGTATGGCCTACAGTCTTTGCTTGTAGGGTTCTACTCATCTACATTTCTTTATTACCGATAATCTTGTTAGCATACATATTATTTTAATCCTTCATTTCTTTCTAAAAGATATTTTTTATTATTTGTATTATACAAGTGAAAAGCGGCCTCAGTTAGGATACAAGCATAAGATGCCTAATTAGCAGCTGCTTTTTTTCTCAATGTAAAAATCAGACGATTAAAAATGTTTGTTAAAGATGAAGCCTCATTTGATAAAAAATGCAAATTAAAAAGCGAAAAGCTGGCAACTTTGTTCTTCTATACTCTATGGTAAAGGCATATAAAGTATAACCCACACAGCCCCAAAATGTCACTCACCCGTGTCTCCCTATCATTAATATGATTGTGTGTTCCATACAAATGAGATACATCTCATATGTTATATCTCATATCTATTACTCTGGATACAATCTAACATGTTTTCATTTTCTCCTTGCAAGAAAAACAGTGATTTTGTTTTAGCATTTTCCTGGCAAATGGGCAATTTGTTTCCCTAAAACTGTCTAAACATTGAGCACTGGGCTCTTTCAGTGGTATTCCTTCTAAAATGAGGTGGGTAACATGGCTTTAAAGTGGGTATTACGACAGAACTGCCACTAAAATGGAAACAGCTTAGGTTTTTAAAACAATCATAAGCCATATTAAGTTTGCAAATGTCTATACAAAGCAGGTGCAGCCACCAACTCTCTGGAAGTTGCTGATGCAGTTCTTACTTTTCAAACACTAAGAAATCCCTGTTCTACAGACACTTAGCTGGATGGACTGAATTGGGAATAGTGGGAGATGAGAGTGGGTATATTCAGTACGGCATTCTGGCATCTCTCCATGATGTCCTCTTGTGTGCCAAAATCTAAGGCTTCATTTTAAAGGAAGTGTCTAGCTGTCCTGGTTGCAAATAACACGCTGTAAATAACATCTGAATTTGCAGTGAGGTTGAAATAATAAACTCTTGGAGTTCAACTTCCCAGTTTACCTCCAATGATCAAATGCGCTACTAACTAATTCTTTTTAGTCACAAGCTTAACGCTACTTATCTCTTCCCAATGAAGATGGAGCCAAATTCAAGGAGGCCAACAGAGCACAAAGAGCACGCAGATGTTCAAATGTAATCAATCTAATGTGGGTAGCATCTGAAGTGGGTGGGGTGTGTACCCCGCAGAGAGCTTGAATGGGTTAATATGGCCCTGAAAGGCCAATTATGTTACGTGGCTGCACCTGGAGGGAGAGAGAGGCTTAACTGATCACGAAGTGCTGCTGGGCAGTAGCAGAAAGAAGATTTTTCTCATTCCCCCCAAAAAGTCATTCTGAAAAATGAAGACAAGCTTAGTAAAAAGAGAGAATAGACACAAAGTATGAAAGAAAAAAGAAAAAAGATTAGAAGCAGGCTCAGATGATAACGTAGGCAAAAAAAAAACAAAGCTGAGAAAAGAAAAACCACTAGCCATGAAAATAAAAATAGGTGATATTAATCCTGTGAAAGTACCTGATTGGATTAAAAAAATATAGGGCAGATAGTATGAGCCAAAAGGTTGCAAGATGGGAATCTTTTAGTTACATGCAAAAATAAAGAGCAGCTTGATAAATGCTAAAAATGAAAACTTAGAACCTGCCAGCTACTGAAGTATGGGATACCACTGGAACTAACCGATGAGAAGATAACAAAAAACACAGGAGGAAATAAAGTGTTAATAAGTAAATGGCTAATTAGTAAGATAGGAGGAGAAAAGAAACCAACAACAGCTGCTCTGATTACGTTTAAGGAAGGGACTATTCCTAAGAAAATATTAGGGTATCAGATATTTAGATTCAAGCCCATATATCCCACCTCCCCTAAGGTGGTGTAATTCTCAACAGTAAGAGTGGCAAATGTTTGTAGAGGGGCAAATGAGATGCAGTAACCGTGGGAGTCTAGCATTTCTATGAAAACTATATAAAAAGGGTGGCAGCCGGCATAAAGACTGTGGTGGGAGTCACAGTTGGGATGGAGGATGTACTGTGGCAAGACAAGCAAGAGAGAAACAAACGTTTAAAACTGCTAATAATATATCTAACCCAGAAGCTGTAATGAGACTCAAAATATCACGTAGAAAAGAAAAAGAAAGCAAGCTTGGGAAATGGGGAACTGTAGATACAGTCCCATTCTATAAAGAATATGATATACACTGCAGAAGGAACAAGCAAGAATATATTAGTAGTGAAAGAGAAAGGTTTATTGCATTTTTGATAGGAGTGATAAACTGCACATTACAAACTAGAAAAAAGAGAAAAAACGAAAATTATAGCAAGAGAAGTGGAAAAATACTTCTAGGTTAGCAATCTGTCATATTCGTGCAATCTTGAGTGAGGGTAATGGTGAAATATGACGAGTACAGGAATCACAATCTTTTATTGGAAACCATGTTATTTGATAGCACATGGTCAAGAACTAAAACAAAAATATACTGGAAATAGAACTAACCCAGGTATCATATTCAGAAAACATTGTTGGCTAAAAAGCTTTTTAAAATTCCAGGGTATAATGCCTTTAGGTAAGAATAAAAACTAGGTACAGGAGGAAGTATTCATACTTTCATAATGGAAAGATTAAACTACATAGAAATAAATCTCAGATATAACACTGTTGAGATCTCAGTGCAGAAGAGAAATATTTATTTTAAGAATTTATAATATCTATAACCTGTATGGGAAATTAGAAAGTTCAGAATCACAAGAACAGTGGAGAATGCTAAAAGACCATACATTTTATGAGGTAATATAATAATAAAATCATAATAAGTTATGGGGAAATAAGACAACTAATAGCAATGGCACATGTCTGGAAAGACTAACAGATGAAAACAATCTATAGTTTTAAGTGATGGCACCCCAACTACATTTTAATGCACCAGATGGTAGGTTTTCTTGGTTAGACCTGGGAATTATAACAGCAGTTATTGCAAGCAAATGCAACTGGGAAATGTATATGAAAAAGGAATGGGGAGTGATCCTTTCCCGATGCTTATTAGTTTTCAAGGATAAGGTAAGGTTGAAGTTAATGGAAAATTACCCACCTAGAATTTTAAGAAAGCTAATTGGAAGCTATTTACAAGTAAAATGTACTGAATTTGTGAACCATCACTGCGTGAGTGATGACAGAGAGTTTCAATGACAATGTAGTAAAGAAGATAATAGCAGCAGCTACTGTAGCCATACTACCTAAGATATTAAAGTACCTCAAAACTAAAAATTCCCTTCTATGTTGGAATGAGGAGTGCAAGAGAATAAAGCTTATAAGAAAGCAAAACATTACAATGAATAGTGAAGATCCAATGAAGTATACAAGAAGTAAGACAACAACAAAAAGTGCTGTAATAAAACCAAAGAAAGAGCTGGATGAAGTATTGTGTGGAGTTAAATAAAGATATCCAAGCATCAGAAATATATGGGCAAATCAGGATGAATGACTGCAATTCAGAATAAGAGAAGTTACTTCCCAGGTCTTATTGGAACTGACAAAATGGTTAGAAGTTCTGATAATGAGGAAGCAAAAGTTTTAGCAGCAACTTTGAAAAGTGAGTAATGATGAAAATACAAGCGTAGTTTGCCACCAGATTAAAAGACAATTCACTGAAGAACTCTAAATGCAGTTGGGGAAAACACAAAGCTACTATACTGAATGAAAGGTTTTACATGCAAGAAGTAGAGAAACCTGTTGATATAAGCAAAATTATGTCCCCAAGTAAAGATAAAATATGCAATATAATGTTTAGATATCTTCCCGAAAGCAGCTGGAGGTCTTTTGGAATTATATAATACTATATGATATGGGAACAAGGAGTGATCCCAGTAGGGTGGAAACATGCAGTAATTCCATTAAGAAAAACAGGCAAACTATCTACAAAATGGATGCTTATTGAATTGCCCTTATGTCCTGTCTGGGTAAAATTAGGGAGAGAATGGTGAATGAAAGATTAGTTGCCTATATGGAAACCAATGACATTACAGATAACTGCAGAGTGGTTTCAGGAGAGGAAGATGCATCATCAAACATATTATTAAACTGGAAACAGAAATATGAAAAGTATGAGAAACAAAGCTTACCTGATAGCTGTCTTTCTAGATATTAAACGAACGTATGACATGCTATGGAGTGAAGGCTTATTGTACTAAGTAGTGAATATAGGGATAAGGGGGAAGAAAATATGGATGATTAGATTTTTTGAATAAAAGGACCATGGAGGTCAAAGTTATGACTTATGTCGAATACATAAAATATTTTAAATGGTACATTGCAGGAAAGTTCTATCACCCTGACCTTATTTAATACAATGTTAAATGATCTTCCAAAATATCAGTGCTGGGGTGCATACTCCATGGTATTGTATCTGTCTGAAGAACAAACAGATATAGACACAAAGCTTAATTTCCTAGGCATAATATTTGGAAAGAAGATGGTATTATATTAAAGATAAATGCAAAGGAATGATTAATGTGTTCAAAAGCACTGCTGGATCAAATGGGGGGCGGGGCAGATAAGAAAACGCTGATGACAATATACAGGGTCTTATTCAGATCAGTTGTTGACTATGGCTGCCATGCTTTTGCATCAGCATCAAAATCAGAATATAAAAATAAGATTTAATACAAGCACAAGCACTAGGAGCTGCAGGTGGTGCACTTATTACAACACCCATATGTACAGTACAGGTACCAATACAGTGTGAATGGAACTACGGGACCTAACTTTATAGGAGGATTCTTGGGAATTCAGTGGGTGAGTGATAGTGCATAATGTTAGATTTCCATATGCTGTCTCAGTTAAAATGTTACATTATTTAGTAAAAATATTAGGCAAATGGGTAACGTTACAAAAGCATTACTACCTTGCCTGAAAGACAGAGGACACAATTAGAAAATATAAACTATGAAGTATTTAGGAATTATAGTTAGCAGCAGCAATAGACTATTCTGTCAAGACTGCTTCACAATGAAAAAGAATAAAGAAGGGGGCTGCAAGGAGAGAGTTTACGGTCACTACCAAGGCATTAAGTGGATGTGATATGGGAAAGAGACAGGACTGCCACAACACGAAGTCTAGGAATTATTTGTTGGACTTTTGTTGAACTTGTTAACTCCAAAAGGGGTGGAGGGGCTAAATGGTGACATGACTGGAGGACCGAGTTTCTAAAAGAAAGAATATTGCATAGCAAGCCACAAGCAAACACGCAATGTAGTGAGAGTTACGTTCCTAGACCAAGACGCAAGGAGATGCACGACTGGTGAGAGAGCAACCCTCAGAGTCGGGCATGGTCTGTGGAAGGAGCTTAGAAGTGTAAAGATTACCAAGACCTTATTTTTTCCCCACAATTCGATCCTCTCTTTATGTAAACAAAAACCCACTCCTAAACCCCCAGAATGAATTAGAAGAAAAACCAAAGAGTGTACTGCATTTCACAAATCATTGAATTAACAGAATAATGAGCGACATTTTTAACAGAGTATGCACACAGGTCATTTTGCCATGGTGGTGTGTAATGAACAAAACCTTTGTGCGTAAATAAAACTGCGTGATTTTCAAAGACTGCAGTAATCACACTGATTAAATTAGTTCAGGGTGTGGCTGAAGTGAGCAATCAAGAAAATTTCAAATATGTATACGCATGCATGCACACACATTTCTGAAAACATTCTGGTTGCAATCACACCTGTGCTCCAGCGGTGCAATGATTCAGCACACAATACTTACATAAACCTGCTGCATACTAATTCTATATTGTGATTTTCCAAGAAGATTAACATATATTTTAAATTGTATCATCTCAAAATTTGTCTAGTTCCGTATATCACAGTTATTAGGTCAGGCAAACACTTCAGTGGATTCTACACAGTAATATCTATTCAATTAAATATTTATTAAAATTCAACATCAGTTTTTTCAAATTTTGGTGGTGGAGTTAAAGCTTGACTATCTGGCACAGAAATGCAGGTGCCAAGCAAGCTATTTTTAGCAAAGCATATTTTGCTAAAAATAGCAAAATAACATATTTTCCTGCTGCTATGGCCACCTGCTATCTATATTATGTGATTTCATGCTGCTTCTTTCAAGATTAATGCTATGCAATAAAACGAAAGCCAAGAATCTTTTACATCGCATTGCCTGTTTATCAAAAAATATCCTCTTAAAAAGATTCAGTATCTCTTAAAATAGCAAACAGATTATTAAATAAGCCATCTACAATCCCATATAAAATAGTTACGACTAAGTTATGTGGATCACAAAAATATCAAGGTAGTATTACTGAATAAGAATCCCAAATGGTGGGTATACTAAAATGCAGCTAGACTTCTCCCTCACACTTTTAGCTGGCCCTCCCTGAGGCAGGGGACAGTAAGTAGCCAATCTTGAATTTGAGCTTTTTAAAATGAGAAAAAATATAAGTATTTCATTTTGGACACACAAAGGCTGTAGATTAATATAGGCAGAAACCCAAAGACCTTTTGATGTGAATTATGGACCTTCCTAAGATGGGCAAGTGAGCACGGGAAGATCATTGGCACAGTCTATCACCTCAAAAAAGAATCATGGGTAGATTCTTTCTATGGTAAACTAGTCACTAAAGCTTGAAGCATACTGTGTGAGCTGAAGTCATTGCCACTAGGGTAAACAGCCCTCATGGTATCAGACTATGATCCTAAAAGCATCCCAACGCCAGAAGACAAGGGGCTCCCTAGTATCTAGCAATGAGTTTCAGCTGGTGTAGCCAGCCCACTACACGCAAACTCACTCTCATCATAATCTGTATAAGGTTATGGTAAGGTATGGTATAAGGTAAAATGCAAGGTATTATATACAAAGTGGACTTAAGCGTCCACACTGGGCTTAGGTCAACATAAAGAAGGGTTAGGTCGACCTAACAAAGTGGACTAAGTCCACATCCATGGACACTGCTTTAAGTCAAGTCGACTTAATAAGGTTGACTTTAAGTCAACCTTATTAAGTCGACTTAAAGTCGACCTAACTTTTTCTAGTGTATACATGGCCTATGAGCTCTGGAGGTTCCTGATTAAAAAATTAGTCAGCTATGCTGGAAGACTGGTGAGAAAAATGCCTTGAACAAAAAAATTAGTTTGTTGAGTTTTAGTTTTAAATGCATATTTTTATTTTTGTTTCTTTGTTACCATTTCTATCCTTATTCCTTACACTTGATTACACTTAAACCTGTCCTTTTATTAATAAAGGCTTTGACTGATGTGGAGGGTTTGTCTTTTTAAAGGAGCAGCAAACAGGTTTTGTGAGCGCTCGAGAAGGAGAAGCTGACCACTAATGAGAAAAATGTCTTCTGGGGAACTCAGGAATTGGGTTCACTGGTTGTTACCTGCTAGGCAAGATTTGGACTGGCAGAGGATCCTGAAGAGTTTGCTGGCAAGGGAGACATCCTGGTGTGCCAGAAAACTGACAGAGCTTAGCAGCAAAGCTCTTACTCGCTGAGGCTATGGAGGACAACACAACAGCTCACAGTTCTGAGAATTTCAGCTGACCATCACAAATTTATGCAGCAGAGGTAAGCCTTATTTATTTGAAACAATTGCTTGATTCCAGTTTCCTTACAAACTGGCCTGAGTTTGGGGTGTTCTTGTCAAGATTATAAAGTTTACTTTGATCAGAATGAAGGACAACGTAGCGTTGGGGTCCCATTGGGTTTACCCATGCCATTAGGACTGGATTTTTTTAAACCAGTCATTTTCTGACCTTTCATCACGTCCTTAATGTCATTAATGGATTTTACGAACAACAAATTCCAGCATATGCTTTATTTATATTTACTATGTGTATTGCTTTTGCCCAAATGGTTTGCATTAGTTGATATGATCATATTATTTGAAAACCGACTTCTCATGAATTAAATTTGTTGCAAATGCTGTGTTCTTCGTTGCCATGTAATTTTAGAGATGTTTCAATGAATCAGAAAGATCTGGGTTTGAGTAAGTGTGTTTATATCTAGAAATATAATAAGAGTTTTCTATAAGTTCAGTATACTGTTTTTGGCTATCATTTATATCATAGGCTGGTGATATAAACCTGTTAGTCTTGATGGGTCTTAATATCAATTTTTTAACAGGATATGCATCACGGAGAACTTTTTAATAGGAGGGTTCAAAAGCATTAAGCTGTACATGAACTTGACAGAGAGCTGTACTTGACTGTTATGCTACAAACATACCATCATGCCTCACAGAAATAATTTACACAGTGCCACCCTTTATGCTGACCCATATTAGAAAGTTTCTTACAACCTACATACTTAATATGCACAACATCAAAACAACTAGCATATGACTGAAGAGCAGCACTGGATTATTCCATTGTAATGGATGTGTTATAAACATGGATAATAATACTGTGTACAATACTACATGAATCAGTTACAAGAGCTTCCAAGATATTTTGTAATGTTTCTACTTTTATATATATAAAAAAATAACTTACAGCTTTTGAACTTCAGGCCATAGTGTATTCTGCAACAAATGATCTTCTGTGGGAGGTTCTACAAAACATATGTATACATTTTGTTCATATCTAGTACGTTATTTTTATCAGCTAATTTCTCTGTCCCAAAGTAACACCAAACACCTCTTTTCTAGTAATGGAAACAACTCTTAAGTCATATAAATACCTTTTTATGTTACATACCTGTAAGGATCAAGGGTTGAAAATAAATCTGATGATACTGATTGGAAATACTATTAAACTTTTCTTCCTCATCAGCTGGTTGAGCTGCCATATCTCCTGTTCAAAATAAATATTTAATTCAGCCACAGAGAAAATATATGAAAAATTGCCTAAATGTAAGTCAAGAGAACTTATTAGTTTTAGGGCAGAAATTACCTGGAGGAAGATGTATCTATTTCCAGTAATATTCTAATATGCAACCTAGTAGCCAGTTATTTAATATCAACACAAGTATCTATTTGATGTACAACTAGGAAAAGTGAGGAAGTCTGTGTCAGATAAATAATAGCATGAAATGGAAAACTTGTTACCTGATTATTTTCTTTCTGGACCTGGCCTTTCCCTGGATTAGAGGCATTTAATCTCTCTCTATCTTTCAGGGACTCTGAGCCAGCACAGACTTATCCACAAACCATCAGGAACTGACCATATGCTTCTCCTCATTCACTTGAGGGGTATTTTCAAAAAACACAAAAGCCAAGATTTTAAAAACTAGTGCTTAAAGTTAGGCTTGTAAATATATATTTAGGCACCTAACTAAGAAGTTAACTTGCAAGGTGCCAAACACCTGCACTTCCCATGAATTACCACTTAAATGCAGTAGATGTCTAAAGTTAAAGTAAATTAGTAAATTAAAATGTAATTGGTAATCTGATCCTGGAGAGGCTACAGATAAGATACCTAAAAACCATATTGGATGGGGCAGACTTGGAGAGAGGTCAGTCTCAGAAAGGAAGCTATCAAGCAATAAATTTTCAGTTCTGGATGTTAACTTTGCCTCCAGACAACGTATCTGGCATACAGCAAGCACTAAGAAAAAAATACATGCAAGGATGAAGAAGGAGGCAGAACAGAAGAGAAGGGTTCCCTCTCCCTGAAAATCACCATCCCTTCTCTACTTTCAGACAAGCACATTGGGAGCACCTTCATGGTTAAGATGCTTCTGCAGAGTAATAAAAGTCAAGCCTATAGTGATTTACCAAACTGCTGACAGTGTTTATGGCAGTGTTGCACATTTCCTCTGTACTAGCTGGTGCCCTTTCCGCCTGTCATATCGCTTTGGAATGTTCTGAATGGGCTCTGAACATTTCTATAATTAGTTTATTTGCATGTGACAATACTGCAGTGGACAGAACACTTGTTCTATCTAATGCATGCAGAGATTGGCTGCTCTCAGTTGAAAGACATTTAAGTGAAGAGGAATAAAGGATCTTTTCCTAAACTGATCAGTTCCACAAAGGCATATTTTAACTGTTTTAAAATCACATCTAACATGTCTGTGCCACATGTGCTTCATTTGCTGAGGATGTGGGGTACAGAATAAAAATTATGTTATGAATTATTCTGGTATAAAAAACACTACTTTGCCCTCCCGTCTTGATGAGATCAGGGATTTTGGAGAAGACTCTGGCTGAGGTGACTGTGACCAGGAAACATGCCTTAAGAGCAGATTTTAACTAGGAAAGCCAGGCCTAACTCTTCGTTTGGAGCCTCAATACCATCTGTGATCTATCAGAGAGTTGGATGAGCCCGCACTGAATAAGCATTGTTTAACGTATGTGTGAGATGCGATAATGGGCAGTATGAGGCCCAGTTCTAGACAGTTTTATGAGAATTCCAGAAGAGCTAGAATGCCTAGATTTTTTTGACTGATACTTTTATATATACCCCTAGAAGAATTTTGACCAAACTCTTGTGTAAGCTGAGTGGTTAGAAGACTAGTGTGAGGCTAAGCATTTTACTGTAAAGTATCACCCTATCTGATTTAATACGTACCACTCAATAGACAAACTGTCAAGTTCAGCTAACCTAGACTGGTGTGTAGGAGCAGATCCTGTGATAGACATCTTGTCTACAGGAGAGAAAGAACAAAAGCCTCTGATAGCTCCACTAAATCAAGATTTTACAGCCATCTTGGCCAACTTGGCATGAAAAGAATGACCACTTCCTTTCTATATCTTTTTAACACTTCTTCTTAGGGGAGAAGCCTACATCCTTTGTAAGCTAGAGAATCTGTGCCTAAAAAGCCCTGATCTGCTTCCCTGATGAAGGGATTCACTTCAGTGTTTTGACTGAATGCAAATTATTATACTTGGAGTTAGCCTAACTTTTTGGATATTAGCTGGAAATTTTCCTGGGGCCGGAACCATTCTGTCTTTAATATGCTTATACCTTCAACCCATTGCTTTTTAATTTTTGTTTAAATGCCTTTATGTGGCTCACCCTTAAGGAGACTAAGTGAGCCTCCTCCTCCAAGAGGCCCTGGTAGCAATGCCCTAATGCTTATGTCATCTATGAACAACTTTAGACACCTCAGCCAGACTGTTACCAGCAATACCTTCACGAACAACACCTCAAGGGCAGAGAGATAACTAAAGTGTGGTGTTTTGCATCATCAATTATTTCCACAGGTGAAACAGAAAATTGGCAATGGCTGAGTATGACTGGAAAATGCAAATAAGCTTCTGCAAGGTCCAATGGCATTAAGAGGTCTTTTAGAAAAACTGCAGATAGGACAGAAACTAAAATGTACGTCCTGTTTTACTAATTTTCCAACCTGAAAATTTTGTGGCCAGTCATCACCTCTGGCATAAGCACTGGACAATGGATAATAACTCATATCAAATTCTGTGAACATCCAAGTTATGAGATAGAATCTTTACAGGGAGAAACTATTAAAATAGTGATAAACAACATAGATACTCTAAAGCAATGCTTTTAGGTTTTTGTTGGATTGGGAAATGAATGCAAGTCATCCTATGAGGGCAGAAGTACAACTCCAGCGATGAGACTTATTTAAGGGGTAAGCAGAAATAGCAGGATATTCCATTCTAAAACACCCGGTTCCAACTGACCTCAGACAGATAAGTACAGGAGAGTGCAGCATGCATCCTATCTAGAATTTTACTCTCTTCATCCCTTTTCCAAACTCATGAAACAATGAGCAGTAGCAAACCATTCTGAAAAAGATCTCACACCTCCTAGAACTAAGGGCAATACAACCTTTCTCTCAAAACTTGATTATAGCTCTACTCTATATTCTCCGTAGTAAGGATAGGATCAGGAGGCATCTAGGCTTTTCTAGATGTAAAAACAGACTGTATTTGGCTTGAGGGGAGAAGGAGAATGGCCAAGTCCAGGAGCCCCAGAGTCGCATCTGAACTACCTCCAGAGTTTGCAAGCACAACCCAAAGGTCTCAGACGGGGTGAGATGCCAGGGTCTGGAATGAAGCACCTTCTCTTTATTTTTATTTTAACTATTATCTGTTTAAGGAGCTCATCACCGTACTGGCAGTGTGCCTTACAAATGTCACTCACTAGTCCTGTCAATTTCCCCTTAGGAAGAGATGTATGATTATCTTGGTTTATTATGTATGGAAAGCTAGACCACTGATCTATTAAGCAGCTTGCCCAAAAGTCACACAGGAAGCCTGTACCAGAAACAGGAATGGAGTAGTTTTCTTAAGACCCAATTCAATGCGTTAGCAACAAGAGCAGTTTCATCTATTGTTTGGCAGAATACAGTCCTATAAGACTCAGATTTGGCCACAAAGGTCCCACATTTTCATAACATCCAAACTTAGCTATTCTCTAGATCTACAAATGAAGCTCATGCAATGAGAAAGCTCCAGCTGTTAAAAAAAATCCCACAAATTCAGCAACAGACGTCCCTGGGAACACACCAGCCTGCTATTTTCTGTGGTGGAGCAGAGTGCAGATATAGGTCTCAGTCCTAATTTTCAAAGTTGTTCATGGAACTGAACCTAGTAATCTGTGACACCCTCCACCTCCCATCCCACCACTATAACAATGCTCTATTAGAACACTGAACTAGTTGGCCATTGAGGAAATTAGTGATTTTGGGATGTAGAAGTTCATAGGAGCTGTATCAGGACTACAGAACTCACTTGCCTGTTGAAATATGGAGGACCACTAATCCCACCTCATTGTCCAAACCTTCCCATATCAACACCCTCATTCACATACTTCAGTATTAAAAATTCCTAAGCCTGCCTCTAATGCCAGGGAAAGGAGAGCTCAATACCTAAAAATAGTTACAGATGATCTTAAACATTAGGCAACTGAATGCTACTCAAGTCATCAGAACATACACTTCAAACAAGTAATGATATATATTTGAAAGCAACTCTGAAGTGTTTTCATCATTATTTCACAATAGTCTTACCCTGAAAGACAGCTTTATTGGACAAACCCAGAGCAGGTACAGTTGCACCTTCTGGAAGGTCAACATCTTCCTAGGCCAAAAATGTAAAAATATTATGTACGATTTTTCATGCAGAAATCAATATACCTTATAGGTACTTTAACATCAAGGGCTAGATTTCACTGGAGGGAAGAAAAAAGGTGCCACATTGTAGAAGAAGTCTCTGAATTAATCACGAAAGTGTGTGCTTGAGCAGCTACACCGCCAGACTTTAAAGGACCTGGGGGTTACGGTGGATGGGAAGCTGGATATGTCCCAACAGTGTGCTCTTGTTGCCAAAAAGGTCAATGGCATATTGGGCTGCATCAGTAGGAGTGTTGCCAGCAGATTGAGGGATGTGATTATTCCCCTCTATTCGGCACTGGTGAGGCCACACCTGGAATACTGTGTCCAGCTTTGGGCTCCCCACTACAGAAAGGATGTGGACAAATTAGAAGGAGTCCAGCAGAGAGCAATGAGAATGATTAGGGGGCTGGGGCACGTGACTTACGAGGAGAGACTGACGGAACTAGGTTTATTTAGTCTGCAGAAAAGAAGAAGGAGGGGGGATTTGATAGCAACTTTCAACTACTTGAAGGGGTGCTCCAAAGAGGAGGGAGCTAGGGTGTTCTCAATAGTAACAGAGGACAGAACAAGGAGCAATGGTTTCAAGTTACAGCTGGGAAGGTCGAGGTTGGATATTAGGAAAAACTTTCTCACTAGGAAGGTGATGAAGCATTGGAATGGGTTACCTAGGGAGGTGGTGGAATCTCCATCTTTGGAGATGTTTAAGGCCCGGTTAGACAAAACCCTGGCTGGGATGATTTAGTGGGAGTGGTCCTGCTTTTAGCAGGGGGTTGGACTAGATGACCTAATGAGGCTCCTTCCAGCCCTATGATTCTGAGTTGCTGTGCTTCAGTCCCTCCCTTCAAACTGCATATGGTGAACTTTGCTCAAGTCTCTAAGTTTGAAATGAAGCATGCATCTTCAATCGTTTTATTACAAGTGTTCTGATGTAACTTCACTTATTCAAATATATACATTTTCTTTTATAAAGTGAATACTTAACTCTGAATCACTGAATCGCAGTTTCCAGGAAGATAAGACCAGGAACTAGGTGTTTTGAGGTATGGGTCCAAGAAAGGATTTTTCTGAGAGGAAAGGAGGTGAGAGAATACATCTGGGATTTTCAAGGTTTCTGGTACCTAAGGGGCAGTTTTGTTTTAGGCATATGGCAGGCTAGGAAGAGAGAAGATTCTGTTAACTGAGTGGCAATTTGCAGAAGATATATGTCAAGAGAAAGGAAATCCTGAAAAAAGCCAAAGTTAGGAGCAGGAAGTCAGGTGGGGGCAGTTTTCTGCAGGGATAGGCATATGCTGCTACTCATACTCAGCATCTCTGTGCAAATTCTTTGAGAAAAAGGTATTTTGCAAGCTTGGTGATTTAACTGATCTGGTGGCAACACCTTAATACACATTTACCTTCCCCCCCAAAATTAATCAATTCTGTACTTTTTCTTCAGCCTTCCAAAATATATAAATTATTTACTCTTAGCTAATTCGTAATCCAGCAAAGTCTTGCTTAAAAAAAAATTAACTCAGTTGGCACACTGGTTGGAAAAATGCTGCCTTACCTGATGCACAGTATTTAACTACATCACAAAGCCACATCAAAAATTCAAAATACAAATGACAGTCCCTAAGACAGGGCTCAACAGGACCCAGGTGCCAGGCTGGCATGGCAACTAAAAGTTGCAGACTGGAGCCAGCTGTGTGGGGTTTTTTAAAATTTAGGAGCCAGCTGTTTATATTTTTAGTCACTAGAGGGCACGCCTCTGCTGCATTTTCGCCGTGGAGCTAGGCAGCCCAGGGAAAATGCAGCCATGAAGCACCCTTTGGTGACAAAAAATAAAACCACCAGCTCCTTTAGGGATTCCACATCATTTCGGTTACAGGGGAGATGGTAAATGGTCAATGGTAAATGGTGTCCAAGCTAGGCACCTTCCTTTGAAGCTGTGCACCTAGCTGAGTGGCAATTTTTTGACCCCTACTCTAAGGCCTTGTTTAAACTGTTTTTATTATAAAAGTATGAATTTTAAAGCAGTACAATTATTTTAGGCATAACCTATTTGGTTATTTAGGTATTATGTCACTAGGATGGGGTTTAAGCAAAAGCAGAAATGCCACTTTTATACCAGAATAAGTGTGTCCAGATTGGGGAGCAGGATGGCGGCTATTCTGAGAAAACTATAGCATATAGAGATTTTAATTATCTACTAGTACAATTGGTAAAAGGTTCCTGTGAAGACAAGACCTGTAAAGAGTTCTGGAACACAAAGGGAGAATTATGAGGAAAATCACACAGACCTTCTGTCCACATCATATAATAAAATGTTATTCTCTGTAGCATCATGAACACAAATGACTACAAAATGTTTTACAGAGTTGAAGAGAAAAATAATGAGAAAGAACATGAGCAGTCATGAGTGAAGAGAATTTTTTCAGTTGATATTTAACATAAAATGGAAAATCTAAGAAGTCTGAACACAAGAAGATTGTTCTAATTAGCATTAGCTGTAGCAGAGAGCTCATGAGCCTGCGAAGCAGAAAATGTGTTATGGAATGGAGAAGAATCCCCATGCTAGATGAGCAGATAAGAAAGCAGAAAGGAACCTGAGAGACAAGCTCTATTAAGACGAAGCGAGTTGTAAGAGAAGAGAATGGACTTGAATTGGATCTTAAAATAAACAGGGAAACTAGTGAAGTTGTTTTAGGATGCAGATGCTTTGATCATCTCTCTTCCTGTGGATAAGGAAACAAAGCTAAAGGCTAGAAAACGGGGACTTACAGACCTCAGAAGGACAGTCTGAAGAGAAGAGAAAATGAGACATGGGTGAGTAAGTATATAATAATTATATGCAGTATCTAATACATTAGCTTCTGGGAGCCTTAGATTGTTTCAAAGCATACAATTAAAGAATAAATAATACGACACACTAACTATGTCTAAAAATGCTATTATGCCCTTACATTCTTGAGACCTTATTAGAAGATTTGTTTAAATTTTTTATTAAGAGCAGCTTACATGTGCTGACCTTTACTACATATACACACACATTTTAGAACCCTCAGCAACCAATTATTTTCCTCATTCTACCCAGCCAATTTAAGAAAATGATAAAGAAGGTACATGTGACCTCAGTACACACACACAGGAATAAATAGAATGGAAAGAGAGAAAATCATTTTGATATTATATAAATTTAATCTCAATAGTTATGCTGTAGAGATGAATCTCTCTCTCTCTAACAGGTGGCTTGTTAGTTTGTTTAAATACTTACATTGGAACATAGTTTCTCCATTGAAATACCACTGATGTTACAGAAGTTTTCCACAAAATTCTTGGGTGCAGTAAAGACTCGAAGCACTTTTTCATCTGCTCCAGATATAAACTGAAAGCGGCCAGTCATTGCTAGGCAATGCATGTCATATCCATGTACTTGGGGCCGTGCAATTTCATGCCATGTTACCTGTGTAAACAAGAACCACAATAGTCAAATCATCAGCTGTCTAAATTCAACAACAGGTAACTTTAAGTTATCCATTTCACTTCAAACTACCCTAAATACTGTTTTAAGGTTCAGTTTATCTTCTGCGAATGGGAAACTGTCCAAGAGCCTCTTCCATCCAGCCTGTGACTGCACTCCGTGAGACCAGACTCTCTCCCTAACAGAGAGAGAGATTGTGGTCTCATGGTATCATACTGCGCAGTCTGGCATACTCAGCGCTCTGCAATGCCGCAAGACCTGTGTGCTCTCATGGCATCATGAAGTGCTGGGTATGTGAGACTGCGCTCCACAATACCGCAAAATCAGACTCTCTCTTTCTCTGTTAGGGAGAGGAGTGTGGTCTTGTGCAGCGCAGTCACAAACCAGATGGAAGGGGTTTGCGAGCTGTATCTGGCCCGCAAGCCGTATGTTTGACACCCTGCTTCCAGGAATCTAATTGTCATAGCATCAGAACAAACAGAACAGTTACCCACATGAGGCTGGAAAGCTGATATTGCTGCCAGATGTACCTTAATAGAGGAAACTGCTAGACTTTGCTGTTTCAGGTGCAGCAGATAGTCGAGTAGCTGGATGGATGAATGCATCTGCAAGACTTCAGTGCAACAAGCCCAGGTAAGCAGCAGAAATCCCTTTGCAAAAGCCACCTAGTAAGACCTGGCAAACTTACTCTGAGCAAGCCTGCTCTTTGGGATATAACCATGGAGCTTCCAGACCATTAAATGAAAAGACTGCAGGATTAGGTGGAGGAGCCAGCCATGGTCCTGAGAGATCAGGTCTAGGAGCAACAGGAGTGTGGTCTTGCAGGGAGCAGAACTGGTGACATTTTCTATTTTACTTGTTTTCAAAGAAGTGTATTTGGGGAGTCCCCCACTGCTGGAGAAGGCTATATCTGCACAAAGAGAACACTTGTGGTGATTGGAAAATGACCTGCTTAGATGGTCTGTTAGCTCACTGTGTATTCCTGGAAGGAAAAGAGGCCTTGAGGTTAATTGAATGGGGTCTGGAAAATTCCCACATGTGAACTGCTTCCTATCTGTTGAGACAAGACATTGCTGCAGTGTTGTCTGTAAGAACAAACAGACTTTTCACCTGATATGACGCACGTAGACATGACAGGCAACATGAATCAGCCTTGGCTTTTCTGACATTGCTATGAAGAGTGAACTTTCTCAAGGGCCAAAACCCCTGAGTTCAGAGGGATCCTAGGTGACCTCCCCACCATAGAGTTGACACATTTGAAATCAGAGCAACTGACAGTTAGGGATGGAGAAAGAGAATGTTTGAATACTGAGAGTACTCAACCATCAATTCAGCAAAATTAGAATGTGGGGCTATGTCTACGCTTGCAAGTTAGGTTGACTTAAGGAGGCTTAAGTCAACCTAACTTAGTCCCTGTCCATACCACGCTTTCATTAGGTCGACTTAAGAAAATCCCTTTAGGTGACCTAATGAAAGCTTAGGTCGACTTAGTAAGACCTGCCGGTTAGGTCGATCTAACACTCCTTAGGTCAACCTAACCCTCCTTTAGGTCGACCTAAGCACAGTGTGGACGCTTAAGTCCACTTTATTAAGTTGACCTAAGGGCAGTTAGGTCAACTTAACAAAGTGGACTAAGTCCACCTCCATGAAAACCACTTTATTAAGTCAACTTAATAAGGTTGACTTTAAGTCAACTTAAAGTCAACCTTATTAAGTCAACTTAACAAAGTCGACCTCACTTTTTCTAGTGTAGACATAGCCTATGAAGATATCGTGAACACAGTATCCACGTGAAGATGGCCTGGCAAGTTCACTGAGATCAGGCATATCTGGAATGGTCTGCAGCCACACATGTTGCACTACATATGCGTATGAGGCCATGTGCCCTAGGAGCCTCATACACTTTTGGGATGTTGACATCGCATGAATCCTGAGATCTGTCATGAGAGATTGAATAGACTGGAATCTTGACTCTGGAATCTCTGAAACATCTGCTATGAATTCTATCCTCTGTACCTGGCACAGGATAGACTTGTTTGAGTCAGTCAGTAGACCTTAAAGGCTGACTGAATGAGCTGAATGCTGGATATAATCAGGGCTTTGGACCAGTCTTTGAGTAGTCAGTTGTCCAGGTACAGGTAGTACTCTTAGTCTCCTGAGGAATGTTGGCACCCTGGCCACACATTTTGTGAACACCAGAGGAAATTCAGACAAGCTTAACAGAAGAACCATGAACTGGGAGTGCTTTATCACAAACCTGAGGAACATCTGTGTCCTTGGTATACCAACACACAAAAGCAGAGATCTCTTAAAAAGAGGCAGCATACCATTCTCCAGGATATGAAGAAGGAATAATAGATACCAGGCTGATCATGCTACACTATCATTTTGAGATAGCTGTTGAGCTGACACTGGTCTAAAATAGGTCTGAGATCTCCCTTGAGATTAGGGAAATAACGTGGAGTGGAAAACCTTGCATATTAAATTCTGTGGCACCTCTTCCAGCTCTCATTTGATGGCAAGATTGAACCACCTGGAACAGAAGTTCTTTGGGAGGGGGTCCTTGAAGAGAGAGAGGGAGGGAAAGAAATAAACCAGAGGGTGTTTCCCACTCCCTCTTCTAAGGTGCTCAATACCCATTGGTCTGTGCTGATAAGGGATCAAGCTCTGCAAAATGCCTCTCCCATTTCCTCAAACAAAGGCAAAACAGGGCTGTCATCCTGGGAATTGGATGACAGGCTTCCCATCAGAACACCTGCTTAGAACTTTCTGAGGCGAGGTCTAGACTGGCAGTGAAATTCAGCAGTAAACAGGAGTTACACAAGCAACAGAGTAGCTTGTTTAATTCCCATCAACTTCCTAACACACCTTAACTGTGCTGTGCCAAAGGGAAACACATTCCTGTCGATGCAGTGCTATACCACTTTAGGGTGTGGTTTTATTAAGTCGATCTTCAGATCAACTTAAGGATCTTAAATGACCGCAAAGTCAATCTGGAAAGATTGATCTGAGAGCAGCGAATTTGCTGTATCATTGTGAAGAACTAACCCTAATTGACCAAAGTATGGGGCACAGGTGTGCAAAACAATAGTGAAATTATAGAGAGGCATGACTGATTTTATTTTCTGGAAGAAGGCTGGTGAGCGGCTTAGTTTTCAACAGTTTGGGAAACGCTGATTGAAGCTATTAGAGAGGTGACTACAGCAGTATAAACAATGACAAAAATATTACTACATGTTATGCGGCAGTTAAAACTGCAAGAACCGTATTAGCCTGTTTTTCTACTTGTTTCCCTTTTCTTGAGCAAGATAATAAGAGTGTCAAACACATGCATATTTTGATTCCTCCACAAAAGAATTCCTTTATCAGCATAACAACACATAGCAAACACAGCCCTTTTTCATTTCCAATGCATTGCTCATATCTACACTAAAGACATCATCACAGGACCAAATCAAGCCATCTACTCCATCAAGGGCTCATTCACCTGCTCATCCACCAATGTCATTTATGCCATCATGTGCTGGAAATGCCCCTCTGCCTTATATATTGGACAAACAGGACAGTCTCTGCACAAAAGGATAAATGGACACAAATCTGACATCGGAAATTGCAACACTAAAAAACCAATAGGGGAACACTTCAATCTCTCTGTTCACTCCATTGAGGACTTGCTAACAGCTGTGCTGAAAGAGATGAATAACAAATCACAGCTTCAAAGAGAAACTGCAGAACTCCAATTTATATGCAAATTTGACTCAGTTGCCTTGGGGTTAAACAGGGACTATGGATTTTTCTCTCATTACAACAAGTGATTTGACCTCACCTTCCTCTATGTGCTGTTCCCCAGTGCTTGAATCCTAATATTGTTTTGGCTTGCTGTTACAGCCTGACCTGATCCTATGTCATACACTTCCCTGCATTTAAATTCCTCCCATTCTGTAAATTTCCCATCTTCAAAGCCTCTGACGAAGTGGGATTTTCTCCCATGAAAGCTCATGCGATAAATAAATCTGTTAATCTTTAAAAGTGCCACAGGACTCTGTTTTTCTGCAATAGACTAACACGGCTACCCCTCTGGAACTCAATTAAACAGTATACATCCTCCTGCTATAGAGAGGTAGCCATGTTAGTCTAGTTCAGAAAAACAAACAAGGAGTCCTGTGGCACTTTTAAAGACTAACACATTTATTTATCGCATGAGCTTCTGTGGGCAAAATCCCACTTTATCAGACACATGAAATGGAAACTACAGTATGGAAGAGGATATATAAATGCAGAGAAGAGTAAGTCACAAGGTGAGTTCAGATTTTTTTCAGTAAACCTTGTGCAGTTTCTTCGAGATGTTTATCCTTGTGGGTGGTTCACTCAAGCTGATGGTGTGTCCTTGATTGGAGATTTTGTTAGCAGTGCCCATCTGGATCACACATGCACCATCACCAACTTGTTGGCACCCTTTTCAGCAGGTACAATCCAACCCCCTCTGTTCCTTCTTTATCAGAGATATGTGGTACTCGACTCCAAAGTAGAGGGGAGGTGGGTGGGTAGTAGAGCACCCACAGGGACACACATCTTGAAGAAGGTTAGGTACTGCAAAGGGTGAGTAACCCTCTTTTCTTCTTCGAGTAGTGTCCCTGTGGATGCTCCATTCAAGTTGATTGTTGAGCAGTGCCCTAAGCTGGTGGAGGGAACTTAGAAATTGTTAGGTTGAAGGATGAGAGTACTGAGAGAGTCCAATTGCTGCATCATGTCATGACACCTGCTCAATCACGTAATGTTTTATGAAGGTATGGGTAGAAGTCAGGACTTTGTGTAAGAAGGCTACAGATGTAGCGAGCGATGTAGCTGAATATATCTTAATAGTTTGAGGTAATGTAACCCTAATTGTGTGTAGCATGTGCAGATACAGCTGGAAATCCACTTTGATAGCCTTTGAGTGGACATCATGTCGCCGATTGAGCGTTCTGTGATTGACACAAAGTTTAGGAGATTTCCTAAAGGGTTTTGATCTGTCTAGGCTCTAGATAAAACATGATGGCTCATAAGGCATCCAGTTTATGGAGGGGCCGCCTCTTGAGTGTTAGTATGGGGGTTTGGATAAAAGGTAGGTAAATGAATGCTTTGGTTAAGGTGGAATGCTGATGACACTTTGGACAGGAATTTTGAATGACATCGCAGCATTACTTTGTCTTCATGAAAGACTGACGACATAATGGAGGTGCCAGAGCAATGGTGGCCACCAGAACTGAGATCTGAGTCACTGATGATGATGTGATGGTTACAGCTGTTTTCTGAACTGTGACTGAGCAGTACTATGTAAGGCAGGAGCTGTTTTGGTTTATTTCTCGGCTACTTAGTCAAGCTATGAGAGTCCTTCCTTGATTTGGAAATTATTGTACTAGAGGATCCTATAGCCTCTTTGCTACCAACTCCTCTGCCCAGTCTGGGTGACTTTCTCCTTTTGGTGTGCTCCACTGCAGGTGGAGGAGTACCTTTTTAGGGATTTATCCGACGAGCTGTTACCTTATCCGGAGTCTGAGGCAGGTCTCAGAGATGTTTCCATAAGAACTGGTTTCATGTAGAGGTCTCTGTCATGCCTGGACCTGGACTTTAGGTTTTTGCAGGGACACATTTTTGAGCGATGTGCCTTTCTCCTAGGCACCTAATTCATTCAGAGTGTCCATCTGAAGCAGGCATAGTGTCCCTGCAGGAGGCACAATGTTTGAATTCTGGAAAACCCAGCATGGTACTCCTATAAACTATTAACTACAGGTAAAGCTAAGGGAAATTTTTCTTTTTTAAGGGAAGGACTGAGCTAAAACAATCTAAACTATGATTAAATTGACTAACTTCAATGGGGGGAAACAAACTATTAACTATTTTTGAAGCAGGTTGCAAAGAGCTGCTGAGGGATCTCTCAGATCATGGACAGTTGAAAAGGAACTGAGGGTGTCAGGTTGTGCACAACAAAAAAAGGGCACCAACAGCACCGTGAGATGAGAACAGCTGACAAAATCTTCAACCCATGGACGTGAGGGCATGCCATCACCTTGAGTGGAGCACCTGCAGGAACACTCCTGGAAGAACTGATAGAACCAGTGGACCAGTAGAAAACAATTAGGAAGATAAGGACCTTGCAGGAAAGCTAAAATAGGTTGTTTGCATCAGCCTTCACCAGATGATGTTGGGGAAATGACTGTACCCAGATCTCCCATCTCACAGACTTATATCAGGTACTTTCATCTCAAACTGAAGTGCCACCAAAAGAGGTGCTGTACCACGCTGGTAATTTAGGAACAAGTGACCAAGAGCAAGAATTCTGGTGCAATTTACAGATGACGCTACACAAACAACAAAAGAAATAAAAAACCCGATGGAAATCCAGTGATATGTGAATTCATTTCATTTTCAAATATCTGCTAGTGTTTGAAGAGAAATAATTGATATTACAACAACATTTAGAAGCCCCCAGTCAGGACACCATCAAAAGCTCAGCAAATATTACCAGAACTTCTTTGTCTGACAGTATTTGGGGATTTCAGTTTCCTGTCCTCACAAACACTAAAAGCAGAAAATGTTAAAGGACAAAATTAAAAATGTAAACACACAAACTATCAATAGGTCCCGGTTTAGTGTAGCTTAAGGAGTAAGCATTGTTCAGGATTGTTTCTTATCTTGCTCCAAACTGCTTTATCCAGTCTGAGTTCTAACAACCCTTTGCCAAAACTTCCAAAGGATTACCTCTGTCTGGTGTTTTCTTTTCCAAGGAGCAAAGAGTCTAGTAGTTTGATCAGAACCAACAGTGATAATAAATTCTCCTTCTGGATCCCACTTTACATCTTGTACACTGTTAAAATGTCCTGAAATCACAACTTCTGGAGTCCATTCTTTCTGTTAAAAAAACAGAAACCATATATTATATATATGCATGTGAGAGAGCAATCACTATATTTTTTTGTACCTTTTTACACCCCCAAAATAAAGAACTGAATACAGAAGTGTTCAACCAGTGAGAGTGGAACGATGCTAAGAATTCTTCTTCTTTCTCATGGTGTCTATGTTTCTTAGCGTGCTTTCATGAGGTCAGCATCATCGGCTCCATCATTAGTACTAGTGCCACAGTCTGCTCTGTGACAGTTGTTGGTATAGACATTTGAGACAGCACTGTCAGCACCACTGACATTGGCCTGGTCTATACTGAGGGGCTAAGTTGTGCCGAAGAATGCATATCTCCCATTGACTTAGTTACTCTCACTTACCTCGCTGTCTTCACTCCATTACGTCAACCAGCAATGCTCTCCCACTGACCCCTGTGCCAACCCCTCCACCCTGACCCTAAGCCCATGCTGTGGCCCCCTCTGCGGAAAAAAAGAGGCCGCCACCTGAAGATTCAGTGGCAGTCACAGCTCGAGGCGGGGGGTTCCCAGGTATGTCAAAAAAAAGTCACCCAGACTGGCTTCTTTTAGCAGTGCCCCTGGGGATGCTTTCAAGTGTGGCTGGCCAAGGCCGGGGGAGAAGGGAGGGAGAGATCCCCAGACATGCTGCCAAGAGGATTTGCTCCAGGCACCTTCTTTCAAAGGTGTCCCCTGGGGAACTGTCCCCAGGCACATTGCTGAAAGGATCTGCTCCACCCAAATGGACCCTCTCAGCGGCTTGCCTGGGGACAGTCCCTCAGGCATGCCCTGGAAATAAGCCACCTGGAGCAAATCCTCTTGGCAGCATTCCTGGGGATGTTTTCCTAGGTACGCCATGGAAAGAAGTCACCTGGAGCGGCTTTTGAGGGGCAGGGACAGCAATTTCTGTGGCATTGCAGAGGGCGCCGCGTGACACTACAAATGGTCTTGCATGGCACTAGTGGCACATGTACCAGGGATTGCCGACCCTGCCTGATTCTCAAGGTCCAGGACTGAGACTCCTAGAGAGTACCTTTAGAGAAAGAATAGCTTTGACATTTAAAGTAAGATAAATGGCACTCCCTTCATTTATCATATTTTTAGTACTGAACAGTAAAAATAATAAAAAGGTTTTACCTTGTTAGCTGAAGTCTGTCTCCAAAGATGCAGTGCTCCATGGAAAGCGTGAGCAAGAATCATTGAGCCATCTGGGCTAAACTGACAGTCAAAAAATCCAAGCGTGTTACCGCCCACTTCTCCTACACGGACCTGAATGAAAAATGGGAAGTGACATATTTATTGCCAGTAAGTAATCTTTCATTTGTTTTAAACCTACTTCAAGTTCTGTGACACAGCACAAGCTATATTTTGTGTACAAAAACTTGTTAAAAGAGCGTGATGGTTACAAAATCAAGGATACAAAAGTGAGACTGTACCAGAACAAAGGTTGCTCATGAAATTTTTATGTAGTCTCTTTGCATACATATATCAGGATAGGATTTTTCCCCAAAATCAGGAAGTCTGTGGTACAGCCAGGAAGAGAACACAGCTCTCCTGGGTCACAGTCCAGCTCTTTAAATGCAAAAAAAAAAACCCTCTTGCAATGTTCTCTCATTTACTATCTGTCCTTAAACTGAATGAGAGATGGGTCCTGTAGAACAAAGCGTGTGTGATCATATAATTGAAGACTCTTGTAATATATACATATAAGGGGACTGTATTAAAGTTACATAGTCAGTCAACCTTAATTTTGGGTATTTTCTAATTTTTAAGTTTTGTCTTTGCAACTTTATTAGCCATCTAATGTAGTTTTGTGCATGCAATTTCCTCAGGTTTGTCAGAAGGAAACAAAACAAATTCTATCATATGAAACCCAACATGGGTTATCATATGGAGGGTTTGAACCAGGACTAAATCTGTTCAAATATAAAAGCTTATATACATTTATAAATTTCCCAAATTTTCTATTTTTTTCTATTTTTTCTATTTTTTTTCATGTCTAAGTGTTCAAAAATACCTATTTTTTAATTGTGGGGGAAAATTTTCCACTTCAGATAATTCTTTTTTTTTTATAAAAGGCTATTTTTAAATTAAAAATATTTTTGTTTGAAAAGCATTGACAAGCTCTTACCAAAACCTTTAAACCTCTCCCTCATGATCTCAAGGAGCAACTGATGTCTACAGAAGTCCATTATCCTCTTCCAACTAGACAACAGAGGGTCACCACTCATTGCAACTGAACACAACTATTTGCAAAACAGCAATGGACTGTTGGGAGGGAGGATTCCTGAGTAATGTGTCTTGTTGCAAAAGGGACTGTGGTCTAGTGGATGCAGACAGCATAGTCAAATACACAGATATGACACATTCATTTTGAAAAGCAGTGTGGCTGTGGATTAGACTTCGCTCTAACATCTTAAGAGAAAGGATTCTATTCCCAGCTCTGCCTGACATAATTTAGTGCGGCCGCTCCATTATCCACATTAACATGGGGAAGGGGAGAGACTGGAAAGAATACTTGTCTCCTCTTTAGAGTTCGAGTGCACACAGCAGAAACTAGAACTTATGGTCTCCCCTGTCTCTAGGCTTCCAGCCTAGCACTTTTATTTTTAAAAAATGTTCATGAAAATTTTTCACATTGAAAATTTCCCCCAAAATTAAAAATAAGTCTTTTTGAACACTTAGACATGAAAATAATTTAGAAAATTAAATTTAGCAGTAAATCTCTGGCAAGCTCTACTGACTACATGCAACTGGTAATTTTTCACTGGCTTATGATATGGCCTGATGTGGGTGGATTTTCATGATGATAGCAAAAGATATCTCTTTGACCTGATTACAATCACTAAGCGAATTTCAAATTCCTAGTCCCAAGCACAAGTACACTATATAACTCTTCAAAGAACTAATAAGAAAATTCAGCATTAGGAAAACTACCTATTTTCTAAAACATCATTTTAAAAAATGGTTGAACCTTTTTGCTGATGTCTATTCCTATATCTAAACATTGGCCATAAGCAGAGATGAAGGTCAGAAAATTTCAGCCCAAACTCTTAATGTCGGGCGCAGTTAACTAACTGAAAACAGAGACTTAGAAAGTACAAATATAGGTGTTGCAACTGGATCTGCTAAATTAAAATAGTATTACAAATACTATGGTAGTATGTACTAATAAAATTATTGTGACTTGCCACATGTTGTAAATAAGTAAGGAAAAACATACAACAGAAAAATTAAGAAAACTGCATCATAAAGCATGCTTTGTTCTTTTTGACAAGTGTAGTTTTATTTATGTCACAAAGCAAGGGTCGGTGACCCCTGGCACACGTGCCAAGGCTGGCATGTGCACCTATTTCCAGCGGCACACAGGGCTCCTGTCCATGCGGTGCCATGGCTCCTTCCCACCTGCTGGCCCTGCCCCCAGCAAGGCCAGGGGCCGCTGGCGGCTCCCGTCCCCTGCTGACCCTGATCCCCAGCGAAGGGGAAGAGGGGCAGCAGAGGATTGGCTCCATTTTCCCTGCTGGCCCTGCCCCCAGCACTTGCTGGCCCAGCCTCTAGCACCTGCTGCAGGTTGGGTAGGGCGGGGCTGGCTTGGGGTCAGCAAAAGTTGCCGACCTCTGTCCTAAAGTATACCAGCTGAGTGAATAACCTTTTTGTATTCCGCCATCTAAAAACAGAGTTTTCACATTTATTAGAAAAACACCAAAGAATGCACTATGGAATCAAAGTTCCTGCAATTTTCAGCCCAAAAGGATGAAAAATTAGAATTTTATTCACAATGAAGTAATTGGGTGGGTCTGAAATGGCAACCTTAACCAAGGACGTTACTAGCACTTCAACTATAGTTCAATTTTGTCAGGCACTGCATCTTTTGTTTATCTTATGATCTTGACTTCTGCATTGTTTTCTATATTTTGCATACAGTTCTTATTCCACTCAACATACATATAACTTAGGAAACATCTTTAAAGTAGGAATATAAAATAACAAATGTTTAACCAGTAAGTCATCGGCGTCAGCTTGAGTAGCAGTGAGCCAGATGGCAGCAGCTGAGATCTGCCCAAGTAAAGGATCTATGAGGGTGGGGTTCAGAGAGCTGCGGGTATCAATGGTCCTAGGGCAAGGTCAGGAGAGTGGGGTCTGTGGGACATGGCTGGGCTCGGGAGGTGGGTAGGGTGCGGAGTTGCCTTATTGCCCTCTTCTGCAGGCTAGGAGGCGGCGGGTCCTGGAAGTGGTGGTGTCCCAACTCTGGAGAGCCCACTCCAGGATCTGCAGCATGGATGAGGTATGGCAGAATGCCCCACATCCAGCCTCTAGATGCTCCCCCCCTCTTCCTCCTGGGACCCGGGATGCACAATATTATATAGGTTAAATGTTTAACTGATATAATTTTAATTATTTAAATGGTTGTTTTGTTAAATGATATTTTACATTCCTACTTCAAAGCACTGTATTTTACCTGAACGTTGTCACAATATATTTAATTAAAAAAAAAAAAAAAAAAAAGCAAACGTCACATGAAATGTCAAGCAAACAGAAGATGTGTTAGGTTACACAGGTCTGCTAAGAAAAACTGCCACTTACCTGTTCTAGCCATACTCCAGATTCTTCGTCGGGAGCCCACAGGATCACAGTTTTATCCATTGATGCAGACAGTAGTCTCATCGGTTGTTGTATTATGCCATCTACAGTACAAAAAAAAAATTATCCTGTACTACAATTAGAAAGCTCTTTAGCAGACTATAGCAATATTGAAATCTAAACATGCTGAAAATTCAACTGCTGCATTGTGAAAACTCTGCTAACATCAATGAATAAACACTCGTAACAAGATCAAGATCTTGATGTATGCAAATTTCTGTTGTGCTATGTTAAAATAGTGTTTCAAATATTTCTTGCTGCTAAGGCTATGGCCAAAGGAAAGTAAAAACACTAATATAAGAATAAACAATTTATACTATGTCTCTCGAATAAAGATTTTCAAAGTTTCAGTTTAGATGAACCAAAAGCTAGCACACCGTGCTAACACTAGAGACCCTAAGATTATGTATTACAATTCTAAATTCTTTATTTTTAAAGATAGTTAATTCCACAGACAGATCTCTCTACTGGATATATATCATTAGATTATTATATCCCTAAAGAAGAAAAAAATATTTCTATGATGCTATTCTTTGTTCGACAAAAAGCGGTATCTATTCTTTCACATATTTAGAAATGGCTTTTTCCTTTCTTTTTTTAAATCCTTCATGCTGTGACTATGGTCAGAGAATTCAATTACCATTATTAACGCATATTTCTAAAGAATTCATATTTGAAAAACTGATAATACAAACATTTCTCTGAATAGTTCTACTAATGTATGTAAGACTGAAAAAGAAATTTCAGAATGACAATATTTTATTACCATACCATTTTTTATATATATCAAGAAAAACAAAGAAGGGGCATTAATACTAATCATTTGGAGAGAATATAAAAAAATGTTCATTTTTAAAATATATTTTTAGTTTGTGTTGAACAAACTGAAGCAAAATAAAACACTGTGTAAATACATATAATACTGGATTTGTTTAACATTCATATACTGTATTTATATGCTCTTTTATAAAAGCAATACATAAAAATGACAAAGCATCATATGGTGCACAACAGCAAGTAAAAAAGAAACATCATACAGTGGGATCTTATGGTATATGCAAGAATGTTCTGTTTGCAAAATTACAGAGAATATTCCAATAGCTGCTCTATGGAAACTCTTGCCTACAAAAACTTATGCACAGAGTAATATAGTGTAGCACCATGTTTATTCATTATCTTGGAATCTGTATACTTTATGTATCTTTTTCCTACCTTTCAAAAATGGAGGCTGCCAGTGAACTGCATTCACCCAATTTTCATGGCCAGCTAACACCGACTCCAGAATAACTGCGTATGTTGTCTCGATATCTACCACAGAACAGAAAAAATGAGACTATTCATTCTTTTTCAATGTCATTTTGATAAGAACAAATATGTTCTGCCATTTTAAAAAATACAGAGTTGGTTGCTATAGTGATAAAATCAAAGTAAAAGCCTTAAAAACAAGCAAAGTGAACTGCGGCCTGGTACGCAGCCCTGTTGGGTGGTTCACACCTAGTATGGGCACTGCAACCCACAGACCAGTCCTTTTGCCTTCTCTGGAACTGGTACCAGAATTTGAAGTAATATGTAGCTTAACTCTAATCTCTATGGCTATGTCTACATTGGCAAGTTAGTTCAAATGAAGGGCTTCCTTAATCCGAACTAAGTTCAAATAGGGTATTCGAACTAAAGGGTTAATTCGAACTAACTAGTTCGAATTAATCAATGTGGCCATGTTAATTCGAACTAATCTCTTAGTTCAAACTAACCAGCCATTGAAATGAATGGCGATCGCTAATTCAAACTAAGCAAGTGCCATGAATGGCACTTGCTTAGTTCGAACTAAGTTTTCCTAGCTCGAATTAAGCTAATTCGAACCAACTAAAATTAGTTCAAATTAGTTAGTTTGAACTAACTAATTCAAACTAATTTTAGCAAGTGTAGACATAGTCTATGATTTTGGAAATTAGCAAATTAAGGTTGTCCTGCATAAACTAAAATACTCATAGCTATAAAATAATCAGTCAAACTCACTGCAATGCAATTAATTATAAAATTATTTCTGATCTCAAGCTACAGCACAAGACTTACAGAAGGTGGTGTGGGAGGTATTTCTAACAGTTTGCATAATACATTATATTTTTAAATTACCTTTAAGTACCATATCTAAAGAAAAGAGACTTTAAAGCATGTTCATTCTGGTTTAAAATAAAAAATGGCCTCCAAGACCTGAGATTCTCTGAACTACTATATATTTTAGAAGTTTCTATAGAAAATTACTTAGCATCCTACCTAAATGAAATCATTATAAATCTCTCTCCACCACAGTGACAGATCACTGGGATTTTACAGTGTATCAACTTTTTTTTTTCAAATGTTGTACTTCTCCCCTTATCAACTACTGTGTAAGAAGGTAAATGAATTTTGACTATAATCTCTATATAGATGATGTTTTCAACGCTCACAAGGCTAACTCCTTGTTAGCACTGGAAACCTGTTATGGTTATATCATAATTCATTTAGTCTCTTGTATATGAAGAACTCTGTATTATATTACATGGTTACACTTATTCAAGCCTCATCAATTAGTATAGAGAGTTATAGTGAAACAGCATTAACATGTCAAATTTCTCCAGTATTTTTCAATGGTGTTTCACTTCTCTTACAGGAAAGTTTCACTCAGTTAATAAGTGGCCTAAATCTGCTGAAACACAGTAGTATCCTACCAGACTAGAATGTTAAAGGTAACCTGCAAAGGAAAAAAAGTTGGATTGTGACCTTTCATGATTTTTTTATGATGTACAAAGGAAGCCAGAAAGATTTTCGTTCTAAATAAATAAAAAGTTCTCTCTCTCTTTTTTCCTTCTGCTTGCTTTTACATTAGAAATTCAAGTCCTATATAGCCTGTAAGACTATGGACTGCATTCTCTCTTTCGCATTGTTTCGGCAATAAAAAGGGGATGGAATTAGACTTGTTCCACTGAGTGGGGAAATCTCTTGCAGATACAGCGCCAGGGCTGTCAGTGCCTACATTACTTATCTTCCACACACCTTGACAAAGGAGAGGTGTGTCAAGGGCAGCAGCTGTGAGCCAACTACTCCAGCAAACTGATGGGCCTTTGAGGACTGCTGCCAACAGATGCAAGTTAGACCAGCCCCAAGCCTTGCTGCTGAGGTACCACATAAGGCATGTAAAGGGGCTGGTCTTCCTGCAGCTGCTTCTCACTGTCATTGCAAGTGAAGATATGGCTTACCAAAGGCTCCCCAACAACTACAAGTGCTTCCTGTTACAGGGGGTGAAAAAAAAAAAAAAAAAGGAATGAAGAGGGAGGGCGATTCAGCAGACAAGGCCTCTTGTAACAAAACTCCACTTGATTTGTTTAAGAAAAGATGAATATTCACTGTATTTTAACAGAATGGAGTACCACTATACAATGTTCAGACTCCTTCTAAAAAGAAGAAGAAAATGTCTGCACTGCAGGTTCAAGCAAACACCAAGTTGCAGTACTACACAAATGAAAATTTAAATAAATGTAAATAAATAGAAAGGATTAAACCTGAAGAAAATAAGACATTTCCCAGTTTTGTTGCACACACTAACAAGAAAGACTTGCTTTCCACCTCTTCCCTGTACTTTCTTTAAGTAAATATTTAACACTTACAATTTCCACAGTATGGTTAGTAATGGACTGATTATCTTTCTATTTAAGCAACATGATTGACCATTTAAGGGAGCATACAAGAAATTTACTCAGATAACTGTATGTAAATAAAATATTTGATGTCACATTTATTGCTTGTCTTAGTTCCAGCTTTAGATAAGGGCATTAGCATATCAAAAGCGTAAACAGGTGTGAAAACGATCTTAAAGTCAAAAGGGCACTTGTTCCCCTTTGCTATGCAGTGCAAAGGGTAGCGTAAGTGAGATGTAAGAGCCTCATGCTACAGGACTGTTTCTCAAACTTCTGAATGCTGAGGCGCCCTGCAGGAAGCAAAATCCTTCCCCTTCTATGCAATCCCATCAGCTCTCGGTAAAGACTTATAAATCTTAATGTATACATCTTGAGTGCCCCCACTCTGCCAGCTAATCCTGTGTGTCCCCTTTCCCATGCATCTATAGACCAACACTTCCCAAAGTGCATATTCAGAATATATTATTTTTCCTTTGTCATTCTTAGCTGAACAATAAAATAATCAACAATACAGACATTTAAGGAATCATCACTGGCATATGAGTTAGCGCTCACTGAAAATAACAGGCAGCTCATATATCAGAACTCTGCTCAGGATCTCAACACACTCAACAGGCAATCACCACAGTGGATACATATAAATGTTATGTTTTAGAGAAATGTACGGTGAAATCAGCATTTACCAATTTTTATTTATATATATATACATATATATATATATATACATACACACACACACACATACATACACACACACAAAATTGGTAAATGCTGATTTCACCGTACATTAATTGATGAAAAATATTTCCATCTATAATAAGTGAAATTGACAGATATGCAAAATAAGAAAAATGAGAACACAGAGTTTGATTAAAGGATATTTAATTTGTACGCTTGGAAATGTGATGTTGACAATTTGTTTTTAATAGCTATAAAGTTTTAATTTTTTTAATTTCAATGTTTACCCTTAAATGACTATTATCCGACTCCCCCATAATTTCCCATGACTGAAAATTTTAATCGATCAAAATTTAAAAATGCTTTAAAATCATTGATATTATCTATTGAAATACGAATTAAAAATAAAATTCTGCCAAGTCTATAAAAGAGCTAGAGACTTTTTTTCATTTATTTATTTTACTTAAATGAAAGTAGAGACTTTGGAGAACAGTTATGAGTTCTTTTCACATCCTCTTGGCTACACTTTGTGTCCCCGCCAGGAGGCACAATCCACATACCAGGAAATACTGCACTACAGAAAGAAAGCTACACGGTAGCTTATTCTCCATTAGGTAGCCTTCTTTATCCTTTCTGAGACTGCCCTGTAAAGAATGAGCTCCATGCGGCTCAGCTGTACATATGGTTCAATGAAAAGTCTGAGAAATAATGTGGCATGAGGAAGACAACAAGCAATGCTGCCACTGGAATGAGAAGCCCTAGAGAGCCCAAGCAGGTCAAAACCTGTGGTGAGGGTCTCCATTATCCCTGGGGGTATCTCAGATAACCATGAGGATAAATGGAATCACCCTCAGGCAGTTCCCCTTTGGGAGGCAAAACTAGACACAAAACAGAATGATATAGCTAAACAGGGGCCATAGAAAGTTACATCTCTGGAAACTGGGCTTCTTTTCTGTGGTATTCTAAGGCCATGTCTGCACTGATTGATTTTCCAGATCGACTGAGCAGTTATTAAAAACACATTCAGTCAATCTGGAAATCAACTTAATAAAACTGCTCCCGTAAGTGTAGTACAGTGTCACGAGAACACACTTCCTGTCGACGCAGCTCAGCGAGGACGGCGCGCTAAAGGGGAGTTAGGAAGTTGACTGTAGCTTGCGTAACTCCTAACTGCCACCGAATTTTGCCAGCAGTGTAGATCAGCCCTAAGTGTGAAGAAGAGCTTCTGATCTCATACAGTTATGCAGCCTGTTAAATTATCTGAGAAACAGTGAAATCATAAATTCATACAATTCTCTCGTTTCACCTTTCAAGATTTATGGTATATATTAAATCTAATTAATAAGAAAAACATATTAATCTTATTAATTTAAAACAACTAAAGATGCACATTTATCTGTTAGCTAAAGAGAACCTTTCCAAATGGGTAGCCATGTTAGTCTGTGTACAGCAAAAACAATGAGAGTTCTGTGGCACCTTAAAGACTAACAAATTTCTTCAGGCATAAGCTTTCATGGGCTCCAACCCACTTCATCAGATGCATGCAGTGGAAATTACAGTTGAGAGGTCTATATACACATGCCAGCGTGAAGGAAGGAAAGTGTTAGCAAAGTCAGTTCAGTTAGGTTAGATGAGGCCCATTCACATTAGTTGATTAGAAGTTGAGAATGTGTGAACAGGGACAATTACTTTTTGTAGTGTGTTAACCATTCCAAGTCCCTGTTCAGACCCACTCTGATTGTATCAAGTTTGCAAATCAGGCCCAGCTCTGCAGTTTCACGCTGAAGTCTCCTTTTGAAGTTTTTCTGTTGGAGTATGGCAACTTCCAAGTCTGTTATTGAAAGTCCAGGGAGAGTGTTTTCCTATTGGTTTATGGATGTTGACATTTCTGATGTCCGATTTGTGTCCATTTATTCTTTGGTGTAAGGACAGTCCAGTTTGGCCAATGTACGTGGCAGAGGGGCATTGCTGGCACATGATAGCATATACCACATTAGCGGATGTGCAGGTGAATGAGCTCCTGATGGCGTGGCTGGGACCTGTGGTTGGTATAACTGGAGTCAATATGCGGGCAGAGTTGGCAACGGGGTTTGTTGAGAGAAACTGTTTTAAAAAAACAGCTTACTGGTGGTAGGACAAATTCATACCTTTAAACAGGCTATACTTAACAGTATTTATAATTTAATACTGTATGTCTCTACTGAGATTTTTCTCTGATGTACTTTTTCTGCTACAAACAAGACAGACATGCCACATAGTCAGTGCTTATAAAACACCAACATATTATTTTTAATGTAGAAGAGCAAATGTTATGACTGTAAGTGAATTTGTCTTTAATTCCTCTAGCACAGGAATAAAATCTTAACAGCTAGAAGTCCCATTATCTTTACTGAAAGCACCAACCTGTATAGAAGCTGGAAAAAAGAATAGCTACAGAGAAAGCATTTCAGCTGTTACTCACTTTCATTTTTCATAGTAAAAGTGTTCTCCTTCAGCCTTATAGAATCATCATCTTTGATTTCCACAGATGGTGCCGATTTTGCATGCACCTTCCAGATTCTTATCAGACAATCCTGGGCACAGCTTGCTAAGAAAAGATCCAGTCCTGTTTTTAAAAAACAAAACAAAAAAAAAAACCACCATAAAAGTAGAAAGGCCAAGTCACATTGCTTTTCCTGTTTAAATATCTCCTCTAGCCTCTTTAATCTTTATCACCCTTCACCACACTATACATATCCCACCCCCCAGCCCCATAAACAGTATTATAAACACTGCTCTCCCTTTTACTTCAATGTCAACTCTTTTTAACATTTTAATACAATGCAGTAAATTAGAATACACTGATTCATGGGTGCTTCCTCGACTACATGATAACAGACATGTTCTGAGATACATAACATTAAAACTTCAGCCTCAGAGGTCATCAGTCCAGAATCCAGTGGTTACTGAGTCAGCAAAAAAAGTTTCTCTTTGAGATGTGCTTCCTCTCCCGCACCCAACCTTTTCAACCTCCATGCTGCTTAGGAAGGATGAGCCCACTGCTCATGGGTATCTTTTTAAATTAATGCATCTCAAAAACTCCTTTCCCCTTGTCGCCTCTCCTCTACATTTTCCACAAAGTGAGCAATGCTTGTAATCAGTTATTCAAAGACTGAATATGGAGAGTACTGGAATCTCCCACTAATTTGCATTATTCTTACAAGGGTAGGAAGAGGAAGCAGTGAAATTCCTAAAATTAAATTATTATTTTTTTTAAACAACGAACTGGGGCTGACTCACTGTTATCAGGAACAAGGACCACAAGGTTGGCAAGGGGCAGGTTGCTGAGTCAAGCATATTTGTTTAAGTTCAGATATCACTAAGACTGACATTAAAAAGTAGGGAGGGCAAGACAAGGCAACGTGGAGAAAACAATATTTACAGAGAGTTTTGTATCCTGGGTGGCTGAGAAACATACAATCCCACTGCAATCAGAGTGCAGGAAGTAACAATACTATTGGGGTATCAGCATAAAAACCTGCAAGGCATCCCTGTATTCTGACTAACTGAGACAATTCCATTTCTGTATTACTATGAGTTATACTTGGTTTAGTATGAGGAATGCCGTTCTGAAAATGACCCAGATATATTATAATCAGAGGTGATATCAAAGAAAAAAAGGTCTACAGCAAAAACATACTAGAAGATGCAGTATAACAGAGAAAGGCCAATATTGGAGTAAAACAGCAGTGCTATTGCTAAAATATTCCTTTACCCAGTGCCTAAATCCATGCAGTGACATCAGTCTTCCACTGGATCAGAAACTGGGATATAATGAATGAGTGGAGATCAGATGGTTGCTTTTAATTTCTAATCTTTAACCCTTTGCTTCATTAAATGTTTTATTGAACTTTCATACTGACCACAGACTGCCCACTCAATACTTCTTATCCAATCTTCATGGCCATGCAGCGTTAGTGTTTTCTGAAACTAAGCAGTAATCATCATTACACCACAGAAGTCAGAACTTCAATATCCAATAGTTTTACATATCCTATTATGGCTTGGGATAATTAGCTCCTCATCTTCAGACATGCTGTCCACCTGCAACTCCTATTAACAGGAATTGTAGGTGACCAATACCTAAAGAACAGGGCCTTATTGTCCAACATGATGTTCTTGTATGGGCCCTTTTGATGAGGTCATAGTCAAGTAGTAATTTTAGCAGATCATCTCAGCTCAGTTATCACCCCACTATCTAAACAAGAAAGATGGGCTAAAAATAGATGGAGAAAAGTTAGCATTTCTTATGAACAATTTCTTTTCTTTTTTAAACCTTTTGCAAAAAAAAAATAAAAAAACAAAAAAAAAAACTTCACAAACACTATAATCTTGGAGGTCAATTCTACACTTACTTAATCTCAATAGAAGTTTTGTCTGGGAATCATAATTGTTTATTTTTATTAGGCTGATATGCATGTATACCCTATAAAAGGAATGCCTACCTACATATTACTTGACATTCTTGTAATCTCCTTCACCTATCAACATTTCTTGACTTTCCCATTTTTACAAGTCATAGCCTTAACATTACATAGATGCCTCTAAATAAAAAGTATTAAGTCACTGAAAAGACTTTTGAAAACACTCCAAACAGGACAATTTTGTTCTTAACTGTAAATTTGTCTAATTGTAACAGGGAATCCAACAGTCTGACTACACACCTCTGGGGTATTTATACCCACCAGTACTCATAGAGGCAACTTGCTGGTTAAATTTTTTAATACCTAAATGATTCTCTTACAACAAGGCAGGAACTACAACACAGAAGAGAACCTATGCAAGTTTTCTCCACGCTGGCATCTGATGAAGTGGGAAAGCTCATGCAAAAAATAAATTTGTTAGTCTTTATCAGTGCCACAGGACTCCTTGTTTTTATGAAATACCTGTCTCTGTTACAAAACTAGATGCATCTCTGTCCGCTTTCAGTATCCCCAAAGTCCTCCATCCTCTACCTCTTCTGGGATGGAATTCTACAAATCACCCTAGTTGCTTACAAAACAATGGCTTAATAATTTGTCCCAGGTTCTTTTCAGGTATCTGAGTTAGGATGACTGGTCTATAAATTCCCAGTTCATGTATGTTCCACTTTTTAAAGATAGGTGCTATGTTTGTCCTTCCCTAATACTCTGGGACCTCACCCATGCTCCATGAGTTTTTGAAGATATAGTTAATAGTTCTGAGAATTGCTTCAACTAAGTACCCCAGGGTGAATTACATCAGGGCTTGTCAACTTCAAACTCTTTTCCTCTATTCTGGCTTGTACCCTCTTCCCTCATCTTTTTTTTTTTTAATTAATAGTAAAGTATACTACATATCTGATAACAATTAACTTTTTTAAGGAAGACAGCACCAAAATAGGCATTAAACCTCTCTGACTTCTTGGAGTCATACTTTATTAGCTACACAGGAAACTTAATACCCAAACAGAATTTAAATAAGGCTGTTATTGTAAGATGGCTATCTAAAGAGAGATAGCAGTTACAGACAGAAGCCAAAAAGAATAGCAGCAGCACAGCCAAAGAAATTAAGCAGAAAAGAATGAATATTGTACTTCAGCACTGGAGATGAAACAATAATTACCTGCCCATTCTGTTGAACATACAAATTAATTTTGCAGTCATCGCCACCACAAGCTAATATCGGTACTGAAAAGAAGAAAAATGCTTATCAGAAACAGTGTTTGTTGCTAAAGGTACAAGATTTAATATTACATAATCTTTAGTAAAACAAAAAAAATGGACACAAGATGAATAAAAAATATAACTGAATATTATTGTGGATATGTCACATTTCTAAAAAAATTTGACTACTTTCTAACTCTTTCTATTCTCTTTACGTGAGATGAATAAGCATTTCAAAGAAGTAAAAAACATTTTAAAAGCTTCTAAAATGGAAGTTCTTGTTGTACATATATATTATCTACTACACATACTGAGAGGCTGAAGGGCAAGTACCTTTAATTTAAGTATCTAGTGTACTGCTATTGAGCACAGGTATGATAGATATGGCAATTTCCTGCGATATCTTTGGGAGATCTTACATAATATAAAAATGGCCAAGAAGGTCAGACCAATGGTCCACCTAGTCTTGAATACTGCCTTCTGACAGTGGCCTATATCAGATGCTTCAGAGGGAGTGAACAGAAGATGTCACTTTAGCAAGAGATCCACCCGATCATCCAGTCCCAGCTTCTAGCAGCCAGATATTTACAAATACCCAGAGCATGGAAGTGTGTCCCTGACCAACTAGGCTAACAGCTATTGAGGGACCTATCCTTCATGTACTTACCTAATTCTTTTTTGAACCCAGTCATACTTACTATATTAAGTTTACATATCACTGTAGACCAGGGACTGCACATAATTTTGAAAGGGACCACAGTCATACAAAAACTAAGAGTAGTAAGGGGTGATTAGGCAAATCCATTCAGGCTGTAACACTTCCATAGGTACCACCACCTGGAGAGGTTTGTGCGCAATGGGTTCAATCTGGATTCTCCAGAGACCAACAGACAAGGAAAGAAACTGCATGACTTGACTCGGGGACTTCTTCCTGATCCAGCAAACAGACAGGTCCTTCTGCCCAAAGAGAGCCCCAATCCTCAGGGAAGGGTTTGAAGGACTGGCACCTAACAGACTTCAAAGTTGGAGTTAGGGCAACCAACTGGTCATTTTAATGTGTGCAAATTCTTTTACTGTTTTTAGTATGTTTTCTGTAATACTTTCACCAAATGTGTTCATTAGAAAAAGCTGTGTGATAACTTATAACGGTGGGTAATTATGCTGTTTACAATCTTTGAGGAGAAAGCAAAGTACAAACATTGGCCTGTAAAGGCAGTGAAGCTTGCTGGGAATAACACAATATTGGCAGGAACTGCACTGTCTGGAAATAATCTCGTCACTAGATGTGACAGCTGAACGCCAGAAGCCTAAATGTTGATGCCCTTGCTGGACCACAGAGAAAGAATGCAGATGCAGTTGCCCTGAACTATGACACCAGGAATTAGTATTTCTGTAAAGCTTCAAGATATTTGTTCTTCATACATCTCCTCCACTACACAAACTTTGGGCTTGAACCTTTAAACTAAAAAAGAAACTAGGAAGACAAGTAGAAAACCAATATGATTCAGCAATATGATTGAAGACCTTATTTGAGCTTTCAGAAAATGGAAGGCCAATTCAGGTGCAGCTAATAAAGAAAAACATAAGTTACAACCAGCAATATTCAAGGAGAGTGGGAGGGCAAAGACAGATTTGAACCACAAGAAGCTAAAGATATAAAAATAAATAAGATATTTGTTAAAATTATCAGAAGCACAAAGACTACAGAAGAATGTGTAGGTCTGCTGAAATAGGGAGTAATGACTGAGATAATATTGCAGAGAAACCAAATGATTTCTTTGTATATCAGTCTTCTTTGCAAATGACAACAGGGAAACGCCAACCACAGCCTTACTCTTTTCAAGTAAGAAAGATAAAAAACTGTCAGGGACTGAGATGTTAATGGCAAAGGTGCTGGAACTAGCTGATGAGTTAAGGAACAATGGGTCAGCAGCCCATATATTACCCATCAAAGAGTTTGAGATGCTAGCAAAAGTATTCACTCATTAAAATCAGCTACTCTATCAAGAGGTAGAAAATGGACCTATCTTAAAAGAATAGCAGGGGTGCACCTGTGAGTTAAATATTAAATTTTTTACCACTTTGAATAAACTGACTGAAATGATTAAAAACAGAATTCTAACAGCAGAAGATCATAAAATGGTAAGAAAAACCACCCTAATTTATTAGAACTCTTTTCAACATCATAGAATAGTGAATGAAAAAATTGGGATTTTCAAAAAGTCTTTGGCGTAGACTCCAGAGATTTTGTTTTAATGGAAATAAATAGCTATGGATTAAGAAACAAATTACTGAAATTGATCAGAATTTGGCCATAATATAGACAATGAGAGTTGGAATAAGTGGTCAGTATACATCATGCCAAAAATTAAATACATGTATAAAGCTTTTTAAAGTTTGTTCGTTTTTTCAGCTTGAGACTCAAGATCCATTTCTAATTTTTTGTCAGAATCCAAGTTACTAGGCTTGGCGAACCAATGGCCTGATCCATTATGGCAGTTCTTATATCAGGATGGGTAATAGTATGGCAAAAGGGCTCACCAAGATCTGTAAGCATTTGAGTAGGTGTACAGGAGGAGAGCTGTCCAGTAGTTTTTAAGGAATTCCATAGGACAACAACTCTCCTGAGAATTCTCAAGGTCCAGGAGACCAGCTCAGAGCAGCACCTTGCTCACAGGTCAAACAGTGAAGAACTCAACCATGCACATTGCTCTTCTGTAACAAGCCTTTTTTTTTTTTTTTTTTTTTTTTTTTTGTTAAGAGTTTTATGTTGTCTTCCCATAGATGACTTACCTTGCAGAGAATATTTCAGTATCAATTCTCCAGCAAGGTAATGGATGCAAAATCAATTGTAGTTATGAAAATATTCATAAAAAATGAACATCAAGAAATTTTTGAAGTAATTCCAAAATTTATGACATAGGCTATGTATAAATCAGGTTTACTTCTCAAACCTCAGGTGACTTCTTTGCTGGAGAGTTCAAAGAAATTATACTCACAAAAAAAATTAAGAGTTCAAACCACACTCACTCAAGTGAGTTAACTGATTACTTGTAATTTTTCAGAAACATTCTGTAAACAAGAGTTGAACAGAGGCATTCTGACAACCCCAGCCAGCTTTCCAAGCCATTGCAAACTGGGAACGTGGGGGAAAAGTTGTAGGAGGTAGACACTGAACTTGGCTCTATGCATTCTCTCTCTGTCTAAATACGCTGAGGCAAATGTCTCAAAACAACAGGAAATCTGTATATATTTTAGAATTGTTGGTATGGTGAAATTTAGCTCCAAGATTAACAGCTTAAAACTGCTTGCTTAATACATTATTTAACGACATGTCTCTGTAACTCCTTCTGGTGCCCAGGGATTGATTTGTTTGGTCAGCTAAGCAACATTCTTTTAATTGGCATGTCTGTAACTTTTGGGGTATAAGTGGGAGACAGTGAGTCTGAGACAGGCAAATCACTTTGTGGACACATTTTGAATGCTTTTCAGGGGCAGATGGAAGGACCAGCCATCCAGAAATTTATTGATTCACCTGAAGGCTGCCTCAGACTTTTGGGAATAACTAACAAGTTTTGAGGTACTCCAATACCTATTATACGAGCAAGTGCTAAAGACTAATAAAAGTGGAGACTTTCAGTAAAAGTGATTCTGCTGGGAATTGCTGGAGACCAACTAAAGTAAAGTTTTACAGTTAAGAGCACTTGGTTTTGACTTGTCTGTGCCAATCATATAGCAGGTTGAAGCACATCTTCTTTGTTTTTTTCCCTGATATTAACTCTCAGAGTTTAAAAGTTAATGGGTCGAGCAAGCCTCGGTAATAAAGAGTAATTACTATAAAATTTGAGCAAGATCCACTATAATTCTTACATAAATAAGGTGGTTTTTTTAAATGCAGATGTCAACACAGCTTTGGCATGGAGACACTATAATGACTCCAGAGGTTTATCAAATATTTTTTGTCCTCTGAAGTTTTAAACTTTCAGTCACCCCAGTTTGTCATTTTAGCTAACTGTTTCTGGCAAAAAGAGCAGCCAAGAGACTTGATGACATTTCGGTTACCTTTAGGTTTCAGAATTAAGATTCATATAAAAGGGACAATCCAAGCTTCTGAGGTATTGTTTTGGGTTCAGGAAAACAACACTAATGCATGAGTTTATATTCTAGTAACATTTTCAAAGTTTCCTCAACTACCAGACTAGTGAGAATTGTTTTTAATCAGACTTTGGATCATTAATAATGATTGTCACGGTCCAAATCTATCATCATGACATAGACCAAACCATTGATAACTAGTATTCAAAAATTAAGAAATAATTTTTTCCTCATCACATGCCTGAGCTTTTGACAGTCTGGAAGCAGGTCAGCCTTCAAATCTTCATATCCCACAAAAAATAAAGCATTTCTTTACTAATGGAATTTAAAAAAAAAAAAGGCAAGACTTCACCCCCAAAATATCTAAAAAGGGGCCACTCTAAAATGCTTATACTGCTATTAACAGATTTACTTGAAAATCTTTACATTTTAAGGAAGTGCTCTAAAGCGTGACCCAGTTAGACAAAACCCTGGCTGGGATGATTTTGTAGTAGTCGCCCAGCTTTTAACAGGGGTTCGACTAAATGACCTCATGAGGTCCCTTCCAGACCTAATATTCCATATGCTATCTCATTTCCATGTAACAATGATGTTTCTATGCTTTAAATACAAACTCACTTAGCCTTAACTACAGAAACAAAATGGAACCTTTATAATGAAGCAAAATGTTAAATATCCAATTACAGTAGAACCTCAGAGAAACCAACACCAGATACCAACTGACCTGTCAACCAAACACCATGTGAATCAGGAAATAAGCAATCAGGCAGCAAGGGGAGGAGGAGAAAGCAAATGCTATACTGTGCCTGTATTGCATCTTGCAGAGCAGAAACACCCCCAGGGGCTGTGCTGTTTCCTGGGAGCCAAGGGTGCTGTTTCATCCCCTCCCACTCCACCAGGAGTGGAGAAACTGTTTTCACCCCACCACCACCCTCCAAGCCCAGGGAAAGAAAGCTGCCGCAGGAGCTGCTCATAGTGTAAGGAACTGAAGGTTGCAGCCAAAGTCTGGCACTGCAGTGAGAGTCAGAATCCGAACCACAGGCTGAAGGAGTTTTAACAGGCCACAGCCTGGGCACCGATATGGCCCAAGCTTTGCCCATAGCTGCACTCCTGTATCCTGCCAGCACCTCTGGGAGAATAAGGAACAGGGAAAGAGGGGGCACTGGCAGCGATCTGGCACCAACCCCCTGCCATGTGCTGCCTCTGGAGTGTGGCAAGCAGTGCCCAAATCAGAACAAGCCCTGGAAACAGGCTACTGAGGACTGGGGATTGTAACGTCTAGGGTGTGGGGCGGGCAACCCCCTCACCCCCCAATTCAGCCCAAAGACAGGAAACAGGTACAGGTCATGGGGCTGCTGGCAAATCAGGCAGTGCTGCCAGGTGCCACCTTTGCAGAGATCTCTCCCAGCCTTAGCTGGAAGACAGCGACTGCAGAGCTCTGTACCGTAATGCTTTGTTCTGAGTTACAGACATTTCAGAGCTACGAACAACCTCCATCCCGAGGTGTTCATACCTTTGAGGTTCTACTATGTTAACATATCAAGAGTTCAAGCCTGACACGCAGTATCACCTTTAAAACAACTACTTTTAAGATTAAGAGTACAGTAGCTTCTGAGTTTCATTTTTAAACTACTACTTATAAGGCTTGCAAGTTTTATCTTTAAATCTTGAAGCAAATGAATCATTACTTCTCATTTATATACACAGAGCTATACTGATATATTCCTCCAGGGTACTACAAAGAGAATTTCTGATACGTACAACACCATAATAAACAAAGAAGTGCTGCTTCACAGCATGAATTTTAAGACAGTGCTACCCTGATTAATATGCAGCACAGACCCTTTGATTATTTCTGACTACACTATACTTTCCAATCTTGTAAGCTTCATGTCAACAACCACACAGCTAATGAAAAAATATCTATTGAATTATAATTCTTCAGAGTGCAAATGGAAACATTGCTTTTGATACGACTGCCTCCAGGATCTGACATTCATTCGCATTTTAAAAGTACACAATGTATTTTTCTATATAGTTCTAAGAAGATTTGAAAACACCATAACCCAAACTGCTCTGTGTCTGCTCTGAAGACATTACACCTGTTTGCTTCATTAAATGTTTCATAGATGGACTGGACTATACCTAGCTTGCACACCAAGGATTGTTGGACTGTTGTCTTAATGAGGCTTTACACAGGGTTTGTCCCAGCATGCCCTGGTACAGTTTCTTCCATGCATGGAAAGAAGATAGTTTATACCTTATTTATTGGAGGAAAGAATCTCTGCTGACAGCTTTTCACAATATAAAATAGCTGATACTTAATTATTATATTTTACCAAAGAATCTCTTCTCCACTGAACATTCAGGGCAATTTTTATGTCTCTCTCTCTGGGCTATTTTCCTAGTATTTCAGAAACACCTACATTCATATTAACCACACACTCACTACTTGTATTAAACACTGGCAGGTACTCAAATACTATAGTAATTGGGACCATATAAAGTATGCTTATTTACCTTGTCCAGTAACTAAAGCTCATCAAGGTGTGTAGTTCCTATACAAGGTAAATAATCATACTTCATACTCCAAGGCAACTCAGAAGCAATATTCATTGACAAGGAGGATATAAGGAACCCGCTATGTCCCTGATTGGAGACTGCTCTGCTGAAAGATGTATCTGCTGTAGACATCTGTACCAGGACGCAATACTTAGTAAAGGTGTGCAGAGAGCCCCAGATTGCTGTTCTACAGATTTCCTCGAGAGGGACATATCAAAACTAAGCTACTAACATAGAATAAGTTCTGGTCAAGTGGGTCTTTACAACTTGCAGGGAAAAGATTGCCCTCCTATCTTACCAAAGCAATATGCAGAGTGAAATCCATTAGGGAAGTCTCTGAGAGGATATTGCTGAATATATGGAAAAGGAACCAAAGGAGACAAATGATTTTGGGGTTCTCCAGAAGGGATCTCAATGAACATCCAAGGAGAGTGTGTAGCTTCCCATCCTTTTCAGCGGTATGGTACTTCAAATACAAGACAAGTCAATGGATGACTTGCTTCAGACGGAATTCCAAAATTATTCTGGAGATGGAATTTAGGATGTAACCTGGAGGAAACCTTGTCCTTATGAAAGTCCTTGTAGGACAAGTGTGCGATAAGGAGCCTCTAACTCAGCTACTCTTCTGGCTGAGGTTCTTGCAACCAGAAAGGCAACCTTTATAGACAGATGAACAAAGAAACACAGGATAAAGATTCAAATGGAGCTTTAATTAATGCTGAAAGGACTAGATTGCAATCCCATATCAAGATAGGTTTCGGTACAAGAGAAAAAGTTCTGACAAGTGCCTTGAGAAACCAAACTGTAGCAGAATGAGCAGAGTAAATGGCTGTCCCCTGGAGGATAAAGGCATTAATAGTCTCCATGTGCACTTCCAAGGAGCTATGAGGCAATCCCAACCTTTTTAGAGAGAAGGCACCCGGAATAATAGAGAATTGAAGATTGCTAGTGGACCAGGACTAACTCAGCCACTGAGAAAAAACTAGGAGTATCGAATTTGTCTTGTCTTATCTTTCTCTGGATTTGAGGCAAGAGAGAGATGGGTAAGAATGTGTGTATCAGTGGCTTCAAACACTGTACAAGAAATGCATCCTGGAACCACTCAAGTGCAGTAAATCGGACAGTTGGGTTTTGGGATGCAAAGGATCTCACAATTGGAATACCATTGTTCGAATATATTCTAGCACTGAGTTCCCACTCACCATCTCTGGAAAAATGGTTCCTGAGGATGTCAGCCAGTCAGGCTTGGGGGCAAGGCTCGGGGCAGGGTGGGCCAGGAGCCAGCCGTGTTCAGCGGCAGGGCTCTGGATTCAAGAAAAGGAGTGGGGGGGGGGGGACGACTGGGAGCCAGGCAAGGTGCTGGGGTGGGGAAGTAGCCGGGGTCCCACCACCCAGTTGTATTGCTCCCCTGCCACCCCACAAGCCACCCCTGCACCAATCACTGGGCTTCTGTCCCACTCTTCTCTTTCGCCACCCCCTTTTCTGCCTTCATCTTCCTTCCTGTTCACCTTACCACCCCTCCCTTAAATGTCACTTATCCTTTCATTTGTTTAGATAATCTAATCCCAACAAAACTCATCCTGCAAAAAATTCATGAACTCACATGATAATTGCAGATCATCATACTGTTCGTTCTGTTCATGTGTTTTATTTCTGCACCACACACTCTTTTTCTTTCATATCTACTTAAATAGTACACTTTGGGGCCAAGATGGTCTGAGATTCTGTAAACAGTGCTTAGCACAATGGGATTTCTAGCAGCTATCACAATGCAAATCAGATAATAGTAATAATAATAGATCTTGATGCATGAAGTATTGAATGAAGTTCTATGGCCTCTGTTATGCAGATTAAATTATTAAAATGGTCCTTTGTGGACTTAGAAAACAAAAACCAACTATGAATTTTATACAATTGTTTCAGGTTGCTGCAGAAACTGTTCTTCCCTTCCAGAAGAGTTTAAGTCCTTCCTATCATTGCTGAAGGATGGGATGCTTGTATCACACCCTGGCTTTATAAATCTATAATTGCCTTCTGCTTCACAATGTGACTAAGCAATCCATCAACATGCAAGACGTAGTCTGTCAAGACCGTTTTAGACACACTATAACCAAGTACAATTGTTCTAACTACTGACTTCTGAATTTAACTTATTTGGACACAAAACTTAGAGTGATTTCTTGTTAATTAAGACACAAGCATTTGTGAACTGTGTGCGTCCAAAACTAGCTAAATGAAAACACTATTTTTCAATGTACATCAGCCACTGTTTTTAAAAATGTGTCATTTCTTCTGGACTAATGATCCAGGATGCGTTGCTGTACTTACCGTCACTGTCAGGCAAGAAGGATAAACAGATATCCATAACAAATCCATTTCCAAATTGCAGAATCTGAAGGCATTTAGCTGAAAAATGAGAGTAAAGAATAGTGAACTCTACAAAATTAACACTGTAAGGGGAGATAGCAGCACTTATGAGTTGGTTGTTTAACACTTTCCATCACAAAAGAAATCATGGAGCCCATGGATAAATTATTACCCCCATTGGCTGCAGGAGGCATATGATCTTTGGCAGGAGAGCTGCCATGGGATCAGGGAGGCGCCTTTTGCTGGTCCCAAGAAAATCTATTGAAATCTGAGTCATAAGCTAATTATTTCCCACAGCATTTTGTGTTGTACAGTTTAATTTTGGCAGCATTGCAAAAGCAAGGTATGTCCGAAATCCTGCTCTGAGTAGACTCCATCTCCGCAGTGGCAGCGTTCACAGCACTGGAGGCAGAAACTCAACCTGTCTTTCCCATCAGAAACGCTTCATGAAGGCAAAAAAAGATGGGCCACACTTCCCCCATCACCTTCCAGATCCAGCAGTGGCCCTAATGGCTCATCACCCTGAACTAAAGGCAACACCTAAGGGAGGAGCTCCCCAGTATCATGGGGCAGAATCAGGAACAGATGCTCAGGACTGCTGCTGTTAGACTATGCTAATGGGAAGGAAGCGACATGTAGAGAACTTAGAACAGCTGAACAGGAACATAGGGGGTTTGTGTTCTGGGGTGGGGAGTTCTATTTCAGCAGTTCCCTGCTCAATAGGTCTAAGGAAGAGGTTATTTCTCCGAGGTGGTCAAGTTAAAGTGGTGCAGGTTGCCTGGGGTGGGTGTACAGAGGGTGTGAAGGAAATGACTATTTTGAGAGAACTAGTAAATACCACACACACAACTCGCAAATAACCACCAACTTTTGTACCACAACATTTTGTTTCTCTGTCATCTATTACTATTTGGTAGGATTGTCTATTAAGGCTGTCAGTTCTCTGGGGCAGAGTGACTTTTTGTTGTGTAAGCACACAGTGATTATCACAGTGGAGACCTGATCACAGTTGGGACCTCTGGTGTCTGCATAATAAAACAAAAAACCAATAACGAGAACCAGAAACTCCCAAATTCTAAGCTCACCCTTTCAGTGATTGATGCTAACAATTCTGTACTCTTCCCAATCATAATTAATAAGAAAGGTGTCACTGAACAATCACACAAACTGGGAATAGACCTTGCATCTCTAATATGGAAAACCAGATCTCACACAGTTAGCCACAGTAGTCTGCTATGCTGTCGGTAAAATGGGGCTACCCATACTAAAGTAATAAACCCATCATTACTAATGAAGAGGACAGGATGGCTCCACACGGTCACACACCTCAATGTCTTGTTTTCAACCTAGCCCAGAATACTGCCTTCCTCCTCCAGAAGGTAGGTGAGGATAGAACAAATACTGAGCTTTCCCTATGCCTCCGGTTCATTTTCTTCTGTATCCAATGAGTTCCTGTACCTGAGGCCTTCTGGTCCACATGGTTCAGTTGCAGTATGAAGGAGCAGAAAGGTGCTTCTTGCTCCCCTTGGGAACTGTCTAGGCACATGTGCAAGATTAGTTCTGTCCCATCAACAGCCCCCCTTGGGAAGAAGCAGCTCATGAAGAGAAGGTGCTGAGAAAACAGCTGATTAAAAGAAGCACAGTAATCTCTGTGAGGGGCAGAGGGATTCTTGTTCTGTTTTGAGTTAGGAAGATTGCTTTAACTTCACTTTTCTTTTGAGGCTTAAAAAGAATCCCCAAAGCCTTGTCATAAGCAGAGACTCTCTGTCTGCCCCCTGTGCAGGCTCAAAAGCAAATTTCAAAAGCAATTTAAAAAAAAAAAAGGTGCAATCCTAGCCCCTGAATGCTGCCAGATTTATTCATCTACTTCCATGCCACAAGGAAAAGGGGATGTCCCACAGTTCAACTTGCCAGACACGGAAGAGATGTAAGAAAAGTGGTTTTTCTAACTGCTATCCCTGAAAATTTTCAGCCTGGATCCAGATAAGGTTCTATTTTACATCAACAGTAACGATTCTCCAGAGCAAATAAGACCATCAGTTACACCAGGGCAATTCACTGGCTTTCACTAAGTTTGTAGACATCTGACTGAATGACTGCTCTCAAGAAAGAATCCACCTCACACTCTCTCATTAGCAGAGATTCTTAAGAGGCGTTAATGTAATAGAGATACTTTAACATTTATACATTCATCCCTTTTTAGACCTGGACTTTATGCCACAGTGTTGTGTCTACACAGTATTAACCGTAATTTACCTTCTGAACCTTGTCTGGACCAGATTCTGACAGTCGAGTCAGAAGCAGCAGAAGCTATTAGTAGATTTAACTCTGTCTTCGACTCACTCGACTGGTAAACAGCATCCACAGCACAGACAGCTTCGCTATGGCCTTCAAGATTAAGGCATTTCACATGCTGAACACAACAGAAAATTACAAAAGATTACACAAAATATAAAGACAAAAACCTTAAGAAAACAGGAAAGCTGGTTGCAAGATGTACAATTTAGGCATGTAGACATTTAAGTTCTTGGAAATGTTCACAAGAGGGCTACAATGGTTAAATATTAAAACTAACTTATATGGGTTAGCTTGCTGAGATAACTATGCTCAGCCTTGAAAAAAAATTACTAAGAGATAACTTAATTACAGGATATGATGGTGTATTTCTTAAAAAGAGAACCCAGCCAGATTACAGATGTTATAAGATCATCAAAAATGCTAGTTAGTGATAAGTGCAGAACATGTCAAGGAAGTTTCTTTTTCAGAAGGCTCATAAGAATGTAGAATATATTACTGAAAGAGATTTGAAGCAATGAGTATAGCTGAGTGTATGCTTAGTATCCAATAGCTTCATAATACAGGCTGGCTGCAATTTTCTGCAACTCAAACTGTTACCCTTCCCACCTAAAATAAATAAAAAGCCATAAAGAATGTATTAAATTAAAATAAAAAACATAAAATATGACAGACATTTCACAATCATATTAGGTAATGCAAAGTTTGCAATTCCATAACCAGTCAGATCTAGCATTTGTTACCCACCCACAAAAACACTTAACTTACGGTATCTTAATATAGCCCTATTACACCATTTCATGAAAACCAATTCATATATACTAAAAATCTTGGACTGACACTGGTCTGGCCTAGGTCTTCTGAAAACTGACAGACTGGAATGCAAATATTACACCATCTATAACTTTACTCCCACTGTGATGAAAAAACTGGCAAACTCCTTGACATATTATTTAGGTTAGAAATCTTTAAGAGCTAGAAGATCAAGAATACTTCCTGGATTAAAGATCCAGCAGCCACATTCCAGCTTTTTCTTTATGTACTGAGCTCAACCATTGATTGACCTTTGTATTTGCGACCAGTCATATTAGCTAAGTAAGGAAAAGATTCATTTTTTTCCCTTCAATTTCATTCTTTGGTGGTTTGTTTCAGTTTTCCGTTAGTAATCTATACTGAGACTTCCACAGAGAATAGAAAAGTAAGTCATTAGCTGCAATCTGTAAAGCTCCTTCAAAATCATCTTTTAATTGCTTTTGTAACTTTAGTGCCTCTCCGTAGCTTCTTGTGGAATACATGCTACATTTTGATCAAAGCCCTCCTCATGGTGGGTGCAAATTTCAGCATACATATGGTAGTTGGATGCAAAAGTACAGACACTGTGTTCCTGAGAATTGGCCAGAGTGTCGCTGAGAAGGCTTGGTATCAATCTTCCTTTCTCAACTAAGTGGGAGAATGATAGTGACTGAAAGGGAATGCTGAACTTCCACAATGCATTTCAAAACTTACACATAACTACTTACTCAAGCAGGGTTAAAGCCTTGCAGCCTCCAAGCCATCGTTTCCACTCCCCCCCACCAAATTTATCTATTCCTCTGGTAATAAAGTCCCCATATATACATGCCACATTCCAGTTGTGGATTCACCAGCTCCAATTAAAGAAGGGTGGAGAAAGATATGGGAATTCATTCCGGATAAATAGAGCCATCAAAAAATTGGTCTCATACTAAGGGCACATCTACATTACTAGATTAAGTGAGTGTTCAGCCCTCGCTGTAATTAAGTCAGTCAGGCACACCCTCACTATACTCTTGCTAGCAGTGGAATGCATCCTCACGAGCAGCACGTGCATCGATGCACAGAGCGACGTTCCATGGGTAGCTAGTCCATAGTTCAACTAGCTGCAGGGGATTTTGGGAAGGGATTGCAATGGCCCATGGGACAAAAACATGACTGGGGGAGACAGGAGCATGGTTTCAACCTTTCATGATGCAATTGCCTCCCTTGAGATCACTAGCAAACAATCCAATACTTTCTTGTGCCTTTTTCAAAAGTCTGGATTAACTGCATATACTATAGCCTGAAAAGTGTGGAGCCTCTCAGTGGTGCACTCTGATTTTGAGCTTTACATCTTAGGACTTTTCCCTCTATTGTTTGCACAGCACAGCCATGACCTGCTACAAGCCCTAGATAGAAACAGGGCCCATGTGCTGCTGTCAGTCATGCACCCACTGAACATGGTGGACTAGGCACATTTTCAGGCCTAGGAAACAAGCACTTACTGGTGGGATCACATTGTTGTGCTGGCACAGGATAACAAGCAGCAGCTACAAAACTTTTGCAGGCCACTTTCTAGGGACTTTGGCAGAGCTCTTCCCCCACCCTGAAGCACATCAACCCTAGAACGAGGACTGCTCTGACAAAGGAGAAACTGGTGGCAGTCATGCTGTGGAAATGTGAAATGTCAATCAGTGGGGAACCAATTCAGAGTTGATAAATGCACTATAGGAACTGTTATTTGAGTGTGCCCAGCCCTTAATGAACTTATTCTAAGAAAGATGGTGATGGTGGACAACAGGCACGATAGAGTGGAGGGTTTTGCCACAATGGCATTCCCCTGCTGCAGTGCAGCAGTAGATGGCACAATTGCCATATCTTGGCACTAAACTACCTTGCCACAGCATGCAAAAACTAAAAGGCATATTTTTCAATGTTTTTTGCATGCACAGGTGGATCACAGGGGCATTTCACTAGCATCTACAAGGGACAGTCAGGAAAGATGAACAACATCTTTAGGATTTGTGTCTTTTCAGAAAGCTGCAATAAGACTCTTTCAAGATCACAAAACTGATAATGTTGAAATGCCAATAATGATCCTGGGAAACCCAATACCCCCCTTGCTTATGAACTGTACACCAGACAGCTGTATAAAAGGAAGAGTTCCATAGGCTGGAAAAGGGCAGAATGGTGGCATAACGTGGCTTTGGCACAGTTTGCTTACTGGGTTAGAGCTCAGTGAAAGAAGCATCCCCATTGTTCCCATTGTCTGCTTCACAATCTTTGAGACAAAGAGAGAAGTTTCTGCAGGGCATGGAGGCTGAGCAGCTGATTCTGAGCTGCCAATAAGAGCACAGCGAGGGACCCTGTAAGTCTTTGAAAAGCCATTTCAAGACTGATGCACAGAAACATGTATTGCTTATTTGCGTTGTGCTTCCAATACCAGCCCCTCCATTGCTGGAGTTTCCACGTGCCTCCCCTTCTCCCTGCTAATCTAGATAAAAGTACTTCATTCTTGACAGTCTTTTATTTCACCAAGATAAAGTTAGAGAAAATAGTTACATGTTGGTAAAAAAGTGAAATAAGTGTGTGTGGGGGGGGGGGGGAAAGGGAGAAAAACCAGCTTCTCTTTGCAAGCATACAACTGGTGCAATTCAAAGGTCTTCAAAGAGCTGCCTTTTCTTCTTTAGCCCCAGCCCAGCCATTGAGTGAAAAGAATACAGCACCTTCCCCCTCACCCTGGAACATTTGGCAAATGGGAATTAGGAACAGGGCAATTCTTTCAGGCAGCTGAGCCAGTGCTGTGAAGAGAGACTAAGCTTCAAGCTGTTTTCCTTGTAGCTCAGACACCTCAGTTTATCAAGTTGATCCTTCATTATCCAAAGCATCTCATCCTGCCAGGCACGCTCATCCAACTGGATTGCTTTCTGCTCTCAAATCCATATGCAATTTCTCAGACAATGACAGTCTCTAGGCTCTTCACCTCTGGGACACCTGAGATGGAGCTCTCTCACTGAACATCTTTTTCTTCCTTCTAACCTGCAACAGCCTGACAGCAGGTGATGAGGATGTGCAACTCAAGGCCACACTTCCCACTGCAAGGCACACAAAGCACAAGGCAAATATTGTTAGTGCATCTTCTGGTTCTTATGCAAGGTCATTTTTTAAAAATCACTTATTACACTCAAGTGCAAACCAGAACATAATCAGAACTCCTTGTTATTCAATGAATATGTTTTGCTGTTCCATGCTTCTGGCCTATACTCACCATGGTTGGAAGACAAGACTTTTGCAAATTGGGAGAAACTCCAGTTGGGAGCATAGGATGCCTGATGAACAATGTCTCATATGTTGGACGCCAGGCAGCAGAGTTAAGGCCTCAAAATTGCAGTCTTTGCCTGAGGCAGCCCATGGGGAATAGTGGTGGAAATTGTGGACACAAGAAGAAATGCCCTCTCCCACCCATTAATGCTGCTGGTTGCAATCATCCTGAACTTATTCAGATGCCAGGCCTAATCAATGCTGACAAAACCATAGATATGCTAAAGAAAAGCCTTGGTTGAGTGACCTGGAAATCATGACTGGGGGAGGGGGGGTTATCACATTTGAGTTTGTTGTTGGTACAGTACAAGCAACTAATGAAAACTTCCAATCATCTCCCCTCAGGTGACACTCGTCTCCTGTGGGTAACAGGCAGCAAGGAAGCAAATGCTGCAAACATTTGAGCACAGACCCAGTCATTACAAAAATGACAGCAGAGTTAACACTTGAATGGCACAGGGAAGTGTCCTACTGTGGTGGAAGAAGTGAGGCAGCCCTCCCAGAAACCATCTGTGAAGGACTGCAGAATACATCCATGAAAGTCTCCTAGAGATCTCAATGGAGGAATCTTGGGCCATCACTGTCAGTCTTCTTTAGGGTGCACCCGCTCCGTAACTGGAGCAGCTACTGGGAAACAGAGACCCACTGCTCCCAACTTAACTTTCCATATTAAATAAAGCAAATGCAGATGTAATCCCTACAGCAGAGGTCAGCAACCTTTGCCAACCCCCGTGCCAGCCCCTCCTCCCCAACCCTCAGGCTGTGTTGGTGGCCTCCTCCACTGAAAAAATATGGTGGCTGTCTGAAAATTCAGCGGCAGCCATGGCTGGAGTGGGGCATCCCCAGGTATGGATGGCTTCTTTTGGCAGCAGAGTGATACCTCTCTGCAGCATGCCTAGCGAGGGTTCGCCAGGCATGCTGAAAGAGTTGCCCGGAGCAGCTTTTGGCAGCAGGAACAGGAATTTCAGTGGAGAGGGAGAGAGCACTTCATGGCCGCTCCAAACGAGCCTGTGTGCCAGAGGTTGCTGACCCCTGCCCTACAGCTTAATTACAATTGAATTCTCACCAGACATGCCTTCCCTGGCACTATGCTGTCCTGCGATTGGCTGGACTGCTGATTTTTTTTTTTTTAAAAAACACACCACCACACAGCTTCTGGCTCTCAGGGAGAAGATGGATCCCCCACTCGCCTGCCTCCCATTGCTGTCCTCTACAGTTTCCTAGTGTTCATTGCCTGCTTTGGCCAGGGGGCTCAGAATCCTGGGAGGTACCCACACTGCACATGGGGGTAGTGGTGGGATTGCTGCAGGGAACTGCATGCAGGTAGTAGTAGAAGCTGTACATCTGTGGTGAAGAACCAGAATGCCTGTTTGCCTCCCTTATTTTGTGGTAGGCCTCCCGAAAGTCTTTGATCCTCATGTGGCACTGTTGTGTGTCCCTGGTGTAACCCTCCTTCCCCTTGCCGCAAAATGATCTTTTTGTAAATATTTACAAATCTCTGACTGGATCATAAGTGTGCCTGAACAGACACCTCTTACCAGGCACCAGCAAGATTCACCATCTCCTTTCTATTCCAGGCTGGAGTGTTTGGAGCACTCATTTGCCATGATCAGCTGGGCAGCAAAGTTCTCCATGCTGATCAAGTTTTCCCAGGCTTGAATAGGGGCGGAACTGTTTCCTGTACCTGGATGCAGTGTAGCAGAGCTAAGAATGATCTCAAGAGCAACTATTTCCAGGGACGCCTCCCGGAGGCCAATTCAATCAATTTGTACAACACTGCACCCACGCCGACTCTCAGATCGGCCCAGCCACCTCAGAGTAAGTGCTATACCTCTTGCAGAGGTGGCATAATTAAGTCAACGTTACAGTTGCCTTAGATTAGCAGAAGGGACCTGGTAGTATAGATGAATACACTACGAGGTCAACATAAAGCTGCTTCCATTGACCTAATTTGTAGGTTAGACCAGGCCTAAGAGTGATGAGATTATGGGAAGTTCCAAAGGGGTAGCCACCTAAGTCCAGTTCAGCAAAAAAAATAAAAAAAAAGCCACAAGTGCCCTGTAGCACTTTCAAAGACCAACGTTTATTTATCACAAGAGCTTTCATGGGAGAAAATCCCACTTCATCAGATGCTTGAAGAAGAGATTATGAGAAATATGTGTAGGACATGTCAGAGAGTGACCTTTGGAACAGGGAGAGAAAGACCAGAGACTTACCTAGCTCATTTGTAGGTTTTTAAAAAAAAAAATTAAAGGCTGCTTTTAAATTAATCACTAAAAGAACTGCAGTGGAAATAATTAGGGATAGGATTAAATGTAATCATATGATAGAGGATAGCCACATTCTGCTCATGCAGGAATTCAAATAAAGACGACAAAGGAGCCATACAGGAGTCGCAATAATCTAGGTGAGACAAATAGGTATGGATAAAGAGTTCAGAGATGCAGACAGAAGTGATTGAACTTGAATACTTCATGGGTATTATGCTTGAAAAAATAATCAGTGAAATAAGTTTTTAAAAAGGAGACATTAAGTATTTCTGCCTACCTGCTTATTCTGTGTTTCCCATACAATGAGCTTTTTATCAGATCCTCCGGAAATTAATTCTGTCTCAGGAGCTAAAAAAAAATGTTTTTAAATTAATGTGTGAACTCTTCCTACTTTGAATTGGTAGTATAAAGCAAGTTATTTTGGTCACTAACAGACAAAGCTACTTGGTATTTATTATAGAAAATTTCCCTGAAAATCTGAGAATTGTGATAGCTAAGAGCTGTTTTAGAGTACGCATACTATTTATTGAACATATTTTGGGGAAAAGAAGTTTTCTATGAATACAGCCAAGGGCATGCTTCTTAAAATGCACTGAAGAAACTTAAGTGCAACAATCTTTGGTTTGAGACTTTTTTTAAAAAAAGACACTGATTTATAGAACCATAGAAACATAGAGCTGGAAGGGACCACAGGGAGACTTCAAGTCTAGCTCTGTGCATTGCACAGGATCCAGTCAACCTCCTACCTAGACCATTGCTGACAGGTTTTTGCCAAACTTATTTTTAAAAGCTTCTGATGATGGGGGCTCTATGACCTCCCCTGGAATCCTATTCCATATCTTAACTACCCTTATTGTTAGAAAGGTTCTTCTGATGGGCTTAAGATTTAGCAAGAGATTTAGATTAGACATTACATCTTGTCTTATCAGTGTCCTCTTTACATCTGAAGACTTATCAGTCGTGGCCCGGAAGCACTGCTGAGGGTACCAAGCTCAGCTCAGTCGGCAGCAGGATCCAGCGTGGGAGGCAGGCAGCTGCGCCCAGCTGCCTGCTCCCAGCTTGTGGGGGCAGAGGCCACTTGAAAAGCCGGCCAGGGGTTGGGAACCCCTGAATTCCGTGTCTTGTCGTGGGCCGCAGGAACAGCCTGCGGGCCTGCATGTTTGAGACCCCGACTCTAGGTATATAGAAGTGGAACTCAGCTGCCCCCTCTACCTGCTATGCACAGGCACCAGACTCTTCCCGGGGGAGGGGGGGGGGCCTGTCCTCTGGCTGGTCTACAGGCTGTACAAAGTTGACAAGGGGAGAGGGAGGGCCAGACTGGAGCAGCAGGAGGCTGGGATGGTGAAGATAAACTGCTCCCCTTCCAGCCCAGCATAAGATACACAAGTTATCAATATTGTTTGGTGTCTTAATGTTGACTATTCCACAAGTATCACAGCAGCATAGGTCCAAAGAAGCTGCACAACCAAGGGCTACTAAGGGCCAAGGCTGCCCTGCCATAGCAGGATCCTTGTTATGTGGTTCTGGTCTCCGGCAGATCCCCTAGAATCCACCAGATTTCTGGATGACTTTTTCCATGAGGCAGAAAAAAAAAAAAAACAAACAAACCTCACCCTAGGGTGAGGTGAACAACACCTGTGAGATTTCTTAATCATAACTACACCCCCCACCCCCCAAACCTTCATAGGTTTTATAAAAAAGACACTGGCCAAAAATTATAACAGATCATTAATGAAAAAACTCATTATTTCCAGGTTTACTTTGTGCATCAGACAGTACTTTCCTGAGTCATTTTCACTGTATTAACAAAATTAAAGCCAACACTTAATAGCTATGTAAATTTACTCAAATTATTCCCATTAGATTCAATGGTATTACTTGAATGAATACAGTTATGCATAAGTTTAAAGGTTTGTTTTCATGCATGAGTTAACTCAGGGCTAGTCTACACTGTGAACTTACATTGGCACAACTACATCTCAGCAGTATAAAAAAAAAATACATCCCTGAGAAATGTAGCTATGCTGATACAACTCCCATTGTAAACAGTACTAGCTACTAATTCTTGGGAATATGGATTCGCTACGGTGAGAGAGAGCAGCACCCATCATCTTAACAAATTTAGAGTGGGCACAGCACTGGTTGTGCACAGCTAATTCACACCCAAGCTAAGCTAACTCAGGTGCCAATAACTCTAAAGTGATACCATACCTCAAATACCAGCAGGATTCAAACCAAGGTCTCCTTCTCATTTGATTGGGTCTTTTGCCAAGCACCAGAAGAGAGACCAACATTTTTATTAAGATAGCAAAGTATGATTACAAGACCAAAGAAATCTGATGAGTGGATTTGGAGGCAGATAACACACCAGAATCTACTTAATCCACATTTTAAATCTGACAAAATTGCAAACTGACAGCATCCAGGACTCAGCAGTTCTCAGATGAGCAAATAAGAAATCAGCTCTAGCTAACAGCAAGAGCAGCATTTTTTAAAAACACAGGTTGTTTAGTACTTACAGCCATCTTTGCTGGGAACCCACTGCACACAATTAACTCTTCCCGTGTGTCCATTCAGCGTAGCGACTACTGTTCGTTTCTGAGCAAAGAAGGAAAACGATTAGTTGCGCGGCTATTTCTGAAACAAGAAAACCGAGAGCCGGCTCGCCACACGGCCAAAGCTTTAGGAAGAGACCTTTCTCCCTGAGCTCCCTAGCGTGCAGCACAGCTTGCTCCAGCAGGAGCGGGAAGAGCGCTTACAAACCCTGCTCCACAGCAACACTTAAGTGAAGTGCCCTGGCAACGCAGCACAGCCCATAGGGCGGGCACCGCCGGTTGCTCTCCCGGGGACAGGCTATGCGCAGCGGTCGGACTCGGCCCAGCCCGCACCGCGGAAGCAATTCAAAGGAGGGTGTCCATGCCAGCGCCCTGAGCCGGGACGCACGCGGGCTCTGGGCCAGCCGGGCACAGCGAAGCGCAGGGGACGGGACGGGCCGGCGCGTGTAGTGGGGAGGCGCGAGGCGCCTGCGGAGGTGTGTGTGTGTGTGGGGGGGGGTGCTCGCTGTCCCGCCCTTACCTTGGGGTCGTAGAGCACCACGGAATTGCAGCTGCCGAAGGCCACGAGCCCGCCTCGCCCCCACGACACCACCCCGCCCCCGGCCCGGTTCGCGCAACAGGCAACATGACAGAGACTCAGCGGCGCCGCCATTTTAGCCCCGCGAGCCGCCGGAACACACGTCGTTACGCACGGCTATTGGCTAACGCAGATTCTTATGTGACGCCCCGCCGGGAGGCGGTATGGGTTGGCTAGCCAACGGTGCCCGCGAGGCGCCGTCAGCATTTGTGGGCGGGGCTAGCGGAGAGGGCAGAGTTGAGGGCGGGGCAGATTAAGTTCGGAATCGCCGCTGGGACAAGGGGTGGGCGGGGCTTTGGGCGACTTGGGGTGTGGGCGGGGCTTCGAAGAGGCTCCAGGCTTGCTTCATTGGTGGGGCTCGATCGCGGGAATCTTGGCGGGATGGGGGTAATGCAGTGTGGCCTGGACCCTGGGTCGGGTTCTGCTCATCCTGCTGCTGCCTGCCCCTTGGTCTCACCGTCTCCCTAGCTGAGCCTTACTCCGGGCCTCAGAGGCAGCCTTTGACTATAGGGGCCCCTAGGCGAAGGCCCATTGCAGGGTCCCCTATAGGCCTATGGGGGCCCCTCTGTGGCCTCGCTCGCCCTTGTCCACACCCCCTCTTGTCATCCCAGTTCCCCCCTCTGGCCCCAGCTCTCCCCACCTGGCGCTAGCTCCCTGAGCCAGTTCCTCCTCCTGCTGTTGACAGAGGCAGATGCGGCTTTTGGGGTAGGGAAAGCAGGCAATGGGGCCTCTTGCTGCCCGGGGCCTTAGGCATTCGCCTGCTTCGCCTACCCCAAAAGCCGTCTCTGCCAGGCCTGCAATCTAACCTGGCTCAGAAACCGCTCCTGACTTTCAGATTTCAGCTCCTCGGACTGCGGGCGGCCCAGCACTAGCTTTTTGGGGGTGGGGGGGATGACAAGCAACTAGACGTGGGGCATTTCACAAGCAAATTCTTTTGCAAAGTCAGTAGTTTAAAACAAGAGATTTTCCTGGCAACTTCAGCTTTGTTATAGCAAGAGCCTGGGTTTGTTTGCTATGTCCTTTTCAAGTGCCTTGAGATTAGACACACTTAGCTGCTGTGTCACACACAATCGCTTGTGCTGAGTTTGATGATGTTTGAGGCTCTGACTTGCCACTTTGCTATGTCAGTTCTGTGTCAGGGCTAGTCTACACTTAAATGTTATAGTGGTACGGCTATGTTGCTGTAAGCACACTTGTATTATCTGTTGACTATAGACATCTCAGCCACCCACATAATAAAACAAACGGTGGTAGCTATATTGCACTCCCACTGTCCACGCAAGTGTTTATGCAGCAAAATTTATGTAGTTGGGGGGGAGGGGGTTTCACACCCCCAAGCAACAAAACTTTTACAGGCATAAAAGCCAGTGTGCACCAGGCCTTAAGTGTAACAAATTAAATTCAGCATAAATCTGGTTTAGTTGAGTAGACAATCAGGCCTTGTTTCTGAAATGAGGTTTTGAATATTTGAAATTCATAGTACCAATATCCAGTATCGTAAAACCCAAGTGTTTAAAAATAATTCATCAGACACCCAAAAATCAAAAGAATGATTGAAAACTCATTACGTTTTACAAAAACAAATTGTGGGTTCTTGTTATTTGCCTTTCTAGTTTGTTTGCTTTTAATCGGGCTGGTGCAGTTGGGTCACATTATCAAATTCCTTTCCACAGCCATGTGCTTGTTTTTTAATGGAAGCTGAAAGGCTCACATAACAATGTGCCTCCAGGAGGTGGTGAGGCTGTCAGAAAAGCACCAAATATCACAAGAGTTGACAGCAAAGCACTCCAAATAGTCACAAAGTACATACTCATGGTCATTCACTTAGATGTCATCTAGATGAGTATTTAAATGTCTGTTCAGATGACATTCTATCAATATATATTTTATGCTAGTATGGATAATCCCTCTGACAGTGAAGGCTAATTTCAACCATAGCTGAGTAGAGCCACAGTGTGTAGGTTAGGGCTGCAGCTAGGAAGATGCCGCTCTACAATCCAGTGCTGCTCCCAAGGAGTGATGAAAAGTGGTCTTGTTTCATTTTGTTTCTTCCCTTTTCCGCTCCCCCTTCCCCCTTCCGTTTGCAGGAACTGATACTAGGTGGGGTGCTGAGATCAACTGACTCAAATTAGGAGGTGGACTTCCCTAATCAGGGTGCTATAAAGACAAGCAGACAATCAGGCAGTGGCATAGGAGGCAGCATACAGCTGAAAATGGGAGTTTTGGGGAGGGAATGTGGTGTTCTGGTATTATTGGAGTGTTAGGTCAAGGTGGGTTTTTTCTGCCTGTATGTCACAGGAAGTGGGGGGATGGCTGTGACAGATACAGAGGGGCTACAGTAGTAGTGACTCAAGCAGTGGAAGAGACAGTGAAGATGACTGGATGTGGAAGTTGTTGGTTGCAATATTGGAGAGGGATACCCCTAAAGAGCTTAATATGTATAAAGTGTCATCTTATAGAGCTAATGAAAGAAAAGACTAACGAGTTGGAGATGCAACCAAATGCTGGTTGAATTTAGAAGAGAGGAGAAGCAGCTGATGGAGTAGAGAAATAATGAAGATGAAGGGTGGAGAGGGAAACACAAACCTGCAAATGGAAGCGGGACCAATAAACTCTGAGGGGAGAATAGTGGGTGAGGAAAGTGGCCACTGGAAACACGTAACTGTGAGAACCTGGCAGAGGAAAAGATGGACTAATGAAAGAGAACTAGAGCTCAGAAACAGGTTTGTGGGGTTGGAAAATGAGAGGGGAGGGGCACAGCAGGTGGTTACTGAAGATGGGAGGTCAGGGAAGAAGGGAGCAGATGAGCCAATGGCAATACCAACCGAGCCCCAAGAAGATACAGGAATGGTTGCAGAGGATGGCAGAGGAGAACTGTAGAAGAGGTGACTTGCAGCCAGAAAAAAAAAAAAAAACCAACAACCACGAAACACTTTTGGGCTCAGAACATATTGATGGAACGCAGACATAGAGGTTGGGGGGTGGGGAAGACACGGATGATGTTTCACACTAAAAATTGCTGCACTTATTGCTCAAAAGTTGATTTAAAAGAGTTAGTTTTGGGGGGGAATGGCTTTTATTTTACAAAACAAAGAAAGGGAAGAATGAAGGAAAATTATCTGAATGAACAACTGTCCTTCTGATAGGAGGACTATTAGCAACCCTATAATTAAGTATAAAAATTAAGTAAAAACCCAAAACAAAACATAAATGTAACAGTTGAAAGAAGGATGGTTAGTGAAGGAAAAATATCACTAGCATTGAATTTTTTCACAGAATACCTATTCACATTGCATGGAACACTAGTGTTCCCCAGAACACAGTTTGGGAAATGCTGGACTAGAGAACTGCACCATTACCAGGAAAAGGCAAGTCTATGTGACTGGGGACTCCCTGCTGAGAACAAATAGTCCTGTAACTAGAGCTGACCCAAAGAACAGAAGGGTGCGTTGTCTGCCAGGTGCTAAGATTCAGGATGCGGACCTGAGGCTGAAGAGGATTCTATTGGGAATGGGACAGAATCCTCTGTCCTTCATGTGGGTACAAATAATATAACTAGATTCTCACTAGAATCTATCAAAGGTAACTATGCCAGGTGGGGGAAGACTCTAAAGGAAATTGAGGCTCAGGTGATCTTTAGTGGGATTCTGCCTGTCCCTAGAGGAGGACAACAAAGGCTTGACAAGATTCTGATGATCAACAGACATCGCAGGCAGTGGTGGTATAAGGACTGCTTTGGGAGACATGGTCTTTAAAAGGCATTCATGGACAGAGGATTGTTCTTTGGGATGGACTTCACCTGAATAGGCAGTAAATATCCTTCTAGGATGGAGATTAGCATAACTGATTAAGACAGCTTTAAACTAGGGAGTTGGGGAGATGGTTAGGAGATGCCTAGGTAGTCTCCATGGCTGATTTTTAGCATGAAGAGGGAGGAAAATTAAGTAAGAAAGGACACAGCAGTAGGGAGCAGAAGGGACATTGAAAGGAAGGGTAGCACAAATACCAGTCTAATAGGCAACATTGGCAGTAGAATGACTGTGCCAAATCATATAAGGAACATAAGCAAAGCCAAAGAGCAAAAATGAAAATATTTGTATACCAATGTGAGGAGCCTGGGTAACAAAATGGAAGAACTAAGGAACTAGAGCTACTGGTAGAGGAAGTGAAACCAGATATAGGGTTAACAGAAACATAGTGGAATAGTAGTCACGTCTGGTGGACAGGTATTGAAGGGTATGTGCTGCTTAGGAAAGACAGATATATAGGCAAAGATGGTGGAGTAGTATTGTATATCGATGATATCAATTGTAAAGAAATTAGAAGTGATGGAATAGGCAAGACACTCTACCTCAGTAAAAGTCACATTGGGGAAAGAAAACTACTAGAATTTCCCCTGGGATAATGCTTGGAGTGTGCTACAGACCACCAGAATCTGATTGGGACATGGATAGAGACCTCTTTGAGGATTTTAGGGCAGGGCTCGACAGACCCCGGGTGCCAGGTCGCCATGGCGACTAAAAGTTGCAAACTGGCACCTAGGAGCCAGATGTGGGTTTCAGGTTTTGTTTTGTTTTTAATTTTAGAAGCCATCTGTTTTAAATTTAGTCACTAGAGGGTGCTCCTCTGCTGTATTTTCACTGTGGAGCTAGGCAGCATAGGGAAAATGCAGTAGAGGAGCACCCACTGGTGACAAAAAAATAAATAAATAAAATCGCCAGCTCCTTTAGGCAAACAAACAAAGAGTCCTATGGCACTTTTAAAGACTAACAAATTTATTTATCTCATGAGCTTTCGTGGGAGAAAATCCCACTTTATCAGATGCTTTGAAGATGGGGAACTTACAGAATGGGAGGAAATTAAATGCAGGGAAATGTATGACACAAGATCAGGTCAGGCTATAACAGCAAATCAGAACAGGTGTTGGGATTCAGACACTGGGGAAGAGCATATAAAGGAAGGTGAGGTCAAATCACCTGTTGTAATGAAAATAAAATCCATAGCTCATGTTTAACCCTGAGGCAACAGAGTCCAATTTACTTATAAATTCCAGTTCTGCAGTTTCTCTTTGAAGCTGTGATTTGTTATTCATTTGTTTGAGCACCGCTATTAAGTTGTCAATGGAGTGAGAAGGGACATTGAAGTGTTCCCCTATTGGTTTTTGAATCTTGTGATTTCTGATGTCAGATTTGTGTCCATTTATTCTTTTGCATAGTGTCCTGTTTGTCCAATATAAAAGGAGGGGGGCATTTCCAGCACATGATGTCATAAATCATATTGGTGGATGAGCAGGTGAATGAGTCCTTGATGGAGTAGTTGGCTTGATTAGGTCTTGTGATGGTGTCTTTTGTGCAGATATGTGGGCAAAGTTGGCAACGTGGTTTGTTGCAGGAATATATTACTGCTTTAATGTTTCTCTTGTTTGGTCTGCAGTTGCTGGTGAGTTTCTGTTTAAGGTTGAGGGGGGCTGGCTGTAAGCAAGGAGAGGGCTGTCTCCCAAGGCTTGAGAGAGTGAGGGATTGTCGCGTAGTATAGGTTGTAGAGGTTATAGGCTGTAGAGATCTGACTTGGGGGTTGTAGGTGATGACCAGTGGCATTCTGTTGTTTTCTTTCTTGGGCTTCTCCTGTAGTAGTTGGCTTTTGGGTTGGAAATAGATTGAACTAAAGAACTCGTAGTCACTCGATCTAAAGATGGAGAAGACTTGGAATTATTTCAAGTCAAAGTCAGAAACTATTAGAAGCCTGCATCCCAAGGAAGGGGAAAAATATCATAGGCAAGAATTGTAGACCAAGCTGGATGAGTAAGCATCTCACATGGATGACTAAGAGAAAGCAGAAAACCTTCAAGGAGTGGAAAATGGGTGCTCATCCATTCCCCAGGGATCACCCAGTGAGGCTTTACCAGCCACTCCTGCACCAGCAACCAGGGGGAGGTAGTATCAATCAGCTTCCTAGTTTCTCCTCCCTACTCTAAGGGGATGGTAGCCATGCTCAATCCATGCCCCTGGCTCACTGCCTATGTCCAGCTGCAGAATTCAGCTAAGCCACGGTTCATCTGGGGGCAGTCCCTTTTTTGATGGCCCAACTGTCCTCAATGCCAGCAGGTGCCCTGACCTGGCTTGTTGGCCACACCTCAAGGCTCATCCCTTTTCCTCTCGGGCCCCTTTCCTGCTATGGAGTCCCTGGGTCTCCATCCAATCCCTCACAGGGCTGACACTCTCAATGAGAGAAGTCTGACTATGTAGTCTTCAGTGAGCTTTACGGTAGCATTGACCATGGTAGGCTGGTGCTGCCAAGCCCACACCCACATGTTTTTGGGTAGGCTATATATAAATTGATCAGCGCAAGCATGTCCATTATTTCCCGCACCATGTGGGTGTCTGGCCTTAGCCATCGCATACCCCAGTCCGTGCATCTTTGGGCAAAGGCCCGGGGCCACAAACTCCTAGTCCACCAGCCTGCACTGAACCACTGGCAGTACTTTTCCATAGTAAGCCCTACCCCATCAAGGGCTATGTCTACACTGGCAAGATAGTTCAAATTAAGGAGGCTTAATTTGAACTAACTAAAGCCATGGCTACACTAGGCTTTAGTTAGTTCGAATTAAGGGCTTCCTTAATTCAAACTAATAAGTTCGAATAGGGTATTTGAACTAAGGGGTTAATTCAAACTAACCAATGTGGACATGTTAATTCAAACTAATTTCTTAGTTTGAACTAACTGGCCATTGAAGTGAATGGGGATCGCTAATTCGAACTAAATTCAGACTAACTTTTCCAGTGTGGCCATGCTAGTTCGAATTAAGCTAATTCAAACTAACTAAAATTAGTTCGAATTAGTTAGCTCGAACTAACTAATTTGAACTATTTTAGCAAGTGTAGACATAGCCAAGGACCCTTACTGCCTTTTATTCCTCTGCATGGGTATAACTTAGGGCCATAGAAACTGCCTGAGCCCTTCCCATAAGGTAAGGGACTAGTCATAGGGCCCAGGTGGCTTTCTCCCATCCAGCACCCATGGTTACCTGCTCAAAGGTTCCAAGAAAGGTCTCAGGCTCCTCAGCCAGGCCTATTTTACATAATCCAAACCCTGGGGTCCGACTACTATCCCCTACAGCTGGACTCCTCGTGTGCTGTAGGAGTTGCTGCTGCATAGTGGCCTGTTCTCAGATAAGCTCCTGGAGGGTCTTCTGCTATTCAGCCTACCATGCCAGTAAGGCTTGTCTCTTGTCTGGTGGACATCCTGAATCGCCTTCTGTGTCTCAGCCTGCTGCTTAACCAACCACTGCAAGGTGTCTTCCATCCTGCAGCTGCCAACCAGTATCGCTGATTTTGGATCCTGGACAAGCTACCACGTATAACAGTGCAGGCTCAGCCTTCCTTGCTCTTCAAGACTTCAGCCTCACAAACCACAGCCAAAACCACTCCTGTGCTTAACCCATGCACTTTATTGAGTGTGTTGCCCACCGCCATCTATTTATAACAGTCCATCTTAGCACTGGGGTCTTATAGTTTTTCCCCCAAAGCAGCAGAGTACTCTGCATTTGCTCTCTAGGGGTGCATCTACTCCTACAAATTAAGTTGACTTAAGAAGGCTTAAGTCGACTTAATATACTCCACGTCTACACTGGGCTTTCCTTAATTCGACTTAAGCTGCTCCTTAAGTCGAATTAAGGAAAAATTAGTTTGAATTAATAACACCTGGTTTTAATTCGAACTAGCACTTAAGTCGACTTTATTAAGTCGACTTAAGCCAGTAGAGATGCGGAGTAGTGCCTAGGTGGCCCTTTTTAAGTCAACTTAAAACGTTAAGTCGACTTAATAAGGTCAAAAAGGGGCCACGTCTACACTTGAAAAGTTGACTTTTGTTAAGTCACCTTAATAAGGTCCACTTTAAGTCGACTTAAAGTCGACCTTATTAAGTCGACTTTATAAAGTCAACTTAACTTTCCAAGTGTAGACATAGCCTAGAGCTTCCCCTGCTCCTACTCTTCCTGAGTGCTTTTATTTACCTCCCAGGTCCCACAGCTGGTCCCCATTCTAGCTTATTAGCCAGCCTGCCTAGTCAGCTTCCTTTTCCCCCTAATTTAGCTTCAGTAGCAGGGACTAGCCCAGCCTGGCTGCTGTAACCTCCTACATCCTCACTAACTAGGTGCCTAACTAGAATATCTTTTTTCAGATATTCAGATATTCAGACTCAGTTGCTGAGTATCCACAGCTCCTGTTGACTTCAAGTATAGATGTGAGTGCTCAACACTTCTGAAAATTAGATTCTAGAGATGGGAAACCTGTTGGTTTCAATAGGAGGGAAAATTGTGAAGTCACAGTTTTGCTCTAGACGGCCCAAGTGTGGTGCTCAGAAAATAAGGAACACAATTTCAGTGTAAGTGACTTACCCATCTGTAGATAATGAGTCTGTAACACAGTCAAAAATATAACTCAGTTCTCTTGGGTTACAGTCAGGTTAACCACAAGATCATTTTTTCCCTTTCTTTGGGAATGGGTTTAGAATGTGGTCTTGTAGTCCTTTCCAGGGTTGGGGGAATTTCACATTTCTAGTGCAATAAAATGGGGAGAATCACTTTTTCTTGCAGAAATTCCTATCTTTTGAACCCACTCCCAAAATATTTACCACAGAAGAGGATGATCTAGGGTGATGGATTGTTCCCCCAGAGAATGCTTGTATATTGTATATATATGATCTCTAATAAGAAAACACTGGAACAATAGTGGGTTTTTTGTTGGTTTTTTTTTTACTTGCTGGAGTTACTTAATCCTTCATTTTTTAAAATTTTAACTTGCCACAATAATTTGACTGTAATATAAATCTACAGTATATTCCACAAACACCATGAAATCATTTTGCAAGATCAGAAAGCAGACCCCATACAGAGGAGGTTTTAGACTGCATCAAAAATCCAGATAAATTCAGTTTAAAATATTAGAATAAACATTTAAAGTTGAAAGTTGAATAGTGCTCATGAAAGGTGCTGGATTGAATTTAATAAATATTAATTTCCTCTCTAAACCACATTTGAAATATTTTACAAATTGCTTCCACTTCTGAATGCATAAATGTTTCCAGTTTTTTGAAGAAAATAATAGAGAATGGGTAAAATTACTCAGAAATACAAACAGAAGTTGCTGTGTCAAAAGTAAGTATCCAAACAATGAATGCAACTTGCTTACTGAAAAAAGACACTAGAAAATCTCCTTGAATCCTTTTGTTGAAAAGGGATTGCTCTTGCAAACATGACCTAGAAAATTGCTTTAAAAAGTAGAAGGGGATAAAACAACTTGTCAAATAATCAAACTGATTAGAGCTTCTGCTTCAAAAATGTCATGCAGAAACATGATAACAGGCATGCATTCCAGAGCACATAAAAGTGTAGAACAATATTTTTCCATTACAAAAAGGCAATGCTCAGAAGAAATACAATCTCCAACACTTAACATTATATTCTATGTACAAATCCAATATTAGCAAAGATTACTGTGTGGATTGGAGCTAATAGTGCAATTCACTGGTGTCTTGTTAAAACAAAAAAGGATTATATATTTGCCTGACATTTATATCCATCTGTGGTTATTTTCAAATAATATTGCTTTGTATGAAAAGCAGTAGCAGAGCCTTTATGTATATAGATCAGGTGTTTTAACAATATGTACAGTTGCCAAGAGCAATTGCATGAATTACATTTTGAAATGTAAAATCTACTGATAAACATGACACAATGTGAATGTCTCTAAAAGGGATCATATAGGGCCAGATCCAAAACTCATATCAGTGGGCAGATTGCCATTGATTTTAAAGGGTTTTGTATCAGGCCCATGTTTACTGACATTAGATCTTTGCTGGCAGAATTCTTTTCTGCATTATAGTTTTTCTGTCACTGCCTTCTGTCACTTTTATACGTACGATAACTCAGTAAACAAGATATTCAAAAGTAGCAAGCCTCCAGCCATCCAGTCTGAAGCTTTTTCATATCTCAGTTCAGAGCAAACACAAAATGCATTACTCTGAAAAATCCCAGTTCCTTATGCCAAGGGCACAAACAACTTAGATGCTTGGGATTTATAGTGCAAACACATCTTCAAGTGTACACACCACTCTCATAGGATGGTTTTCTTTTATTATGAACAACCTTATTTCCATTAAAACCTACATTTCAAGGGTTTATATCAGAGTTGTAAAAATTCTTTCTTGCCCGAAAATTGTGAATATTTGTATGCATGGTCTTAGTGCTATCCAATAATTTGTCCAGTTGGACGCCTTTCCCCTGCTGACCCCACCCCCCAGTTGGGCAGCGGGGCTGGCAAAAAAGATGCCGGTAATCTGTACCCTGGCGTGCCATAAAAAAAAAAAAAAAAAGCACTGAGAATATCTACCTTGATCTTGTACTTTTAAAAAGTTATTTGAATGTATTTATTTAACTTGTTTGAACGTAGTCTTCAAAGTGAAATGTTACCTTTCTTTGGTAATCATGATTAATCTGGACTGTTGATTGAGGTTCTTCAAGATAGGTCATTCACAGATCAATATACTGTTTTAAGCTCTTTGTTATTTCTTTGAAAACCTATCCTCCATACTCATACACAGTCTTTGATACCATTGGCCATAACATACTTATTAATTGATTGACTTTTGATAGTCTTACATTGCGTTGTTTATATCATACCACACTTTCATAACTACTAATATCTGATTATTATGGAGATGTCTATGTTGTTAAGGCTGAGTTCTATTTTGCACGTAAAACAGAGATTCAACCTCTTTGCTATGTATGAAAAATAAGGTGTGTTTTCCCCAAGCCTACAGCACTTACTCTTTCAGCAAAGAAAGAATATTTGGAGAATTTCCAGGTAAAGCCATAATTTATGAATTTAAATTATTTAAAAATATGTCAAAGAAATTTCATATCTGTGTTGGTCTTTATTTTAATAATGGAATAACACAGACACTTTCAAACTTAACATGCTCCTAACACTACAAGCTCTGTTTTGTAATAATGATTAATCTAATCTCACGCTTCAGAGCTTCAGCTTTTCTCCCTTATACACAATCTGAGGGAGGTTGTGGGGAGGGTGGAGGACAGGGAAGGGGGAAGGGAAGCACGCAAGTGATGATTTATCTGAAACATCAGAGATCTGCCACAGCTAGAGATGGACATGGGTTGAGGTATACCAGTGCTCTAAGATAGTATAGAGAATCTTCTTTCTAGATGCCTGGCTGGTGTGTCTTGCTCACGTGCTGAGATATATCAGATCAGCTGATGGGGGGGGTCAGAATGGAATTTTCACCCAGGTCGGACTGACAGAACCTTGGGGTCTTTTTGCCTTCTTTTGCAGCTTGGGGCGTGGATTGCCTTCTGGGCTCATCTAGCCATATCACGACTAATCAGACCTTGCCTCTGCAGGATCCTCAGAAATTGCCTTTGTCTCTGCCAACAATTTTGCCTCCAGAGAAGTAAAATGCTTTAGCTTAACTGAAGTAATTGTAGGATCAGTATAGATATTTACATGAAAATCTATGATTTGTGATATGCAGGATATTAGGTTATTTGATCTAATGGTCCCTTTCTGACTTTAAGATCTATGAAGCTTAAAGAAATACACAGGTAAGGCGCACAAACAATCTTAACTCAGCCTCATAGTAATACCATAAAAGAGACACATAACAGAAAAATAAACAAAAATAATCCAACGACAAGCAGAGTTTCTCTGCCCTCAAAATGGAGAAGACCTAAAGATTACATAAAATCTCCTGAAACAAACAAAGTCCTATGGCACTTTTAAAGACTCACAGATTTATTTATCATATGAGCTTTTATGGGAGAAAATCTCACTTCGTCAGATGCTTTGAAGATGGGAAACTTACCCAATGGGAGGGCAAGTTTCTCATCTTCAAAGTGTCTGACGAAGTGGGATTTTCTCCCACGAAGGCTCATATGATAAATAAATCTGTTAGTCTTTAAAAGTGCCATAGGACTCCATTTGTTTCTCTGCAATCGACTAACATGGCTACCCCTTTGGAACATAAGGTCTCCTGGACACCTCAAAGTAGAAGGCCAGAAGGGACACCAGATCATTTCATCTGACCTTCTACACACCACATAATACAAAAACCACCCAACACCCACACACTAAATCCAGTGATCCAAAATTAGACTATTATGTGCCATAGACCAAAAATAGGGAGGACCGAAGTGTTATACCAAAGAGAGTGCACGAGATCTTTTAAAGGGGAAAAGGCAACACGCCGCGTTTATTATAGAAGAGAACAAAATTATAAGCTAATTTATACCTATACACACACACACACACACACACATGCATTCATCCACGCGCCCAAACACACCAGAAGATATTCTGCAGTTCATACAATTACCAGTCCTGATTGTGGCTTGAGTCTGTTGCTGGAGTTTGTTGCTCGTGGCAGTTACCTGGCCAGGGAAGCTGAACACAAGGAAAAGCGGGGTCTCTGTATGGCATGCATCGATGCTCCTTTCTCTCAAGTGGTATGCAGAACTGTGTCCCCCCAAAACTTTGGAGTCTCACCCAGTCTTTATAGGTCATGCCGCTCCAGGGGCTCTGTGTGTCCGTTGGTCACCAGGCAGTTGCGGACGTGACTTCCAGCTCATTTTTTTGATAGGTTGATTAACTTTATCCTTTATTTTCTGGGGTGGATCCTTCTTTTGCTTTTGGGGATGTGTTTGCATTCTTCAGCCGTTGGAATGGGCTTCGCATTCATCAGGACAAGCTGGCAGTTTGGGACTGGTTCACACATACATACACCCTCCATCCACACCTTGCTCAGATAATGTAAGCTATTCACTCTAGAACTAATTTCACACAGGATGGGGTACATTGGTCAAAGATGGAGTCTAACATTTTCAATATGGAGTCTTACATTTTCAAATGTTATACTTTTCTTTAAATGCTACAGAGACTGGGTAAAAAGGAGTGTCATACCTATTGCTTAAGGATAGATAGGCATAAACTTATATACCAATGCAAGCTGGGAGAGAGTGGCTTGGAGGGGCCAAACCCACTCCACCCACCTAGAAAGCCCAAAGAACAGCAGTTCAAGCCCTGTGCTCCCCAACAGCTACAGAAAACGCAGGGTCAAACAGGACAATCTTATTAACAATGTAACTCATTACAAATGTCAATCAAATAGGGACCCATTACATATGTCAATCATCATGAACCAGTTAAGGCTATACAAAGATTGACACAAGTTATGAATTAAACCAATTAAGACTATAGAAAGTTATGACAATTAAGGCTATAAGTTATGAATCAATGAAAACCATATAAAGGTAGAGATTGATACAAATGAAAGATTGACAAAGTTATATAAACAGCAAAATCATCCATATATCCCTAAAAGTGCACTAATGCCCAAGGCCCAGCAATAGTAAAGAACTAATACCCTTATAATCCTGGCAAGTGACCCAAATTCAGTGCGTCAAAGGAAGGCAAAAAACCTCCAGTGGTCCCATCTGACCTGAGGAAAAATTCCTTCTCCATCCCATATACGGCAACCAGTTATACCATGAGCATTTGAGATACTGCTCATCTATTTTATGTGGAAGACACTCATGATATGTCTACAATGCCAGATCCTTAGGAGATCAATGCAGTGGGATCAATTGAGAAGGCTGTGAAGACATGCATTATATAGCTTTGTGGCACTTCTTGGCTATGTCTACACTGGCAGTTTAAGTCGACTTAAGGAGGATTAAGTCGAGTTAAACAAAGCCACATCCACACTAGGCTTTCATTAAGTCGACTTAAGAAATTCCTTAAGTCGACTTAATGAAAGCTTAAGTCGACTTACTAAGAACCGCAGGGTAGGTCGACTTAAGCCTGCTTAGGTTGACCTAACCCTTCTTTAGGTCGGCCTAAGCGCAGTGTGGACGTTTAAGTCCACTTTGTTAAGTCAACCTAAAGGCAGTTAGGTTGACCTAACAAAGTGGACTTAGTCCACGTCCATGGACAGCACTTTGTTAAGTTGACTTAACAAAGTCGACCTAACTTTTTGTAGTATAGACATAGCCTTAAAAACGAACAAATTTATTTATCGGTCTAGTTAGTTGTTAGTCTGCCACAAGAGTTCCTGTTTGTTTTGCTGAACTAGACTGACATGGCTACTCCTTTGGAACTTGTCATTATATAGCTTGCATATCTCCCACCAACTGCCAGCAGCAGTATAGACCAGGCCTCAGATCCTATGGTCATACTACAGTTTTCATCCCATTGAAAGTTATGCAGCTAAATTAATTTTTCACTGCCCTCTAGTCTCATGTGTCCCCTACACTCATTCAGTTTCATTAGTTGTTGAGGCTTTTACGGATTAAATTAAAATATTGTTTGTGTTTTAAGTTTCATCCCACCACTTCACCATCTTAATAAATAGGAAGTGATCCAGGTAGGACCAAAGTAGGGGCCAGATCCTTATATGCTTTTGAGTACTCTGTTTAGTTCTGGGCCCCTTAATACCAGAAAAAATGTTATCAAAATGGATACAATGTAGAGAAGAACAAGAAAAATAACTAAAGGGCTGGAGTGTGAAGGGTCTCAATCCCTCACCCCTTATCCAAGGACTGTGACGCCATGGCCCTTTAAGAGCACAGTCTCCAGGCTTTCTGGGTCTCTGCTGACTACTCCTTGACCCTATACAATAATCTCTCTAAGGCCTGACTAAAGATGGAGTAAGACCTCTGGGTCTGTTCCTTTGGCAGCTCATTGCCTTGACTCATAGGTCTTCCTTGAGATAATTACTGGCAGCTTCTAGCATCTTCCCCCCTCTGCTGGGAATGCAGCTTTTTATCCAACTATTGCTAGTCAGCCATTTGGTCACAGTTGGTGAAGTAACTTTTCTCCACTAACTCCTTCATGACTCCTACAGAGTGGGGTTTATGCACCTCATCATATGAAGTTATTCATTAAAAGGAACCTTAACAGAATGAAATCTGTATAGTTTGGCTAAATGACATCTGAGGAGTGAATACAAAGATGTGAAAGGTGTAAGCATCAAGGTGTTTATCTTAATCCAAAGATGATAGATAGAAGGATTTAGTTAAGAGTTATGTGATGAAATAGTACAAACAAAAAAATAGTAAGAATATAAAAAATATGCCCTAAAATGAGCTCTATAAGAGATTATTAATAGAGTTTTGGAAGTGGTGGAAGCCATATCATTTGAATCATTTAAAACTTAACCAGACACAAGTCAAACAAAATAACCTGATTTTATATTTCAGGCACATGACTGCTAAATGTCACATGCTAATCATGCATTGAGGTATGTTATTTTTGTGTCCTTTTTCTATCAGTCACAAAAGTAACCATTCCAGTATTTTTTAAAAAAAAAATTATGCCAAGAGCAAGATATCTAGAAAATGAGAGCAAAGTCAGCCTAGTGTGCTATGTATACCTGTAGAGTATATTGCACATAAAATTGTTGGAAAGACCCAAGCAAAACAGGCGATCTACAATAAATAAATAAATAAAAGTGGTAAATATATGCTTTTTCACAGACAGCAATGTGTGTGCTCTGGAAGGAAATGTTTATCTTTTATGTTATTCTTGAATTTTGCACTTGCTATGCATTAATGTTTAATGATTAACATAATTGAACCTGAACTATGCTAGAAAGATATCTTTTACATTATTCTGAATATATAGAACAAGACAGCCCAGTGGAAAATATACTCCAGCCAAACTGCCTGCAAAGCATATGATGTGAAAAAAGAGACCTAAATCTTTTGCTTTCCCCTTCCCCTTCTTTCTTTGTAGGCTACCTTCACGAGCTATATGACTGGGGTGCTAAATATGTCATCTTCTGTCATGTGAGTTTTGTAATCCCTTAGGCTATGTCTACACTTGTTAAGTCGACTCTGTTAAGTCGACTTAACAAGGTTGACTTTAACTCGACCTTGTTAAGTCGACTTAGAGCGTCCACACTTAACACTCAAATCGACTGCCTGCGTCAACACTAGCAGGTGCTAGGTCGACAGAGGAGAGCTGAGGCTAGGGAAGATCAGGCTGGGTAGAGCCTCAGGTGGGGGAGATGGGGCTTAGGAGAAGGGAGCCGCGGCTCAGGGGAAAGGAGAGCCAGATGGGTTGCCGGCTCCAGAGGAGCCCCAGCAGCAGGGAAACCCCCAAGGCCCTGGGCCTCCAGCCGCGCAGGGTTGCCAGCTCCCACATGGCAGAGGAGCCCCAGCCATGGGGAAAGCCCCACACGGGGGGGGTTTCCCCCACGGCTGGGGCTCCTCTGCCACGCGGGATCCAGCAACCTCACACAGCTGGAGTCCTGGGGCTACGGGGGTTCCCCTGCAGCTGGGGCTCCTCTGCTGCACGGGAGCCAGCAACCCATCTCTCTAGCTGCGGCTCTCCCTTCCCCTGAGCCCCATGTCCCCTGAGCCGCACTCCCTTCTCCCCAGTCCATTCCCCGGCCTGGAGGCCAACTTAGGGCATTAGGTTGAGGTAGGGCATCCACACTGGCTTAAGTCGACTTAACACCAGAGGTGGTGTTATTAAGTCGACTTAAGGAAGCGCTTAAGTCGACTTAATAAAAGCCGAGTGTGGACGCGGCTTTGTGTGGGTCGATTTAAGCATCCTTAAGTCAACCTAAGTTGCCAGTGTAGACACACCCTTAAGGTTTGAGTTGGTTTTGCTTTTGTTGAAACTAAAACAGGAGCAAAACATTAACTCAATAAATACGGGTTTTCATAATTTCCCTCTGAATTTTTGAAGTAAAATGTCATTTTCCAACTATAATCTTCAAAATTTGCCTTATGGGATTGTTCATTATGGCCAGAGGAAGGTGATTAGAAACTGGGATCGAATCATTTTTTTAATATTAGGGAAACACTGGTCACAGCTCCATAGTTAAAATGGCATTCTAAAAAGTGCTTAAAATGAACACACCCAAACTTTTGTTAACATGGAGTTAGATGGCAAGTATTCACTACTCCCCTGTGCCCTCTGAGACTGTGAGAGTTTAATTCTCAGAAATGTTAGAAAAACCAGGAAAAGTACAGTTATCACATATCAGAGCTACACAGTCTTAATTTTGGGAACATCAAAGTACCTGATATGCTATCACCCCCACCGTTGGTGCTTACTCACTTCCACAGCTGACCAATGGCTACTGCCATCATTCCAGCCTCTGCAAAGCACAGGGCAGACACAGGGACCTGCAGGACATTATTCTGCAAGTTTTTCATTTCCCTTGTTGACAACACACTATCTTTTACTAGTGAAAATAAATTAGCAATTGTCTCTACAGCCTTCTCCAGCTGTGCCTGACTGAACGTGCTTGCCATCTATCTGGCTGCTTAAATTTACTTAATACCTTTGTGTAATTGATTCACTATATATTGATTTGTCAGCTGATCACTTACATTATATGGAAAATGTATTATTTCAAGCTCCATTTGTTTTCTGCTAAATTAAATGTCTTGCCTCTGAATAGATTTTTAATGATTAGGTCTTTGCTCAGCTGATTTTATGTATATTCAGTTAATTCACAATTCTAATGTTTTTCCCCTCATTAATTGTTTTCCTGTTCATGTAATTTATCCTTTCTTCAAATAATGAGTCATTGGGGACTTTTTTTTTTTTAACACCTGTTGTGACTCTTGAAGTTATCTTCTGCAGGCTGCCTCTCTCCATCCAACTCCTCCACTTTGTCCTCTCTCTTTCTCCTTCCACCCCTCACACCAGCTGTTACTTTTCATTTCTTCTGTCCAACTTCTCGCAACCTCAGTACCCCTCATGTATTGCCTTCCCCTCCTATGCCTTTTTCTTGCATCAAATGACATCTCCCACAACCATAGCCCTGTCGTCTTTTCCTTAATCTGCCACTCCTATCCTTGGCAACTTCAATTTCCATATCAGTGCACCATTTGATGTACTAGCCAACTACCCCTTGATTCTTCAACTTTCCATCAACAATCCCACTCAACCAAAAAGCCATTCAGCTGGCCTCATTTTCACTGAAACTTTGCCTTCTTTAATCTCTTTGTCTGAATGATCTGTCTCTGGCCACCACCTTATCTCATTCAGTGTTCTCTACTCTCCCGCTGCCTCTCCCCCTGCTCTTCCCAACCTCCAATCTTCTGAAGCCTCTTCCCTCTCTGCTGTCTCCATCTTCACTTTAGTATACTCAGATGTCATACCTAGTCTGCTCTCTTCCCAACCTTTGACTCCCAGACCCTCCCTCATTATATAAAAAAAGCCCATCTCACTTGCCCACAGCCCTGGGTCATGTTTCATTCATAATGAGTGAAACTGAATGCAAGTTAAACTGAACAAGTAGAATTTTATTAAACCAGGTGCCCTGCTCTGTCCATGTAGCTATGTTGCTTCCAGCCTCACTCCCTGGCATTTCTTATTTCCACTGCCTCAATAACAGTCCCTCCAGGAAACATGGACCCACTGACTCCAGTTCCACTGGTCATTATACATATTCCCTATTTTACATACATTTTAAATTAAAGCCAAATAATTGACATCCAAGGCCCTACCCCATGTCTCTTCAGACAAAGGTAGCTGCCACATAGCTGAGATTGAGTCTTCTATCTTTACAACAGACTCAATAGGCTTTGAGATAGTCTGGTCTCCCTAACAAGTGGCCAGAGTGGGAGTGGCCTTTCTTTGTTTCCAAGTCTAGCAAACTGTCTCTCTAGGGGGTTGGCCTCTGTCTGGTTCTCCATCTCTCTAGTCCAATAATCACTGTAGACTGTCCCTCAATTGTGTCTGGGTCACAAGTGCCACCAGTTCCTTCAAATCATTGGTCCCTCTTGCATAGCCACTTCATGGTGGCCTCTGCACCCTTCATGACTTTTAGTCCACTTGTGGTGGCTCTCTAATAGCAGGATCCCCACAAAAAGGCCTATCTCCTGGGCCAGTGGGCTCTTGGCTAATTTTTCAATCTCTATTGCCTGGTTTCTCTGATGGTTGTCTATTTTCTCTCAGTGCTAAATCTATCCTTCTGGCTGCAATAGATCTCCCCTCTCTGATAGCACCCAAACCCAGTTATCTGCATCTGTGCTGGACTGTTCTGGCACCATTATGATGGAGCATTTCTTCCTGTGTGTCAAAACTGCCAATACCTTGTCTGACCTATAAGAAAGAGCCTTGCAACTAACAGTCTCTTATCTGTTTTCACAACTGCTTCCATGTCAGAGAATGGTTGAGAAAACCCTCCATGTAAATCTCTAAAAATGGTGCTGTACTTTTCTGTCTGCCCTGGCAACACTTGCATGGTTTTCAGTGTTGGGAAATGAGTGAACCCTTTGTCCTTCCTTTGTTTTGAAAATAAGACCAGCCTGGCTTTGAAAGCTTTTATGTTTTAATCTAATTCATGTACAAGCATATTTTTGTCTTGCAGCAGCACATTAAGTTCATTTAAATGCATGAAGATATCCATACCAAAAGCAAGATCACTCATCAGATTTGAATTCTTTAATTCAGGAAAATCATTTTCTTTCCCCTGCATCTCCAGAAAAGTGCTGATTTCACCTCTGAGCTCCCACATTCACTGAAATACATTTCCCAAGCCAAGCCAGCAGATATTTGTTTGATAAAGTAAGCCCTGATGTTCAGTATCAGTGTCTTCGAGACAGGCAATGAATTGCTGATGATTAAGTCCCCTCGCTCTTATATAGTTCGCTATTTTCACTAGTGTGTGAACAACGTGATCGATGTTCAGGATATTTTTGCAGAGGGCTTCCTGGTTATACAATGCAGAAAAATCACTTCTTTCTCAGAGTTGTCTTCTTTCACTTTGTCCCGAATTCTTTTTAAAGGTCCCACATATTTCCCAGTTAAATCTGGGGATCTATCTATGGTTATGTTTGCCAGTTTATTCCAGGGGTGCTTCAATCGTTCAAGGCACTCAGACACTCTCTCGTATAAATCCACTCCTCTGGTTGTGTCCTTCATTGATTCCATTCATAAAAGTTCTGTGATTTCAAATTTGTCATTAATTCCTCTGACAAAAATCAAGAATGGTGCTGTGTCCTTGATGTCAGTGCTGTTATTGAGAGCTAATGAAAACAATGGAAAGCACTGTGTTTTCCTGTTCAACTAAGAAGCCAATTCTTTCATCAATTACTTCTACACAGTGAGTAACAGTTCTTGACAAACTAATGTTCTCAAATTTGTTTCTGTGTTCTGGACACAGTGTGCCAGCAACATCAACCATGCACTCTTTTAAAAACTTCCCTTCAGCAAAAGTCTCTTTTGTTTAGCAGTTTTAAACACCAGAACATGACTTGCCTTTGTAGTGGCTTCCTGAACTATAGATTGTTGAACAAAAATATTTTGCTGAGCTTTTACATTACAGGCAAGTTTCTCAACTTCTCTTGCCCTTTCCTCAGTTGTGAAGTTCCTGTCATAATTGGGACGTTTTGTTGAAAAATTACAATTCAAATTCTACTTCTTGAATACCATGATGCTCTCCTGACAAATCAGGTATATGGCCTTTGAATCCATGGTTGTGAAAGAATATTTTGCAGTCCATTCTTTGTTGAAAACCTGACACTCATTGTCCCCTTTTATTTATTTTTCTTTTAAAAAAAAATTTGCTGCACTCATTTTTGAAAAAGGGAAAATAAAATTCCAGTGAATGATTTTGTCACTTATGGACTGCATGGACTACCTGTAACTGAAATGGACTAGATTTGGAAATGGAACACATTTCCATCTCCTCCACTCCAACAGAGTACACTAATTCCAGGTAGTTCAGTTATATCAATGTAAGGTTATTATTTTTAAGAAGCATGAATGACCTTAGCAAAAAGCTGTGCCTTTCTAGTAAAAATACACTTTAAAGGTGGTTTTTACTGTTTGCACTGACCACTCATCATCTTGAACTCCACGTGGGGAGAAAGGCAGGAGAATGCCAAGGGAGTGGCCTGCAATTCTCCATTAGCAGATACACACTGCTAGCCAGGGCATCTCATCGTGTTTGCATTGGTTCATAGACCAGAAATCCCTCCCATTACTGTATCAACAAACATTAAAATGGAGCCAGAAACTTACCAGGCTGTAGGGCATTGGGCTGTCCCTCCTTGTTTGTCTCAGAGGGCACCCACGCCCACTCACGACTATACTTCTGCGGATGAAGGTTCAACAAAGGGAAAATAGCATCCAGTAGCTCCAGGCCTCAGGCAGGGTGAGAAGCCTCTAGCCCTTAGTGGGGAGAGTCAGCAGTTTACAGTCCCAGGCAGGGCAAACAAACAGCCTCTAAGCCTTGGAGATTTTACAGGCCAGCATGAGGTGACCACCCCAGAGGTGGTGTAGGAAGGAGGATGCAGGCCCTCCTGACTCCACTGCATCCCAGCCCAGGTCCCTATATTTATGGCAGGGTTAAATATTATCTACCATCCCCAACAGGTGTTGTTTAACCTGCTCTTAAAAATCTCCAGTGATAGAGATTCCACAACCCTCCTAGGCAATTTATTCCTGTGCTTAACTACCATGACAGTTAGGAAGTTTTTCTTAAGGTCCAACCTAAATTGCTCTTGCTGCAATTTAAGCCCATTGCTTTTTGCCCTATCTTCAGAGGTTAAGGAAATGATTTTTGTCTTTCTCCTCCTTGTAACACCTTTTTATGTCCTTGAAAACTGTTGTGCCTCCTCTTAATCTTCACTTAACCAGACTAAACAACCCAATTTTTTCAATCTCCCCTCAGAGGTCATGTTTTCTTGAATCTTACCTTGACATTTTTGTTGCTCTTCTCTGGACTTTCTTAATTTGTCCACATCTTTCCTGAAATATGATGCCCAGAACTGGACACAATACTGCAGTTGAGGCCTAATCAGTGTGGAGTAGAGAGGAAGAATTACTTCTCATGTCTTGTTTATAACTCTCCTGTTAATACGTCTGTGACACACTGCAGCCACTCGTATACCCTTATGCTATGATTGTATAACACTCATGTTCTCTCTTATAATGTGATTGTGTATTGTTTAACGCAAAGTATTTCATGTAAGATGTTTGTGACCTGACCCTGAAAGGGGTGGCAAGACTCCCAAGGAGCGTGAAGGAACATGTTAAAAAGGAGAGACATTGTGCAATCTGTCTCTCTCTTCCACCTCCATCTGCAATAACCACCAAACAACTGAAATGCTGATCACAGGGGGAGGACCTGGTTGAGGTGGACCAGCCAGCCTGTGGTGAGAATCATCTAATGCTATAAAGACACTGAGGCTATGTCTACACTGGCAAGTTAGTTCGAATTAAGGAGGCTTAATTCGAACTAACTAAAGCCATAGCTACACTAGGCTTTCATTAGTTCGAAATAAGGGCTTCCTTAATTCGAACTAATAAATTCGAATATGCTATTTGAACTAAGAGTTAATTTGAACTAGCTAGTTGGAATTAACCAATGTGGCCATGTTAATTTGAACTAATAAGTTCGAACTAACCGGCCATTGAAATGAATGGGGATCACTAATTCGAACTAATTCAAACTAACTAAAATTAGTTTGAATTAGTTAGTTCGAACTAACTAAGTTGAACTAATTTTAGCAAGTGTAGACATAACCTAAAAGTGTGAAACTTAGTTTAGAATGCAGTTTGCCTTTTATTTATTTTTGATCAAATTTGACCTGCTTTCCTCAGACTTATAATCACTTAAAATCTCTCTGTACTTAATAACTTGATCTTTTTGGTTCTGTCTAAAGCTGTGCACGTGATTTAAGGTGTGTTAAGACTCCATTTGAAGTGTCAAGGCTGGTGCATATTAATTTCCCTGATAAACTGATGAGCCAATGAGATTGCAGTGTATAGAAGGCATTGTAAGTAAGGCACTGAACATTGTAAGAAGGCAGTCCCCAGGGTACAACTGGGACTGGTGGTATTAGTTGGGATCATACCAATGCATGATCCCAAGAGTGGCTGGCCAGAAGCGCTCACTTACTTAGCTAAGAGCTTGCGTGCCACAAGCTGTGCGTGGACTAACTGAGGATTGAGGTTCAGACAGCTGGGCAGGGTAAGGTGGGGGTCTAAGAGTGAGGGATTGGGATGACACAGCAATACCCCAGTCCAGATTGAAGAGGGGAATGTCACAACATCCCAGAATGTTTTTTTTCTCCAGCAGTGTTGATTCATATTTAGTTTGTGATCCACTGTGACTCCCAGATCTTTTTCCACAATGCTCCTTTCTAGAGAGTCATTTCTCTTTTGTATGTGTGCAACTGAGTGTTCCTTCTAAGTGCAGCACACTGCATTTGTCCTTAACAGATTTCATCCTATTTACTTCAGGCCATATCTCCAGTTTGTCCAGATAGTTTTGAATTGTGATTCTATCCTCCGAAGCACTTGCAACCTTTCCCAGCTTGGTATCAACAGCAAACTTTATATGTACTCTCTATGCCATTATCTAAATCATTGACGAAGATATTCAACAGAACTAGGCCAAGAACTGATTCCTTCAGGACTCGACTCAATATGCCTTTCCAGCTTGACTCTGAACCACTGAGAGCTACTGTCTGGGAATGATTTTCCGACCAGTTATGCACCCACCTTAGAGTAGTTTCATCTACATTGTATTTCCCTAGTTTATGAGAAGATCAAAGAACAAAGTTACCAAGAGCATTGAATTCGTCAAAACCCTGGTAACAGGAAGTCCTAGAACCTTATGACAACCTACCTCATGAGCCACAGACCACAGTTTGAGAACCACTGATTTAAGGAAATCCACTCGTATGAAAGGGAGAGATCAGATGAAAGAGAGAAAAGGAAAAATCTGAATGAATATCAGGAAACAATTCCAAATAATAAATTCTATTAATCTGTAGAATAGTGTTCCAAGAAAAATTAAAGGATGATATGATGGGATGGTTTAGTTTGGCAATTGTCCATATTTTATTACTGGTGATAGATATGCCAATGACCTGGGAAGGGGCATTAGATGGAGTGGGTTCTGAGTTATTACAGAGAATTTTTTCTTGACTGGCTGGTGAGACTTGCCCACATGCTCAGGTTTTAACTGATCACCATATTTGGAGTCAGGAAGGAATTTTCTCCCAGGGCGGATTGGCTTGGGCGCTGGGTTTTTTTTGCCTTCCTCTGTAGCATAGGACATGGCTCACTTGCTGGTTGATTCTCTGCTCTTTAAAGTCTTTAAATCATGATTTGAAGATTTTAATAACTTAGTCATAGTGTAGAGGTTCATTACAGGAGTGAGTGGATGAGGTTTTGTGGCCTGCATTGTGTGGGAGGTCAGACTAGATGATTATATTGGTCCCTTCTGACCTTAGAATCTATGGGTGCACCTACACTTGTAAATTAAGTCGATTTAAGCTTGCTTAAGTCGACTTAATTTACTCTGCATCTACACTACACTTTCCTTACGTCAACTTAAGCAGCAGCTTAAGTCGATTTAAGGAAAAATTAAGTTGACTTTGTTAAACCTCCTTTTAACTTTCTGCTTAAGTCGACTTTCTAAAGTTGACTTAAGCCAGTGTAGACGTAGAGTACCTCTAAGTCAACTCTAAGTCAACTTAGGGGCCTCCAGGGCTTCCCCACTGCCCTCCCTGCCGGGGGGGCTTGGCACAGGGAGAGCCTGGCATGCCCCCCCACAGGGCAGGGCAGAGCCCTGCCCACCCTGCCCCTATACCCTGCCAGGATCCCTGTCTCCCTTTGCCCCATTGTACCCAGGTACAATGGGGCAAAAGCTGAGCCCCCTGGCACTTGGCAAGAGGTGCCTCCCCACCACCGTGGACCAGTCCCAGGTCCACCTAGCCCCTACAAGTCGACCTAGGCGTCCAGCGTGGATGCTCTAGGTTGACCTTGTAGGGTCCCCTCAAAGCTGACTTAAAATTTAAATGTGGACATGCTAAGTTGACAAATTAACAAGTGTAGACATAGCCTATGAGTCTATAATGTCCATAGCGTGAGTCATTTAAAATTAAGTTATACAAAGCATACAAAATACTTTGGGGGGGGGGCAGGAATCCTGCAGTAGAACAAAGAATGGACAAGATGACTTGATAGTCTTTTTCCATCTCTAATGTCTATGAAAGGGTAATTAGATATGTGCAAAAAATGCAAACAATTCAAAATACCAATGGTGTTTCCCCCAATCAAATTTGTTTTTCTACTTTTCTAGCTTGGTTGGAATCAGTAACATACTCGTACATAACTTTCAGTCAGAGGTGGCCTTTGGCTATTGGAGGCCCCAGGCAAAGGCCCAATGTGGGGCCCCCTATAGGCCCACAAGGGCCTTATATAGGCCTACGGGGCCCCCCTCTCTGGCCCCAGCTCCCCCCACCACGTGTCTCCCTCAGCCAGCTCCTCCTCCTGCTGCCGACTGAGGCAGACACAGTTTTGGGGTAGGCAAGCAGGCAATGGGACCCCTTACTGGTTGGAGCCCAAGACATGCGCCTACTTCACCTATCCCAAAAGCCGCCTCCGCTTTCAACCTGTTGTTTCTGAATAAAACAGCAAGTAGATAATGGATAAAAGTAACACTGAAGTTCCTAATCAGACTTTTGGCTTGTGTATAATTTCTATTAATGTTAGAGTGAAATATGGCCTTTTAGCCCTCGTGAAGCTAAGTGCATAGCTGGAGCAAATAATATATAACACTAACTGGTCACTAGGCATTGTGTCAATGCTTGTACAAGATCTACAAATGTGAATTAACTACTGATACTGATATTCCTCTAGTACGAGGAATAATGTTTGAAAAAATAAAAAATGAAGTTTAAATTCTAAGTTTCCTACCCAGAATTCCTACTGGGAAGCTTTGAAGTCTGTGGAATGCAGAATCTGAAAATAGCATCTCACAGTAATTAGCATGATGATTAAGATTTTGTTTTACATGAAACTTTTAAAATTAAAAGTGATTAATTATATTTGTGTTGACATTGAAGTAAATTATTGTAAGTAAATTAACAGCAAATTTGATCTTCAGCTATAGTAAGACACCATCTGCTGCTCTGAACACTTAGAAAACTAGGACAACCTCAAGTTAGTTATATTCATTTCGATTAATATTAATGTCCAAAATTGATTTCTAATAACTTCCTTATTTGATTTCTCTGGCATTTATTATCTTCTCAGTATGCAATGTTTTGGTGTACCTGCTATAGAAACCCTCCAAGTCAAAGACTGAAGCAAACTTAAAGGGTTGTTTGAGGAGCCTGCAGAAGCCTCTCTCATTCTGTTACTGCTGCCCATTACCATCTTTCAGCTGGGAATCAGCAGAGAGAGCAAAAAGAAGCAACCTGATGAGCCAATACCATAATGGCCCCCACAGCTCGAAGGATGAACTGTGCTTTCAGAGCTCTGAGCAGTCCAGATTTTGAAGAATGTTCCACCTTTGAGCTGAATCAGATGCAGACACATGACTGAATGCTGTTTTCTCCCCAAATACTCTGTAACCCAGGGGAAGGAGCCTTGACCTATCAGTTAAGAGCACACGTTAATGATTCCTTTTGGAGTCTTCTGTTCAAAGCAGGGACATGGCTCCTATGTCAGCTGAAAGGTTTCCCATGAGCTGAAGTAACTCCAAGAGCTGAAATGACTAGGGAAAACTATGAAACCTTGAGTGACAAACAGCACAGAGGAACCACAAGCGGATGGCGGGAGCCAGCAGATGCCGGGAGCCATGGGCGGTTGGTGCCAGGACAGTGGGAGCCAGCAGATGATGGGAGCCACGAGTGGTCTGCACCAGTGGGTAGCAGGAGGCAGCAGCAGAGCAGGTGTGTGTTGGCAGAAGCCTGCAGGAGGGGGCTGGCTAAGCACCCCCTTGAGAGGCAGACATTGCAACTACATTGATCAGGGAAAGCGAGAAGGGAGAAGTGAAGGACATGCCCCACATACGCTGGAGTGGGGTGGGTTCTGCTTATTGTGCTTATGAATTCTGTGCTGCACTGTTTTCTCAAACCAGTGCTGCTTTGATATTTCCCTCTTTTTCCTTTAATGAAAAGGTGTATATTCCACACTCAGACTCTCTGCTTGCAAGAGGGGAAGTATTGCTTTTAGGGCACCCAGGGATAGTGCATGATTTCCCGGGAGACAGGGTGGAGGCTCAAGCTGGTTTGGTATTGTAGAACCTGCCTCTTTGCTGCAGCCAGCCCTGCTTGGCAGAAGGGTTTCATTGAAAAGCCATTTAAATGTTCTAAAAATAGAACATTTAAATGGTTCAATACTTGGGGGGAGAAGGGGAGTGGTGCTGGGCTCTGCTCCTCACTGCCAAGCGAGCTGCCTAACTACTATGATAGCTGGGCACCTCTCATTGGCTGGGAAATTAGCCAAGACCAGCTGCAGCTCCCCCAGCTCCCTGCCAAGCCAAGCCGAGCCGAGCCCAGCTGTGGCTCACCCTGCCCCACAGCCTCACTGGGATCCATGTCTCCCAGCTGCTCATGGGGAGACAAGCCCAGCTGTGGCTCATGCCCCACTGCACTGGGCTCCATGCTCCCTTCTCCATGCAGCTCTTCCCCACCTCCACCCTGCCCTGGGCTCCGCATGCCCCACCAGCCTGTGGCTTGCCTCATTCCTGCCAAGCTGAGCCCTGCCAAGCTCAGCCCCCCCCCCACCCCCCAACTCCACAGCTCTCTGCCAAGTCAAGCCTGGCTGTGACTCACCCCACACTGGATCTACTGGGTCTGATCACTGGTCAGTTTTGTTAATGACAATTCAATTGAGGGATAATTAAACAAGTAAATATTTATTCTAAAATGCATTAAAGAATCAACAGTGCCTGGGGATTAAAGACAATAAACAGGTAGGAAACCCAGGTCCCCTACCAAAACACAAGACCTAGGCCAAAAGGAAAAGTCTTTGTACTTCACCATTGTTCTTCTCCCCAAACCAGGATATTGATCAACATCAGCGACAGAGGGAACCAGAAGGAGACAATGGAGCCAATGGAAAACACAAGAAATCAAGGATGCTGTGACAACGGGCAACAACAACAGGAATAGTAAGTATATTCTATCTCCTTAGGCTCGTAGTCAATGCTATGACTGTCGCTATCACCTTCCACTCTCTCACTCCAGAACAACACAGCAGCAGACGTTGCCTCTAGAGCAGACAGCCCTGACCTGCCTCCCTCTCAGCTTTTTTATAGCCTCCTGTTGCCAGACAGTCTACAGTCTATTTTTCACCAAACCATCAGAGAGTGGTAAAATCCCATAAAGAAGGGAAATAAAATGGAGTATTAAAAACCAACATGGTGTTTATAGAACCAAAATAGAATACTTTTCAACATTCGGAGTATTCCTGTCAGCCTACATTTCCCCTCTTTCATGCCCGGAAAGGGAATTTACTTTCTTTCACACAACTTATAATCATGCATTTGCCCTAATTTTTTGGGTTAAGTGATCCAGTCAGCACTTGATTCACGCAACAGTGATTATCACGATTATCACCATACTAGTCTATCAAGAGAATTATTACAAAGGAATGGATAAGAATATGCCGTGCTATTCCTGACAGAAAGGGTTTAGGGAATAAATTCTCCCCAATGAGCAAATACAGAATCCTTTTTCAAACTCTTCATATTTCCTTCTATCTGATTAGAAGAATCATATATTGAAATCATTACTGAAGCATCCACCAATTTCCTTAAACACTGTTTCAATTCAGGATGGTTTATTAATTGCTTTAAAATTGCAACATCCATCCCCGTAGGCACTGGGTGAATTTCATCATACCATTTTAATTTCCTTTTCAGTTGGTTCATCCAAAATGAAATATACATCACAGCTTATTACACTGTATACATTACAGATACATGTGTTCATGTGAGTTCTAGCGTGGAATTCATTTATCAGAAACCTTCTAAAATGGCTGCATATACAGATATAATTGTGGTCCACCACTACAACCAATGAATGATTTCTCCTGGTGGCATCCAATTGGAAATGACATTGCTCCAAGTTAGGGTTCAGATATATGTGTGCACCTTTGTAGATGGCATTATTACACACATATCCTGCCCCTTGTTCCCATGATCCTCAATCATGATCCCCTCTATTCCAGGATCAAAGACCCAATAACTACTCAAATTCCAAAGGGGTAGCCGTGTTAGTCTATTGTAGAAAGACAACAGAGTCCTGTGGCACTTTTAAAGACTAACAGATTTATTAATCGCATGAGCTTTCGTGGGAGAAAATCCCACTTCGTCAGACGCTTTGAAGAAGCCCATCTTCAAAGCGTCTGACGAAGTGGGATTTTCTCCCACGAAAGCTCATGCGATTAATAAATCTGTTAGTCTTTAAAAGTGCCACAGGACTCTGTTGTCCAATAACTACTATTACCCAATCTTCCCTCCCTTTGGATTACAGTAATTCCGCATCCTCCCCATATGCACTACAGCTCCCCTTTTTGTAACCACCTATCCTCAGACATTTGATATTCCATGTCCTGGAGGCCAGTTTGCAATTGTGCCACTCCTCCTTAACCCCCACTCCTCCTAACTTTTACTAAACTGCTGTTCCCAATACCAAATAAAACCCCATATTTCATTCCCCTCAATTACCACCCCCACCTGACCTGAAGATTTTTATTGTCCCCACCATCCTTCCCCACTACTGCAATAACTGGAGAAACAGATATATTAGCCACCCCCACCCAACAACTTGTGAGAATTTTCATTTACAGACAGACATATTGCACCCCCACCCCCAACATGATTCGTTTTGCTTCGTGCGAGTCTGTAAAGGTTAGTCCAGGGAAAACTGAGTTCATGTATACGAGAAAAGAGTTCAATATGATTTCAGCGGTGAGGTTGAAGAGTGCCTGATGAAGCTGGTTGGCAATGTTTTTAGTGTACTTACAGCTTTACCTGGAGATGCAGCAATGAGTCCAATGCTTCCAGCAAAACTGAGGGTAGAAGCTCCTGATGTATGGGTGCCGTGTGCTTGGTTACAAAATGGGGTGTTTACAATAAATGGCTGAAGGCCTTTGAAGTATTGGGGTTCCCAGATTGCACAGAGAAGCACAGCATTACACATTTTACAGTCTTGGAGGTCTGAGCAAAAATTTGTTACTTGCTCCCTCCCCCTCATCTTCCCATGTCAAGCTCTGTATTCCAAAAACTGTGGCCACCACACTGGAAACAATAGCTTGATATATTTGGCCCCATGTTTGAATGCAGGAAGCAGGGGATTCCACGACCATATCCAACAACCACGGGACGTCAACCCCACCCAGACCTTCCAGAGCCCGTTCCATTCCCACTAACGAGGTTAGGAAATAGTTAAACACATGAGGCATAGGTCCAATCTCCTGGACCAAAGTTGTCAACTTGGCAAGGTCCATGGTGATAACAATGATTTCCTGCCAGGCTTTCCCAATTACAAACATCTGGCCCTGATTGTCCACCAGTGAAGGTACTCCTGACTTGTGAACCAAATCCCAGGCGACCTGCACATTAGGGTCAGTTAGGAAAGTTCTGGCTGTTTGTTATCAACGTTCTTATAAGAGGGTAGAGAGGACGCAGTAGCAGTCAGGCATGAAAGGGATGGATAGCAATGGGGGTGGTCACTTCCCCAGAGCAGCTTTTGCCTGAAGGGCACGATCCTTCCATTCCTGTGAACCCTTATCGGGGACCACTTCGTAGCTGCAGTTCCCCCAGAGCAGCTTCTACCCAAAGGGCCCCATCCTTCCATTCCTGTGCAGTGGATGCTGATACTCTGCCACCTGCCTTGCCATCACTGATGGGTGGGTCAGTATGTGTTGTTGGTCAATTATATCATGCAGAGCTGAGATCTGTGCAGCTGCTGCAATAGATTCCTTCCACATCAGGGAAATCCTTGCCATGTAGGCAAATAACTTTCTTCCTCTCTTTGGAAGCTTTTCCATCATAAGACTATCCTCAATCCATTTTAAACACAAACCCCATTAATCCAGTATGGCCCCCTCATAAGGAAGGAATGACCTCCCTCCCTTCCCACCCAGTGGTCCAGGACCACACTTTAGAAGCTGAACCAAAAGGACCACTACACGTACCTGTTTCCATGCTGGGGTGGACAGTCCCAAACGCCCCGTACCCTGCTAACAGCACTAAAATGTGGCAGGGTTGAGAGAGAAGATCCACAATGGATGGAGTGATTTATTTGGTTACAGCATCTAGACCACTTGTTCCCCTTTGCCTTGTGACCAGCAAAGTGAGTCCTAAGGTAATTACTTCACAATTTCTTATTCAAAATAATATGTAAATACACAGTCTATCTACAACACCCCTAAAATCTCTATTTGGAAATACCAATGGTTAAAAAATGAATATTCATGGCTATAGAAGGAATATAATTAGTCTTGCCCCTGTTATTTACAGCTTTAGCTTACAGAGCACAGGCGCTTTACCTTGAAACATGTTATCTTTGCAACAGAAATGACTACAAATTCCTTAACAAGCAGTTTGCAAGAAGGAGAGTTATTCCAATTCTTCTCTAACAGGTGTGGGAAACAGAAGATAACACATGCTTCTTATCACCTTCTTTGTCCAGGTGGGAGACTGCCTGCCTCTACTATAAGCCCAATACCATGGTACCTCTGCTTCAGCCTCAGCCTTTGCTTCTTCCTCCCTCCCTAACTCCAAAGCCAGAGTGCTGCTGTGTAATCAGAGCGGGATTACTGCTTACATTCTGTTCTGTTCAGTTCTGTTCTGTGCCTGCATGGCCCTTCAGCCCAAACCAGGGGTTACATAGAGGACAATTTGTGCTCAAATCATGGGCCCAACCACCAACCTCCCAGGAATTAGGCGCAGCGCCAGCCTCCTTTGTCCCTGCATTCACAGCCAGGAGTTAAGGACTTCATTGGTGTCCAGAACGTGAATGTTCACCTTTGCCTCATACTTCAACAACTTTTTCCATATGGTATTATGAAACTGTCTTTCCTCAGAGTCAGGTTGGTTATTTCTTCTGTTTTCCCTCCTTCTGTATGTTCTCACAGCATCCTTAATAGCTGCTATCTTCTTTTTTGGCCTGGGCCAGGGAATGTTTTGCAGGGGAGTTCAAATGCATCTCTGATGCGATCTGCAATGTCTTGCAGTGGTGTCATTTATGGATTTATAGGTCCCATAGCAATGTTCAATGTCTGGCAGAGACCCTGAACAAAAGCTTTGATAAATTATGGCAGTTTGCACATATAGAACAGAATCTTTTTCTCTGAATGTCTTTTTTAGTCCTCTCACCGGTGCACTGTCTGTCTGAATAGAATCGCCCAATAATATTGGAGCTGGAGAAGTTAAACTCATAGGCTCATAGGCTCCTTTGAACAAATCCATGCTCTCATTTGTGGCTGTCATCTGTAGTTCACCAGCCACTGATCTGAAATCCTCATAAACATACACTCTCTGGCTAGCATGACCATGTCCTCTTTACTAGTACCAGGGAGACTACTGGCTGGAGCTATCCAGTCCAAAACTGACTCTCTGGAGAGGGAGCCCATTAGTTTTTCCCATTGCACAAGCTTGCTCTGGGGTGTATGAATGGATCTCCTGTCTCATTTCTGTTGGGCTCATGTGGCCATCATATTGTACTACTGTGATAGTTATAGGGCCTAATGTTCCTGGGACTCCCTTAAAACCTTTTCCTTAACTGCCCTGTGTAATGGCATAGACAAGTGAACATGTCCCTTTGACCAGCTCTGAACTTGAATACAAATTTCCTCTAGCAGTGGCAACTGTCCCTTGAGCCTCCTTTAATTTCCTTTTTAAGTCCTCTGTTTGGCTATGACATGCTAAATGATCAGCTTTACTCAGTTGGGAGTCTATGAGCTCACTCATTAAGCTCCTAATAGTGGCTTGGGATTCCTCCTGTCCCCTGGTGAGGATACAGATCTCTTTCCTTTTTCCAGCCCAAGCTAGTGGAAGCTGCACTTGGAATTTCAAGTTGTTCAACTGGGTAGATTGACCGAGCATCTGAGCAGACAGCCAATCTTTCTGGCTGTTTAGTCTCAACCCACTGATCCAGCACTTTGGCTGCCTTACCCAAGCCTTACAGCGAGGCTCTCTTCTTTTCCTTTTTAGTGGGCCATGGTTTCATTCTCACAAACTCCTTCCACTGTACACATAAATCGTGGTAGACAGTGCTACCTTTGAATAACCTCTCACCCTTTCCCCACTCAGTGTAGACATGGAGTAGCCCTAAGTCGACTTTAAGTTGACCTTGGGGGCTTTAGGGCTTCCCCACTGCCCTCCGTGCCAGGGTGGCTGGCACAGCCACAGCCTGACATGCCCCCGCACAGGGCAGGACAGAGCCCTGCCCACCCTGCCCCATGCCCTGCCAGGGTCCCTGTCAGGCTCAGCCCCCATTGTGGGGCAAAGCCTGAGCCCCCTGGCACTTGGCAAGGGGTGAGCCCCTGCCACCGTGGACCTGTCCCAGGTCCACCTAGCCCCTACAAGTCAACCTAAGCATCCAGTGTGGACACTCTGGGTCGATTTGGCAGGGTCCCCTTTAAGTCGACTTAATTTTTGAGTGTGGACATGCTAAGGTGACTTAGCTAAGTCGACTTAAATTAACAAGTGTAGACACAGCCAGTGAGACTCTCTCCTGCTTAACATTTTATACTAAAGGCAGTTCCGAGACACGCTAAGACAGTGGTTTTCAAACTATGGGTCGGGATCCAGTAATGAGTCGCAGACGCTCAAGTTCTGGGTCATGGCATCCCCTGCTGCCACTACTGCAAGACTGGAATGTATTGCTCAAAGATGAAACTGTTGGGTCATGGGCATAAATGCTTTGTTTCAACTGGGTCTCAAGGAAAAATGTTTGAAAACCACTGCTCTAAGTCATGATACATGCACCACCAAGGCTGCTTAATCTCCACGCACTAGGTGAATGGCACAGAAGGCCAACTATGACACACACAGTCATTCAAAATGGTTCTGGTCTGAAGGCAGGTAGTGAACAAGGCCAAATTTGTCCTGAGCAATGCACAAAGTTGCCTCCTCTGAGCTGGGAAACCTCTCAGTCGTGGGGCAAAACTGACTCCAAACCATTCTCCGATACCAATGGTGGCTCCCACCTGTGCAGTCTACTGCATTTGATCATATAAAACTGGCTTCCCTAACCCAAAATACCATCAAGGAAAAAGCAAAACAGTTCGCTCTCCCTATGTGGGGCTGTAATGCTGGGATTCTGAATGTCTATTTTTACTGGGCACAAAGCAATTTTACCATTAACTTTTGGGGAAGAAAAAGGAATGGATCTGTCATCTATCCCTTCATTTGGGGTCAGCTAAGAGACTGTCAGTTTAGAAATCATGTTACAAAACCCATATACATTTATTTTATAAGGAAGGTATGAATAAAACCTTAATCTACTAAAACTGAATTTCTAAAATCTACTTTTCTTGGCATTTCTTGGCATTCAGTTTGGAGAATATAAATAAACTAGCTCCCTTGTGGTTTTCATGCACTACAATAAGCTTGCAAAATTTGGACTGCAAACTCTGCAGGGGAATATTGACATCCAAACAAAGGGTTATTTTCTTTCATGGAAACATTTCAGTTGATCCAGAACACTTTATAGAATCTTGGGCGTGACTCTGTTCTGAGTTCCACTCGTAAATCCAGAGTAACTTCCAGTAGATGTTTCCATAAAATCAAAAGCCTTTTATTGAGCTCAGTAGAATTACTTTGGCTCTACTCTCTCATAAGTGACGGCAAAATTGGCCTCTTGCACCAGCCAAGAATTTAGGCCATTGTGTTTACAACCCTAAATTTTTAATTAAATTGACTTGATAAAGAGCCCTGCTAAGAATACTTTGTTAGGGATCGTTCTTCACTATATGTACCCACTACCTCTGTAGGACAGCTCTAGGAAGTTCATGCACAAAATTCAATTGTGACAGAAATTAAGTCACCATGCAATAAAACCACACTGCCAGAACCACATTTTCATATCCATTATTACATATTTCACATTGTATTTTAAGAAAACTGGTCACAGCAGCAACCTCGCTACTCCCACCTCTGGGCAGGGCCATCCTTGGGCGGGGACGAATGGGGCCATCGCCCCGGGCCCCGTGGTTACATGGGTCCCACGCTGTCCCGTTCCCAGCGGGGCAGTGCGGGGCCTGCGCCTTGGCCCTCCACGCCCATGCTTTCCCCTGCTCCCCACTGCCTTCAGCAGCTAGCCAAAGGCAGCGGGCAGGGCCAGGAGTGCTTCCCCTGGCCCCTGGGCCAGCCCTCCTCCCTGCGCTCAGGGCGGAGCAGGCAGTCCTAGAGGCGGGGCAGGTGTGCAGGGCACAGCACCAGAACTGGCCTGCTGCAGCCTGCCCCACACCCCTTCCCATGGCCACGTGCAGTTAGGAAGGGTTCCTAGCCGTGCTGGAGCTGGCCCTGACCGGCAGCGTGGCCTTGGCTGGGACCGGATCCTGGCGATGGCCTCAGGTCCCCGGCTGGGGCACTGGCTGCGGCAGCCTGGGGTCCCAGCTGCAGCTGGGGCCGGCTCTCTGCCGCCTCGGCTTCCCGGCCTGGGGCCAGCTCCCCGCCAGCCTCGGCTCCCTGCTGCCCTCGCAGGTGGCCTCTGCTTCCCGGCCTGGGGCCACAGCCACAGCTCCCTGCCACCTGGCAGGTGGCCTTGGCTTCCGGGACCGGGGCCGGCTCCCCGGGGGGCGACTGGGGTACCTGGCAGGCAGAGCGGGCTGGTCCACTGTGCTCCCCACCAGCATGGAGGGGCGGGGGCCCTGCCTAGGCCAATTGGCCCTGGGCCCCGCTCCCTCCAAGGGATGGCCCTGCCTATGGGCTAAATTGGTGGCACCGATGTACTGTATAGGTACTGCAAAACAAAAAAGGAGTCTGGTGGCACTTTTAAAGACTAACAAAATTATTTATTTATTTATATTTATTTGTTAGTCTTTAAAAGTGTCACCCGACTCCTTGTTTGTTTTGCTGAACTGGACTAACACATTCCAAAGGGGTGGCCATGTTAGTCTAGTTCAGCAAAACAAACAAGGAGTCCTGTGGCACTTTTAAAGACTAACACATGTATTTATTGCATGAGTTTTCATGGAAGAAAATCCCACTTTGTCAGATGCTCTGAAGACAGGGAACTTACAGAATGGGATGAAAATAAATGCCAGGAAGTGTAAGACATAGGATCAGGTTAGACTGACAGCAAATCAGAGCAGTTACGATTCAAACACTTGGGAACAGCATATACAATAAGGTGAGGTTAAATCACCTATTGTAATGAGAAAAAAAATCCATAGTCCCTATTTAGTCCAGAGGCAATGGTGTCAAATCTGCATATGAATTCCAGTTCTGCAGTTTCTCTTTAAAGCTTTGATTTGTTATCCATTTGTTTGAGCACAGCTATTAACAAATCATCAATGGAGTGAGCAAGGAGATTGAAATTTTCCCCTACTGGTTTCTGAATGTTGCTAGTTCTGATGTCAGACTTGTGTCCATTTATTCTTTTGCACAGAGACTGTCCTGTTTGTCCAATATATAAGGCAGGGGGGCATTTCCAGCACATGATGGCATAAATCACATTGGTGGACGAGCAGGTCAATGAGCCCTTGACGGAGTAGCTGCCTTGATTTGGTCCTCTAATGGTGTCTTTAGTGTAGATATGAGGGAAAAGTTGGCAACATGGTCTGTTGCAGGGATATGTTCCTGCTTTAATGTTTCTATTTGGTCTGTAGTTTCCGGTGGAGTTTCTGCTTACGGTTGGGGGGTCTGTCTGTAAGTGAGGAGAGGTCTGTCTCCCAAGGCTTGTGAGTATGAGGGATCATCTTGTAGAATAGGCTGTGGGTCCTTAATGATATGCTGTAGAAGTCTGACTTGGGGGTTCACATGGCCCTGCTCCCTGGCCAGGCCAAAAGCTGGAGCCAGGTTTGGTAAGAGCCACTCAGGGAGCCCGGGTTGCTGTGGGGCTCTCTGAATCCTACACTGCCCTGGGCAGGCTGGCCCTAAATTGCTGCAAGTCCCATTGCTCCCTCAGTTCATTAGACCTCCCATTTGCTTTCCATATGTTAATACAAAATGCAGCCTGCAGTTATTATTGCTATCCTAGACATTGATCTGTCATTGTGGGCCAATAGATATTTCCATCTACACAGGGCAAAACTGTAGCTGAAATTGCTTGGCCAGTGCACTGCATCTTTGCTCCTTAAGTTGGTGGTATCCCTATGCCAGAGACTAGTCTGGTCTCAGGATCTACCAAGGTGGCACAAAAGTATCTTTGCCTCTTCTCTGGTCTTGCACTGGGTTGGTCTCTGCCCAGCCAGAGAATATGGGGATAAATTAATTGCTAATGTCACTTTTTCATATAAGCAATTGCTATAATTACACAGGATGTTATGCAATTGTAGATCACTTTCCTATTGATTCACAAGACACTCAAGACCTGTCACACAGTCTGAGGAAAGTTGAGAGTTATTCACGTTATCCTGTTAAAATACTTTCTTAGGGTCTTGCTTCTTATACTTTATTTGTACCAGCCTGGAGGAGAAGCAGTAGCTGTTTGTCTCATGCCTGACAAGTGATTTCACACTTATCATGCTCATACTTTGAACAGTCCTGTTGTCCACTTAGCTAACCGACAGAATCAGTAATCTGAGATGTGGGTGAAACTGAATAATTTAAAACTATGTTCTTACCTGGAGATCTGTACCTCTAACTGTGACCTCTAGAGGAAGCCTATTAGAAAAGATTTGTCTTTTGCTGTGAGATAGGAATGGCAATAATAAGGCATTAGGAGCATTAGCAGAAAGAGAAGTTAGTCCCCCTGACTCCAGAAAAAAAATCCAAAACTGAAATGTGTAGAAGCAAACCTTGCAGGCCTCAAATTTGCTCAGCAACAGCATGACTTATAGAAGAATGGGGGAAAGTGTAAAGATAAAGATGGTATATTCTGAGAAGGGAAAGAAAAACAACTGGCCTCTCAAGGTTAAAGTACTCTAATAAGATAAGCTGTCTCTGAACTATTTTTCTGTTTTAACCAGTTTGTAACCTTTCACTTGCACCTAATAGGCAAAATTGTTAACTGTCTATCATATAAATAGCTGCAAAATCTGCCTGTGAGCAGAGCTCACTTAACTGCACAGACTCTGTGTTGTTAACAGACTCTCTTCCTGCATGCCGGAATAAATGTCTTGCTAAAACTTGATTTAACATAGGGTTAAGTTGTAATTTCTTTAACAAATGTAAAGTACAGCACTAAAGAGGACTTTATGGGGATGGTCTTAAAGCTCATCCCCTTTTTTTCAGGTCCCTAGCCAATGAAAAGAGGGAAAATGACATTTATCATTACTTTTAGGTTTATGGACATATATCAAGTTGTGAGACAGTGTGCTGGTGTCACACATAGCTCTATTAGGTCTAATCTTAACAGCGTCACTGATGATCTACAAGATAGCGTAAGCAACATATTCTAAAATTTTCAGCTAATGCTAAACTGAGACATTTTAAATAGTACAAGAGGGCCTAGAGACCTTAGAAATTGCAGTAGAAAACACCAAAATTAGATTTAACTTACAAAATCAAAAGTAGTCTACATCAAGGAACATAACCCCAAATACATTCAACGACACGTGGAAAGTAGTCACGTGTTCCCAAAAACTTAGTTCTAATGGAGAGCAAACTGCAAAGATAGTATTTTCCTGTGTCATAACCACTAGGAATCAGGAGACCTGCCTTTGATCCTTCTCTGACACCAGAATGTTGAATGATTTAGATTTGGACTAGTAACATAAGTATGGATCCCGCAAGTCCAGGGATTTAAAGACTGTGGTGTTCTAATGCAGGTGGGTGGAGGACCAAGTAAAGTATTCAATGTAAGTGTGACGCTGGCTGGATTAGGGCAGTGGTTTTCAAATTTATTTTCTTGGGACCCAATTGAAAAAAAAATCATCTATACCTGTGACCCAACAATTACATCTTTGAGCAATGAATTCCAGTGTTTTGCTGGCAGCAGGGGGTGCCGTGACCCAGTACCTGAGGGTCTGCAATCCAGTATTGGGTCCTGACCCATAGTTTGAAAACCACTGGATTAGGGGGACCATTTATGATATTATTTAACATCAATATGTCAATAATTGCAATAATTCATATGAGATATGTCATGTCAAGTACTGATAGAAAGGTTACAATTTGCTAAAAATGGTTATATTCTTTAGTTGCATGTGTAATATTTGTAGTGAAAGTTATGATATGTTTGATGTGTCTGTTTCTCAAATTGTGCTGTGTTTCTGGGCAACACCCCACACTGAATGGATGCAGCCATAGCTTGCTTAATGGCCCATTAAGAAAACTGAGTTACAACAGGCTCAGGGAGAGACCAGACAAGTCAACAGGATTTACTCATGTGACTCTGGACTCCACCTTATTACTGTAAATTTCCACAAGCAGCATAGCAAAGGCCAAGGAACTAAAATCTTCATCTTGTTTTCAGCTCAGTCTTCTAGTCTACAGCCATCGCCTACTTCTGGATCTATCCATCTACAACAAACAAAGGACTGAGGCTATGTACACATGACAAACTTGTCCCGCAATAAGCAATTGCGGGACAAGGAAAGTGCTATAAATATACCGCTTTGATGTGTACACACAAGCTGGTTATATCGCAAAGAAGCGTTCACCCGTGTGAATGCTCCTTTGTGATACAAGAGCAGTGCATGGTGGGCACCTGTCCCACCATGCACTGCCCACAGCCAGCCCCCTAGTCCAGCTGCAGGGCTTCAGGTGGCAGTGACAGCTGCGCGCTTAAGCGCTGCAGCTCCTGCCGCCACCCGAAGCCCCGGGGCTGAGCTAGGGGGATCAGCCCCAGGATTTTGGGTGGTGAGGGCTGTGCGCTTAACTGCCGCAGCTCCCGCTGCCACCTGAAGCCCGGGGGCTGAGCTAGGGGGCTGCAGGGCTTCGGGTGGCGGCGGGAGCTGCGGCGCTTGCCCCTGCCGCCACCCAAAGCCCCGGGGCTGAGCTAGGGAGCTGGCCTGAACCGGCGTGGGCAGCCAGTTCAAGCCAGCCCCCAGCTCAGTCCAGGGGAGCCACCAAACCTGGCAGCTCCCATAACAGTCAATTTCACTGTTAGAGCAGTGAAATTGACATATTTGACAGCTCCAGTGTCCCAGAGTGGCCTCAATTGGCACTCTGGGACATTTCCGGAGGCTGTCTAACATGCAAAATGGGTACACATGAGCATTACTGTGGAACAGCTCTTCCGCGATAATGCTAACCACTCTCGATTTGAATGGTTTAACTGTTGCGTGGCCAGAGGGTGTTGCCGCGCAACAGGGAAAATGATCGTGTGTACGCTAGCAGCTTTATTGCGTGGTAAGGAGGCTTACCGCGCAATAAAGTGATTGTGTGTACATGGCCTTAGACTCATCCAGGTACTGGATGTACACCAGAGGAACTATACAAGCCTGGAAACGCTAAAGTCTGCCAAGGACTTGATGTATACGGACTTTTGATAACTTGCTTTAATTCTTTAAGAGGTCTCTTATAGTTTGTTTCTTTCCTTGTATAATAAACCTTTAGTTACTAGAGGATTGGTGGCAGCGAGGTATTTTTGGTAAGATCCAAACATATAGATCTGATAATGTGGCTGATCCTTTGGGGTCAGGAGAACCCTTTTAGTAAAGAGCATGGAGTTTTAAGTAACTTATCTCTTTACTAGACCCAGTGGCTGATGGGAGCTAGTGGTTGAATTGTAGTAAAGGGGCTGTTTATAGTTTGTTGTGGCTTCTTGATAACCAGTGTGGTGAAATCAGAAGCATTATTTTTGGCTGGCTGGGGAGGTCTGACTTCAGGTCACCCACCAGTACTGAGAGAATCTGCCTGCCCTGATCTTGGCATTTCTATGGCTTCCCTAGGCACAGATGGGTCACAATTACATGTTTGCAATATGATATAACAACCTAGAAAGTGCAATTCGAGACTACATATTCAGAAACATCATGGAAAAGGGAGGTTAAATCCCTTATGCAACACCAGTGACTCTATATCTACTATTATGAATGGTTTTTAATATTGCACATAGTGTGCTAGGTTCTATACAAACACCCAGTTCCAGTTCCCAATAGCATTCACCCCAGAGCACTACACAGAATTCTGAGCACATCAACACAGGAAATCAAAGAAATTGGAAGGAATTCAGAGAAAAGAAGAAAAAAAGATTTAGGACTAAACCATGAGGAAACAAGTATCTTTAAAACACCTGAAATAGTTATAGCTTTGTTTAAAAGCAGCACAAGTTTCTTTTGCTAACACATACTTTTAATACATTTTGGAACTGCACAGGGAATTGCTAATTATGAAACCCTCTTAATTTATTGTGGCAGGCGTGACATGTTAATTCCATCATGGATAAGAAGGAAGACTGGAATGGCTTTCTGGGCAAAGAGGATGTAGGCCGAACAGTCTGAGAAGCAGCAAAGCCTGAGAAACCAGAAATATAACCCAGATCTCACAAATCCCTTAACCACTAGATAATCCTTCACCTTATTCTGTTTACGATTTTATACTTCCCCCATTCCCATGGCCTCTGAGCATCTTTATAATAGAGGCTCTACACAAGGGCCAAATTTTTCTGAATACTATTCTGAAATATAATATCCCCTGAAACAAATCATTAGGCTATTTGGGAAACACTTATTCCAGTGAAATTCCAAAGGGGTAGCCGTGTTAGTCTATTGTAGAAAGACAACAGAGTCCTGTGGCACTTTTAAAGACTAACAGATAAATAAATCTGTTAGTCTTTAAAAGTGCCACAGGACTCTGTTGTCTTATTCCAGTGACACATTCCTGGAAGATATAAGTGACCTCTGCAGTTGGAAGACTGGATGACAGAATGTTTTCATCCTGAATTGGAGAAAAGTCAGAACAGAACATTTCAGTAGTGTGAAATCATTCAGAATTTGGTAGAGTCAAAATATTTCATTTTGACTTGACTTGAGATTAATATGTCCTCCTGCACTGTCACATTGCCTCATAGGAACTGTAGTTCAAGTACCTCATGCCTCCATTCTCCTCTATGGACTTGGCCCTCCAGATAGACTATATCTCCCATGAGGCACCACAGTCACATGACTTTCATGTTGCACCATTTTGGTTCAATCAAAGAGGACTCTGTTCAAGTCAATTCGACAAATCAAAATGTTTCCATTTAGACTGACCTGACCCAAAATGAAACTTCCCCACAGAAAATTGAAAATTTTCCATATAGCTGTATTTTCCATAAAAATACCTAAAATATTTTGATGGAAAAATTCTGACCAGTACTAATTATCTGTCCCCATCTCACACTCGTAAAATGACTCCCAAGAATCACCAACTTTAATTTTTATTATCACAGTAAGAATAGTAATCTGCAATGAAGTTCTGTTAAATTTCCTTTGATTTACTAATGCCTCTACCACAAGCTACATAATGGCATGATAATTTTACTTTGTAAGAGAGGAAATCTAACTACTTAAAAGTCTTCTTTACAAGAGGAACCCATTTTCAAACTTGGCTGATTTTGTACAAGTATGGTGTTAATTTATACCCATATCCGCTACCTATCAATTTTTCGGTTTCTGTTATTCTTTCATAAATCATACATAGCGCAGAAGCCAGCAGCACTTTCAATTTATAGTGTACTTAACTTTCATCATGGGTTTTTCTTTATATGTTGAAATAAAATGATAAAGCATTTTACACTGACAATTTACAATGAGAGAAAAATGTACAAGGTGTTTTTATGGCCTTTGTCCAAAACCTCCTATGGTTGCATTCTGGGTTGCATATATGGTGAAATTATTTGCTTGGTATATTTTGGTGATCAATCAGCATATAAATGGTGGAATCAGTAGGCTAAAAGACAGTTCAAGATTAAAAGAACAAGTTTCACTGTCGAAAAGAGGTTTTCCCCCTCCATAAGAAGTGACAGAAATAGGGTTCTGAGATTTGAAATCAGTGTCACAGACACTGACTGCCTGTAAAGATAACAGCAGCAAAATACTGTTCAAGGAATTAATTGGTTTTTTGCTTCTTTGCATTTATAAGAAAAGACAAAAAGATACTTCCCTCGGGATGTAGGTGTCCTTAACCTAATGGGGCTTACCAAATTGGCTGCCACATTCTGCACCAGCTTCAGTTTCTAAGTGGATTATAAAAGCAGTCCCAAGGAGAGCATTGCAGTAATGTAATTTTTAGATTCTTAGATTCAAGACTAGAGGCACCATTATGATCACTTACTGTGACCCCATTTAACAAAAGTCATAGAATTTCACCCAGTAGTTCCTGCAGTGGAAGGAATTATATTCTTCCTACTATGTAAGTGAGCACTATGAAATCAAATAACTTCTGGATGAATTAGAATATCTTTTAGATATCCAATCTCTATTTAAAGATTCTGGGTAATGATGAATCTATCACTACCTTTGAGAATTTATTCCAGTGGTTAATTATTGTAACTCAAAAATTTGCATGTTATTTCCAATCTAAATTTATGTAATTTCAATTTTCAGCCTCTGCATCTAGTTATTCTGATCTGCTAAATTAAAGAGGCTCAGATCCTATAGAAAAGGTTGGAACAACATAGCCAGATACAAATAATGGTGGGAGGTGCAAGAGGAAGAATATCCTGGCTACTACTGAATCTTGATTATTGAGAATCTAACTAGATCAGCATTTCCCAAACTGTGTTCTGCAGAACACTGGTGTTCTACACGATGGGAATAGGTGTTCCATGAAAAAATTTCGATGTTAGCGATATTTTTCCTTCTAAAACATTAAATATGAAATTGTGTGTATCAAAAATACTAAGGTATTTGAATAGTATTTAGATTGTAAGTTTATTAATATTTATAAAGCATTCATAATAGTACATAGACATCCAAGAAACCCTAACTCTTGAGCAACTTTTGAGCAATATGTGCAGCAATTTTTCGGTATGGAAGTCTCTCCCTCTGTGCCTCCCAAACCAGCATGTATGTGTTCCATCAATATGGTCCAAGCCCAAAAGTGCTCTGTGGCCAAATCAGTTTGGGAAACACTGACCTATACTTTCAAGAAATTTAGGTAAACCCTGTGGCCTGAAGACCTAAAAAGTTGGGACATCACTATTGACATCTGGTGGTGAAGTGAGAGAAGAGCAGCCCAGAGCCACTTGAGAACTGCTGATGGGCAGGGAGCCCTGCATTGGTGAGCAAGTGAGAACGGTTTATGGGCCAAGCTTTATTTGCACTTTTATTATATGACAGTCTAGGGGATGTTGGTTAAAATACAGTTATGTTTTGAAGGCAATAAAATGGTATTGATCCTGTTGAGAAGTTAAGAGACAAGAGATCAACACCAATAGGTCACCTTGCCTTTTACTTCAGTCAGGCATAATTGGGTACAGGAGCCTAGAAAGATCAAAAAAGAAAGGCTCATAAATTGCACTGATAGTTCTTTTCCAGTGGTAAGAATTCTAGAGATTCATGATCTATTTTTGAAGAGCTGAGCTGAGACAACTTACAAAATGCAGAAGGTCAGAGCTGAGGTAACACTAACACAGGTGAAAGCAATGAGGTAACTTGGGCTGAAGCTGCAGGGAACAACTGTCTTCTTGAGAGCATCTAATGCAGGCTTCCCTAATCTGCCACCAAAACTGGAATTCCCTCAGGTGATAGAGTTCTAGGGTGGCCTAGGCAGCACTGATCTGTCAGAATCAATGGACCCTATCAGACCAGGACAACAAAGTGTGAGTTAAGAGCTGTGGAGGACAGAAGTGGCTTGCATGCAATAGTCACTCATAATTGGAAGAGGAGGACCGAGGTAGGGATTGTTGTGACGGTACCTTGAGGGGTGGGGATTTTACTTAATTGATATTTATTAATTGCTAGCTTTCACAAGTTCATTCTGTTGTCATTTTCCCGCCCCCTCTTTTCCCTTTAATAAAGTTCTCTTTGTTTTAAATCCCCAGATTAAGTGTTTATGGCTTGAGCCAATGTTATTTCCATTTCTCAGAAGGAACCCTGGAAAACTGAACCTGGCCCTTGTGGCTGGCACCATTAGTGGAAGGGCTTCCTGTACAAGAGTAACAAATTATAGGCAATTAATCAGAGAAGAGTAGAGTTAAACTTTGCCATATCTTATAGCTGCTTTCCCCAACTTCATTTCTGTTTTATCTGAATGAAGTCATATCCAACTTGCTCTCATATATGTCGCACTCAGCCTGATGCTGGAACAAAGCTCCTCTGCACTGTGTCTGAGACAGAAGACGTAGAAACATAAAGCTGAAGGTCACCTCTCTACTAAAGACACCACAACACCTGCTTTCTCCCCCAGCTCCCTCATATATATGTCAAACAAGAGAGAGGACAAGATGCAACCCTACGTAACTCCATAAAAAAATCATCTCTGGGAACAGAATCAACTGTTTAACACTGCTTTCTTGGATCTTTCAGAGAGAAACAAACACACTTGAGAACAATTCCATCCACTCTTCCCTCTCTCACAATGTCCACAAGCAAGCCAACAACACCTCGTACTGAAGGCATGTGATGAATCTAATATATGCACAGATAATTAACCTTCTTTCATTGCAAGAAAAAGATGGTCAGCTTGTGAAGACTAGGTACCACATGAGTAGTTTCACAAGTAGTTTCCCTGATGTTGGGAGGGCTATTTTCATGATTAAAGCAGGCTGGACTTGGGTCACCCTCTCCCCCCCCCCCCCTTCGGCACCTCCCCTCCTCTCATCTCTACCCCCCAAAAGATCACTGCAAAGGATCAAACAAGAGAGTCACAAGAGCAAAGGACTAAAAGCACCAAGAAGTTATGCTGACCTAAACATTCTTTACTTAATATTTAACATTAATTAAGATACATATAAAAACAATGTCTGTGCCCTTTGATTTCACTTTCCTCAAGGATTTGTTAACACTCTAGGAACAGGCATCTGATAAGACTAATAAATGGAAGGATGAACTACCTGAGCCTTGAGGAGAAAGATGCTAGTGAGTTGATCTCCACCTCTTGTGTAGGTGGCTGGGGATTGAGAAGAACCTTGGCTCCCCCATCTAACATACTGATCTGGATCCCAGGGGGTGGACATGAAGAAGGAAATAAACTGTGCCAGCAAAAAGGGCGGGGTAGCTTATTTCCCCCGTGGAGCAAAGGGAAACATGAGACTGTGAGTCAGATTTCCCAGGGCCAGGGCAGTGCCACTATACATTTCCCTTTTATTCAAACTGAATTGTAAGGTGAAAAGCCAGTACTTTGTTTATCTGAGACAAAGCTTTATACTAATTTGTTAAATTTATCTGATCTGGATTTTATTTGGCTCCAGGCAGGAAAGTTGCTAGGCTATTTTATGCAAGAATTTCTCCCTCAAGAGACTAATCAAGACCAGTGTTTGGAAGGGCAGTTTTCCATTCAGCCCTCAAAGCACTGTACTAGAAACAAGATAAACAGGTATAGCTGTCAAAGCAATTTTAAAGACAACTAATGAAAATACTTGCCATTCTATTCAGCTTCTGTGCTCTTTTTCTTTTATTGTTATCTATCTATACTCTGATCTTTGTATTCTGTATTTATGAATCCTTATTAAATCTCTAGACACAGATAATCTTTCTATGTTATACTTCACCAGACAAAAGTATAGCTTTTCACTTCACTGATGGGAATAACAGTCATTTAAAATGTATAGGCACCAGTGCTGAGGGCTCTTTGCTCTTTCATAAACTTATTTCTATTACAGCAATGCCAAAATAAACTCGGCACTGTGTAGACACACACACTATCCTCAACTGCCCCTTTACCTAGCTATTATTCAGTGGTGAATTTCTTGTATTCACCACTGTAGAAATGTGCCATATGGAGGGATTGGAATGCGAAAAGGATAGTGTGGATGAGATCAAAAGGGCTTTACACACACAAAGGATGGATCAAGGATGGAATGGAAGGAAGTATGTAGTCTGCTTGAGAAATAAACAAATGGGCACTGTGGCTGGCTTTCTACCACAGTGGAGGTTGAGGTAACAAGATCAATTAAAAACATAATTAGCCACAGAATGGCTCCCAAAATGGAAGCAAAGCATCAGAAACCTTCATATTCCACCTTTCAATGGACAAACCACACAAGATACTGCACACACACTAGCCATAGGAAGGCAGTGAAGCTATTGATTAGACTGGGAGTCAGAGGCAGTGAACGAGGAGGCTTGAATCCTATTCCCAACTCAGTTCCTTAGACACTCACTAACTCGCTTTATGCCATTGTTTCTCCATCTGTAAACTGGGGACAGTAGTACATGACTAGGTGCTTTGAAATCCTTTGAGGTAAAAAGTAAAAATTATAAAGATTATTCAAGTGCTACAGGGAAAACAAAGTTCTTGAAGGTAATCTTAAATATGTTTTCTTTTCTCTGTAGCTGCTGAGAACTCATAAAGCCTGTTTCCCTTGTGCAAAAGAGGATTAAAAAATCTTGCCCCTTTACTGGCAAGCTGATGCCTTTGAATGGGAATGGAAGAATACCGGGAAAGTACACTGGCCATTAGAAGCTTTGCACAGTAACAAGCTGCAAATTAGATTGGACTACATTTTATGCCAGACCACACAATCTCTTCACCTGCCTTACCCCATTCCCAAACAATGATTGCATTCTGATTTCTTAGAACATCTTATTGTGTGAGAGTTTATTGAACTATGTGGTTTATTTTTATATTTGTGTTCATTGGGAGAGACTCTGGTTTGAGCAGACCTGTTCACTTGTGCCAGGGTGAAGGGTGCTAAACCCCCTCCTTTGCCTTGGTTACCAAGGCTGGATTAACCGGCCTCAAGGCCCTGGACTACCCCCACTGCGGGCCTGGGGCCCCACCCCCTCCACTCCAGTGCCCCTGCCTGTGTTCCTGACACTCTCACCATGGCGGCGTGCAGCGAGGCCATAGGTGGGGAAGGTCCTGGGGCCAGAGGGTCCTCCCCAGTCTGGCCAGTCTGCCCCTGGGGATGTGGCCAGCTGATGTATGGCACGGCCTCCAGTTCAGCCCAAAGGGCCACAGGCCCTGGAAGGCCACCCCACCCTACTCTACTCTACCCCCAGGGATGACCCAGCCAGCCCAGGAGCAGGGAGGGAGTGTGGAGCACTGCCTCTGTCTGACTACAGAGCCCCAGGACCAGCAGGACAGGGGCCCTCCCAACACTGGCCTAATTCCCACCAGCAATGAGTGGAGCAGCAGAGGGTGGCAGATAAAACCCCAGTAGCCCCTGCATTAATCCAGCCTTGTTAGTTACCTTTTATTAAGGGGCTACGCTGCAGTGAGGAACCCTGATTAGAAGGCTAATGCGTGGCAGCTGGCCATATGTAAAGCAAAGCCCTAAAATAATGAGGGAGTGCACAACACCTGAGTGGCTGTCCCGGGGAAGGATGAAGACTGCTTCAAGGGTCTGGGGGTGGAGGTGTTATTCAGGCTATGTACACATGACAAACTTGTCCCGCAATAAGCTATTGCGGGACAAGGAAAGTGCTATAAATATAGCGCTTTGGTGTGTACACACGAGCTGGTTATATCGCAAAGGAGCGTTCACACGTGTGAACGCTCCTTTGCGATACAAGAGCAGTGAATGGTGGGCACCTGTCCCACCATGCACTGCCCACAGCCAGCCGCCTACTCCAGCTGCAGGGCTTCAGGTGGCGTCGAGGGCTGTGCGCTTAAGTGCCACAGCCCCTGCCGCCACCCGAACCCCTGGACTGAGCTAGGGGGCTGGCTTGAACCGGTGAGGGCACTTAAGCGCCTCAGCTCCCGCCACCACCCGAAGCCCGGGGGCTGAGCTAGGGGCTGCAGGGCTTCAGGTGGCAGCGGGAGCTGTGGCGCTTGCTGAGGGCTGAGCTAGGGGGCTGGCCCGAATCAGCGTGGGCAGCCGGTTCGGGCCAGCCCCCTAGCTCAGTCCAGGGGAGCCGCCGAACCTGGCAGCTCCCATAACAGTCAATTTCACTGCTCTGAAATTGACATATTTGACAGCTCCAATGTCCCAGAGTGGCCTCAATTGGCACTCTGGGACATTTCTGGAGGCTGTCTAACGCGCAAAATGGGTACACACGAGCATTACTGCAGAACAGCTGTTCCACAGTAATGCTAACCACTCTCGATTTGAGTGGTTTAACTGTTGCGCAGCAAGAGGGTGTTGCCGCGCAACAGGGAAAATGATCGTGCGTATGCTAGCAGCTTTAGGAACCTTACCACGCAATAAAGTAATCGTGTGTACATGGCCTCAAATAGAAGGAGCTCTGGACATTCTGTTTGGAGGCAGGGATTAAAGTATGCCAGACTGCATCGGAACGCCATTCCAGGGCCCACAAATTTGAGAGGCTAGTGTTCTGGGGCCCAGGAAATCAGAAAACTCTGTCGGCACACTTGTTCTGCCCTGCCCTGCAGACTGCAGGAGCAGCGACCGCTGGCTGGGCTGGGGAGTTTTCAAATCTCCCGCCCGGAGCATGCTCAGACAGAGCATGTTCAGGCTTGAGTGGCCTCCTGGCCAGAGCAACTCTGGATGCCCCTGCAGCTCTCTGGTCAGGTAAGTTGGGGAGGGTGGGCAGGGGAGAGTGGGCCAGGGAGTCAGGACCAGGAGTGCTGGGGAGCTGGGACCAGGAAGGCTGGGTGGGCCAGGGAACCAGTGGGGGCCGGGGAGCCATTGGAGAACTAAGGGGCTGGGGAATGGGGACGAGGCAGCCTGGGGGGACTGGGAGGGTTGAGGAGCTGGCGTCAGGGAGCTGCCAGGGAACGGGGGATCCGGGGAGCGGGAACGGGGGGCCTCGGGAGTGCCCGGGTTGGGCAAGACTCAGGTTCAGGGTCTCTAAGGGGAACTGGGGGTGTGGGGTGGGCTCCCAGGAGGACTCTGTGCTGGGGGGCCTGGCCCAGCCTGCCTCCTGACCGGTCCCGGTGTGCAGCTGGGAGCCGGACTATGGCTACCCGCCTCCCCTCTGGGCTTCAGGATGCAAGCAGCCCTTTCTTTCTCTTCTTTATTTCCTTTTCTTCTTCCTTTTAAAAAAAATTAATTTAAATTAAAAACCTTTACAAAAAACTTTCTAAAAATTACATTTTAATTAAAATTAATTCGAATTCAATTAATTAAAAACTAAAACACAATTAATTTTAATTACAATCAATTTTAATTCAATTAATTCATTTTTAATTTAATTTTAATTAAATAAACTGGTGGCCCTTCAAGGTCTTAAAATCTGTATTTTGGCCCCTCAACCAAAAAGTTGGGAACTACCAGTGCTTTTTTTCTGCCGGAACGCACCGGAACGGCGTTCCGGCACCTTTTTTTCCCCGCCGGTGCTCCCTCCCAGCTGTGCAGGCTGGGCCGGGCTGGGGAGATTTAAATCTCCCGCCCTGAGCATGCGCAGTTACAGCGTGCTCAGGGCGGGAGCGGACTGGCCGGCAAGCAGCTCTGCCGGCTGTCTCTGTGGTTCCCAGCCTCCGGCCAGGTAAGGGGGCTGGAGGGAGGCCTGGAGAGGGGTGGTGGGACAAGGAGACGGCCCGGGTTAGAGGGGTGGGGGTGGGGACAAGGAGGGGCCCCCGCGCAGGCCGGCAGCCCCCACCGCCCCCTCCAGACCCCCGGGGCTGCTTCCTTTCTCTTCTTTCTCTTCCTCTTCCTTTCCTTCCTTTCCTTTTTTTCCCCTCTTCTTTGTCTTCCTCTTCCCTGCCTTCCTTTCTCTTCCTCTTCCTTTCCTTCCTTTCTCTTCTTTCTTCCTTTCCTTTTTTTCTTTTTCTCTTCTTTGTCTTCCTCTTCCCTGCCTTCCTTTCTCTTCTTTCTTCCTTTCCTTTTTTTCTTTCTCTTCTTTGTCTTCCTTCCTTCCTGCTCTTTCTGTCTTTGCTTCCTTCCTTTCTTTCCTTTTTTCTTTGTCTCCTCCTTCCTTCTCTTTTTTCTTTCTCTCCCTTCTTTTTTAAAACTTTTTAAAAATTAATTTTAAATAAAAACCTTTCTTAAAATTAGATTTCAATTCCAAATTCATTCCAATTAAATTAATTAAACACAATTAATTAATTAATTCTATTTACAGTCACTTTATCTTCAATTAATGCCTATAATTTCTGTCTTGTGAGTTTTCCCCAAAAATGTATTCTGAAAAAGTTTTTCACACGGCTTGAAAATTTTGCACACAAGCCACCAAACCTAGAGGGAACATTGGCTACTAGTTGCGTACACAACAGCAGGCCAGCAGGCTAACATCGGTCAGTCCCACACTCTGGGCCTGGCCGGAGCCCACAGCACCAACAAAAAGTGTGTGGATGCATTACTGCCTGCCACCCAGTACCCAGAAACACAGGCCAGCAGCAGACGTGATAGCTACGCATTCACGTTTTTTTCTAATTATAATACGGCCACCCAACAGTCTGAGGGACCGTGAACTGGCCCCCTATTTAAAAAGTGTGAGGACCCCTGCTGTAAGACCTCACAGGTTGTCTTTCAGTATATTAGCGGCCTGCATAGTTAATAAAACTTAACAGTTTTTACCTTGTATTTTTATTTCTTTGATATATTCAAAAATTTACTGTTTACTGTTTCAGTGTTATTTCTTTATGACACGACGGACATCAATAGGAGTTCCGGTACCTTTTTTTTTAGAAAAAAAGCACTGGTTAGGATTCAAACACTGGGGAACAGCACATAGAGGAGGGTGAGGTCAAATCACTTGTTGTAATGAGAGAAAAATCCATAGTATGCCCCTCTGCCTTATATATTGGACAAACAGGACAGTCTCTGTGCCAAAGAATAAATGGACACAAATCTGGCATCAGAAATTGCAACACTACAAAACCAATAGGGGAACACTTCAATCTCCCTGCTCACTCCCTTGACGACTTGTTAATAGCTGTGTTGAAACAGATGAATAACAAATCACAGCTTCAAAGAGAAACTGCAGAACTCGGACTTATATGCAAATTTGACTCAGTTGTCTTGGGGTTAAACAGGGACTATGGATTTTTCTCTCATTACAACAGGTGATTTGACCTCAGCCTCCTCTATGTGCTGTTCCCCAGTGTTTGAATCCTAACACCTATTTTGATTTGCTGTTACAGCCTGACCTGATCCTATGTCATACACTCCCCTGCATTTAATTTCCTCCCATTCTGTAACTTTCCCATCTTCAAAGTGTCTGACGAAGTGGGATTTTCTCCAACGAAAGCTCATGCGATAAATAAATCTTTTAGTCTTTAAAAGTGCCACAGGACTCTGTTGTCTTTCTACAATAGACTAACACGGCTACCCCTTTGGAATTTGACATTGGTAAGACCTCAGAATGCCTTTTGTACTAACCAATATTTCAGTTATCAATGAGAAATTTAATTTTGGCTTATAAAAGTGTGACAGGTAATAGCAAACTAATCTAAATGTATGCATTGCAGCAGCAAGATTTCAATTAATTTAAACCAAATTATTCAATAGCAGGGCTCATAAAATTATGTCCTTATTATCCAAAGTGTAATCAAAGCAGCTTTCATTCAAGTGAAGCTGAAACTGAATCGACAAACTAACTCTGTCTGAACCATCCAAGTTTATATCAGATACATTTCCCCTTACTTTTCACCTAATTTGGAAAATTTGGGGGGCCCTGCAGAGCACTGGAACCTGTGTAGAAAATGGGGTTCTGAAACTGTGGCCCCACCTCCTACGCCTCCTCTTCTCCCTGGGGTCCTTGCCAGGCCAGAAAATGGAGCTGGGCTGTGATAAGAGTTTTGTACTCTCCCCCTGCCTTGGGCAAGGTACAGGGGTGCCCAAGAGAGCCCCTTGTCTGGGTCCCTGCCCTTTCACCTTATCAGCTCTCCTGCCGTGAAGCACAGCCCTTGCCGATGCTGCTCCGTGCCTACCCAAGATTACTATGCCCATGTTAAAAAGTGGGCAGGTATAGCTCTTGCACTTTTAAAAGTGGGAAGACCATAGAACTTCTATGCCCCCACCCCCACCCCGTTCCAGCACCCATGGGCCGCCATGTGTTCTTTGTGCTTACGGCCCCAGTAAATCTTAATCTACCTCTGCCTCCATCTGATTTCTAGCTGCTTGAAGAGGTACCTATGGAGCAAATTAATACTTAATTAACTTGACTGACTATACTGATTTCTGAATTATTTGTGATGAATTACTTGATGCCCTAAATATCCAGTATGTCTTTGTTTTAATTTTGTTGTATCAAACCAGATGCAATTCATTTAAAGCTTTACTTTAATATTTGCAACAACAAAAAAGTGTGAAACACAGTAAGCCCTAACTCAGAAAATTATGGCTGATGGTTATCTGCCCTTTTATGCTGTTGTGGCACTCACTAATTGTGCTTCTGGTATGCAAAATTTTGCCAGAGATCTCCGTCTAAATGTTTGAATTGAGTTGCCCTTGTTACCTGACCCTTCACGTATATATATCCCTAGCATACTGAAGTTTTCATTTCATACGTCTGAGGAAGCATGTTGTAATCCATGAAAGCTTATGTCTTAATAAATGTGTTAGTCTTTATAAGTGCCACAGACTCCTTATTTGTTTTGCTGAAAGAGACTAAAACCGCTGCCCCTCTGAAAACTAAATAAGAAGCTTTGTCTACTAAGACTGACTTACCCTGTTATCGCATATGTTGTAGTCACTGCAGCAGTTGCTTCTGCAGGAAAACTATGAAATGCTTTTTATTTGCTTCTGAAGCAGTATTTAAATGTGACAGAAAGAATGCTGTAGATTTCCATGAAATAAAAGAGAAAACTAAAACAGATTGAAGAGTGCCTCGTCAAATTGTACAGCATGGATGAATTAGTATTTAACAGCTGCAAGATTTGGAAAAGCATGAAGAGTTTTAATGTCCTTTGTTGGATCATTTTGATTTCTTGGATGCTAAAGTAGACAATTTAAAATGCATGACTGCAGCTCAGAAGTAGAAGCAGATATTAACAATAAAGGTTATGGCCCTAGAAAGTTTTTTAAAGAGGGTAGGCTACATTCAGTCCTATTATAGTTGGATGCAGTTCCCTGAGTTTGCCTACACCAGAGCTGAATTTAGCCCATTGTCATAGCTAGCAGAAAGAGGGAATTCTTACTTTCCAACAGACAGCAGTTCTTCAAAATGTAGATGTATTCAGCCATGGTCAATTAATGACTTTGCCAATCTACAGTTAAAAAAGGTATTCCCCATTTTCTGCCAGTTACAAGTGTCTAGTCCCTTCTCTCTGCCAAGTAGACGCATAGACTCTAAGGTCAGAAGAGACCAGTATGATCATCTAGTCTGACCTCCTGCACAATGCAGGCCACAAAACCTCACCCACCTACTCCTGCGATAGGCCTTAACCTATGACTGAGTTATTAAAGTCCTCAAATCATGATTTAAAGACTTTTAGATACAGAGAATCCACCAGCAAGTGAGCCATGCTACAGAGGCAAAAAAAACCCCCAGAGCCCTAGCCAAGTACTCCTCCCATCCTGCCTCTCAGGGGCAAGGAAAGGCTATCTCATCCTCCCAGCTGTTAAACCCTGACTTCCTTCTCCTCTCAAGTGAGGAGCAAATTACTCCCAGTTTCAAAACTCCTCCTGACCTGACCACACAATGACAAAATGCAAAAGCTTTTTCAACTTTGGTGCTCATCCAAACAGGAGACCATTAAAACACCCAACCAAATATAAGAACATGTGGATTTTCTCTCTCTTACATAGGAAGCTGTCCTGGCCTGGCTTCTCTCTTGCCTTCTTCATCCCAGAAACCACCTGGATTCTATGCCTTCACCATACCCTTTTGTTTTAAGTTCCCTCCGCCATTTTGACAACAATCCTGCTATAATAGTCTACTTACAGCACCATGGTGCTTTTCGCAGTCTCACCTGTTCACCCCCTGCACCGTCACAGCAGCACTGTCTCCCACTTCCTCTGACTACACAAAATGATGTTTGTGGGTCAGAAAACCAAAGAGAGAAAAGGGATAAGGACCTGTCAGCCTAAGGCCACATCATTCCCTCACTATTCCTGGGGAGCGTATCCAAAGAAGCTAATCCAATCTATGGCTATACTAAGTTGCTATGAGTAGAGAAAACCCTTTAGGTTTCCCCAGTGCAGCCACAGCCTGCCCCTCTGTTGAAACAACACTGCCAGAACATCCATGCCTCTCTAGAGCAGCAGTTCCCAACCACTGTGTCAGGATACCAAAGTGTGTCGCAAAGAGCCGGAAGGTGTGTCACAGAAAATTGGCAGCTCAACTTGGAGCCCGTGTGGGGCTCCTGCAGCTCTCTGCTGTCCTCAACAGCCCACTCCTGCTGCACAACACAGGCAGCAGCCAGGGCCAGATGAGTAAAGGGACTTAGGGGTTGCAACCCAGAGATCCTGGGCTGCAGGTGGGGGCACCACCTACCCCACAAAAATAAACCTACCCCATTGAACCAGGGCATCAGACTGCAATGGCTTGACTCTGCCCCCATCCAGGTCCTAGAGTGCTGCATCCTCCAAGCGCCGCCACCCCCAGCAGATTGTAGTGCGTCATGTAAGGGAACATCATCAGTCAGGTATGTCGTGACGGGAAGAAAGGTTGAGAACCACTGCCCGAGAGGATTCTTGCATATCTCAGAGAGGAGTGGGGGATAACTGTACCTCATTCTGTGGAGAGCAGGGGTAAATGCTGTTCACCCTCTAGAAAAAAATCCTTGTCTCCTTTCTACTGGAGGTTACAGTTGAGCTCTGGATTGGATGCCTAGTAGGGTTTCTGTCTCTGTGAGAAGAGGTAGGAATGGCACAAGTTTCTGCAGACACTGGGGACCTCAGGCATTTGCCACTGTTTTGGGTGGGCCAGGTGACTACGTGTGACCACTGGGATTGGCCAGCATGGAGGAGAATTACCCTTTTTTTCAAATCATAACCAAGTCAGGTAAGTAAAAAGTACAAATAGGTAAAAAATAAGTGAGCGAACAAGAATGAAATGTTCTCAATATTAGCCCCATCAATACATGATAAAAGTAGTCACAATATATACTTTAACTGTTGTAAGAAGGAAGGAGTAAGAGGTACAGAAGGAACCACAGGCAGATTTCCTTGGATGATTTTTTCATAGCAGCCACCACACATTATTTTGCGAAAGACTAGGTGACAATGATGACGCAGAACACCTTTGATGGACTCGGAGAGTTATCAGTCACTGCAGATTAATGTGGGACTACACAGAGACCAAATTCTCAGTTCCCCTGGTATAAGTCTCAAGTAACCACAATCCAAGGGAGGAGAATTTGGCCCCAGCTCTTTAGATGATAATATAAAGATGTACACTAAATATAAAAGATCAACCGTCAAACCCTCTTATGTACAACCTGTGTCTGAAACCCTGACTGTTATACGGAAATTCACTGAAGACAGGGACAACTCACCCAAGTATGGGCTGTACAACGGGCCCAAAGAGTGGGGTTTTCAAAGGTGTTTACTGTTGGCCTACATCTGCTCCCACAGAAGTCAGTATCAAAATTCTCCAACCTCAATGAGAGCAGAGTCAGGCCAAGGCCTGGGGGGATGGGGTGGGGAGTTTGAAAATTTTGCTGTTAGTGAGCTTGTCCCAGAAGACATCAAATAATAAGCAGAAGTACTAAACATGGAATTCTAAGTGGACAAGTGCATTCACTGAAGCAGCTCATGTTTTTAATTTTGCTTTGCTAGAAACAGAGTTTCAACCAAGTATAACAAAATACAACAATTAACTATAAGTGCATTCCATTGTATTAAAAATTAGGGATATGGAGAATTAAGGACTCGGATCATATTAAAATTAAAGACTGAATGTAAAACATTGCAAGATGAAGCCCTGGGGAAACTAACTCAATATAGATATAAATTACAAGAGTATTATCTAAAAAGCAGTAATGATGAGAGATTTGAGGTTAGCAGTAAATTACAAATTGCATATGAATTCACTCTGTGATGTTGTTGAAAAGGTCAGTTCTATTCTGTGATATAGATGTATACGGAGTTCTCCTACAAGAAAAAAGTTTTAATGTCACTTTAAATACATTCCTAGAATGCAAGACATGATTCTTGTTATTGCACTTCAGAAATAATACTTAAAAAAAATTAAAAGGCTCTAAGCAGAGCAACCAAATTGATACAGGGATTTAATAAAGGCCAGATGCCTTGACTTTATATATCATTGAAAGGATTTTTAAAGGGGAATCATGCTTTCTCTACATAATGAAAGGAAAATAAAATAAGAAAGGAGAAAGAATGGTTTACATGTAAACCTTAATTGCCCAATAGAAGTTGCATCAGCTGAATTGCAAAGCCAACATGGAAACAGTGAAAGATACATTTTGAATATCTTCATTCAAAATAGACTGGGGGATCAGGGACACCTTAGAGAAATATGTTTTAACTTATCTTTTCACACTATGAATTTTTTTAAAAACCTCAAGTATTTCCTGGTTGCTAGAGATATCACATAGTGTACTAAGTTCATTATGTGACATGAATGATACCATTATTCCATCCATTTTGGAATGTTTAGCAAACCAGGAAAGTACAAAGGATTACATCCCGATGAAAATATTATTAAAAGGTAAGTTTCTCCAGAAATCTGCTTTGGTAAAGGGGATGATAAAATTAACTTTCATATAGTCTTTCATTGATTACCTCCACCCCAGCCTTCATTCCAGATAAATTCCCAAAATTCTAATATTTTCTTTAAAAGAAGCTACAATGACCCATGCATACAATAAAAGTCACACAGCAGCTCGGACTTTCATTCCTGTGCTGATTGAGGTCAATGGTAAAGCTGATCTAGGATTTTAATAGGTCAGAATCAGACACTCATTCACTTCCCTTGTCTGCCTCTAATATCTTCCCTTATTTATTGTCATCATATGTTTTACTATGTCTCATTTAGAGTGTATCTCCTTGAGACAGGGACTTGTAATTTTTATTTGGCCTGTGACACTGTATGAATATTTTAAAAAATAGCAGAACATAAAACTTTTCCAACTCTACAAGTTGACAGGCAATTCTCAGCACTCTGCAGGCCCAGGAAAGAATCCCTCAGCTTCCTGGGCTGTTGCACAGTGCTGGGGAAAGGACTTGGACAGTCCCAGACTGATCCCTGTTGGTTTTCTCTCTCTCTCTCTCACTCTCAATCTCTCTTTACATTAAAAGCAAAACCAAAATAGATTAACGCACTGTTATGGCTGTACATTTTCAATTTTGAAGGTGTTAGCTTTGAGTTTGTTTTGTGAGGTGGGTAATCTATTCGGCTTCCCTATAAGCCACCATTCTAAGATGCAGAAAAGGCATTATTTTGCTTGGTATAATCCTCCAGCACCCTCACTGCCGTATTTGTGAAAGACATGGGGTTAGACAGGACAGGTAGCTACCCCATGTTTCAAATCATGCGGGGTGCCTCTCCACCAGATCCACACTAGCCACTGAGGAACAGAAGTATAGAGCAGTTCTGTCAGGAATGTAAACACACCCTTTCATCAAACACCAAGATATATTATTCCACAAGGATTCTTCTCTGATATGTGTGATAAATATTTTCATTATCCTGCGGTTTTAAAATGAGCACCAAGATTTCTCTGATAATGTTGTAATATGATGGACTGGACTTGTCATTCAACAGAGATACGTAAAATACATCAGTGGTTTCCAACCTTTTTGCCTCAAGGGCCACAAATTCCATTTTTACAACGTTGAAGGGCCTATCAACTCATAAAAAATGTATTGCTGTGTACACCACTAAGGACTACAAATCATGACATATTTAAAAGTAAACATTTTGATGCTACAGTGCTCATTTTTACATTCACTATTTTACATCTACAGATTTCTCTCAGTACATCACAGACAAAGCAGTAGCATAGATGAGTCACTGTCATTACACACTGAAGTACAAGGCCTGGTAGCTAAGTAAGTCACAGTGGGTGGCCTGCTAAGTGCAGGACAGACTGGAAGGCACTGATTTTTAGAGTTCTGTCCTCTTGAAACATGGTGGGTTCTGGCGGCTCTGCCAGCAGCTCCTGTCCGTCCCCCCCCCCTGCAGCCACGAAGAAGTTGTTCAGACCATGGCTGCCTCCTCACTGATCTCCCACATACATCCTGTAGCCCAGTGATTTTCAAACCACAGGTCAGGTTCCGATACTGGGTCGCTACACTCCCGGTTGCCACCGCCAAAAGACTAGAATGCATTGCTCAAAGATGTAAGTGTTGGGTTGCAGGCATAAATTATTTTTTTCAGCTGGGTCCTGAGAAAAGAAGTTTGAAAACCACTGCTGTAGCCCCATATGCACAGTCTGGATCTCTAGGCAGTGGCTCCCTTCTACGGCTAGGGGGACAGAAGATCAGTTCTCTGAACTCCACTCCCTTTAGCTCCAGCAGAGACCCAAGTGCCTAGGGACTCAGACAAAGCACTTTGTTCTCTGTTGGAGCCAAGGAAGGGAAGTGCTGAGCTCCCCTCCGACTGGCACTAGCAAGGACCCCAACAAAGTCAGGTAGATAGAGTGCTTTGCCAAGCTCCCTGCTACATCCAAGGGGAGGGGAGCACTGAACTCCCATTACCTGGGCTGCAGCAAGGAGCCTGCACCAGTCTTGTAGCCCCGCAGCAACAATTCCTCCAGGGGCCTTAGGCAGCAGCTCCCTTCTGCAGCCAGTGGGAGCAGAACAGCAGGCCACTTTAAAAGACCCCGTGGCCATGGGTTGGGAACCATTAAAATACATGCATATTTTTTTTATTAACTTTGCAAGTTAATGGTTCCTCTCTTCATATCAATGCTGCATGTGGGCCAGTTAGGTTCAGGTTTATCAATATTTTTAAATAGCTTCTGTTTACCAAAAAAATCAATCTAGAACCACTCCATAGTAGGGGAGTGGAGGAGGGAGATGAAACAGGAAAGTATAAAATAATTTTTAAAAAAGACTAATGATGCACCCAAGTTGGGTAGACTAAATAGAGTCTGGGTTGCTTCTAAAAAACATGTTATTGACAAGCAATTCAGAAAACAAACATTGGCCCTATCTGGCTAAACTTTATTAGTGGTGTACCACCACTGACTTTAATGAAATTATACCATGAAAGAAATTGCACAATACGCGTAAGACTGTAAGTACTGGGAATTAATTGGGCATAAAGGTTACATGTCCTCAGCACTGTGGTTTTCTTCATTATGAGGTGACTACATACTTAACTTACATAAGTCAAAATGCATTGCAGCTTGCTTTTAATAGGCAGAAAATCTACAGTATAGCGAGGTGACATTTGCAGTCTTTACTTGACTTAAATCAATGGAAGTATTGTCAAGCAAGGACTATGGTATTCAGCCATTAGCAAATGCAACTCAAGAACTCTATGTCAACATACCTCGGACATTTAATTAGGCACCAATAATGCTGCTTTGAGAAACCTTTGTCTAGTAGGAGTTCTCTGCATTCCAATATTTTTGAAACACATGGCTAATTCTACATAAGCACTTCCCTACAAAGGTCAATTTTTTCTGAACAGTTTGTTAACAAGTAAGCTAGCGTGTCATTCAAAAGGGTAGGACTCTTAACTTCAGTCAGTTGTACTGTTTGAAGTGAATTGAGACAACACGCTACCTCTCTTTCCGGCTTCTATTCCACTTACAGTTACTTGCTCCCATTATGATATTCTAGTGTCTGTTCTGCCATGGGTATCACAGCCAGAACCTGATACTACATATGGCAGGTAAGGAGTTACGTCAATACAGTTCTAATAAATTGTGCAGTTGTCTAATTTAGTTACAATACTTTGCCAATCCCATGGCATATACAAAATCTGATGATTTTTAAAGCATCTTAAAAAGTCATTGCTGGTTTGAGAGTAGTTCACAGAGAAATGGTGATCCACACTTTTAAAAAGTAATAATAATTTTTAAGAAGTGAAAATAAGTAACTTTACTTGCAAGAAATCCTTATTGGAAAAGGTACTGAAGAACGTGTGTAACTTTAAGCATCTCAGTAGTCCATCGACAGTTATGCACAGGGCTGGATTAACTGGCCTGGGGGCCCCGGGCTGCCCCTCCCCCCCACCAGTCTGCCCAAGGGGTGGAGGGACTGGTTGGCGAGTGGCTCAGGGGCCTCCAACAGAGCCCCCCAGAGCCATGGGACCTGAAAGTCTGTGCTGGAGCGGAGGAAGCCGCACCAGGAGCCAGCCAGCCCCACTCCCCAGGTAGAACGAACATGTGCTGGCCTGCCCCGCTCCATCCCCCGGGGTTAGACTAGTTGGCCCAGGGGTGGGGCAGGCGCTCAGAGCCCAGCCTCTGGCTCCAGGGCCCCAGCAGGAAAGGAGCACTCTCAACGCTCCTATCCTGCCAGCACTTAGTGGGGCTGGATTATCGCAGTGGTTTTAGGGGCTGTAGCCCGGGGTCTCCTTTCTGGACAGGGCCCAGGTCTTAGCCCCTGAGATGATCTGGCCTTGGTTGTGCATTACTTTGCTGAATTGGGACTTGAAATAAATTTCATGGATAAAGGTACAATGGGGCAAAGGGGGACAGGGACCCTGGCAGGGCATAGGGGCAGGGTGGGCAGGGCTCTGCCCTGCCCTGTGGGGGGGCATGCCAGGCTCCCCCTGTGCCCCCCCCCGGCAGGGAGGGCATTGGTGTACCCCACGGCTACACTGGCTTAAGTCGACTCTAGGGAGTTGACTTAAGCCTTAGGTTTAGTGGAAAGGAGGTTTTATAAAGTCGACTTAATTTTCATTAAGTTGACTTTATTTTCCTTAAGTCGACTTAAGCAAGCAGCTTAAGTCGACTTAAGCAAACTGTAGTGTAGATGCAGGGTAAATTAAGTCGACTTAAGCAAGCTTAAGTCGACTTAATTTACCAGTGTAGACGCAGCCTAAGAGAGAAAAGTAGTGGAAGGGATGGGAGCATGACACATTTCTGAGACTATGGATTTTTCTCTCATTACAACAAGTGATTTGACCTCACCCTCCTCTATGTGCTGTTCCCCAGTGTTTGAATCCTAACACCTATTTTGATTTGCTGTTACAGCCTGACCTGATCCTATGTCATACACTCCCCTGCATTTAATTTCCTCCCATTCTGTAACTTTCCCATCTTCAAAGCATCTGACGAAGTGGGATTTTCTCCCACGGAAGCTCATGCGATAAATAAATCTGTTAGTCTTTAAAAGTGCCACTGGACTCTGTTGCATTTCTGTTTAGACACCTTATATCCGAAGATCAATAATGGCCCTGATCCCGAGACAACTTATGCATGAAAGTTGTGCTATGGGATGCAGTAGAGCTACTCAAGTGCATAAACTTTTTATTGTAGCTTTTCTAGAATCCCTCTAGCACTTCAGAACACAGACTTGATGGAATCGTCTGTTGTCACTGAGTACTCTCCACATGCATTCCAATCATCTCTCCTCTCATTTCATTCCCCTGACATCACTCATATACCATAGTAAACTCCAGCAACATCTAATGGGAAATAAATTTAACGTAAGTTGATTGAGAACACTGTGGGTAAGAGAATAATTTTTATTGGACCAACCTTCCTAGGTGAAAGAGAGAAGATTTTGAGCTGCATGACTGTGTTAGTCCAGAAGTTGGCCCAATAAAAAATATTGCCTCGCCCACTTTGTCACCATAATATCCTGGACTGGGACCAATATAACTGCAACACTGCAGTCATTTTGACACATTTATTTTAAGACCTTTACAGACAATTAAAGATGAGTATAAGATAACATTAATTGTTCATATGTACAAAAAACTCAAACACCTCAAGTATTGTGGTGTTTGTTGCATGACTAAGATAGTAAATTCAAATTAGAAAAGAGGAAGAGAGCTGCTTCTGATCTATTTGCTGATGACTTTAAAATCATAGCTTAAAATAGACTCATAGGGTATGCCTACACTTGAAAATTTAAGTCGACTCTGTTAAATCAACTTAACAAGTCAGCTTAAATTTTCAAGTGTAGACGCGGCAGAGAGCCGTAGCTCTCCTCTGAGAAGGGAACCGTGGGTCCCTCTGAGAAGGGAGCAGAGGCTTCCTTCTTGCCATGACCCCCGTGGGTCCCGTCGAGAAAGGATCCGTGGGTCCCGGCAAAAAGGGACCTGAGGCTCCTTTCTCCCCAGGACCCGCGCGGGTTCCAGGGAGAAAGAAGCCACGGCTTCCTTTTTGCTGGGACCCACGCAGTCCTGGGGAGAAAGGAGCCGCGGCTTTCTTCTCGCCAGTATCCACGCCCTAGGTCAACTTATAGAATAAATCGACTTAGTACGGCCACACCGTCTTTAGGTCGACTTAATGAATCAACTTAATTGTTAAGTCGACCTAAAGAGTGGTAGTTATTAAATTGACTTAAGGAACTGTTTAAGTCAACTTAATGAAAACGAGGCTTTGTTTAAGTCAACTTAAGCTTCCTTAAATCGACTTAATTTGCCAGTGTAGATGTAGCCATAGACTTTAACTGTTATATGCAGTGTTGTTGTAGCTGGTCTCTCTCAGCAGCAGAAGTTTGTCCAATAAAATATACTTCACTCACCTTGTCCCTCATTGACTCTAAGGCCAGAAGGGACCATCATGATTATTTAATCTGACTTCCTGAACATTGCAGGCTACAGAAGCTCACCCACATGCTCCTATAATAGAACCAAAGCTTCTGGTTTATTACTGAAGTCCTCAAATCTTGATTTAAAGATTTTCAGTTACAGAGAATCCATCATTTATTCTGCTTCAAACCTGCAAGTCACCTGTGCCCCACACTACAGAGAAAAGTTAAAAACCCCTAGGGCTATTCTAGTCTGAGATGGGGGAAAAATACATGGTGATCATTTAAAACTTGAGCATGTGGGTGAGACCTACCAGCCATATGAAAAAGCTGACATTCTCTTTATTGTAAAGGCCTTTTCTATAATAGTAATCATTGTTTCCCTTTCTGCTGTTTTCACACATTCTTTTTTTGCCTTGAATATTTAAAACTCTGTTAGGACTTCGAAGGGTAATAAACTCCTTTTGTTAGCAATGTAACCTGAGACTGTTGCTGCATTTTTCTTCCCACATAAATGACTATTGCAGTTATAAACATTGTGGTAGGAGGTTTCCTCTGAATCACACAATTATGGATTGTTCTGAAGAGATAGAAATGTTTCTAACCGTTGCTAGGTGGCAAATGATCTTAAAGATTTTGCAGGCTACAGATTCTTGCAAACCTCTAATCCTTGATTATATATTTTACAGCCAGTGGTACCGAATGTTCATATGGATGAAAAGAATATCCAGACCTATAATAATTAATGCTAAACAAAAAGAGTTTTGGAAGAAATATTAAAACCTCATGCTTCAAGGCTCAAGTCAATCTCAAACTAGGGGTTAGCATGAAACATTCGTGAGGTTAAGATTAACCCCCATCTGCCTACTGAGATGTTTCTTGCATCTTCCTGAGAGGCATTCAGTGTTAATCACTCTTGGAAACAGGATCTAAACCTAAATTGGTGTAACTCACATGCTAAAAGGCCAAGAAGTGCAACCTACAGGAGTGTGTAAAAATGGGTAAGTTAGAGTAGCAGGTGGCCTGCCTTCTTCAGTTTCTTTATCATACTAACATGAACTACGATTCCCATATACATTAGTAAGTGATGTACATATGCCTAAGGGAGTCTAATTTGTACAATACCATTTAATCATACGAGACCAGGACCATGTTTTCATATATATTTGTACCGTGCCTCGTAAAATGGAGATCCAGTTCTGACCAGAGTCTCTGGATCATATGGTCATTCCAGTACGACAAAAACCACTGTGTTAAAAGAATGTTGTGAGAACTGCAAAGTCAAGCACTTTAAAGGCAGGAAATTCTACAAGTAAAGTTGTCCATATAATCCTAATTTTGCCTTCTTTTCTGTATGCAGTATGATGCAATTTTTAGTTACATGATGGCTTACTATTTTTTCTACAGGACTCTGCCTCGGAATCAACACTTCGGGTTCAGTGAAATTCACTTTCCTTTGAATGAATCCCAAGTAATCCATTTCTTCAGAAAATATGTGATAGAGAATTAAAATTACCCTACCTCAGCCTTGATAAGCAAATTATTCTAAGTACAGTAACCCATGAGAATTTAAAAACATGAAGTTTTCAGTATACTTAAATGTGCTTTTTCATAACTCTGAAATACTGTTTGTCAGAGCACAAATATTCCTTCCTGGAAATCAATCATCCTAACGTCATCTGTTAAGGCACATGTATTATTATGGGAGCAATCTCATATTCCAAAACAGAAAATATACTATTAACACATTATCTTCTCCACCCTTGGTTTTCCCTCCTCCTTAGGGTTACTATATTCAATTACTTTGCTTCTCTGTTCTGAATGAATAAAGCATTGGTTAGATTTCTAGTTTCAGCACATGGAACTGGAGGGGAGATCAACCCCAAGTTCTCCTCAGCTTCAACCATGGGAGTCCCAGCAGCAGAAATATACAAAACGGGGAGTGAAAGCAGGGAGTTAACTACCTATAGGTGTATAGGGGAGACTAAGGAGGGTTGATGACTGAATGCTCAATCAGTCTTTCAGAAGGAATATAAAAGTTTCCATAGAAACAACTATTGACACTATTCTGAAGCAGGAAGGGTGCTTTTCAGCTGGCACACCCATCTCTCTTGTAAACACTGTTCTGTCTCCTCTCAAATTAAAAATATAAGGAAAATGCTTTGAAGACTATGAACATGTTTTTATTTTTTTGGTCAGCACATTCTCTCTAACAGTTTACATACCACTTATCGTATGTCTATAAAGGATTTTTTTAGACTCAGATTTAAATTTTCAGACTAGCTAGTGATTTAGGATGCCCAGCTGGGGGTTCTGTAGAAGCCTGAGTTTCAGGAAGCCCTGAGCACCTGCTCTCTGAAAGTCAAGTTCCTTTAAGGTGCCTCAATTTAGGAACCCAAAATCATTGAGGCCCTGATTTTCCAGACAACTTGGTATTTTTATAAAATGTTATAGCTATGTCTACACTACAAAAAGTTAGGTCGACTTTAAGTCGACCTAAAGGCGACCTTATTAGGTTGACTTAACAAAGTGGTTTCCCTGAACGGGGACTTAGTAAGTTGACCTAATTGCCTTTAGGTCAACCTAATAAAGTGGACTTAAGCATCCACACTGTGCTTAGGTCGACCTAAGAAGTCGACTTAAAGGTTAGGTCAACCTCACCAGTGGTTCTTATTAAGGGGAACTAAGCTTTCATTAAGTCGACTTAAGGAATTTATTAAGTCGACTTAATGAAAGCCTGGTGTGGACAGGGACTAAGTTAAGTCGACTAAAGCCTCCTTAAGTCGACCTAACTTGCAAGTGTAGACATAGCCTATATGTCCAAAGCATGGCTCCCATTGACATTACTTGCAATTGAGAGTACTCAGAACTTCTGCAAATTAGATACCAGGTGTTGCAAATTGGTCAGCCAGAAAATGAGGAAAACAACTGTGGAACCTCTGTAGGCCTCAAACCCATTTTAAACAGCAGCACAATTACAAAGAAAAAAAAATTGTGCTGGAATTGCTTATGGGTTACCAAAGCCAAAGCTAACGATAACAAGGGAATGGTTCAAAGATAGGTGGCTGTGCTGTTTTTGCTGATTTCAGTAAATTTCCACTAACTAATGTAAGACCATACTAACCTTATTGTTATCTTAAGTAACAAGAATTTTTGTTTTTGTCGCCAAAGAGACCCTGACTATTGTTATAACCTTGTGATGTAACTACATGTCCTGTAAACATGTCTCTGTTCTATTATAATTAAGAATGTAACTGTTAACCAATTAGGTTAAAGAGATTTTAATTGTAGCCACCTGCATACCCCAACCTCAATTTTCTGTATAAAAATCTCTGAAATATGCCTACAGGTAGAGCACTTAACCTGATGGGGTTTTTCTCTCTGTCAATGTGCTCTCCATACGGCCGTCTGAAATAAAGTGTCTTGCTGAAACCTGATACCGGTTGCTTGCTGCTTCTTCATAACCAACTGTTAAATGCAACAGAGTCCTGTGGCACTTTTAAAGACTAGAGGCCCAAGTAGAATCTCTTTGGTGGCATTCAACTGCCTTAGTTTTGCCAGCCTTGAATGAAAGGCCTCAGGGACAAAAAAAAAATTCTTCAGTCTGGGACAGGCAACTTTTCTGTTACAGAATATGACAAGGTCCCACCATCAGTTGTGGCTCCTCTCCCTCACATTGCCGTCCTCTGCCAGCTTTGGGGACACTCACCCTTCAGCCCCGTATAGTGTGTAGACAGGTGGCCCCTGCCAGTGTTTTCTCCAGGAATTGAAATTAGGGGGTGTTGGAATTTACACGGGGTGTGTGAGGGCTAATGGGGTGAGAGAGTGGGGGGGGGG
>ML685756.1:29702853-29742149 GCA_007922175.1 Pelusios castaneus | reverse complement strand
AAAAATGGAATTGTATGAATTCATTATTACAAACAGCATTAATGAGTTCATTAAAACTGCCGTCGAAAAAATGAGCATGCCCCCCCCCCTCTCTCTGTGTTGTTACCATTAATACACTGGCCATTTATTTTCTTATTCAGTAAGGGCTATATTTTTGCCACTCGCTATTAGGGTTGCAGATTTGTCTTGGTGTTCTTTTCATCACTTATGGAGCAGTCACTGAAGGTTTATGATTTTTTTTACTTTAAAAATATGCTGTGATAAATGAGGAGGAGGAGAGGCATGGGGGTGGGTGTTTGAAAGGTAAGCCTGTCCTATGCTCACCCCACAGCTGTGGTACCTACAGCTTCTGGGCATTGCAACTTGACGATGGAAGGGCAGCCAGGACAAACCTGAGCAGCATTGCCATCTTGTGGCCCACACTGCAATGCCAGCCCCCCAGGACAGGTGCCACTGCTATAGGTGGGTGCGTGGTGGGGTGAGTTTATTAAAATCACAGACACAGACAAGTCATGTGCAAATAGGAAAATGATGGTCTCCGTAACATTTCTCAGTGGGACCACACTGCAGCTCTATTCATTGTCTGAGAAACAGAATCTGACCTCAGATCTTTAGCTGTACATCTGTTCCATCTCGAAAAAGTCTGTTTAGTCTCATTATAGTTTGAAAAAATAGCATAAATGATTAATTATGCAGTTAACTTTTGTTAACTATTTAACTTTTGTTAATATAAATTCCTTGAGGCTTTCAGGTTATGGGGAGCAAAGATCAAGCTGTATTCAGTGATCAAAATTATTTTGTGGTCACTGTTCTCTCAAAGGATTTAGATTTTTTTCTTTGCATAGTGCAGACTGAATAAAATATAACTTTTGTAGCAAGGCTAAAACTGAATGCATGTGGTAAGTGAAATAATTAATCCTCAGGATGAAAGATACGGGTTAAAGGAGGAGGAAAATATGAGTTTGGCATAATCATTGGTACCCTTCATCTATAGAGTTGCAGCTGCCCGAAGCTTGCGAATGTTTGAAGTACAACAAATTCAATACAGTGCATGATTTCTCTCAAGAAACCCCTTTGTAAGCAAAAACTTGCATAATGCTTCTCTGTGGCATCTATTAAATACTTAAATAATTAAATAAAATATTTTAAAAAAGTTCTCCACTGAATGATGTCAGGTTAATCTCAGGCACTATGTTTGAGATCAGGCCATATGAAATTTTATTTCGTGAACTACCAAGCTTTCATCAGCATTGGTTTATGAAAATGGTCATTTGGTTTTGTTAGGGAGAGGGAGAGGGGGTGGGGTGGTGGGGGTGGTCTTTGGATTTGTAGAGATGGGTGACAGGTGCTTGGTCATAGTCCTTGCCTGAAGGTTAGTTGTGTCTGTATTGACACTTGTTTCTCAAAATTGGGACTGATGAAGTCAAGGGGAATTAGAATCATAGAATAATAGGGTTGGGAGGGACCTCATGAGGTCATCTAGTCCAACCCCCTGCTAAAAAGCAGGACCACTCCTACTAAACCACCCCAGCCAGGGTTTTGTCTAACCGGGCCTTAAAAATCTCCAAAGATGGAGATTCTACCACCTCCCTAGATAGCCCATTCCAATACTTCACCACCCTCCTAGTGAGAAAATTTTTCCTAATATCCAACCTCCACCTCCCCATCTGTAATTTGAAACCATTGCTCCTTGTTCTGTCCTCTGTTACCCTCGAGAACAGCCTAACTCCCTCCTCTTTGGAGCACCCCTTCAAGTAGTTGAAGGTTGCTATCAAATCTCCCCTCAGTCTTCTCTTCTGCAGACTAAAGCCTAGTTCCTTCAGTCTCTCCTCATAAGTCATGTGCCCCAGCCCCCTAATAATTTTTGTTGCCCTCCGCTGGACTCTTTCTAATTTGTCCACATCCTTTCTGTAGTGGGGAGCCCAAAACTGGACACAGTATTCCAGATGCGGCCTGACCAGTGTCGAATAGAGGGGAATTATCACATCCCTCGATCTGCTGGCAATACTCCTACTGATGCAGCCTAATATGCCATTGGTCTTTTTGGCAACAAGGGCACACTATTAGCTCATATTCATCTTCCCATCCACCATAACCCTCAGGTCCTTTTCTACAGTGCTGCTACTTAGCCGATCGGTCCCCAGCCTGTAGCAGTGCATGGGATTTTTCCATCCTAAGTGCAGGACTTTGCACTTGTCTTTGTTGAACCTCATGAGGTTTCTTTCGGCCCAGTGTTCCAATTTGTCCAAGTCTCCCTGGATCCTGTCCCTGCCCTCCAGTGTGTCTACCATTCCCCCCAACTTGGTGTCATCCGCAAACTTACTAAGCACGCAGTCTATTGCATTATCAAGATCATTAATGAAGATGTTAAATAGAACTGGCCCCAGGACCGACCCCTGGGGCACTCCACTCGTTACCGGTTGCCAACCAGACATCGAGCCATTGATTCCTACCCGCTGAGCCCATTGATCTAGCCAGTTTTCGATCCACCTTATGGTCCACTCGTCCAACCCATACTTCCTTAACTTGCCGACGAGAATGCTGTGGGAAACATATCAAAAGCCTTGCTAAAGTCAAGGTATGCCACGTCAAAGACTCTTCCTGCATCCACAAATCCAGTCATCTCATCATAGAAGGAAATTGGGTTGGTCAGGCACAATTTGCCCTTGGTGAATCCATGTTGACTGCTCCTGATCACTCTTTCCTCCAAGTGTTTCAGGATGGATTCTTTGAGGACCTGCTCCATGATTTTCCCAGGGATTGAGGTGAGTCTGACCAGTCTGTAGTTCCCCAGATCCTCCTTTTTCCCTTTCTTAAAGATGGGTACTATATTTGCCTTTTTCAATCCTCCAAGACCTCCCCCATTCGCCACGAGTTCTCAAAGATAATGGCCAGTTGCTCTGTAATCACTTCCGCCAACTCCCTCAGCACCCTCAGATGCAGTTCATCCGGCCCCATGGACTTGTGCACATCCAATGTCATTAAGTGTTCCATAACCTGACTTTCCATCACCGAGGGCTGCTCTTCTCTCCATTCTGCGTTACCCCGTGTAGTAGCCTGGGAGCTGGCCCTCCCTGTGAAGACTGAAGTAAAAAAAGCATTGAGTACTTCAGCCTTTTCTGCATCATCCACCACAAGGATGCCTGCCCCATTCAGTTAGGGACCTACACCACCCCTGATCCTTTTCTTGTTGCTGATATACTTATAGAACCCCTTTCTGTTATCCTTCACATCTCTTGCTAGCTGCAACTCCAATTGTCCTTTGGCTTTTCTGATTTTATCCCTGCAGTCCTGAGCAATATCTTTATACGCCTCCCTTGTCATCTGTCCGAGCTTTCACTTCTTCTTGTAAGCGTCCCTTTTATGTTTCAGCTCCCCGCAGAGTTCCCTGCTAAGCCATACTGGTCACCGTCCACATTTGCTGTTCTTTCTGCATATTGGAATGTTATCTTCCTGTGCCTTTAACAGGGTTTCTTTAAAATACAGCCAGCTGTCTTGGACACCTTTCCCCTTCAGATCAGCCTCCCAAGGGATCCTGCCCATCAGCTCCCTAAGGGAGCCAAAATCTGCTTTTCTGAAGTCCAGGGTGTGTTCTGCTTCTTTCCTTACTTCCATTGATCAGGATCCTCAACTCTACCATCTCATGGTCGCTGCTGCCCAGGTTGCCATTTACTTCTACTTCCCCGATCAATTCTTCTGTGTTTGTGAGCAATAGGTCTAGAGGTGCAAGGCCCCTAGTTGATTCCTCCAGCATTTGTACTAGGAAGTTATCCTCAATATTCTCCAAAAACTTCGTGGATTGCCTGTGCACTGCTGTATTATCTTCCCAGCAGACGTCAGGATAATTGAAGTCACCCATAAGAACCAGGGTGATGCGACGATCTGGAAACTTCTGTTAGTTGTCCATAGAAACGCCTCATCCACCTCCTCCTTCTGGTCTGGCGGTTTAGTTTAGTTGCTCTCTAGGACAACCAGATTCCTCGTATAGGAATCATAGGCCTCAGCAAGTGTGCCACACACTCTAGGTGCCAGCCCAGAGACTCAGACTGCTGTGTGTGTGGCACTTTAGAGGGCCCCTACTGCTGGAAAGCCTCTGCCACCATTGACACTTTGAGTGGCCATGCGGGGCGAAGAACCCCTGCATGCCGCTGCCACAGACAAAAAGCCACATGCTGCTGACACTCTTGGTGACCGCGCAGGTTGAAGTACGCCACTGCTGGAAAAAAAAGCCACGTGCCTGCAGGTGAGCCTTTTTTGTTCTTGTTGCTGGAGGTATTCCGCCCCTGAAGTATGGTGGCACAGCGAGGCACCATGGTACAATTCCTGGGTTCCATGGCAACCTGGCAGTGGAGTGTGTTGTCCAAGGCACCTCTTCCCAAGATCCTGCGGTGAAGTCCGATTTAGGCCTGGGCATGAGCTATCGTTATAGCCCATCACTCACAGGGAGGGGTGATTAGGCCCTATTCCTGGTCACGTAGTCTGCTTCTGGTGGGTGTCAATTGCTACTCTCAAATCTACAAATTACTTAACACTAACAATTTTACCAACTATCACTTGTTTACTACATAGTTTGGCAGAGAGGAAATGTGTCTGGGGGGCCCCCCACCGGCTACCAGCACTTCACCGTCACAAAATCTCCCGTTTGCCTTATGTGGCCTCTGCACATTCTCATTCTTGGAATGTGCTGATGGTGCAACTTGGGCTAGTGACGCTGTTAAGTAGCCCCTTCTGTTGAAGCGTCTCATATCCTCTGCCCACGGCTCTGAATGTTCACCGGGTGGGGCCATAAGAGAGAGTGATGGGTTTTGTTTTTTAAAGGACTAACTGAGTTTCAGGGTTTGAAACGCAGTTAACCAAATAAGTAATATGTATGATGTCATGCTGTAATCTAGCCTAGTGTATCAGGTAAACTTCTGATCATTGCTTGTGTTAAATGTACTGATAAGTAGTGTTGTTTTTATGGACCTTCAGATAAATGATATTGGATATCATGTTCTTGCTACCCTGTATGTAGTAAAAGATTTTTATAGACTTGAATTTCAAACATGGTGTGCTTTCTGGCTAAAGTCCCCGTTAGGAAAGATAAGTAAATGTTCGTTCTAGGCATTACCTGGGATTTAGTGAGACATTTAAAGAGTGCAATATTTTAAAATGTGGTGTTTTTCCTGAATGAATGTGCTATTGTCTCTTAATTATTGAGAAACTTGTCTCAAAAGCCCACATACTAAGTCCTCTGCAAGTGCCATCTAATGTGACAATGGTGAATTTTATAGTGCAAACTTGTTGCTGAATTTGTATATCTTTTCTGTCATACATGTTGCCTTGATTTTTTTTCTGTTTTAGTGAGGTTTCTTGAATTTTTTTAATGAAAATGCCTTTTAAAATAACTTGAGGTAGAAGAGGGAAAATGCAAACCATTATAGCAGCTCATGCTCAGGATGTAGCACAGAGCTAAAATGAGTCCTTATTCCCTGCAAAATATACCTTGCCCATTTCATTGTAACAGGAATAAAACACTTAGAGCATTGGTTCTCAACCTTTTTTCCATTGCGATACACCTGACAGATGCTGTTCCCCTGCATGACACACTACAATCTGCTGGTGGTGGTGGTGCTGGTGCTTGGGCTGGGAGCGTTTGGGAGGCTGCGGCGCTCTGGAGGATGCAGCACTCTGGGACTTGGGTGGGGGCAGAGTCAAGCCAGTGCAGGCTGATGCCCTGGTGGTCCTGCTAGATGGGACCGGGTTTATTTTTGTGGGGCAGGTGGTATTTGACCCCCCTCCCCCCCACCCAGGATCTCTGGGTTGCAGCCCCCAAGTCCATTTATTCCTCTGGCCCTTGGCTACTGCCTATGTTGTGCAGCAGGAACAGGCTGTTGAGGGCAGCAGAGAGCGGTGGGTGGCAGGAGCTCAAGCTGGCTCCAAGCTGAGCTGTCAATTTTCTCTGAGTCCTCCCAGTTCTTTGTGACACACTTTTGTGTCCTGACACAGTGGCTGAGAACTGCTAACTTAGAGAATTCACTGAGTTAAAATATGACACAATAACAGATATTTTCTACAGCTGGGTCATGTAATGGTCATTTAATATTCTCCATGCTCAGTGGGGTCTCTTGAATGTCATACAAAGAAACCATGAATTAAAAATGTGTTACGGCTCTTATGTGAATGAGAGGATTATAGACCCCGTGACAGACAAAATCTGTGGCTAAAAAGCATCAAGATAGTATTAAGTTCCAGAAGGGTAGCCGTGTTAGTCTAGTTCAGCAAAACAAACAAGGAGTCCTGTGGCACTTTAAAGAATAACAAATTTGTTTATCCTTTAAAGTGCCACAAGACTCCTTGTTTGAAGAGACTATTAAGCAACTTGATGAGAGTAAGTCACAAAAGATCATTCTTCCCTGGCTGTTCATTAGCAATGAATCACATGACAGCTACTCCCTGTCAGAATCCATTGAAAGGAGATAGACTCCTCACATGCTCAGAATGTTGGCTTTACACAGCTTCAAACAGCTTTCTCATGGGAATAGTGCAAGAGGGCTTCTCAACAGAACTCAAACACCACCTGAAGATATACTTTGCCCAATTTCCCTTAAATAAAAGATTGTGGAAGAATTCATTACTTCATCTCAGTGAGATTTTTTTCAGGTGAACATTTAAATCTGGTAGCATTAAGGCACTTCTTAACATTAGGACATGTACAAACAATCTGGACCTGTCAAATTCAAAACTCAAGACTAGATAGTCTCCTTTAATCCCCAGGGATTTCTTATCTTGAGAAGTTAGAAAGGGCATGTTCATATTGCTATACAGAAAGCTGTGGGTTACTTTCATAGATAGTACCTTTCCATTTGTCCTTTTGTATATTGTATGCTTGTTGACAAATATTTGTGGCCTTGCGAGAAAAGGTACTCATGCTTTTTCTGAAAAATGTCTCCATCAAAGTGTCCCCACTAATAAAAGTTAAGAAAGATACCTAGTGTACAGTGATAATCTTCCTCCAAGAATACTGCTTCTCTATAAACAGCTGTCAGCAGTAGAAACTGTCACACACAAAGTATTCTTTGAGAGTCATATCAATGAGGTTGTCTCCCCTCACATCTGTATCAGAAGAGTCATAACAAATGGATGGGAAATAACTACTGAGTTGACATGACTGTGTGAACCTCAGAGGAAGCACATCATTCTTGTTCAGGCACAAGAACTCTGACCAATCGACTAATTCTAAGGTCATAGTAAAAGCTTTCCCATATAGCTTTGCTTTGACCTTCTAGTGAAGCCCACAGACTTCTGGGAAGCTTTGGCAAAAGCGTCTCACTTCCAGTCCTTATTTGCTCCTCTACCCTCCTCCCCTGACAGTACAGAGCTACAGATCTCTGTGGCAGTGGAAGTTTGAAGCAACTAGTTCTGCATGTGAGTGGTCTGAGAAGATTAGTTGTGTTGTGTGTGAATGGGCTTTCACTAGCATTTCTAAGGAAGGTGACTACCTCATTGAAGGTGAGGAAGCTAGGCTTCCACAGCCACTTAGAAAGTGAAGATCAGTGGTTCTCAGAGGCATGGAGAAAGATAAGGCTTATCATTAAGCAACTAAGACCCTCCCCTGTTTTATATACTGAACCAGATAACCAGTGTCTCAGGCTATGTACACACGATCAGATTAAAGCGCAACATGGCAATCGCGCTATAAAAAACACGTGACCTTTATTGCGGGATCGCGCGTACACACGTCGCTCCTTGCAACGCAACAGAATTCTTTTCAATATTGCAGTGTAGCGCAATGAATTCTGGGCACCTATCCCACAGTTCAATTTTCCCTCAATCGGCGCTTGGAATCATGGGATGAAGGAAAGGAACACAAAGTGCCATGGGTAAACTCTGTTTCCCGTGGTGCACTGTGTTCACCTTGCGTCTTCCTCGTTGCCAATAGCAACTCGCGCCTATTTTCAACAGTACAGTGACGCACCGCACCACTTGCGAGCAATCACAACAGCGACAGCATGGATCCTGCTCTGATCTCCACTGTCGCCTTCAGCATTCTAAATACATCTCGGCTGGTTGCTCAGTACGCAATGAGCTCCAAGTCAGACGAGGATGCCGAGGAGCAGGGGCTGATCGATGCCATGCAGAGCAACAGCTCCACGTTGCTCAGCTCTTTCACCGATCATCTGCACATGGTGCAACGCTGTTTCTGGTCGCGAGAGACGAGCACCAAGTGGTGGGATCGCATTGTTATGCAGCTGTGGGATGACGAGCAGTGGGTACAGAACTTTCGAATGCGGAAAACAACCTTTCTGGAACTGTGTTCAGAGTTGGCCCCTGCCCTGCGACGTAAAGACACCAACATGAGGTCAGCCCTAACCGTGGAGAAGCGTGTTGCAATTGCTGTCTTGAAGATGGCGACTCCTGACTGCTACCGCTCGGTTGCAAACCAGTTTGGAGTCGGGAGGTCCACCGTCGGATTAGCCTCTCACAAGTGTGCCGAGCCATCAATCGCGTTCTGCTACGGAGGATGGTGACGTTGGGCAATGTTCGTGAGATTGTGGACGGTTTTGCTGCCATGGGATTCCCTAACTGCGGGGGAGCCATAGACGGCGCACACATCCCTATTTTGGCTCCAGACCCTCTCGCGACCGAGTACATCAACAAGAAGGGCTACTTCTCCATGGTGCTGCAAGCACTCGTGGATCACAAGGGGCGTTTTACGGACATCAATGCTGGGTGGTTGGGAAAGGTGCATGATGCCCGCATTTTCAGGAACACTGGTCGGTACCGGAAGCTGCAAGGCGGTACCTTCTTCCCTGATCAAAAAATTACAGAGGGGGATGTGGAGATGCCCATAGTGATCCTCGGAGACCCAGCATACCCACTGATGCCATGGCTCATGAAGCAGTACATCGGGAACCTAGATCGCAGCAAGGAGCGGTTCAATTACAGATTGAGCCGCTGCAGAATGACTGTGGAGTGTGCCTTCAGCCGTTTAAAAGAGCGCTGGTGATGTTTGTATGGGAGGCTGGACTTGGCGGAGGACAACATCCCTGCTGTGATTGCGTCGTGCTGTGTCCTTCATAACATTTGTGAAAATAGGGGAGAAAAGTTTTCCCTGGGGTGGGCTATGGAGGCACAGTGCCTCGAGGAAGCATACGAACAGCCAGCCACTAGGAGTATTAGGGGGGCCCAAGGAGAAGCTGCTCGCATAAGGGAGGCACTCAGGCACCATTTCAATGATGCCCTCCCCTAGTTAACTTCCAGGACGCATCAGGTGCACCTTATGAGATTTTCAATGTGTACAAATAAAGCCACTCTTCAAATTATTTGTCACTGTTTTTATTAAAACCTAAAGGGGGAGGGTTACAGGTGGGTGTAGCTGCGGGTCTCTAAAAAGTAGCTCTGGGGGGGACTGGATGTTGCAGTGTACCAGGGGGATGGGTGGCCTTCAAAGAAATTCTTTGAAGGACTACGGGGTGTGGGAGGCAGACACGGCTGAACTGTATGGAGTGGAGCCCATACATTAATCGCCTGGGTCTGCAAAGCAATCATGCTCTTGAGCAGTTCTGTTTGCTCCTTCATCATGCTTATCAGTTCGTCTCTGTGTTTCTGCCTCCTCTGTTGGGATTCCTTTCTCCAGGCTCGATTCTCCCTCACGGATTCCTGTGCTGTTTTCATCAGGTCCTGAAACATATCCTCCCTGTTTCTTCAAGCACGCCACCGAATGTTTCTCATGTGGTCAGCTGGGGTAGACACCAGCCTTGTAAAGGTCGAATCTAAAAAAAAAATTAATAATAAAGCTGTTGTTAACACATAGCCTAGATAACCAATGTAACCTTCCAGTAGCACATTCCACTGGAAGGTGCAGGGCAGTCAACATCCTATGCTTCGCTGAAGCGGACAAGGTAGGTCCTAATAGAAACTTTACTGGGGGCTAACATTCTGCACACAGATGGAACCCGATATCTCTCTCCTCAGAGTGCCCCTGCCAGCTAGAATACATATCCTACATGCCACCAGTTGCAAGCCAGGACCGTATGCTGCTGCACTGTGTGCTGCCATGGTTCCCAGGGCTGTGCTTTGCAGCTGGTGAGGCAGAGTATCCATCTTTAGGAGAGCGTTTGTGTCTACGCTCCCATCTAACCTGAGTAGTAGGCTCTGGAGGTACATTGAGGAAACCTTTACTGACCTAAATACAGGTGATTTTTTGACAATCACTGCTTGTGTTGATTCACTTCTAATGAATGCAGAGTAAAGAGCATGCACAGCGGGGACTGAGACAGCAAGCACCCCTGCCCCGGACAATGATATTTTAGCAGGAGCCATAGCTGCACGAAAGAGAAACTCATCGGAACCCCCCTCTGCCACCTCAGAGGACACGCTGCAATTCATGTCTTGGGTGGACATCTCAGTGGGGGGTCCAGAAGAGCTCCTGGCTACATGCTGTTGCGCTCTCCTCCAAGTCATCCTCCATCTCCTCCTCCTCCTCCTCATCGATCATGTCCTCATCCTGCTCGGGTCTGGCATTCACTGGATATGGGGGGGCTGATGTGTCCATGGGACTCTTTGCAGTGGTTGTGGGGTCCCCACTGAGGATGGCTTCTATCTCCTTATAGTACCTGCATGTAGCAGGCACTGATCCAGAACGGCGGTTTGCCTCCTTCGCTCGGTGATAGGTTATTCTTAGCTCCTTCACCTTTGATCTGCACTGCACAGTGTCTCTGTTATACCCTCTCTCTGACATGGCCCGAGAATTTATGCCAAATGTATCATAATTTCGCCTGCTGCCACGTAGCTGCGCCTGCACAGCGGACTCTCCCCAGATGCTGATCAGGTCCAGCACCTCTGCCGTGCTCCAAAGGGGTGCACGTCTTCCACGATGGGCCGCCATTGCTAATGATGATTGGAGCTGCACTCCACTCCACGACAAAGAGAATAGGAAGTGAAACAGACGAGAAATTCGAAAATCCTGGGAATCTGATCAGGGTGGGGACTCTTTCGTCACGGCCACAGAGCGGGTGGGGGGAAGACCAGAGAGGACGACTTTGGAATGCTGGGACACTTCTGGAGGCCAATCATTGCGCGGTAAGCGTACACACGAGTGGAAAGGCGCAACAGCTGTTCCGCGTTAACTGCTACCACCCTCGTCGAGGTGGCTTTTGTATTGCGCTACAACAAGGCAGTTAACACGCAACAGCCCTATTGCACGTGTGTACGCTGTTGTTGGTATCACGCGGTAATGATTGTTAATGCGCGATAAAGTGATCGTGTGTACAAGGCTTCAGTTGGATTTCTACTGACATTGTTTGGCCTTGTAATATTACCTGTGTTTTTTCTCCTTTGTTTGTAGTAGGCGCTAAAAGTATTTGCTGGAACGATTAATGAAGTTTCTAGTAGCTGGAGTTAAAGATCTCTGCAACTGATTCGTAGATAAATATCTATTTTACTTAATAGCATTTCTATTTCTGTTTCTGTAAGTCTTGAGTCTACTATAGTAACAAGCCCTTACCCTACTTAATTAGAATTTCTTTAATTAAAAGCCGCCTGTTCTTGAAAACTTAAAATTTCATTTGTCCCTGATTTGAGGCATGGTAGTCAACATAGAGTAACTTCCTCCCAAATGGATTCTGCCTTCAGTTTCAGTCTGTTTCTCTAAAACCAAAAATTATTCTCTCCCTCTTGAGTTTTTAAGAAGGCAGAAAGGTGCCTCCCTTGGTCATTTGTTCTTGTCCATCACATAGCTGTGCTTTCTGGAGTAACAGGCTATTGGGAGCAGATTTAATCTGTTCCTGCAGAACTCTTCTTCTAATGATGCTAATTTATATTTAAGATAATTGTGATTTTTATTCATTATTTACTGTGGAAATTAAACTTTGTTTACTAAGTGGTATTTTGATGTCAACCTTCCAACCTTCTCCAACTCAGTTCTTTTTCTGTCACGGTTTTCATAACCAGTCCAGGATTCCATGTTAAGTATTGTTTGTTGTTATAGTACAACAGAAGGCACTGTATCTGATGCTAATGTGTTTAATTATATAAATTACACTAACACAAAATATTTCCAACTTGTTCAGAATTTGTTTTACTGTTTTTTTGATTTGTCAGTGTGTGTTTTCCCTTCAGTGTGCAAAGCCCTCCATTCCATTCCTCTCAGAAAAACAAACTTCACCAAACATCCAGCATTCCAATTTTAATAAATTACAGCCATCATAGTAACTACTCTAGCCTGCCTGCAAACAAATGAAGGTTATATTTTCCATATCCCACTCCTTTTTCCCCTTCCAGTTGCTGATCCTTAACAGCTGGGAAGATGTTGTTACTCTGCTGCAGAATCTAATTCCTGTCTTGAGTGTTGTTAAGTATTCTACATTTAAAATGAACTAGAAAGGATTGAATTGTGTGCTTTAGGGGCATTTCTTCCCCCCCCCCCCCCTTCATACTAAAGAGCTGCTCCTCATGACAAATTGTAATAAAATACTTATTGTAATCTCATATTACAAATTTTTGTTTTTAAAATGCTTCACGTACTTTCTGCACGACTGCTGATAAACATTTTCCTGCGAATCATTCTAGAGCTAACTTCTAGATTGTTGAGGACATACTTCCGCAACTAGGAAACCAGTATTTTTAGACTCCTGTTCTTTTCACAACATACATGAAGATCCATAAGTGCTGGAATAAGAAACTCAGTAATGGTAACAAAGTTGAAATGGTAACAAAGTTGAAATTGTATCCCAGACTATTGTTGACAGCATTTCTGCCAACCCCATTAAAAGTATTTTGTCAAATAGCTTGAAAAACACAACTATGACTTCTTCCAATGTTTGTGTTTTTTGTTTGGTTGCATGCATTTGTAGTAGCATTTTAAGTTATTAGTGGAATTAAAATGATGCTAATGTATAATTAGTCGGAGTGAAATGGGGATTCCTTTCATTATAAGACTTGTAATTAATTCCAATCATCTGCTTCTTTTTTCAGGGTTATATTCAATGTTTGTTTGTATTCATATGTGAAAAGCCTTGGGATACAGAGTTAAAATCAAGTGTATAAGTCCACTTTATACTGTATCTGAGAAGTCAGTAATGTCATCTTACTTATCTTTATATACAATTACTTGCTTCTCAGAATAGGCATATGTTAGAAAACAGTGCCAAAACACATTTACTTATCCAAGAGTAAATACGTGCTGGCTGGTGCTTGAGTCACCTACATACCCTAAAGTCCTGTTTCCTTGTCCCTTCTGTCTTTACAATGCAAAGTTGTTATGCCTTCTTAAGTTAGTTGGTTACATTATTAAAATTGCAACCGCTAACCAGTGCACATATAACTTCAAACTAAAGCAAAAAGTCTACTTTTTTACTTGCATAATCTTTAGAAATATACTATATCTAGATTGTAAATCGGCCCTTGAGAACCTAACTCTTTTTCCTCTTAAATTACAATGTTCAATATAGTTCTGAGTTCAGTTTATCTCAGACACTTTCAGCTCGCATTAAGACTATCAACATAATCAAAGCTCATGGTTCAGGGCTTCAGCTGGTTGCTTGTATGCTAAAGGGTCAGTAAGGAATTTTTTTCTTTCCATGATGCACAATTGGCCAGACGCATTTAGATGTCTTTTCCCCCTTCTTCTGAAGCATCATAGATTCATCCCTGTTGGATATGGTACACTGAACAAGGTGGACCACTATTGTGAGGGTGGTGTAGAGAATTCTCATACTTACTGTATTTTTCGGACCATAAGACACACCTGACCATAAGATGCACCCAGTTTTTAGAGCAGGAAAACAGAAAAGGGAAGGCAAAGAAGAGAAAACAAAGAAAAGGGAAGGCAAAGAAGAGAAAAGGAAGGAAAGAGAAAGGAAGGCAAAGCAGAGAAAGAAGGAAAGAAAAAGGAAAGCAAAAGAGGGAAAGAAAAGAAGGGAGAAAGGAAAAAAAGAAGGAAGGGAGAGAAAAGGAAGGAAGAGAAAGGGAGAGAAAGAAGGAAGGAAGAGAGGAAAAAAGAGAAGGAAGAGAAAGGAAGGAAGCAAAGAAACAGGAAGAGGAAGGAAGGAAGAGGAAATAAAGAAAGAAAAAGGAAGAGAAAGATGAAAGAGGAAGGAAAGAGAAAAAAGGAAGACAAATAAGGAAAAAAGAGGGAGAAGCAAAGGAGAGAAAGAAGGAAAGAAAAAGGAAGGGAGAGAAAGAAAAAAGAGAAGGAAGGGAGAGAAAGAAGGAAGGAAGAGAAAGAAGGAAGAAAAAGAAAAGAAGAAAGGGGAAGGAAAGAAGAGAAGGAAGAAAGCAAAGAAAGCAAGAAAGCCAGCCAGGGCCGCCGGCGGGGGAGGACCCTACCGTGGCCCTGGGAAGCCACCGGTGGGGGGGAGCATACCCCAGCCCCGGAGGCTGATCCTGGCCCCGTGCTGGGAGGCCGGGGGTGTGGATTAGCCCGGCCCCAGCCCCAGGCCGGGAAGGCAAGGCGGTCGGCGGGTGGGAGCCCGGGAGCCCTCCGCGGCTGCGGCCACCCCTCTGGCCCGGCCGTGTGGGGCAGGCAGGCAGGCCCGTGCTCCGGACCCTAGCCTGAGCCTGCCTGTCCCGCCCTCGGGGGCAGAGAGGGCCAGCTCAGAGGCCGGGCGCAGGCCGGGTGTGCTGCGGCAAAGCCGCGGCCCCGGGGGTTGGAGGGAGCAGCAGGGGCTGCCGGCCTGCGCGGGGGTCCCTCACTGCTGCGCGGGGGGTGCGACGGCCGCTGCGTGGCAGCGCACCCGCGCAGCTTAGAGGGAACACTTATTCGGACTATAAGACGCACCCTCATTTTTCCCCACTTTTGGGGAAAAAAAAGTGCATCTTATGGTCCGAAAAATACGGTAGTTATCTAGTTGGCTTGCTTTGCTTACATGCTCAGGGTCGTATCGATTACCAGATTTGGGGTCATGAAAGAATTTTCGCTCAGGTCAAATTGGGCCGGGACCTTTTGGTTTTTTTTCTTCATCTTCTGCAGCCAAGGATGTGGACTGCCTGCTAGGATCATTTGGCCATATCCCACTACAATGAGTCACTTATCTCTTGGGCCCCTCCTAGTAGCTGGGTTCTGTACTGCATACTTCATTCCCCTGTTCCCCCTGTAAGCTCCCAGCTGAATTGGGCAGGTTTTTAGTGACTTGGTCCACCTGCCAAGTCTGAATGAACCCCTTCTGGGATAGGAAAGAGTTCAGCAAATAAAACTGCTTTTGCCCTGTTAGGATCTTCAGCCCCTGCTTGGGACCCTTTAAATTCATCTCTTTTACAGACTCCCAAACAACACATGTCCCCTCTTGGGATTTATGCCACTTTACCTGGGGTCAGTAGGGGAACATGAGCCCACCCACTATCCAAGGATCCTACACACAGCAGCCATGTACTACTTACTTCAATCCTCTGCTGCTATTTCCCTGGACCTCTCCCTGCCAAGTTCCTTTTTTTATCTCTAGCCCCGAACCAGGGCCGGTGTCCTGGTTCATCTCCCTTTGCAATTCCAGTGTCAGTATTAAACTCTGCCTGCTTGTTGGACTCCTTTGGACAGGGCAGAGCATCCTTCTTATCTCCTCTGGTCCTAGCCAGGAATTGATCTGTTAAGGTCTTGCAGGTTCTTTTAGCTTAGCCTGTGGACTCTGATTGGCTGTCGGTAACCCTCAGAGCCCGGATCTTTCTAGCTTCCAAGATGACTGTTTCGGCAAGGCTTCTCTAGGGCAGGCCTGTAGGGTTCACCTTTGCTGCTCTTTTCCCACTTTGCTGCTTCCTGAGGCTGGTTGTATTAGATTAGCGGGGCCACGATCACTTGGTACACTCCTTCACACACCCCTAATCAATACCCTGCTGTTGTAGGTAGATTGGGGGCATCTTGGTCTCTCCTGTTGCTTGCATGTGGTACACAACAATTTTGTCTCTGGAGGACTTGCAATACTTTCATCCAACTAAAATCACTAGATGTGAAATTTAATGGCTTGTGATATACAAGAGGACATACTAGAGCAGGGGTAAGCAACTCCTGGCATGCATGCCGAAGTTGGCACGCAAGGCTCTGAGCCTGCACAGGCTGAAGCAGTAGCTCTGAGCCCAGCGGCTACTCCTCCCTCTCTTCTGGCCCCGTCCTGTGAGCACAGCACTCAGCAGGACCCAAAGTGCAGCACTGCGCCTGGCGGCTGCTCCCTCTGGCCCCCTTCCATGGTTCACCCTTGGTCCCGCTATGCCCATGGGAGGAGGGCAGCAGAGAGAGAGCAGCCACTGTGCTCAAAGAAGGAGGGGGCCAGCAGAGAGAGTGGAGCTGCTCTCTCTCTCTCTCTCTCTGGGGCTGGCCCCTTCCTGTGAACACAGCGGGATGGAAGCAGCAGAGCCATGCTCAGCAGCTGCTCTCTCTCTCTTGCCCTTCTTCCATGGGTGCAGCAGGACCAAAGCCGCACCAAGGGAGGGAGCAGCCACCAGCTGCGGTGCTGCACCTTTGGTCCCACTGCCTTCACAGGAGGAGGGCAGAAAGAGAGAGCAGCCGCCGAGCGCGGCTCTGCTGCTTCCATCTGGTGGCTGCCCTCACAGGAGGGGTGGGGAGGGAGGGGGCAGCAGAGAGGGAGGAGCAGCCACCGGGTGCAGAGCTGCTGCTTCGGCTCTAGTGGCTCCTTTGTCCCGTGCTCCCTCCCTCACCTAAGGAGGCGGGAGGATGGAATGAGGCCAGAAGAGGTTATGGGTGCTGCACCCTGTGCACAACTGCATGCTGTGCCAGCCCCAGTGGATTCTCAGGGGGCATGGTGTGCGTGCTGGCTTCTATGCTACCCCTTGCTGGCCCCGCCCTCGCCCCGTCACCTGGCCCAGAGCTGCCGAGGGTGCCAAAACTTCCATCCAGGCTTGCTGGCTGTTCACACTGCCTGGCTGCTCCTCCGTGCTGGACCTGCTTCTCTGGTTGGCCCAGCAGTGATGTGAGGGGCTGAAGCGGTGTCCTCTCAGCCAAAGGCTGCTCTTCCCTGCTAGAAATGGTGCTCTGAGTGCCAAAGCTCTGCTAGTCTCCTTTTCCAGCCCTACTCCTGTCTTCTGTGGGCTCAGCATTGCTCTCACATGCCTTGGAGACAGCCTTACACTCAAGTAAATTGACAAAAATGTCAGCTTCTAAGAAAGCAAAATTAATTGTCCATTCATTTCATCCTTTCTGGGCTGATAAATTTGGATTTATTCAAAAGAAGGACCTTGCCATTTGCACTTTCTGTTGTGAAAGTTATTCGCACATCAAGTGTTCAGCGACATTTTCAAACAAAGCACGAGAGAACCTTTCTTGATGAAGCTGACAAGACTGAATCAATCAAAAGGGCAGTAGCAGGATATGAGAAAGAAAGCAATATTTTTAAGTGGTTAAGTGTCAGTAAAAATCAAGGCACTAAGGGAAGTTACTAAGTGGTGCAGTGCATTGCAAAAAATGGAAAGCCATTTATAGATGGGGAATATATAAAGGAGGCTTTCCTCAGCATTTCAGAGGTGCTGTTCAATGGTTTGCCAAATAAAGATACAATTGGTAACTAGAATTTAAAGAACTGCCTGTCTCTGCCAGAACAATTGAGAGATGTGTAGGTGAAATGGCAGAAAACATTCATGAAAAGCAGACTACTGCATTGAAAGATGCAGCAGTGTTTAGTGTTGAAGTTGATGAGAGCGTGGATATAAATGTGTCACATGTGGCAATTGTTGGGAGATTCTGTGCTTCTGGTGAAATCCGAGAGGAACTTTAGTTAACAAAGTCCCTGCATGGCACAACAAAAGGGGGAGATACAGCAGAAGCTTTTGTAAATCATTTTGAAGAACGAGGAGCCGGCATCAGAAAAGTATTTTGTGTGAAACAGATGGTGCTCCAGCCATGGTTGGAAAATAAAAGGGATCTATGAAATTACTTTAAAGTTGGACATCCAATAGTCAGATTTCACTGTATCATCCATCAAGAAAACCTGTGTGCCAAAATTTCAAATTCAGAGCTTAATGTGGTGAACACAGTGGTGCAAATTGTGAATTCCCTTATTGCTTGATCTGCTTTGACTCGCAGACAATTTCGAGCACTTCTAGAAGAGATGGACAGTGATTATAATGACATTCCACGTCACAGCAGTGTTTGGCGGCTAAGTTGTGGCAAAGTTTTGGCACAGTTTGTGAACTGTTTTGATGCAATTAAAGCCTTTTTGTCAGAAAAAGGACCATTTCCTTGAAATGGAAGATGACAAATGGCTCTGCAAGCTCATGTTCCTAACTGATATCACTGCTCACCTAAACGAACTTAACCTGCGTCTCCAGGGTGATGGGCAAACGGTTCTGGATCTTTATGAAACCTGGAAGGCATTTGTTGCAAAATTAGCAGCTTTTTCTCTGCATATTTGATTTTCGACTTTCAGCTACTTCCAGCACATAAAAGAACTATCAACACGTTACACTGTCAGTGTTAGTGATATTGAAATGTACTTACAAGAACTGGAATCAGACTTTTCTGAGAGATTTCCAGCAATTTGGCCCAATGTTTTCTTTTCTAATTACACCTGAAAACTTCACTGAAAGCAACATGGATTTGCTTTTGTTTCAGTGGATGGGTGTTGAGGATCTTGAAATGCAGCTCATTGAATTAGGAAGCTCAGAATTGTGGGCATCAGAGTTTAAAGATCTGTGCTGTATGCTTGAAGTTACCAAGAGTGATCATGGGGCCTCCATTCTGACATGCTGGATGTCCCTGCCAGTGAAATGTAACTGTTTAAAGAAAATTGTGTTTGCAATGCTTTCAGCATTTGGATCCACATACCTGTGTGCATAGGTATTTTCACACAGGAAGTCTGTCCTCTGCCCCTCTCGGAGCCAGCTAACTACTGATCACTCAGAGGTATGTGTGCAGCTTAAAGTATCCAAATAAGTACCGGACATTGGAAAACTCAGCAAGGAAAAGCAAGGGCCAGGATCACACTAAAAAAATTGCATTTTAATTAGAATGTTAATAAAGTTATTTACTTTAGTGTTGTGGCGTGCCAGGCAGCAGGTGTTCTTATTGATGTTGTTATGCGTCTGACACAGATGTCATCTTGGCTGCATGCGTGAGTCTCTCTATGCATGTTCCTTCAGGACTACCCCTGACTCAGATCTTTAAGTGGGGCTCCGTTAGCCCAGTGATCTGCCTGGCTTGGATCTTAAGTAGGGACTGAGTTAGCCTGGTGATCCTAAGCCAAGGTGCTGCTTTGGTTAACGCTTTGGGTTACCTTTTAGCTCAGGTCTCTTGTGAGGACTCAGTTAGCTCAGTGACCTTAAGCCTGGGTGTGCAAGAAGTAAACTGAGGCAACACTCACGATCAAAGAAGCCAACGTGACCACGGATCCTTGTAGAAACAAAGGTGCCAGGCTAGGCTTTATTGCAAAGTAGCACAATGGCAAACAATCTTTGTCAACAGATTTGTTGGCAGCATTCGTACTCTCAGTGCAACGGAACAGCTCAACTGACGGCTGGACTCTCGGTCTCCCTCTATGGCTGCACGAAATCTGGGCTCTTGGGCTTCTGCTTTCATACCGTACTTGGACCTACTGACTTGGCCCCCTTTGGGGGTACAAATTTACCTTGATTGGTTCACGTACCCCTTTTCTGATGCCACCCATAAATTTGGTAGGTCCGTGCATCACTGGACATTTCCATCCATTAAGGTGTTGGAATTGACCGAAACATTACCTTTAGATTTGGCCAGAACGTTCCCTTCAGGTTTGACTGAAGCATTACCTTCAGGTCTGACTGAAACATCACCTTTTTCTCCTTGGCACTAGGCCGTCCCAACGCCTCCCACCTTTCAGGTGCCTTTCCACTTTTGCTGTAGCTGCGGCTGCCTTTTTGCCAATTTCTGTGATGTCAGACTACTCCTGTCAACTTGACCATTTATCCAGCTCAGGCCTGCTGATTTGATCTGCTTCACTAGGTCTTAAGCGTTATTCTTGATCATTTCTACTTGCCTTTTTAATTTAACCTTTTACTTTTTCCTACAAGTATTTACGTACATACAATGATTGTTGTAATCTTGTAGAGACCTGCTTAAACATTAAAATTTATTAGCAGCACCTGACATTGTAAATTACCGTGAATCAATGAAGACTCAGCACACTATGTCTGAAAGGTTGCCTACCCCTGTACTAGACAAATGTAAATTGTAGTGTATATTCTCAGACTGAACACCTTCTCCCTCCTCTCTGTTAATCCATATAATGTATATCAAGTTGATTGTTCAGCAAATGTAAATACTACATTCCTTCAACAGAAATGGGTTTACCCTTAGTATGGCTAAATTGCTTTTCAGTCTCAGTGGCTCTAATGCAGTGTTTCCCAAACTCTGTTCTGCAGAATACTGGTGTTCCACATGTGAATAAGTGTTCTGTGAAAATTTTTTTGATGCTAGTGATATTTTTCCTTCTAAAATATTAAATATGAAATTGTGTATATAAAAAATACTAAGGTATTTGAATAGTAGGTGATTTGCCTTCGTTCCTCTCTCTCTCTTTTTATTCCTTGTAAAATAAGATATCCCCCAAAAACTAACTCTTAAAATCAACTTTTGAGCAATATGTGCAGCAGTTTATCGGTGTGACACTCCCCCAAACCCGCATGTATGTGTTCCATCAATATATTCCAAGCCCAAAAGTGTTCTATGGCCAAATTAGATTGGGAAACGCTGCTCTAATGTTTGGAATTAATCAATTTAACTGCTTTAAAATAATAAATTGGTTTTCAGATTTTAGCATCTGTAAGTTTCTGTTAGTGATTGTCATTCATAAAATCCAGTTATTTCTGTAGGTATAGGAAGCTTGATTCCCAGGGTATAGGTGTTGTATTCTTCAAGTGGGATTTCAGCTTGCTGTACGTGTTTGCATTATGGCACTAGTGCTCCAAAAGAGAGTGCAATCCACAGGTAACTTGATTCTGATCACTCTGAGCTAGCCAAAATATCCAGGGCTTATGAATCTAGTGGTGGAACCTCAGTTCTGGCTTCTTGTGACAAAAGAGCATGTTACACAGGTCCTTATCACCTATGACAATATATCAAATTTCAAATATAGGGCATGGCTATTTGGAGGGCAAACTTCAGAAATAAAGGTATTTGTATAAGGTCATTTCAACTTTGTTCTCTTGGAATCAGTCTACTTTGGTGCAGCATTCAAGGTCTTGGTAACGTCTCAGTTTAATAATCAGTTTTAATTTAGTTTTGTAGTAGTACTTTTTATCTTGCTAAAGAGAGATGGATTGGATGTTTGATATTTTTTGCTAACCAAGAAGATTCACTATAACCTATATACATTTATTTAAACAATAACTTAACATACATTTATTCAGATTCTTAATTTTTTCCCTTTTTATAATAGAAAATATTGAATTATGCTTTTCTTATTTACAAAATTAATTTGTGTTTATAACAAGCTATATCTGGATGCACAAAACTCTTCCTCTCATACCTAGTTTTTATTCATAGATAGGAAAAGAAAAAGCTCTCCTGCTTTTTTGTTTTCTGGTTGTTTTCTCAACATTGAATTAGTCAATGAATTGAAATAGTGAAATAAACAGAAATTAAAATCTCCTCTTCTGGAGATGCAGAGAAGGATAGTGCTGTCAAAAGTTAGTTCAGCATTTAAGTTCTGTTTCCAGGTGCTTAACCAGTGACTTGTACCAGTTCAGTTGTTTGACTTTCTTTAAAAGGCTTTATCATTGGTTGTCATAGTTTCAATTTAATTTAAATGGATTTAATTTTAAAAAGAAAAATGTCACTTAAATTTTTAAATTGAATTTGAATTTTTTTTTTGTAAACAAAACTATTTTTATCCACTCTACTGCTCAAAACATTGTTGGGTTTTTTGGGGAAAAGCTTTCTGTTTGTTCCACTTGAACTAAAATATATCTGTCTCTCCTTGTCCTAATCATAAGAAACAGTAAAATAATGTTTGGATGTGATCAGTCTTAAGAATTGTCTCCGTCTCAGAAGTTCAGGTGCTTTTCATTCTACAGAGAGCCTCTAAGAAAGGAGAAACAGCTTCCAAGATTACCTTATATAATTAGATAACACATCCTCTCATGTCGGCATATTTCAGTAAGACGTGGCCAAGTCCTTCTTCATGGAATTATCATCATGGGAAGAGTGCATAAGCATCTCTGCTGGCAATTTGTAAAGCAGCTACTTGCATCATGTCAAATCTTTTTCAAATATTAGAATGGACATATAGCCCCACTGGATGCAGCATTTCACATTCAGAAGGAGAATGCTGCAGGCCACCATGGGTTGCTAGTTCTTCCATTAGGGGTCTGGAATATGTTTTGGAAGGTCCCAAACACCAAGATTAGCATAGAGAATCAAAGAAAAAATGTGGAAATTTCCTTATTTTTGATGACTTTATTTATTCTAGTTCATACTCCACTCTTTTCAGGCAAACGTATAGTTTGTGTAAGCTTAAAATACTACTTTCTTCAAAAGTTAGCACATTATCATATAACTGATGAGTTATCTTAGAGTTGTTAGTTGAGTTTATTCAGCCGTATGCCCCTTATATTTAGGATGACCTCACCAAAAAGGTTTTATGTACCCATCTTCATTTCCTGCAAGTATTTGAACTGGCAGAGGATCTTGAAAGAATATTATTGAGGTAAAGAACATTTTCTATAAGATTCTTCTGTTCAGTTTCAGTGTAGAATTCTGATTGAAATTGATGTGGTACTGTGAAATGAATGGAGCTGTCTAGGAGTTTGACTGGAATAAGTTGTTAAATATTTAATACAAACCAGTGTTCAATTATTTTATGCTCCTGCAAAAGTTAAGTTGTGGTCATGCAGTTAGTTCTGTCCTGGTTGTCTGGTGAAGTGGAGAGGGCAAGAAGAGTTTGATAATGGGGAGAAGATGACAGCAAATCAGTCCTTTTTGTTCCTGGAAGAAAGGTTTGGCAACCAGAAGAATTGTTTTTACTAGATTGGAGTGGGATGGGAGCATCATCTTGTATAAAAACCCCACACACAGATAAATATTTTCTTATATCTAGGCAATGTCCTGCAGTTTCTCCCTCTAGTAGGTAGGGGATGTATGTAGGTTTCCTTTTCCTTTATTTTGTTTTCTCTTCAATTTTGTGGTGAAATAAGACCTATTTTAATGCAAGGCTAATGGGTACAGAATTGAGCCTGATCTTAAAAGTAATTTAAAACAAATGTGCATCAGGTCTTGTGGAAGGTGGAGAAAGCTCTTCAAAATGTAATGTTTCCAGTATTGAGTACATAAATACTTTTGCCTGTCAAATTGCCAACCTCAAGATTTTGACTGAGTGCATGCACAGAAGTTGTATCGTCTCTGCAAATTGCCTTTTTTCCTAATTGTAAGATATAGCACTTGATTAAAATACACACGTTCTGAACAGACAATTGGAATGGAAAATGGTAGGACCTGGTAATGAATTGGCAATCAAAACAATGCCGGTTGGTCTAGAATTAATAACTTTTACAGTGTCCCTGTAAATATTATTGGCCTGTCAGGTGGCTTTAAATGGTATAGTTTTAGTACACCATCTCTTCTTACTACACGTTAAGTAACAAAAACAAGTGTTATCCTTTTATGAGAAGAGGGTGTGGGTTAAGAGAGAACATCAAACTGCTCTTTTAATAGTCAGTTTGGAATTTGTTTCCAGAAACATCTAATAAATGACTTGATGTGACTTAGTGCAATAGTGTGTTTGCTAGTAAAATTTAAGTTCTTGCCACAGGTATGTTTCAAATCTTGCTAGTAACTTTCAAGTTAAAATGTTGGCTAACCTGCCATCCTAACAATTAACTTTCCTTGTTTATAGATAACTATTCTGATTAACCATAAGGATAAACCCAAGCGGTCAGACAAGACACTGCAAGCTATTCAGAGGGTGGGCCAAGCAGTTAATCTGGCAGTTGGAAGATTTGTAACAGTAGGTGAAGCCATAGCCAATGAAAATCGAGAATTGAAAGAGGAAATGAGTATTGCTTGCATTGAAGCAAAGCGAGCAGGTATGTGGTTGTTTAAGAAATCTGACGTTTACGTTGTTCTGTTATACCTGACATTGAAAACACAAGGAATCTGCTGCTTTCACCAGTCATTAAATGTGATTTTTGGAGTTAATGAAGACCTTTGTAGTGATGATGACTCTGCCTATATTCAATACCTGATTGGTACCAATGCTCACAAAATGCTCATCTGCTATTTCAACTTCCACCATGATGTCTAACGTCAGCAGCTGATGGTATTCTTCTGGCATGCTTTACTTTTTGGAACAGTTTGCCACAAGAAGATTCGCTTTTCCCTTCTTAACTTAAAAAGCCCCCAACACCTCCCACCCAAACCATCCCTCTAAAGTTGGTTTTAAAAGTACTTTCAGAATGACCAGTAGTGAACCTACATATTTTCCCATTCCTTAACTAATTTTTCCTGCTTCAAAACTGGAGCATGTGTATTTATAGTTTTGAGGAGGGCATCTTTTTAAATTAAGGAGCTATAAATCAATGAATTCAATTACTGTGTTTTTAAAGAAACGATTTATAGCTGGTTGAAGCTTCGCAGAGCCATCTTGAAAACTTATGCTATTACATTTAATATGAAACTACACTAAATAGTTTTTTAATTTTTATTTTAAAGGCTCCATTTGTAAGGTATTCTTTTATTTTAGTTTTTTACAGAGCCACTATAGTCAAGGAACTGAAAATATTAAACTTACTTTTCTCATCCACCCCAAGCAGAAAAAATTGTCACTAAAAATAAAATTCCTTTGACATTAATGCTGAAAAGTTGTGTAGAACTCCAAAACATAAACAAAATCACTTTCATAATCCAACAAGCATTACTAAGCATTACTACAATGAATTTTACTCACTCACTCACTCTCTTAAAAGAAGACAATTACACTGATTTGTCATCATTGACATTCACTTTCAAGACCTTCAGAATAAAAATGCTTAAAGGTAAACTAAACTTGAAAGTGCTGTTTACACCCATGCCATATAATCTTTGAGTAATTGTCCATGTGGATTCCACTCCTTGTGCTTGTGCACCTGATATGCATGTGATTTGGTGGTCAAAAGAATCCAGCATACATTGGGGATATGAAGGACAGAAGAGGCCCAGCTGTACATCAGTTCCTCCAAGCCACCTGGCAGTGAGCTGGAACCCTAGCACGCTGAACATGGTTAATTAGGTTAGTTGCCACCTGCTCTCCCCCCGTAAACCACTCAAAAGGCAGACATTTTTTCATAGAAAATTTTTTAGGCTAGAGCACCTTTGCATTGTTTACAGCGTGACTAGTGTCATGTCACAAGAAAAAAAGAATAGATTTAAGACTTGTTTCTTACATAGTGCTTTGATACCTGTTAAGAGGCATTCTGATGTCTGCTTTGCCTTGCAGAAGGACACATCCTGTAGTTTTTTGTTGCTCTTTCTCCAAGTGCACTCAGAGCAAAGAAAGTCTTCCTAAAACTTTTCGCTGAAAGATAGACGCAAGCTGCCTTAGATTACTGAGGAAAACTAGAGCTATGCTTCAGCCTTCCAGTGAATCTTTCTCTGTTAATTTTTTGGGGAGGCTAAATACCGCGCTTATCTCCCAAGCCATAATTTCTCAAAGGCACCATTCCTCTACTACTTGCGTCAGCGTGGGCATCCTCAGACAGGGAGAAAGGAGTAGCTCTCCAGAGATGAGCTAAGGCCTGGTCACTAGGGCTTAGCAAGTTAAGATATCAGATCAGCAGACCCATGATTTGTCTTGAGCCCATTCTTCTGAGAGCATGAAGCTTCAGAAGGCCCCTTTTGGTGTCTGAGTACAGCAGTAAAGGGTACCTGCTCACTTAGTGGAACATAAAAACAAACAAGGAGTCCTGTGGCACTTTAAGGACTAATAAACTTATTTGAGCATAAGCTTTCATGGGATAGAACCAACTTTGTCAGACACATGAAGTGGAAACTATTGGGCAATCCATCTCAGGACCCACCCAGGTCCTGCAGCATCTGCTTGTGCCAGGGCACTGAGTAGCATGGCGCCCTCAAAACCTCACTCCCACCCCTCTGTGTGCCCCCTCCCCTGAGCAGCCTCTGGAGCCTCTCCTCACAGTGAGTCTTCTCCAGCCCTACCCCACCCCGCCTAGCCTTTTTCCCTCCCCAGCTGGCCTCCAGTCACTCATTTCTGTCACATCCCAGCCTCCCTGAACCTCTCCAAGGCTACCACCGGAGCCGCTGCCTCCTGGCTCCAAGCCCAAAAGTTCTCTCACACTCACATTCTGCTTTGCTGCCCAGATGCCAACCCATACCCAATCCTCTCTCCCTCCCCCCCCCCCCCCCATCCCCATCTCTGCTACTTGGCTCAACTGGGGCATGGAAGAATGATGCCAGGCGACTCAGGCCAGCCCTGTGCATCCCGTTAACAGTTTAGGAAAACACAGTTACCCTAACTATCTCCATATTTGTCTGCTTCCTTTTTACCTGCCAGTTTAATCAAAGGGATATTTTTAAAGCTACCATCACCACTGGATTCGTACATTTTGCCTCACGCTTCATGGTGCCACAAACTGCCAGCTCCCCTAGCTTTCATATTTGAATACATTTTCATTTCATAAACATTTTTTTCACATATTTGCTCTCAAAGATTATACACTCAATCAGTGCCTTTCTTGTGCCCACTAATCATGAGGGTTTACATTAGTTGGGGAAATAAAAACTCCACTGTCTAATGTAACTCTCTGATTGTTTTGGGTTACCCAGTGTACCGTTGGAGGCGTCAGAACAGTGAGAGCTTCCGTGGGAAGAAAGGGGCATATAACTCTAAAGGAGCTTTGAAAGATGCTAGGTAGGGAATGGGAAAAGGAATAGAACTCAGAGTAAAGGAAAGGATGAATCAGGAGGAGGCCAAAGGCACAATCATATTTGATTAGTGATCTTCTACTTCTTCCCCTACCACACACTCTGACCCCTAGAAATTAAAATTTATGTTGTGGGCTGCTTATTCCTTACACTTGAGAATTTTTAAATTATAATGAAATCTACAAATCCATTAGTTTTAGGAAATTCCAGCCCGGATGGGACAGAATAAATGCTGTTTGGACTATGGGTTCTTCTGTTTTGTGTGTGTGTGTAATTCCAGTGCTTGCATGAATATAATATTCACTATTTCATTTTTTTAAAAATGGAGAGTAATTTTTACCTTTGTTTTCTGAAGCAAAATTGAATGTCCAAACTCTTGAAGGGAAATTACAAATTTTGGTCATGTTTGAGGGAGAGAAGGAGCAAATATCAGGCAATTGGCAGCTGAAATGAGGAGACCGAATCATTATCGTTAGTAATAGAAAGCAAGGCAAAAGAAAGAAGCAATATGTCGGCAAGGCAGGTGCCACTTGTCCCATTTCATTTAAGAATGTTGTTTTTTGACTGCTTGCTCATGTTGGTTCCAATTAGGTGTGTGTGCATCTCATGCATGGCTGCCGGAAGATTGTTTTCCCTCTAGGAGTCCCTTCACAATCAGCTCTGGAGGTCCCTGCAGTCATATGTCCATATTTGCTCCATATAAGGGCCTGCCAACCCCCCATTTCCTCAGTTCTTTCTTACTGCTTGTGATGGTCGGCTGGACTTCGTCTCTTGCTCGGCAAGAATCTTCTCTCTCTAGTGATCAAATTATCTGTTGTTGTGTAGATAGTTCAATTAATGTTAATTAAGATTCATTTGTATTTGTAAAGATAATCCCATTAGGGGATCAGTGTATCCCTCTAAGGGTCAGGGCATGCCTTGATCCCCTGGATTCAAACTATGTGAGAAGTGCAAGAAGTTTGTATCAAGGAACAACCTGCACTCCACTTGACTAAAGTGTGTAGGGGAGACGCACCAAAAAGACCAGTGCAAAACCTCAAAAGGTTTTCGCTCTTGCTTCCAGAAGGACAGGATTCAGAGACTGAAATTCCTTCTCATGGAGGCAGCACTTGGATCACAGCACCCAGTATGGCATCAGTCAGGAGTACTCCAGTCTCCACATGTGACTTGATGCTGAGGAAGGACATCCTTGCAGGGAGCACTTGTTGCAGCAGATGCAGCCACCCAAACCATGGCTTTGGGAGTATCTATGCTATTCAGCTCCTGGTTGGAAGCATCCCCTACAAGATCTAACAAACAGTTAAAGACCTGCCCTTTGAAGGCCAATCCCTGTTCTTGTAACAGACGGACACAAAGTTGTACAGCTTAAAGGACTCTAGAACCACTCCTAAGTCCTTGGGCATGCATATGCCGGCACCCGAAAGGAGATGCTTCAGACCTCAATCCCTGCTCCGTTTTTATCAACAGCATCAGGTGTAGGAATCTGGATGCAGAAGGGGTAGAAATAATAACAGCAGAAGGAGGCTATATCAGTCCTTATCTGGTCAAAATGAGGGCCCTGCTAAGCAAGCCCTAGACCCAAAATAAAACTTTTGAGGGTGGCGTACCACCACATTCAGATCCTCTGCCACTGATGTTTACAAACTGCTTATCACACTTCTACCGTGCATAGACGCAAATTACATCAGAAAGCTGGGTCCTATGCATCATGGAAATTGTATATTCTATCCAGTTCTACTCTCTCCTGTCCCTATTCTGGGACCCCTTTCAGAAGCAACTTCTAATCCAAGAAGTTCAGAAGTTCTTGGAAGTGGGAGCAGTGGAGGAGGTCCCTGCAGTGTTAATGGGAAAGGGGTTTTATTCAAGATACTTCATAATTCTGAAAGTCAGGGGTGCCTCAAGCCCATCCTGGAACTGAGAAACCTCAACAAATTCACAAGGAAACTGAGGTTTCATATGATCTCCCTGGGATCAATTATCCCCTCCTTGGATCTGGGAGATTGGTATCCTGCCCTCAACCTCAAAGATGGATATTTCCATGTATCGGTCATCCCAAGGCACAGGAAATTCCTGAGATTTGTAAACAATAGTAGCCACTTCCAGGTTACAGTTTTTCTGTTTGGCTCTCAACTACCTCTAGAACATTTAACAAAATGCATTGTGGTGGTGTAGGCTTTTCTTAAAAAGCAGGGAATTCAGGTTGTCCTGTATCTGGACGACTGGTTGATCAAAGAAAAATCCAAACTGAAAGTAAAGTCAGACATAAGGTTCATAAAATAAATATTTGGCAAGCTCAGTCTACTGGTCAACATGAAGTTCGTTCTCACACTATTGTAGAAGATAAGTTTATAAGGGGCAGTCCTGGACTCAACCATATCCAGAGCTTCCTTGCCAGGGACTTGTTTTTGCAACATCATCTCCATCATAGAGGACTGGACTCATCCCCTATGGTCATGGTAGGAATTTGCCTAAGACTGTTGGGCTACTTGGTGGCCTGCCTGGTACACCAGATTACATCTCAGACCTCTACAGATATTGCTGGCCTCAGTCTACTGCCCTGCCCAGGATGGTATAGATACTGTGGTATCAATCCCACCAAGAGTGATAACTTCACTCTGGTCGTGGTTGGACCAGGGAGTGGTATGTGCAGGAGTCCCATTCTCCAGCCCACGACCTACCATGATGCTGGTACCAACACATCAGATTTGAGTTGGGGGATCCATCTGGACCAGATGAGAACCCCAGGGTGATGGTCACAAGAGGATCTGTCTACTCATATCAATGTCAGGGAATTGAGAGCAGTACAATTGGCGTGTCAGGCAGTCAAACATCACCTGATGGGGAAAATACATTGCAGTAAAAACAGACAATACAACAGCAATGTTTTATATAAACAAATGGGGGTGCTTGCTCCTTTCCCCTATGTCAAAAAACCCTTGAGCTCTGGCACTTCTGTATAACTCACAAGATCCACATAGAAGCAGCATACCTCCCAGGAGCTCAGAATGTGCTGGCAGACTTCCTCAGCAGGTCAATAGCCACCCACAAATGATCTCTACAAACAGATGTGACAAATAACATCTTCCAAAGGTGGGGAACTCTCCAAGTAGACCTGTTAATGACAAGGTTCAACAAGAAATGTGCAAAGTTCCGCTCTTTCCAAGGTCACAGCCTGAATTCTGTAGCAGATGCTTTTCTCATCCCGTGGTCGGGTGGCCTACTATATGCTTTCTCTGCTGATCTCCTTAATACATGAGGTCTTGTTGAAAGTGAAAAGAGACAAATCAGTGGTGATCCTGATTTACCCCAGCATGGCCACGCTAGGACTGATTCACCATACTGCTCAAACTCTCTGTAGAAGCTCCTATTAGCTTCTCGTTGCTTCTGTACCTGATTACGCAGAATCAAGGCTACCCTCGTCATCTGAACCTGCAGTCTCTTCATCTCACAGCCTGGACGCTCCATGGCTGAACCAGCAGGAGACTCAGTTCTTGGAGCAAGTTAGGGAAATCTTAATGGCAAGCAAAAAATCATCCACAAGAGTTAGCTTTATGACGAAATGTAAGAAATTCTCCCTCTGGTCCCAACAGAAAGGTGTCTCCCCTGAGGATGCAGTCATAATTTATCTTGGACTATTTGCTACATCTTAAGCACCAAGGGCTATCATTGTCCTCTCTAAATGTCCACATGGCAGCAGTCTTGGGATTTCATCCTTGGATAAAGGACCACTCAGTTTTCTCAAACCATATAGTGAACCGTTTCCACAGAGTTCCCTCAAATTCATCAGCCGGTTCCACAATGGGACCTTAATTTGGTCTTAACTGCATTAATGAAACCATCATTTTAATTGTTGCCAACATGCTCCACCTTCTATTTGTCATGGAATGTGGCTTTCCTGGTAGCCATTGCATCTGCAAGGAGGGTCTCAGAGCTGAGGGCTTTGATTTCAGAACTCCTGTACAATGTTCTTCAAAGATAGGGTTCACCTGCAACCACACCCAGAATTCCTCCCAAAGGTGGTCTTGCATTTCTGCTCTAATCAGGGTATTTTTGTCCCAATGTTGTACCCCAAGCCACACACTAGTAACCATAAACAGAACCTTCATTTGCTGGATATTAAGAAGGCTTTGGTCTTTTATATTCCCCTTCAGGGAAACCCCCCAACTATTCGTAACAGTGGCAGACAGGCAGGCAGACAGTGGCAGACAGGGTCTTCCAGTCTCTTCCCCAACTATATCATCATGGATTATATCATGTATTAGGATGTTACGAGCTAGCAAAAATACCAGACCCTGTTCTGACCGCTCACTCGACTAGACCCCAGGCGACATCAACAGCCTTCATAGCCTGGGTCCCTATCCAAGACCTTTGCAGAGTAGCAATGTGCTCCTTCATCCATACTTTCACAGTACACTGTGGTATTACCCAACAGACGAGGGAGTATGCAGCAGTTGGTAGAGTAGTATTTAAATCAGTACTTCACTGAATTCCAACCCCCACCACCTAGGAGAACATTTGGGAATCATCTAATTGGAATCGATATGAGCAAGCACTCGAAGAGGAAAAGATGGTTACTAACCTTCTGTAACTGTGGTTCTTTGATATGTGTTGCTCATGTCCATTCCAAACCCGCTCAACTGCCTCTGTCTGATCCTTTCAGTAAGAAGGAACTGAGGAGGCGGGAGATCAGCAGGCCCTTATATGGATGCAGAACTCCAGAGGGCTTCAGAGCTGACTGTACAGAAGTTGCTAGGAGAAAAATCTTCCAGCAGCCATGTGCTAGGCATGCATACACCTAATTGGAATGGACATGAGCAACACATCTCCTAAGAAAAACAGTTACAGAAAGTTAGTAAGTCTTTATGTTCCCAGCATTTTCTGTTTTAAAAGCACAAAAGTTATTTATTATTATTATTATTTTTTTAGGTGAAATAATTGCACAACTTACAGATGTAGCTAACCTGGATCATCCAGAATCTGATGGCCGGATAACAATTTTTACAGACAAAACAGGAGTAGTAAAAGCTGCAAGACTTCTGCTTTCTTCAGTGACAAAGGTGCTCGTGTTGGCAGACAGAATAGTTATTAAGCAAATTATAGCTTCCAGAAACAAGGTATTTAGTGTTTTTTGTTATTTCTGAAATTATCTGTGCTGAAGATGTGAGAGTATTTGTTACCAAATGAAGTAATACATTGCTTTACACTGAAAGAAATGAGGTTTTTTTTCTCCTTAGTTTTAGTTGTATGTGTTCTAAAAGAAGAAACTCTGAAACTTGTAAAAGTCTATTTAGATTCATTATCTCGGGAAATACTGAATTAAGAGGCATTGGGTCACGTTTACAAGATACTTCGCTTTATATTTATATTCATATTCTATTGTCTGTCAATAAGGCTACATTTCTTTAATCTGTTAGTCGTACTTCTTGGGGATGGAAGGAAATAGAACAAATATATATCTTGTGGCAATATTTATCTACCCAGGTGAGGAGTGGCTGTTGTTGGGCAAGTGTCTAAAATTATTTTGGTGACTTTCAGCATTGTGTCAGAAAACACAATTGTGTCTCCTTTAGGTGCAATTTTGTGGGAAGGAACATGAGGTGGATTTTGGTGTTTGTGAGTGCTTGATCACGTCAACGTAATGTTAGATGTGTGCACACCCACATGCATGGCTTTTGAAGCCATTTTTTGCCTTAGCAGTATTTGTAGGGCCAGTTCTAGTGCCTTCTGGAGCCCCACACTCATGCTGCGGTATATGAAGCAGCGCTAGTCCTGTGCCCCATCCATTCCTTCTTTCTGCCAGTGGCAGTTGCAGGAGCTCCTTTCTCCCTAGCAAAAGCAAAAGCCTTAATTCGTAATTTATCTTTGTTTGTTGTACATCATTCTAGCAAGAGTTAGTGATTAGGAATGTCTGCGCCAGATGGGGCATGCCTCATTTCCCCAGCTTCAAACCGTGTTCCTTGTGTCATAAGCCCTTTCCGCTAAATGGCCTTCACAAGAGTTGCCTGAAATGTTTAGGAGCAATGCATGTCAGGGACAAGTGTAAAATTTGTAAGGTCTTTCAACAATGAACCGAAAAGGACAGAGATATTCACCTTAAAGTCCTGTTAATGAAGGCAGATGTCAGATCAGCCTCTGAACCAGCCTGCATGGAATCCGGTTTGAGCACGTTGGCATCGATGTGCAGTGCCCTTCCAGTACTGAGTCCCTCATGGCATCCTCCACCGGTGCCAGAGAAGAGAGTAGATGGTGCACACTTTCTGGCACCAAAGAAAGATAAGACTGGGTTGAGCAAAGGACCTGTATTGGAACACTTGCCTGCAGAGAAGCGGCTGGAGACAACTTCTCCCACAGTTGAGCCCATTGAGGGACAACCCCTGACTCCTGGGAGTGGAAAGGGGTCCTTCTGCTTCATGCTGCTATCTACTCCAGAAGCATTTTAAGTGTCTAGGGACCTAATGGCCCTCCTGAGGCTGCTCACCCCAAGTACTCTGGTCAGAGCAACTGAGCCAGTTACCGCTCCCCAGGGAAACAGGCAATGGGGCTGCTGCAATGGCCAGTTGACCAGCGCTGTTCTGCAGAACCTCAGCTCTGGTCACCTGCACCAAGGAGATGATCCTGGCCCCCTCGACCCCGAACCGACCTTTGGTAATATGGTCATGGTCTCCAGTTCCGGGGCAAGAGTCTTTGGTCTTGTACCATGACTCTAGATCACCCCGGTACTGACTGTCAGCATCACAGAACCATTTACTCATAGACATGAAGGTCAGACGGGTCTGACCTCCGGTACAACATAAGCTACAGAACTTCACCCACCGAGCTCCTGAAGTTACTAAAGTCCTCAAATAATGGGTTAAAGACTTCAAGTGCAGAGAATCCAGTAGCAAGTGATCTGTACCCCATGCAGCACAGGAAAGTGAAAAACTCCCCGGGCCTCTGCCAATCTGTGCTGAGGGAAATCCCTTCCCGACCCAAATATGACAATCAGTTAAACACTGAGCATGTGGGCAAGAGTCACATGGAAAGAATTCTTTATACTAACGCAGAATCCACCCCATCTAACATCCCATCATAGGCCATTGGGCACATTTACACTAGTAGTCAAAGATCAATAAATTGCCAAATTAGGCAGTTGCATCATACTGTTGCTTCTACAAATTTATCAAGCTCAGTCTTTACGCCAGCTAGGTGTTTTTGTTTTTGTTTTGTTTTTGGCTATTCCAGAACTTCTGTCTTTGAATTATTAGAAGCCTTCTGCTAATTTCAAGTCTAAACTTCCTGATGGCCAGTTTATATCTATTAATTCTTTTGTCCAAGTTGGTATTGAACTTAAATCATTCCTCTCCTTCTCTGATATTTATCCCTCTGATGTATTTATAGAGAGCAATCACATCTTCTTTTGGTTAGACAAAACAAGCCAAGCTCTTTGTCTCCTCCCATAAGACAGGTTTTCCACTCAGATCATCCTAATAGCCCTTCTCTGCACCTGTTCCAATTGAATTAATCTTTTCAAACATGAGAGACCAGAACTACATGCATTATTCCGGATGAGGTCTCACCAGTGCCTTGTATAATGGTACTAACACCTCCCTGTCTATACTGGAAATACCTTGCTTGATGCATCGTAGGACCACATTAGCTTTTTTCATGGCCACATCACACTGGTGGCTCATAGTCATCCTGTGGTCAACCAATATGCCCAAGTCCTTTTCCTCGGGACACATCAGTTGGAAGTGGCAAAGTTTAGAGCACAAATTTTTATTAGTACCTAAATGCATGACCTTGCACTTTCCACTACTAAATTTTATCCTATTTCTATTACTCTAGTTTACAAGGTCAATCAGATCTTCTTGTGTGCTATTATGCTTCTTCTCTGTATTAGCAATATCTCCCAATTCTGTGTCATCTGCAAACTTCATTAGCACACTTCTACTTTTTGTGCCAAAGTCAGTAATAAAAAGATTAAATAAGATTGGTCCAAGACCAATCTTGAGGAACTCCACTAGTAACCTCTCTCCAACCTGACAGTTCACCTTTCAGTATGATCCACTGTAGACTCCCCTTGAACCAGTTCCTTATCCACTTTTAAATTTTCGTAATAATCCCCATCTTTTCCAGTTTAACTAATAATTCCCCATGAGGAACCATATCAAATGCCTTACTGAAATTTAGGTAAATTAGATCAACAGCATTCCCTTTGGTTAAGAAATCCGTTATCTTCTAAAGAATGAGATCAAGTTGGTCTGGTATGATCTACCTTTTATAAAACTTCGTTGACAAGTTCCAAGTTGACAAGCCATGGTAGTCTAGGTCAGCACAACAAACAAGAAGAACTGTAGCACTTTTAAAGACTAACATTTATTTATTGCATGAGCTTTTGTGGGAGAAAATCCCACTTTGTCAGATGCTTTGAAGATCCCTGCATTTAATTTTCTCCTGTTCGTCAGATGTTTTGAAGATGGGGAACTTGCAGAAGTGGGAATTTCTGCCACGAAAGCTATGTGATAAATTTGTTAGTCTTTACAAGTGCCACAGAACTCCTTGTTTGTAAAACTATGTTGTATTTTGTCCCAATTACCGTTAACCTTGATATCCTTAACTACTTTCTTTCAAATTTTTTTCCAAGATCTTTCGTACTACTGAGGTCAAATTAACAATCCTGTAATTAATTACAAATAGGAACTATGTTATCAGTTCTCCAGTCATACAACATAACCTCTGAGTTTACAGATTCTTTAAAAATTCTTGCTAAGAGGCTTGCAATTTCACATGCCAGTTCCTTCAATGTTCTTGGATGGAGATTATCTGGGCTCCCTGATTTAGTCCCATTAAGCTGTTTAAGTTGTGGTAATCATCATTCCCATTATCCACCCCTGCCACTATCCCTAAGCTCTTTATTAGCCTCATTAAAAACTTAGGCAAAATATTTGTTTAGAATATTGGGCCATGCCTAGGAAGCCTTAACCTCCACCACATCTTCAGTCCCACTTCATCTTTATTTTCTTCCTATTTATATGGCTATAGAACCTTTTACTATAGATTTTAATTCCCTCTGCAGGGTCCAACTCTACTTGGCCTTTCTCACTTTATCCCACGTTCTGACCTCTGAGAGCCAGCGCTGTCCCGTGGGGGGAGCAGGGCCCAGGGCCAACTGGCCTAGGCGGGGCCCCGTGCCCCCCCATGCTGGAGGGATGTCGGGCCACTTCCCCCCCCCACTCCCCGCCCCAGGGAGCCAGCCCAGACAGGGAGCCTGAGGCCGCTGGCTGGGAGCCGGCTTCGGCCCCGGCCCTGGAAAGAGGGGCGACTGGTGGGGGGAGCCATTCGGAGCCAGGACCCCAGGCTGCTGCGGCCGGTGCCCCAGCTGGGGACCCAAGGCCGCCGCCAGCAAGGGCTGGCCCTGGCCGCATGGGGCAGGGTGGCCCAGAGGCGGGTCCCAGCCACCTGCCCCGCCCCTGGGCCTGCCTGCTCTTCCCCTGGGGTGTGGAGGGCTAGCCCAGGGGCCAGGCTTAGTGCTCCCTGCATGCCCCGAAGGCAATGGCGAGCAGGGAAGAGTGTGGCTGTGGGGGCACCGTGGTGCAGGCCACCCCCCCCAGGGACGGCCCTGGAGAGAGCTTTCCTTGCTGATCTCTCTCTTCTTCGACTCCCTGTAGGTTTTCTGCTTTCTCTTAATCATCTGTTTTGAGAAGCTTGGTCATCCAACTTAGTCTACAACTTTTTCCTAAGAATTTTTTCCCGTTCCTTAGGATGCAGGCTGCAGATACTTTCTGCAAGTTTTACTTGTTGTAATTCCAAGCCTCCTTCACCTTTAGGTCCATGAGTTGTTCAGTTCAGGTCACTTCCTTATCCAATTCCTTTAATTTTTTTAAAGTAGCCATTTTGAAATCAAAGATTCGTTGCTACATGAAAGACCGTCAGTGGATTCACTTCTGTTAGGATCCCTTTCCACCTCTGCTGTACATCCCATATCCTAGCACCTGGCAGACAGCACACCCTTCTGTTCTCTGGATCAGCTCTGGTTATATCTGTCTGTCTTCTCAGTAGGGAGTCCCCAATCCCCTAAACCTGACTTTTCCTGATCGCAGTGTAGTTCTCTGGCCTATCTCCTGTTCTTTCTGGCTGCAAGTCCTTTTTGTCTTCTGTTCCCCCTTGCAATCTTCTGCAACCCATCTTGTGTTCTCCTAGGGTTCTTATTTGACGGCATCGCCATTGGCTCATCCATTCTTTTGTGTAGGACTAAATGCTCTTCTAATCTTCCTTATCTTCCAACTTCAGTTACCACCTGATGTATCACTCACTCAAGCTTTGAGTACTTGTTCTCACACCCACCACCAGGATCGCTGGTGGTGGCTGCTGCAAAAGAGAGAGGAAACTTGTCGGCATGATTACTGCATAGCTGAACACGAGTGAGCTTGCTCATTGTGAGCTCAGTAGATCCTCATCACCTAGCAGAAAACCTTCCACCAGAACAACATACCTGGCAAAATGGAGTAAGTTTTCTTGTTGGGCCACAGACTGTAGCCTGTCCCCCATTCAGACCTTAGTTCAGGACATATTAGGCTGCCTATTGCACTTCAAGCAACAAGGCCTAGATCTCTCATCTCTAAAGATCCCCTGGTTGCTATTTTGGCTTTCCATCATCCAGTCCAAGATAAATCAGTCTTTTCCCATAACATGGTGACTAGGCTCCTGAAAGGACTGTAGAGGCTTTCTATCAAGTCAGGGATCCTGTACCACCCTGGGATCCGAATTTAGTGGTATACAGACATATGGGTTTCCCCTTTGAGCCATTAGCATTCTGCCCTCTCCTGAAAAGTCTCCTTCCTGGTGGCAATTTACCTCGGTGCAAAAGGTCCCCGAGATCAAGGTGCTCACCTCAGAACTACTCTACATGGTGTTCTAAAAGGACACGGTCCAGCTGTGTCCCAACCCAGTCTTCTTACCAAAGGTAGTGTTGCAGTTCCACAGTAACCAGGACATATTCCTGCCAGTGTTCTTCCCAAAACTGCACAAGTCTGGTGAGGAATGTAGATTGTACACCCTGGATGTTAGAAGACTTTTGACCTTCTACATTGAAAGGACTAAGCTTTTCCTCAGGCTGACTTAATTCTTTGTTACATCAGCAGAATTGTATTACCAGTGGCAAATCAGATGCATACAAATGATTCAAAGTTCATATCTAGCAGGATTCCAGTGGAATTGTGGAGTTTGCAGGCTTGTATAGTCTCGCTGGTGTACATTTGGTACCTGGATGGTTTTCAGTCCTTGGTTTCACAGCTTCAGTTGCAGATGAGTTGGTCTGGAGGTAGGAAGCAGGAATGAAGACTGAAGATGATATGGATGTGGTGCAGCTGCCTTTTTTTTGTCCCATTGCCATGTGGCTTGTGGAAATGCACAGAAACAAGGCGGAGTCTAGGGTCACCTGGGCAAGTCCTAGTGACCCATAAGGTGTAGCTCCTGTGTGTTTTCCCTGGGTTCATTGTGCCTATTAGTTCCCTTAATGGGTCATTAAGCAGGCTTATTGCTACTGCTCTCCTATCAGAGTGTCACCCAGAAACAGCACAAATTGAAATACAGATGCATCAAACATATTCAGAATTTCCAATACAAATATGACACATACACATAAACAATAGTTAGCACACAACTTTTCTAATGTCTCCTATCTCATATAAATTATTGTAATTTTGAAATACTGATGTTAAATATTATAAAGGGTCCCCCAACTCCAGACAGTCACATGGGGAACTCCTCAAGTGGACCTGTCTGCATCCAGGCAGAACAGGAAATGCTACTGATTCTGCTCACTCTGTAGGCTTGACAATGCCTTCCTGCTGCCGTGCACAGGGGCACTGTTACACCTTCTCACCAATACCCTGGCTTCACAAGGCTCTTTTGAAAATCAAGCAGGACAGGGCAACCTTGAATAGCCCCTGCATGGCGAGAGCAGCACTCATTCAGCCTGTTTCTGGAATGCTCAACAGCTCCCCTATGGAAGCTTCCATTTTGGCTGGACCTCGTATCCCAGGACCGCAGCTGATTGTTGCTGCATCAATGCGATGCAGTTGCAAAAACGCTAATGCCATTCTGGGATGTATTAAGAATGAGATGGAAAAAAATCGCAACTTTTGGATGACATCGCCTCCCTCATAGTGTCTCACTTTTCTTTGTTACCCCTTTTTGCTATAAATCTAAAACTCTAGGACTTTGTGACCATCAGTGAAGACCTGCCCCAAGAGACCAGTTAGAAATCAGTAGTGATTTGCCTATATCATTTATTTAGGTTCTTGTGAGCTTTTGAAAGAGAATTTTAACATCTTTGTGGTTTCCAGCAGAACTATGACATATCTTGAAGGCAAATTCCAAAGGGGTAGCCGTGTTAGTCTATTGTAGAAAGACAAAAGAGTCTTGTGGCACTTTTAAAGACTAACAGATTTATTAATCGCATGAGCTTTCGTGGGAGAAAATCCCACTTCGTCAGACGCTTTGATAG
>ML685756.1:29658268-29689776 GCA_007922175.1 Pelusios castaneus | reverse complement strand
CCCCCCCCCCCCCCCCAGCCCGCAGCATCGCTGAATCCCCTATCTCCCCCTGCCCAGTTGCAGCCCCTCTCCCTTCCTATGCCAGAGGCAGCCCTGACCTGATCCCCCTGGCTGGCCCCAGGCACCACCCAGCATCCCCCCCATGCCCAACTGGCCTTCCAGCTCCTAGCAGTCCCCCGCAGTGCAGCTGACCCTCCTGGCACGCCCACCCAGCTCCAGGACAGCACACACCCTCCCCCACGGCTACACCACCTACCCACCCAGCCCCAGGGGGTTAGACCTCCTGGCATCCCTCCACCTCCCCAAGTCTGGCTGACCCTTCTGGAGCCCAGCAGTCCCACCCTCCCAGTGTCCTCGCCCAGCCCCAGGATGATGCCCCCCTCCCCACCAATGGCAGACTGAGGCTATCTGACACCTGGGGGCTTAAACACATTTGCCTCCCCCCTGCCCTGTGCAGCCCTTCTGGAACCTTTCCTGCTCTGTGCAGAAGAGGGATGCAGAGGGTGGAGGGCATGAGGCAAGGGGGGAGGCAAATATGACAGCCCCCAAGGTGCCAGCCAGCTTCTGCCAGGCTGTAGGGGCGCACCTGGCTGGCCCTAGCACCAAGCTGGATTAGAGGGCCCCCCCCCCCAACCCCCCCCATTTTGGGCACAGGCGCCCCCCCCCCCCCCCCACCCAAAGGGCCCAGGGGGGGGGGGGGGGGGAGGAGAGACAGGCGGCCAGGACCAGAAGCCACACCACCCTCTCTCTGCTGCCAATGCTGAGCGCACTCGCGGCTGCTCCCATCCCACCCCTAGCCAGCTGGCCGCCCCTCCCCAGGGGCAAAGAGCAGCCGGCATGGGGTTGCTGCTGGGGGGGGGGGGGCATGGTCCTAGAGTGAACCTATTCCAGGCAGTTCAACCGCTTCGCCCCCCGCCCCCCCCCCCCCCCCCCCCCCCCCCCAGCGCAGAACACAGGCCCTGAGTAGGCCTGTTCAGTGCTGGGGGGCAGGGGCGATGCAGCCTGAACTCCATGAAATGGGCTGCTTCAGGGCCCCACTCCTGAAAGAAGCAGTCCTGCACCAGCCGCTCTCTGCCCCGGGGGAGGGGCGGCCAGCCAGGGGCAGGCTGGGCAGCGGGGAGCGCTGCTTCGGGTCCGCAGCGGAATGGAGGGAGGGCGGCGCGGCCTCTGGTCCCATCTGCCCCGTCTACCCCTGGCTGCCATGAGGCTCTGGGGACACCAGGCTGCAGTGGGGTGCCTGGCCGGCCCTGGCTGCCCAGTTTTGGGTCTCCGGGGCTGCCCCCAATCTCCTCCTGCATGAGCACGAGGTGGCCAAGCGGAAGCGCCGTGGACCTTAGTGCTTGCCGGGTGCGGGGAGGGGAGGGCGTGGAGCACGGGCCACTGGGACCACAGGCTGTACTGCTCGTCCCCCTTCCGCTTCGCAGGCGGGGCGTAACAGCGCTTCCCACCTACCCCCAGTCAGCCGCACCTCCCCAGGGAGAGGAGAGCAGCCGGTGCGGAGCTGTGGCTTGCGGCGGTGGGACCCTGGAGCGGCCTACTCCGAAGAGTTCAGGCCGCTTCACCCCCGGCCACCTCAGGGCTGAACAGAGGCTGCCTTGCCCCCGGGCCTTGGATCAGGCCCGTTCAACCCTGGTGTGGCTGGGGGCAAAGCGGCATGAATTCTTCGGAGTGGGCCGCTCCAGGGCCCCCACCCCTGCAAGCTGCAGCTCCACGCCGGCTGCTCTCTTCCATCTCACTTTTCCTTATGCAGTTGTATTTGGTGGTGGCTTTTTTGCTTGATTTTTGCATTAGAAATGTCAGGTCTTGCCTTCCTGTTTGTTCAAGATGATCCCTTTGGATGAACAAATTAAAGAAGTGGGAGCTTTTTTAGGACATAGCTGGAGGATCAGGGATATTGAATATCTCAGACACATTTTTTTTCAGAACTTTGACTCAAATGGGTGTTAACAGAAATAAAATATAGTTTTCAAATAGTCTGACATAAAAGGTCTTCCCCTTCAGTTGCTTAGGTTTCATTCTTTTGTATCTTATGTCATAATTCTGCATATACACCAGATTTCCAAGAAGCTTTAAAATGTGAACTTTTTACCTTTTGTTGGTCTTCCTTTGTCTCTAACTAGCTAATTTCTTCAGCTATCATCCAAGAATACTTCGTTTTCATTTTCTTTACATAGGATTTAAAGGATGAAAAGAAAAAGGCTAGAATGGCAGCAGCTAGGGCTGTTCTTGAGAAATGTACCATGATGCTTCTCACTGCTTCAAAGGTAAGACTTCAAATACTTTACTCAGTGTTGATGAATCACGGATACTAGTAACTGGCAGACTAAGGTAACTTTGTTTCCCCAGCTATGTTTGTAAAGACTGCAGCAAAATAAATTAGAAAATAAAATATTAGGAAGAGACTTTTCCATTAGTAATGCTAAAAGAGTTACCAAATGCAATAGGAGGTTAATGGAGGGAATTTATAATATTATGTATTTTTGTTCTAAGCTGAGTATAAAAATTAGTATATTATATATAAATTTGTGGATAATATATTACATTTGCTCTTAAAGACATGTCTGAGGCATCCTGACTGTGAATCTGCTCGTTTAAACAAAGAAGGAGTATTTCACCGGATGAGATCAGCTTTGGAGCAAGTAATAGAGATCGTAACGGACTCTAGACCCAGTGGAGAGAATGCAATGGCCCCGATAAGTATATATAGTAGCATCAAAGAATTCAAGGTAAGGATGAAGATAGTAATATTATTGTATGGCTTAAAAGAATTTTACTACAGGATAAATTTCAAAAATACATATGTACAGTTGGAAATGAATTTCTTTGCACCTTGAATGAATGCAGTGTTTCCAATGTCAAGGCTTGCACAAGACTCCCAGAAGTTCACTATAGTTTGATAAAAGGTGGTTATGGTTTGTTTGCTGCTGCCCCGGTACATCGTATTCTAATATTCAGGACACTTCACTTATGCAGATTTAAAATGTATTCATTTCTGTATTCTGTCTTGAAGTGCTCTTCTCAGCTTCATACCCCTAGATGGCCCAGGTAGTAAGGTGTGTTACTCAGCACTAAGCCTGGGCTCTGACTCAGATTTAAGACCAAACTCCACCTCTGTCTACACTGAAGTTGTTCTGGCACGGGCCTGCAGACCCTGCTGGGGGGTGAGTTAGAGGCTCAATCCCTCTGTGAAGTGGTTCAAAGCCCAGGCACTGCGGTGTGGCTGCAGCGCAAGTCCAGGTTGCCAGATTCAGCTGTTATCCCACATTCTTCTGGTGCTGTACTTCTTAGCTTTTCGATTCCAAAGCTTTCCACTCCTCAGGGCCTAGAAGCAATTTCCTGGTTCAAATGCTGCTGTTTAACCCACCACTTCCACATGGACTGCTCAACTGGAAACAGTCAATGTCAGCATGTATCTGAATGGCCAGCAGTAAGATGAAATCTTGCATTAAGCACAGTGCGAGCTGAAGTCCAGTTAAACTCTCGTGTGAGGTGAACAAAACCTTCTGCTCCAGCAACAGCACAAGAAATGCTCGTATCTGCAAAACTGATTCCACGCAGCTGAAGACATTGGAGATCAGTTGTACAGCAGAACAATGTAGAGAATGAATCAAGTGGCTGAAGAAGAGTACCATAAAGTCAGCAATCCTGATTTTGCTCTGGGAGCAACCCATCTTCCTGCCTCCATTACAAGGTATTCAACCAGGAACTACAGTGAGCACTGAGCCAGAGTAGTACATGACAATCTGCTGAGCAGAGATGGGATAAAATGAGCTGTTGGATAAAATGGATCAGTAGATACAGAATTTGAGATGGGCCAGATGTAGTATCAAAAGGATAAGGATACGAAAAGACTGAGAGAGACAGAAGCTGCACAGCAGGAGAAGAAATTAAGGGGCAGGTTCTTGGAGCATGACTGCAAGCTGAGGGGGGGCAGATAGCACAGTAGAAAGAACTGTTTGAGTGGTAATTTATGCTTTTTGTTACTCCCTACTCTCATGCTCTACTGCCACCTTCATCTCTTACTATAGCCCCACACTCTGAGACCCCCCGCATACTGTATTGTCCTGCAGGCGATGCAACATTGGACAGTTCAAAGGGTGGCTGGACCATGCCACAAGCAATGAACATTAGTATATGGACAGACAAATGCACTGTGTGTTCGTCCTCTCCAGTTCAGACCTGCAGGTGCAACACGCACCAGAAAGGACAAGAACCGGCGACATCCAGGAATAGCAGGACGTCATTTGGGACCATGTTTTAGTACTGAATTTGTTCTGCTATACATTTGGATGACAGATTCTTATATAGGGATATAAATACTTGTATAAAATAGTGTTGAATTTTCACACAGTGCTGCAAAAGCAAGTTTTATTGTATGTAAACAGCACAAAGAGTAGTGGATGTCATCACATGCCCATTCTCAGTAATTTTCATAATAAAGATTTACATTCTCATTACAGTAATCCATAAACTGTGAGTTGTTGTCATACATGGCCTGTATTGATAAAATGCATAACACATCTCAGTACGTTTCATGGAAGTGTTTACAAAATGTATAATGCCCAATGTCAGCACATTTCAAAATATCCTATGTCTGCCCCACATCCATATACACCACAACATCAAATACCATTTGAGTCCCCCTCGTTCATGGGATCATGCAAACTCATTATGCATGCACACAAAGCATCCTTGTTTTCCATTGCATATTTGAATCCAGTTTCTGTCCCGACAGGCACACTGTCTGGTTGTGTGACAGCGCTGGCATCCAAACAGTTTTAAAAGTAGCACGGACAGGATTTCAATTTGCAAATGCAAATTCCAGCACCATGCTACAGCTACTGAGTGTGTAGCTGAACTTTTTTTTTTTTTTTTTTTTTTTGGCCCGGCCCTCTGAAATGAGGGAGGAAGTAAGTGGGGTCCCCTAGAACTGTGGGGACAGTCTCTCCATTTATCACAATGTCACTCAATGGGAATAATGCCCCTGCTTCTCCAAGAGGTGAAGTCTCAATCTCTGGAACCTCCTGGCATTATGTGCCCTGTCACTGCATACTCCACTAATGTCCATAAATCTGCACCTGTGGTTGACCAGGGCCTCCATAATGATGGAGTGGGACCCTGGGTGGTTTGTGTTCTCGTACTCCTTTCAGTATGTGAATGCTAAGTATGGATTTAATGTGGCCCCACTGTCGTTTGGGAAATATATTCACTGAAAGCCAGCAATTATTTCAGGGACCTTTGTAACGTCCATCACCTTTGGGTACATCCTCTCCTCACACCCCTCTCCCACAACAGCCCTCACAGTTGATTTGCCAGCTCCATCGTGATTAGCTGGGGACCTAGAGTAGTCTGGGGTATCCAGCTTCCGTGTGGCTATAGTGATCTGTGTTTGAACTGACATGCCCTCTTTTATGTGGGTGTTCTGGTGTTGGAAGATGGGGCAAGCTGATCACAAACCTCCAGAAACATCTGCTTCTTCACGCACAAGTTCTGGACCCACTGTTGGTCATTCGATGTCTGCATGCCAATGTGAACCCACCAGTCTATGCGCTGGTCTGCAGATGGGGAATCTGCAGCTAAGGCAGGAGGCACAAGCCGAACCTGCTGGGTTGTGGCTGGACTAACAATATCCCTTTGTTCTGGCCACTGGGAGTATACAAACACAAAATGGTTTGGCTGGATGTGTTCGTGGGTAAAACCACCCGATCAACTTCTGTGGGACAGACACAAGTTCTCTTACAACTCCTGTCAGCCAAGCTCTTGAGTAGGCTACAGCTGGCAAGAGTGCTAGGAACCCTGGGACACAATATTCCATGCCCTCAAACGTTGAAGTAGTGACTTGGGTAATAGCGTAGTATGGCTTGCCAGCACATCTCTGGGCCCTGGGTTTTCCAATCCATTGTGGATGTTCAGGTGCAGATGTGGAGGCGCCAAGTTGCAGGCATGGGCTTTGCGGAAAATTAGTGTGCTGTATAGATGTAGCCTTAATGTCTCAGCTAGTGTTTCCCTAAAATAAGCCTTTTGGTGGGGGGTGGCTAAGGAAGCTCCTAATTGGTAGCTGGCCATTAAACTTTTAAGGCTATAATAGCTCCACACAATAACATCACTCTTCTGTGAAGAGCTTAAAAGAGTGAACTGTCATTTTGAAGAAACTGTTAAAATCCAGAGTCATTTCTTCTGCTCTTTTAATATTGCTGTGCTACAGTTCCATTGGATATCGCATCCCGCTGAAAACACATTTCTGATTAAATGGATGCTTTAGCAGCAACTTCACCCTTGCTAGTCTGTCCTGCTCAAGATTTATGCCCCAGGATGGCACTAGTGGGAGAGGGTCTTTCAGCCTTTTGCATCCTGACTTTAATCTTGTACGTCACATCTGTTCCTTGGAGGTTGTGCTGCTGTCTTTCATGTCCTTGCACTTAAAAATTGGTTATGTATCTGATGCAACTGCCAAAATTACAACTTGTAAAATTCTTATAAAAAATTTGAATGTGGGAGGGTGCGTCAAAGACCCAAACTTGAATACCACATTGTGCTTAGCAACAGGCATTATACTGCCCGTATCTACCTATTCACAACAGAAAGAAAAATCCTTACCTTTGCTGGTAGTTTCAATGGTGAGACAGATTATATTGTTAATGTTGTTAGTAGGTGAAGAAACAAAATGGATGGTTGTGGGTGGGTAAAATAAATTCTTATTGGCAGAAGGTGCTAAGAATAATCTTTAAAAAAAAAAAAAAAAAAAAAGCTGAAGGATTGGAGGAAATGCATGACACATACTTTCTGTATTTACATGAATGATTTACAGGGAATTGAATTTTATCCTTTTCAGAATAAGGTGGAAGGTCTTCGGGAGAATCTGTATTTTCTCTCTAAGGAGAATCTTTCAACAATGCTGGAACTCATTCTGGAACACACCGAGGACTTTACGGATTCTGCCTACACCAGCCACGAACACAGAGAACGCATCTTGGAGCTGTCTAAGCAGGCTAAAATGGAACTAGAACAGCTGGTTTCAGTGTGGATGCAAGCTGTAAGAGCCTTTTAACAAAGTAAATCTTTTCATCTGTACTTTGGAAAGAAATTTTTTTTAGCTCTTTTCTCTTTTTTTGGTTTAAGAAAACAGAATTGTATATATTAGATCAGAAACAGTTGATTAGTGATATTTCCCCTCCTTCCCCCTCCCCCTACCCACACAAAGTCCCCTGCAATGTTCTTGCAGCCTTGAGGATACTTTAGTTTTCTGTTTGTTTTAGTCTGTCTCTTTCTTTGAATTCTGGCCACTGTCCTCATGGTGAAGAGTTTCATGGCACTCCTTTCAGAGCCAGTTGCTTCTGCTTATTTGATTAAAAGAATTACTGTTGCATAATGAGATACTTATTTTCTCTCTTCCAAAAAAAAAAAAAAAAAGCATTAGCTTTTAAATTAAAAACAGTAGAAGCAGTGGAATATTTTGCAGCAATCTATACTAATAGAAGAGACGGTCTTGTGTCCTACGTTTTCAATATTTTAATTTTAAAATACTTCATTCCTTGTGTAGGTTTTAAATTGGTACCGGCAGTCAGTTTTATTTGTCATTGAAACTCGGTTATAGGCTAATCCAGAACATTCAAAACCTCTGAAAACTAAATTCCCTTCCAGGAAAAGGAAAACAGTTGTGCAGCCCATCAGCATCACATCGGGGGGGCTGAAAGTTTACTCAGAATGATCGTCTGCTCAAATCACTCTCGTATTTGGGTCATGTTGTCAAGGTTTTCTTCCTAACTTTAGAGAGTTTAACAGAGACTTTCATTTTTATAAGAGAAGCTGAAGCTCTATGTGCTTTCCCAGGAAGAGTGTCCCACACTTTGGAAAATATTGGGTTAATCTATAGTTCAGTTAGAAACTTTACTTGGTTTACTTTTTAAAAAAAAAAATCACTGGTATTTAAAGCTTTTGAGCAAGGATCATATGTGACTAATACTAGCATGTCAAAGAATACACTAGCAATGTTACAGAAAGGGAGTCACTAGTAATGTAACTGTCCTTCATGATTATAGAGTACTTTATCTCATATAGGAGCCTTGAGTCTGGGACTAACTGATGATCATCATGCCAACAAATGCTATTTAAATAGCTCATTAGCTAAACATTGGTTCCTTCTAAACTCTTCCAGTGTAATCTCAGAACTACAGCACAGCTCCAGCATTGCTGCTGCCACATGGACCAACTCTTCACAGTAGCTGTGCTCTGATTTTGAGGATATCATCTGTAGATTTGGGTTTTGATGATGAACCTTTTTCTTACTGTTCTGCTCTCTCTCGTCTCCTCCCCAGTAGCAGTTTGTACTGGCTCTGGGGTTCCTGATATGGTCAGAAAGATGCATCTTGAATGCAAGCATGGACATTGTCCAAAGATGGCTTTTTGTGAACATCCATTCCTGGAGACAAGTGACCCTGCAGTAAGCAGAGCACTGTCCATTGCAGAGATAGAATCATAGAACTGGAAGGGACCATGAGAAGTCATCCAGTCCAGTCCCCTGCACTCATGGCAGAACCAAGCACCATCTTAAACTATCCCTGACAGGGGTTCGTCTAACCTTCTCTTAAAAATTTCCAATGATGTAGATTCTGCCACCTGCCTAGGCAGCTTATTCCAGTGGTTAATCACTCTGACAGTTATGTCCAACCTACATCTCCCTTGTTGTAATTTAAGCCCATTGTTTCTTGTCCTATCACCAGTGGTTAAGGAGAATAATTTTTCTCCCTCTTCCTTGTAACAACCTTTTAGGTACTCGAAAACTGTTACCATGTTCCCATTCAGTCTCCTTTTTTTTTTCCCAGATGAAACAAACCAAGTTCTTTCAGTCTTCCGTTGGAAGTCAAGTATTCCAGACCTTTAATCATTTTTGTTGCTCTTCTCTGGACTTTCTCCAATTTGTCTGCATCTTTCCTGAAATGAGGCTCCCAGAACTGGACACAATACTCTAGTTGAGGCCTAAGGTATTGGCTGCCAATTGAGGCCTAAGACACTGGCCCCACTCTGTATTTGAGATCTTGCTAGACCATCAAACCCAACACTCTCAACTTCCACTGTGATCCTGAATCTGTTAGTTGTACATTCTACAGTGGTAACCCTCAGCTCCTCACGAAGGTTGCCTCTGGGTGCTTGTCTGCCACAAGAAGCTCATATTTCTTAATGAAATTAAAAGCCAAGCTAATATTAGGAATCATTAGGAAACGAGTTGACGGTAATAGAAATACCATATTTCCTCTTTATAAATCCATAGTATACTCACATCTTGAATATTTCGTGCAGATCTGATTGTCCCATCTCAAAAAAGATATGTTAGAATTGGAAAAGGTACAAAAAGGTGCAACAAAAACTGCTGCCATATGATAAGAAATTGGAAAGACTGTGACTTTTCAACTTGGAAAGGAGATTGATTGGCTATTCCTTTTTAAAAAATTATGCCACACACAATCCAGAATATGTGGTGTTCATCTGTGTGAAGATAAAATTTAAATCTGACCACACCCATCTTGTGTTGTTGCTCTTAATTAGGATACATTTTTTTTTGGCATCAAGTTTTGGAGGAAGAAGTAACTTTTTAGCCCCCACACTTTTTTCAATGTTTGTCCTCCTTTACCTGTCTTGTGCAGATTGTCTTGTATTGCAAACACACAGAAATCCCTTACATGAAAGCATTGTTTTTGTGTAAATTGAATGAAAGTTTCATAGCAAAAATTTGTATATTACATGAACCTTTGAAACTGGCAGGACATAAAAAAGAGTTATCTTATTATTGATCTAGGAAACCGCTCAAATTTAAATGACAAACATTATTTTAATGAATTCCTCATTCAAATAGTGAAGGTTTTTTGCAAAATCTTCTTCTGTGATCTTTTAAAAAACATGAATAGCTGTAGCTAGCTATTGTTCAGATATAAAGATCTGAGAACTGAAATTAAATAAAAACCCCTCCTTCCTCAAAAAGGGCACAGCGTTCAAAAGTGAAAAATCCGTGTTCAATAAAAATAAAGTTGATGGCCTGGTATCATTCTTTTTTATAGACTTGATTCAGGTATGAATAAACAAGTTCAGTAGTAGTAATGAATTCTTAATATAAAATAATATGATTTTTTTTGTGTGTTTTTAAAAAAGAAAATGTTGTATTTAGAACTGAATTACCTCATTAACACAGCCTGGGATAATTTGTACATCACATGGGATATTATCATTTTTGGTTTTTAATGTGTGATTGTCTCTTGCTTGTAGCAAAGCCAGAAAACAAAGGATGTCACAGAAGATTTGGAAGTAGCCATACTAAAAACATGCCAGTGTATGAATGAACTCAAAAGAGAAGTAAGCACATTTTATATACACACAATCTGAATGAGATTTTTAGTCTCCATTATTTTCACACCCGTAATACAAAACAAGGCCTTAATTCTGCAAAGCCATAAACATTAGTTTAGCATTACCTGCTCTGAATAGTTCCGCTTACTCCATTAAATATTTTGATAGTCTTAACTTTTATGACTGTAGGTCAGATGTCCCCAAACTGTGAGGCAGTGGCCTGAGTCAGCCTCCGTGGGGGACAGGAGGAAGCATCACCCAACCCTGTTCTGTCCCCGTGTCCACTCCATCTGGCCACCGCCTGCACCCCATACAGTGCCAGCCCCACCCCAGCTCCTGGACCAACTCTGGCTTTGGCCCCAGTGCTGGCCCTATCCACTGCAGCTCCTCGGGGGGCCCACAAACCAGGTAAAGGCTGGTGTCACCCCAAAAGTTTGGAGACCACTGCTGTAGGGTAGTATCATAGAGCCCTATCCTACAGTAACTCTGGTGAACTGAAATCAGTGGGACACTTCTAGTAGTTAGGACTACTCGTGTAAGTAGGTGTTTGTTGCAGGATCTAATCTATAGTGAATTTTCCAAATATAGGCCCTCTGCTGCTATAGAAGTCCATTAAAAACTTCTTCAAAGTAACTTACAGATACTTCTCTCATTCTCTACATACCTGCCTGCTTCTACAGCAAATGAGGCATTGGGTTGTTCTGGTCAATACTGTGACTTACTCTCTGACTACCATCCATCCTGTGCACTGAATTAAGGGCTCCTGTGTAAAAGATGTTAATTGCATGGACACATGCTATCTCACAGGGGCCGGAATTAGTTTGCACAGGAAGAGTGTGACTTCATAATCTTAAATAACTTTCTTATAATGTATTTTTTTTAAATATAATTTCCATTGTTGATCTTAAAAGAGAACAAGATTAAAACCAAAGTTTTCATCCAAATGGAACGTGATGCATTGTCAGAGTCTGAACCCTGAACCTTTCAACATGGCAACACAGGCTTCTACCACTTAAGCTTGAGGACTTACTACATTAATTGGCAGCAGTAGAACAGTTATCCTTTGTAAGCCAACCACTACTGTATATAATACACTTACCCAGTGGGTTACCTGTTCATGGAAGCCCTGTTTTATTGACAGCATAGCCAAGTTCAAAGATATGGCATATTATTTGAGAGACAATGGAACTAACTGGGTGCGATTGGGTTTGACATATTTGTTCTGAATTCCCAGCTTTTGTAACCTGTCAGTGGGGTATGAAGCGTTGCTTAATAAAGCATTTCTGAAGGATATAGAACTATTAACACCGCCCAGTAAAAGGGAGTCTAAACTCACGTTCTCTTGGTTCCCAGCTGTTTGTGCTCCAGGGTTTCTTATGCACCTGTGAAGTGGGAGGTTAGTCCTCTGGAGTCAGGCTCTGGGTCCTAAGTTTGGCTGAGGGGTCTGACCTGCCATGCTCTCTTCTATTTCCTGCCTCTGTAAGCTTATCCATCAGTGTCCAGGCTATCTGTGCTTTTGTGGGTTCCAGTTAGCGTGTACTGCTTAGTACAGCAATAGCGCGGGGGTCTCTAGCCCTGAACTGTCTAGATATTATGGCATGCTGCCAAAATTCCACTGAACAAAGCAAGCCAGAAGTGGGAAATGGTGATTTTTATAATACCTTATAAACCAGCCAATTTTAAATAGAATTACACGAGGCCAGCAAAAGGCATGTTCTTTGCCCCAAATCAATTCTCTATTGAGTTTATAAACCTGTCTTTAAACAATGTAGGTAATATAGCTTCTTTAGAAAAGGATCACAAGAATCTTTCAGAATGAAAAGTGTTAAGCAACCTAAATGTAGGGATTGCTGCCAGTTCTTCCTGTAATGTAAACAAGATATTTACAAGAATCACTTCATTAACCACTGCAATGCACCCAGCTCTGAGCTGAAACATGCAAACATTTAGCAACACAGGGCAACATTACATAACAGTTTACAGTGAGAAATTAAGAATACTACAGCTGATTGAAAACACAACAGAAATTTTCGAATGCAGAAGGACGGCATTAATTTTATGTGAAGGTGCTAAAAAGGCAAAAGTAAAAAATTGACTTCTACTTTAACCAATAAGTAACATTTGCACATGTACTTTTTACTTCATTCTAATAATAAAAATGTAGGAAATGTATCTGAGAGGATTGTTCCTGGAATTATTATTCCAGTTAATTTGCAATTACATATTTAGATTTCTTTTGTGGTTATTCAAGCATTTTATTTGTAATATTCAACAGATTTATATAATGAAGATTGAAATATCACTGTGATAAATAAGGAAAATGATAAACTCATATATTCAGGCTTCTGATCAAATTTCATAGAATCATAGAATCATAGAACCATAGGGTTGGAAGGGACCTCACGAGGTCATCTAGTCCAACCCCCTGCTAAAAAGCAGGACCACTCCCCCTAAATTATCCCAGCCAGAGTTTTGTCTAACCGAGCCTTAAAAATCTCCAAAGATGAAGATTCTACCACCTCCCTAGATAGCCCATTCCAATGCTTCACCACCCTCCTAGTGAGAAAGTTTTTCCTAATATCCAACCTTGACCTCCCCAGCTGTAATTTGAAACCATTGCTCCTTGTTCTGTCCTCTGTTACCCTCGAGAACAGCCTAGCTCCCTCCTCTTTGGAGCAACCCTTCAAGTAGTTGAAGGTTGCTATCAAATCTCCCCTCAGTCTTCTCTTCTGTAGACTAAATAAGCCTAGTTCCTTCAGTCTCTCCTCATAAGTCATGTGCCCCAGCCCCCTAATCATTTTTGTTGCCCTCCGCTGGACTCTTTCTAATTTGTCCACATCCTTTCTGTAGTGGGGAGCCCAAAACTGGACACAGTACTCCAGATGCGGCCTGACCAGTGTCGAATAGAGGGGAATTATCACATCCCTCGATCTGCTGGCAATACTCCTACTGATGCAGCCTAATATGCCATTGGCCTTTTTGGCAACAAGGGCACACTGTTGGCTCATATTCATCTTCCCGTCCACCATAACTCCCAGGTCCTTTTCTACAGCGCTGCTACTTAGCTGATCGGTCCCCAGCCTGTAGCAGTGCATGGGATTTTTCCGTCCTAAGTGCAGGACTTTGCACTTGTCTTTGTTGAACCTCATGAGGTTTCTTTCGGCCCAGTGTTCCAATTTGTCCAAGTCTCTCTGGATCCTGTCCCTGCCCTCCAGAGTATCTACCATTCCCCCTAACTTGGTGTCATCCGCAAACTTACTAAGCACGCAGTCTATTCCATCATCAAGATCATTAATGAAGATGTTGAATAGAACCGGCCCCAGGACCGATCCCTGGGGCACTCCACTCGTTACCGGTTGCCAACCAGACATCGAGCCATTGATTCCTACCCGCTGAGCCCGTTGATCTAACCAGTTTTCGATCCACCTTACGGTCCACTCATCCAACCCATACTTCCTTAACTTGCCAACGAGAATGCTGTGGGAAACCGTATCAAAAGCCTTGCTAAAGTCAAGGTATATCACGTCAACGGCTCTTCCCGCATCCACAAATTCAGTCATCTCATCATAGAAGGAAATCAGGTTGGTCAGGCACGATTTGCCCTTGGTGAATCCATGTTGACTGTTCCTGATCACTCTATTTTCCTCCAAGTGTTTCAGGATGGATTCCTTGAGGACCTGCTCCATGATTTTCCCAGGGATTGAGGTGAGGCTGACCGGTCTGTAGTTCCCCGGATCCTCCTTTTTCCCTTTCTTAAAGATAGGTACTATATTTGCCTTTTTCCAATCCTCCGGGACCACCCCCGTTCGCCACGAGTTCTCAAAGATAATGGCCAGCGGCTCTGCAATCACTTCCCCCAACTCCCTCAGCACCCTCGGATGCAGTTCATCCGGCCCCATGGACTTGTGCACATCCAATTTCATTAAGTGTTCCCTAACCTGACTTTCCATCACCGAGGGCCACTCTCCTCTCCAGTCCGCGTTACCCCGTGTAGTAGCCTGGGAGCTGGCCCGCCCTGTGAAGACTGAAGTAAAAAAAGCATTGAGTACTTCAGCCTTTTCCGCATCATCCTCCACGAGGATGCCTGCCCCATTCAGTAAGGGACCTACACCACCTCTGATCCTTTTCTTGTTGCTGATATACTTATAGAACCCCTTTCTGTTATCCTTCACATCTCTTGCTAGCTGCAACTCCAATTGTCCTTTGGCCTTTCTGATTTGATCCCTGCAGTCCCGAGCAATATCTTTATACGCCTCCCTTGTCATCTGTCCAAGCTTCCACTTCTTGTAAGCTTCCCTTTTATGTTTCAGCTCCCCGCAGAGTTCCCTGCTAAGCCACGCTGGTCGCCGTCCACATTTGCTGTTCTTTCTGCACATCGGAATGTTATCTTCCTGTGCCTTTAACAGGGTTTCTTTAAAATACAGCCAGCTGTCTTGGACACCTTTCCCCTTCAGATCAGCTTCCCATGGGACCCTGCCCATCAGCTCCCTAAGGGAGCCAAAATCTGCTTTTCTGAAGTCCAGGGTGTGTGTTCTGCTTCTTTCCTTCCTTCCATTGATCAGGATCCTGAACTCTACCATCTCATGGTCGCTGCTGCCCAGGTTGCCATTTACTTCTACTTCCCCAATTAATTCTTCTCTGTTTGTGAGCAATAGGTCTAGAGGTGCAAGGCCCCTAGTTGGTTCCTCCAGCATTTGTACTAGGAAGTTGTCTTCAATACTCTCCAAAAACTTCCTGGATCGCCTGTGCACTGCTGTATTATCTTCCCAGCAGACATCAGGATAATTGAAGTCCCCCATAAGAACCAGGGCCTGCGACGATCTGGAAACTTCTGTTAGTTGTCCATAGAACGCCTCATCCACCTCCTCTTTCTGGTCTGGCGGTCTGTAGCAGACACCCACCATAACATCCCCCTTGTTGCATTCTCTCCTAAACTTAACCCACAGACTTTCAACCATCTTGTTTCCACTTTCATAGTGGAGCTCCGAGCAGTCATACAGCTCTTTTACATATAAAGCTACTCCTCCCCCCCTTTTTCCTTGCCTGTCCTTCCTGAACAATTTATATCCATCCATGGCAGTGCTCCAGTCATGCAAGTTATCCCACCACGTTTCTGTTATTCCAATTATATCATAGTTCCTTGTCTGTGCCAGTACTACCAATTCTTCCTGCTTGTTTCCCAGGCTCCTCGCATTTGTGTACAGGCACCTAAGATACCGGGCCCATTGCCCTACTTTGCCCTGTCGATTCTCCCTCCTGTCGCATCTTCCCCCTTGCAATTTCTCCCGGTGTCCTCCTTCCCCACTCGCCTGAGGTATTATGACTTTATCAAGAAATAAACAATTATTTGACCCCAGCCCCCAGTTCCAACTACCCTCTCTTTTATTCCTGCTGTTACAGCCCCAGCATCCCCCAAGTTCCATCCCTTCCCCCAGGTTTCCCTCAGTTTCACTTACCTGTGGGTCTTGGTCATCTTCCCCCTTCGGACCTAGTTTAAAGCCCTCCTTACCAGGTTAGCCAGTCTGCTTCCAAATATGCTCTTTCCCTTCCTGGATAGGTGGAGTCCATCTCTGCCTAGCAGTCCTTCTTCCTGAAACAGCACCCCATGGTCGAGGAAGCCAAAGCCCTCCTGGTAACACCATCTCCGCAGCCAGGCATTCACCTCCAGGATGCATCTGTCTCTGCTCGGGCCCCTACCCTTGACCGGAAGGATCGAGGAGAACACCACCTGTGCACCGAACTCCTTCACCCGTGCTCCCAGAGCCCTGTAGTCACCTTTGATCTGCAGAGGGTCACCTCTCGCAGTATCATTGGTTCCCACATGGATGAGTAGCATGGGGTAGTAGTCAGAGGGACGGATGATTCTCGACAATCCCTCCGTAACGTCTCGGATACGGGCGCCTGGCAGGCAGCATACCTCCCGAGAAGCCTTATCTGGGCGACAGATGGGTGCCTCCGTCCGCCTCAGAAGAGAGTCCCCAACCACCACAACCCGACGTTTTCTCCTGGGTGTGATGGTTGTGATCCTCCCAACCTCGGGGGTGCACGGCTTCTCCTCTTCCATATCATCTCCCGTCTGTAGTGCTGCGTAGCGGTTCTTTACCACAACGGAGGGTGGGATGGGAGCAGGGGTGGAGCACTGTCTGCTGCCAGAAGTAACCAGCTGCCAGTGTCCACCCTTTGCTTGAGCCCTCCCATCCTTCTCCGAGGGTGTGGCAGCAGTCCTTTGCCTCTGGATAGTTTCCTCATCCTTGCATGTTTCCTCATGGATGCTATCCAGGAACTTCTCCAGGGCATGGATACTCCTGAGCCTGGCCACCTCCTCCTGTAACTCCCCCACCTGCTTCCTGAGAGATTCCACCAGGAGACACCTGTCACATTGAATGATCTCCCCAGCCTGACCATCTGAGAGTGGGAAATGCAGGCCACAGTCCTTGCAAGTCCACGCCAGGATCTGGGTAGAGATATCCATGGTCAGTATGTCTGTCTGGATACAGGCGCAGGTGGAGGAGACAGTAGCAGTGCTGGCACAAGCAGTGCGGGTCCTCTTCACCATAGTAGCTACACAAACCACAAACTTCACACAAACTCCCTCGCAAACTCCCCTGTTTGCAGTCCCTGGTCGCAAGCTCCCCCTGGTCGCTCAGCCACTGGCTTTTAAGGCCTTCTCTGCCTGGGTCAGCCCTTGCCCCTCGTTAAGCACACAGGGGAAGGGTGATCACAAGGCTGATTGAGCTGAGCAGGGCTGAGCAGAGAACAATGGTACAAACAGCCCCCAGACAATCACACAATCACAATCCCAACTCACACAGTAACTGACAATTCACAGAAATCACCTGTGGGAAAAAAAGACACAAGCACAAGCACACACAGTCAGCAATTCACTCTCTCCCTTGCTTCTTCAGCAAGGGGATCTCCTTCGCCTCCTTCTCAGGGCTTCTCCTTCTCCTTCCCTCGCAAACTCCCCTGTTTGCAGTCCCTGTTCGAATTTAGTATCTACATTTAGATAATGTAGCCTCAGGCTGTATTATCTCTTCCATACAAATCCCGCCTTTTCCCTCAACCTCTTTACAAATTGGCCTCAAGGACAACTGCAGTATTGCCAACTCCAGAAGTTAAATCATGGTTCAGGCCCCCAGAAGTCGATATTGGGTTAAAATTTAAATTAAATTCTTGTCTTTGCCCATTGGTTTCTGAGCCTCTAGGATGCTCTTTTGTCAGTCATGAGGGCTAGAAACTTTTTGGTTTTGTTGAAATATGAGATTTGTAGGAACTCTCCTGAGTCCAACAACTTGGGCTTTAAAAAGCCCAGATATTGCAGGATTCACAGTAAAACCATGAGAGTTGACAACACTGTCCTATGGCCAGGAGTGTCTGTATTATAGTATGACACCAATGGATCCTTTTCTTGGAGAAAGAGGGTTATTTGGGGCCACAGCTGGTGCAGAACTGTAGGTCCTCTTTGTAGATGGCCTTGGCTTCCCATAGATCCCCAGGTAGCTACAGGTGGGCCCTATGACATATTGTGGCATCTGTCGCTGCTTCTGGAATTATATGAAAAAATGTTTGTGGGATTTCCTCCTCGGAGCCCCACTCCTGTGGCTTCTTTTCCCCACTGTGGAAGAGGGTGATGTGGGTTGTTTGTTTGTTTTTTGTCTTAAATGAGATCACAACTGGGTCACATTTTCAAACTTTTCTTTGTGACATTAAGGGAGACCTTCTTTTCTTAAAGCTGAGATTCCGATACCCTGTGACTTCAGGTGCTGGGATACTAGAAACTGTCTATAGAGTCTGTGCCTTAATCGACTCTACCTGTGTACCTGCAGTACACAATGGAAAAGGCCTTTCACTGTCAGTAGGTTATATATTGGGATTGGGCAAGAAGAGGGACCACTGATCCATATTAATACAGAGCTGGTGGCCCCAATACCTCATGGAGCTGGTATGGAGGGGGGCCTATTCCAGTGTAATAAGGGGAATTTCATGCAATATCCTTATACCTTCACCAACCCCAAATACCTTGCTGTTTCCCCCAAAAAGCTTGAATATCCAGATTTTTTGAAGGTGGAGTGCATTTCATTCTATATATAAGTAGAAGTTGCAAAATAAGGCTCCTAATGGACAAATCATTCTTTGTGGACTTCCTCTGAACTTATTAACAGTAAGCTCTTTTGGTGTTTTGTGTTTTGTTTTGTTTACCAGCTTCTTGGTCATCTTCTGAATTTTACTATCGCTAAAGTTTGTTTTTTTAATTGTGGATTAGATTCAAATGTCTTACTTTTCTTTCAAAGATTATTTTTTCATTTCCTTACCGCTACTGAAGCTTCACCATGCAGCCACATCGTTGACAGCAGACCTGCTAAGGTACCATGCAGACCACGTGGTTTTGAAGGCCTTAAAAATGACAGGAGTAGAAGGAAATCTCGAAGCGGTAGCAGAATATTCTTGCAAGCTATCAGAGCAGAAAGAGCAGCTTGTTGAGGTGAGTTGACAATTCTGTTTTCAAATACATTTAATGTAAAAAGTGCTGAAAACTAACTAAATAAACTGTTCCTCAAGTATCCTTCATGTTTTAACTTCTAGGATGTACCTCTGGGACGACTGGACTCCTTATTCACCAAACATTTGGGTCCACTGTTATAGAATGGAATCCAAAGCCCTATTTGTAGAGTCCTGTGCGAATACAAAAATGTGGATCTAGATCCAATCTGCATCTGCCCAATGTCAGTCTCTATCTGATCCACAATCCACATACCATGTTTTATGTGTATCCACAACCAAGCTTGGGCTCACAGTCAGCATTTTAGCCTTTCATTGGTGCATTTTCCACATGGGTCCCTCCCACTTTTTCCTTTTCTTGTTTGTGGTGTGTGCACTGTGCTGTCAATCAGATTTCCTTGCCCACCAATGAAATCTCTGATTGACAGCATGGCGTGCAAACCAGAAACAAGAAAAGGAAGAAGTGGGCAGGGAAGGCATGGGAAATAAGCCAATCAAAGGCCAGCATGCTGACTGACAGTGAGTGGTGACTCTCCAAGCCCTAGCCTGATGTGACTAAGACTTTGATTGGCTGGCAGACCATGATCAAGGCTGAGCTGGGATTGGCTGGAGCACTTCCTTGTTTCCCCCGTGTGCTGCTGACCTGGATGATAGCAGCAGCTGCAGCAATCAATCGCACCCTGGGAAGATAAAAATAGAATCTGCATCCAAGGGCCAATCCACAACAGTGGGGCTACGGATATCTGCACTCGTGCCCGCAGTTGCGAATACCCATGGATCTTCCTATTTGCACAATTCCTTCTGCTGCATGCTGTGACACAGGAACCTCACTGCTTGATTGACAGTGCCTCCAACCCCAGCACCAACAGAGCTGGTGAGCAAGCCAAGGCCAGCTCTGGCACAGATGGTGGCACCATTGACTCCAGCACCGATACCGTCGATTCCGGCACCTTCTTCCACACAGGAGATCCTGGAGGAGGACCTGAAAGTCCCCTCCACCCTGGACACATTTGAGGCCGCAAGGGAGCTGATTGCGGAGACAGATCTGTCAACCCGGCCCTGGTTGCCAAGGGGCAAACCGACACCCCTGCCTAGACTGAGGCCCTGCTCAACACAGAGTCATGGCACCATGGGGTACAGCATCACCCTGGTCCCCCCAAAAGGAGCAACTGTCTTCAGAGTCAGAAGATCTCCGAAAGAAGCAGGCCTCAGCGTAGCTTCCGCCAGTGGCAGGTGCCAGAATGGTCCTTCTGGATGCCCTTGGCATATCACCAAGCTCAAGGGGACTGATGATGCTGATCCTATTTGACGGCATCAAGGTCACGATCCTGTCCAACCCACTTGGTGAGTGTCCCACCAGACAATGGATCCAACGCCGCAGAGGGAGTGGACGAGAGTGGAGGGCTCAGCATGGGAGCGAGATACAACACCATGCACCCCACCCGGCCCCCACCTAACTCCAGGCCACGGCACCACAGAAAACTTTGTCGTTGTTTTCACTGGACGAGGTAGTATCGGGGGCGACTCCTGCATCCCTGCCCGACAATACCAAGCAGCATCAGGAGTTGCACAGGGTGGCCCGGAATATGGGTTTGCAGGCAGAGGAGGTGTCCCAGGAAGTAGATCCCATGGTGGACATTTTGGTTCTGGTGGGTCCTTCCAGGGAGGCCCTCCCGTTGATAACTATTAAGCAGTGCACCACCACATTCTGGCAGAGCTCAGCTTCCCTCCCCCCTACAGCGAATAGGATAGAGAGGAAATACTTTTTACCCTCACAAGGGTATGAACATTTTTATACACACCCTGTGCTGGGATCGTTGGTGGTGGATGCAGCTAATGAGCGTGAGCGCCAAGGACATCAAGGCGTGAACCGAAAGGCCAAGGATGCTAAGAAGCTGGAACTCTTTGGTAGGAAGTCATACTGCTCGGGGGGGCTCCAGCTTCGGATCGCGAACTGGCAAATGATCCTCAGCCACTATGCTTTCAACTCCTGGTCGGCTGTGGAAGAATTCCAGGACTTGTTGGACCAGGAGTCCTGGGGGATGTTCTCAGCCATGATTAAAGAGGGGAAGGTGGTGTCCCGGGCCCTACTTCAATCTGCCCTGGACTCGGCCAATGCAGCAGCCCATGTGATGGCCTCAGGGTGGCCATGAGGAGAAGTTCATGGCTCCAAGTGTCAGGGCTACTTCAAGAAGTCCAGACTACAGTCCAGGACCTCCCCTTCGAAGGTCCGGACTTGTTCTCCTCGAAGATAGATTTTTCACCTGCAGACCCTAAAGGACTCCAGGGTCATCCTTAAATCTCTGGGCCTTCACACAACAGTGCTGCAGAGGAAGCAGTTTAAGCCCCAGCCCATGGCTGCGCCATACCGCCAGAGGCAAGACTATAGTAGGAGGGGCAACTGCAACGGCTGGAGATCGGACCACTCCTCAGGTCGCTCACAGGACCGCTCGCACCCGTCAACCGTGCCCAAGAAACAATTTTGAGGGTTCACTCGAGAGCGGCACATGAATCAGAAACCCAGATACAAACCAACCCTTGTTTTCCAACCTCCTTTCCTGTTTTTACCCTGCGTGGTGCAGAGTGACCTCAGACCTCCACACACCTGACAATTTCTACTGAGAAGAGCCACTGTACAGCCCCACTTCATTCTCCACTCTGTGTGATAAATGAGTCAGGGTCCTGTAGAAAAATCTGTACTCGAGCAATTTAAAACTGTTTCATAATGTATACCCACCAAGATGTGGAATTAAGGTTGCACAGCCAACATAAATTCTGGATATTTTAATTTTCACAGTTAGACTTTGCAACCTATATAATGTTCTTTAATGTTAAATATGGAATAAAAATTGTTTACAACCATAACAGCCACCTCCCATCATGCATTATCAGTAGAGTCAGAACCTTGAGTCTTGAGCACTGCAGTGCATATTGAGTTACAGGACTTAACTACGTTCCTTGCTGGAATTATGACCCAATAATTTGTACATGTTTGGTACTCCAGATGCAATTTTTGAAAAAATATTGTACCTGATAGGTCTGTATTTTTTCTCAACAATGAAAAGAAAATGTGTACTCTTCTTTAATATATATTACTTATGATCATCATTTTTCTAACTATATTAATGTTTTTCTTAGACATGTCGTTTGCTGAGGCATGTTTCTGGAACAGAGCCACTTGAAATTACTTGCATACATGCAGAAGACACCTTTCAGGTCACTGGCCCACAGGTACGCTTACCATTCATTTGATCACATTTTAAGAAGAATTTTGCAAAATGAACATACACTAAAGATAAAAGTTCAACATATGCTCTTGGAGGCATGCCAGTTCAGTTTACAGAGAAACATATTAATAGTAGTACAACCGGGAGGAGATGTAAATATTTTTCTTGAGAGCTGTTGAAGTTAGATCCTCTGGTACATCTAAAATGCCCAGAGCACTAATCAAAAAGAGTGTGCAAAGATGGCATAATGCTCCCATTTAACCTGTCTACTTTTCCAGTATGTGTTGTAGCTTCAAGGCTGTTTTAAGTTATGTTGGCGTATACCAGCTACTTGGGGCTGAATACGTCACCCAAGACAGATGTAAAGTAGGTGTTATCCTCACATGGTCTGCTTTTCAGTGACCTTGCACCCCTCTTCCCACCATGCCAGCAGCAAGAAGATTGTGAGGTTTGAGCCCCTGTGGGATCACTAGGATTATTCTCCAGGGGTCGTTGGCTTGGGTGTTGAGGCCAAGGTATCCCAGCAGTGCATTACAAAGTGTCTACAACCTACCCACAGATCTGACCAGTTAGTGTCTTACTTATGCAGGCAGTTTTCACCCCTGTGCAGTCGACCAATATAAAGCTTATGAAGTATTTAATTTCTGTTTTGAGAGTTCAGATAGGACTTCTTTTGCATAAAGGCCTTCATTGGCCCTTTGTGCAGGGATGGATTTCAACCATGAAAAGTAACACCTGCATGCTTACCCAAATATAAAATTATACCTGTTTAAAATGTATTTTACAGACTAATGAATTTGCCTAATCATCTGTAAAGACCTGTAGATTAATTCTCTTTATAGTTATCAAAAAAATATACGCACAGATAACTGTATGTATTCTTACGGAGAACAATAAATGCACCAAGTACTGCATAGCAATAGTGCACCTAACTCTGCATTCACTGTGTATTTATCTACATGCTTGCTTGCAGATACCCATGTAAAATACAAATAGTTTTTTAAAGTACTAAGTATTTATTATTAGTCATTAATTATATTAGGGAGGCAATTGGACCAACTGCTGTTGGTGAGAGATGAGTTTTCAAGATTATATGTTAACTACTTATGCTAAACAATCTGTTCTTTCAGTAGATGCAGCTGTTGTTCCATTTAGGCGTGTGCATACGCAGTGCACTGAAGCCAGAGCATTTTGCCTAGTAGTACCTGTAGAGTAGGAACACACCTTGTGGCCATAGCCCCTCCCCCGGCTGTATGAGGCAGTGTTGCCCTGGCTCCGCCTTGGTTCCTTCTTACCATCATGTCTAGAGTTAGACCTTGTGTGATTCCTAACCTCACAACCTCTCTATTTCTTAGTGACTTTTCTAGTTGTATATAGTTAATTAGTAATTAATATATAACTAAATTAATACCTGCCCCGGCTCTCAGCAGTGCAATTCCACGCCCCTCCCCCCACCCCGCTGGCAGCAGCAGGGCCACTGTGGCTGTGAGCCACAAAATCCCTGCCATTCACAGTGGCTTGGAACCATCCCCCACCCCCAGCAGTAAGAGTCTTAAACGGGCTCCTTCTCCTTCGAGACGTGTCTCTGTGGATGCTCCACCATGGTGTTGACGCATCTTCGCGGCTCAGATCAGAGTCTCCTAAAGCAGTGCTCATCCGGGCTGTGCGCGCGGTGACAGGCTGTCTCATGCTGTCGTTGGCGCCTTGTCAGAGCATGCACAGCCCGACCCCCCTCAGTTGTCTCTTCACCGTCTGCGGCGATGGACGGAGTTCTCTCCTCTCTCTCTCTTGCTCTCGCTGACTTACCTCAGCCACCTCAAATTCTTTCCCTTTATTTAAAAACCTATTTCTATTATAATTATTATTATTTTCTTTTTCTTTTTCCTTTCCAAAAAAAAAAAGAAAAGCACAACAGAGGAAAAAAGCCGGTGGCGGCCACGGCAATGCCAGGCTTCCCCGGCTTCACACGTTGCAAGTCCTGTCAGGACGCCATCCCCGCATCCAACGGGCACTCCACTTGTATCAAATGCCTGGGTGAAGGGCACATTGCCCAAAAGTACCCCCACTGTCAGAATTTGAGCTCTAGAGCCCGTAAGGACAGGGACCTCCGCTTGAAACTGTTACTAGTGGAGAGGTCCCTTCATCCGGCATCTGACCCAGGGCAGCCAGCCCCCTTTAAATCTCACAACTCTACCGAAAGGTCTTTGACCCCCCCCCTCATTCGGGGTCAAGACGGACAACTTCTTCCTCACCTGCCCCTAAGCCGAGTAGCAATGAGGCTCCTAGTTCCTCAACTACAATGGCAGCAAAAGCCCAGAAAAGGTCTGCCTCCACGATTTCGGACCACAGGGCGAACATGAAGCAGTCTGAGGGCTCCAATCTGAAAGTGCCGAAAGCAACAGACTCGGCACCGGCTACAACATTGAAAACCCCCGCACCGGGACAATCAACAGAATCGGCATCTACACAGCAGCCGCCTCTAACTAATGCACCGGCTCCTTCAAACTCTGCGCCTTCTACTAATCCGCCGGCTCCGAACACCATGGCGGCACCAACACCTGTTCACCTGGACGTTGCAAATTTTTCAGCACCAGATCCTTTTCAAAATCAAATGGCTCCCAGGAAACACTTGGAAAAGAGAAAGCACTGTAGCACTGCAGCAATTAGCCGGTCATTACCACCTCCTTGGGCTATTTATGCAAGGAACAGATCCCGAGCTGCTCCTCCTGGATCCGACTCACCTTTATCAAATTCAGATAATGATCTCATAGGAGAAGGGGATTTCAATCACGAAGCATATACCATGCCGCTACCAATGAGGGCACGTGATTACCAACTAATGCCTCCACACCACTGGTATCCACCGCCCTGGTATGCCATGCCGCCTCCCCACCAGTATCATTTGCCACACTGGGACACTTGGTCGCAATATTCTTCGCAACCGTCTATATCTAAGATTCAAACCATCATCCAAACCCCAACCATCAGTGCCCGTCGATCAGGACGCTGAGGACGAAGCTGAAACGGCTGACCTAGAACCACAAACGCCACCTCATCACCAGACTCAGACAGGCGATAATACATCATCGTCTCCACCCAACTGGGATGATTCTAGGCAGTTCCAGGAACTATTCCGTCGGGTAAATAGATTCACTGGAAATCCCGGTGCAAGAAGACTAAGGTACTGATCATGAACTCCTGAGAATCTTGCAATCCCTGAAGAAGGTTTGGTATGTGATTCCTATGAACGATGCCATCATCGATCCAGCAAATGACATCTGGCAACCTCCTGCCTCCATTCCGGCCACATCCAGGAAAATGGACAGAAAATATTTTGTACCAAATAAGGAGTAAGAGTATCTTTTCAACCACCTTCCACCAAACTCCTTAGTAGTTGAGGCCGCGAATAACCTCCATAAGCAACAATTTAATAGGACGACCCCACAAGATAAGAAGGATAAAAAGAGGGACCTTCTTGGCAGAAAGGTTTACACGTCAGCTACTCTCCAATTGAGAATAGCCAACTATTTAGCATTACTTTCAAATTACGACCACGATAACTATCTCAAACTGGCAGACTTTATTGAATTTATACCAAAAGACAAAAGACAGCACTTTCACTCAATTATTAAGGAGAGTCAGTTAATTTCCAAAACATTTCTTCAGGTAGCCCTAGATGCTGCCGATACAACAGCCCGCACAGTAGCCACAGGAATGATCTTACGAAGATGCTGCTGGCTCCATGTGGTGGATTTGCCCAAGCAACTGCAGGCGGTGATTGAAGACCCGCCGTTTTTAAAGAAAAAATTATTTTCAGACACCACTGACCAGATGATGCATGACTCCAAAGATTCTCGTGCCACCTTACGAGCCTTTGGGATTTATCCTCAAATAACTCGTCGTAAACCTTACAGATACCAGCCGTACAACACCAGGTATCAATATCAACCACAATCTAGACCACCATTCAAAAGGCAAAACCAGCTGCCACGTAATCGTCAGCACCTCAACGCTGCAGACAACCGTCCACTCAAACACCTACTAACCAACCCCCTTCATCGAAACCTCACTTTTGAGGTTAACGTCGAGGGCCAATACACCTCTCCCATAGAATCTATTTTGCCTCCACACCCGACCTTCACGGGCAGCCTCTATTCACACTACCACTCCTGATTAAATATCACTTCTGATAGATGGGTCCTAGAAACTATCTCTCAAAGGTACACATTATCATTTACATCTACTCCCCCACACCATTACCCCTCCCTGTTGCTATTCAGGGACACAACTCACGTACAGTTATTGGAACAGGAAGTACAAAATCTTCTTCATGCAGGAGCCATAGAGCTAGTACCCAAAAAGTTCCAAGGCAAGGGATTTTACGCTCCCTATTTCTTGACCCAGAAAAAAATCAGGTGGCTGGCGGCCAATTCTTGATTTAAGAGGCGTAAACAAGTTCATTAAATACCAAAAGTTTAAAATGGTTACCCTTTCCACCATTATCCCCTCTCTCGAATACGGGGATAATACGGTGATTGGTTTACGGCCCTCGACTTACAGGATGCCTACTTCCACGTCCCTATCCATCCTGCTCATAGAAAATACTTAAGATTTACATTTTCTAATACACATTACCAATATACAGTTCTCCCTCTTTCAAAATTAGGCCTCCTTATAAATCCAAAGAAGTCAGTTCTAACCCCAACTCAGAATATCCACTTCATAGGAGCACGCCTAGACTCCATACATGCGTGAGCTTTCCTACCAGATGAAAGAGTAAAATCAATAGTAGAGCTCACGAATATGCTTATTCACACACCCACAGCCACAGCAAGACAATGCATGCAATTACTGGGCCATATGGCCTCTACCACCTCTATAGTCAGAAACACAACACTCCACATGCGTCCACTCCAGCTCTGGTTTGCTACAGTAGACAGACCAAAATACCATCGAATGGACAAGACGGTTTATATACCCGCAGAAATAAAACGATCCATGGCCTGGTGGACAAATCCAGAAAACTTGACAAGTGGGATACCCTTCCTACAGCCATCCCCAACAATAACAATGACCACGGATGCTTCCCTCCTGGGATGGGGGGCACATATGCAAAACAATATCACCCAAGGCAAATGGCTGCCACATGAAACGACACTGCATATAAATATTTTAGAAATGCGAGCGGTGAGATATGCCTGCCAACACTTTCAAAAATCTCTAAAAGACCACCACGTCAGGATCTTCATCGACAACATGACAGCTATGTACTACATAAACAAGCAGGGCAGAGACTGATCCAAATACCTGTGTTTAGAATCAGTGAAACTGTGGACATGGTGCATAGCCAACGATATCACCATCTCTGCTTCCTACCTGCCTGGAAAACAAAACACTCTAGCGGACTTCCTCAGTCGCTCACGAAATGCCACGAATGGGAGCTACACTATTCTACGAAGTATATTCTGGCAATGGGGCTACCCTTCTATAGTCCTCTTTGCAACTCTGAACAACCGCAAATGCCCACATTATTGCTCGAGGGCAGGTATTGGCATGGGGTCCCTTGGAGATGCCTTTACGATCTCGGGCCGGAACATCTCCCATACGCCTTTCCTCCCATTCCTTTGATTCCCAGAACATTACAAAAAATAAGAGCAGAATCGGTGACAGTGATAAAGACCCTCCTCCAACGTGAGGGCTCGACTTCGGAATCACCCATGGTGGAGCATCCACGGGGACACGTCTCGAAGGAGAAAGAAAGATTACCCACTTGTTGTGGTAACTGGAGTTCTTCGAGATGACTGTCCCCATGGATGCTCCACCATCCACCCTCCTCCCCTCTCTCTTTTGGAGTGCACACTTCTTCCTGGCGTCTGACTGAGAGACAACTGAGGGGGGTTGGGCTGTGCGCGCGCTGACAAGGCGCCAATGACAGCACGAGACAGCCTGTCACCGCGCGCACAGCCCGGACGAGCACTGCTTTAGGAGACTCCGATCTGAGCTGCAAAGACGTGTCAACCCCACGGTGGAGCATCCACAGGGACAGTCATCTCGAAGAACTCCAGTTACCGCAACAGGTGGGTAACCTTCCTTTCATCTCCATCCTCTGATTTGAGAGCTGGTTTCTTTGTGGGACCGTAACATGGTCCAAATGGCTTTAATGGGAACTCCGTTCAAGCCGCTGGGATCTTGTCCCTTTCTGCTTTTGTGTTAGGAACTGCAGTCTTGGTGGCAATAACATCTGCAGAGTCTGAGTAGCAGGCACTCATGGCAGAACTTCTTTATGCACCATTCTCCAAGGACAAAATGACTTTATGACCACACCCAACATTTTTGATTAAAGTGACTTCTTGACTGCATTTGAACTTGGGGGGTATGTTTACCTGTGCTCTTTCCTAAGCTTCATTCATCTCTGAAGCAGCAGCATCTGTATACGTTAGATGTCAGGCAATGTCTAGCTTTTTATCCAGACAGGACTAAACGATCTCAAGTCTTGCCTTGCCTGTCTACGTCATATGCAGATCATATGAAAGGGAAGCGATCTCTTCACAGAGGCTCTCTAGAATGATAATATCCTGTGTCAAGACTGCGTATGACACAGCTTTGGTTACGCCTCCTCAGTGATGAGAGTTTGTTCTGTGAGAGCGCAAACGATGTCAATAGTGAGGCCTCAGTGACATCTCAGTCTTGGTTGGTACATGGTCACCCACCCGTACATTTACAAACCATTATGTTATCGCATCTTCAGGGTGGATCAAAGTTTTGCAGTCCTTTATTTATGAACATGGTCCTGATTTAAGTGGGATTATTTGCATATGTAAGGATTATTCAAATTGGTAATATTTTTCAGGGTATGAAACTAAAGTTAGCATGTCATGAAATACTTGTGTTCTTTTACTTCTTTCTTGTTTTCTAGTATACTAGAATCATTTGTCCATGCTAATTTTTTTTAAAAGTGTATTCATAAATACACTTAATATCAGAATGTTCCAGCTAAAGGCCTTAGAAATATAACTGGTCTTTGCTAAACAGATATAATATTTCTTAATGTTGCTATTGTTTCTTGTTTAGTCTGTGGAGGCATTTTCAAATTGGCATGAAACATTACATGAGAAGATTTTTTTAAAAACATTTGTTCTTATTGCATTTTCTTCAGATAATTTCTGCCGCAGAAACATTGACATTACATCCATCTAGTAAGATTGCAAAAGAAAATCTTGATGTGTTCTGTGAGGCTTGGGAGTCCCAGCTGAGTGACATGTCCCTGTTGTTGAGAGAAATCCATGATGTGTTTGAGGGAAGACGAGGTAAGAGTGGTGTTCATCATAACAGAAATGCATTCCAGGTATTTCACCTGTTTTGCTAAGCTGTGGTCTAGCAAATATGCTGTTTTTTGCATATGGATAAAAAATAAACATTCCTTTTTTTATATGACAACTTGCTATCTAAGTAATATTACATCACTTCACGACATTGGCTTTATAGAAACAATGGATGAGAGTATAATTATCAGATCTTCTAAATAAAATACAGAACATTTGATTTAAAAAACTAAGGTCTGGATCCGGTAAAAACATATACGTGTGCTTGGCACATGTTGTAAACCTTAGCATGAATGGGGCCTAAAAGCTGAAGGAATTACATGGTTTTCATATCCATCCATTGTTGTCATGACCTGATGTCCCTAAGTGATACCAATCAAAATTCTCTTAAATCATAAACAGAACATAATTTGAATTGTATGACAAGGATAGTTTCATCATAGGGATTTAGTATAATTAGTATTAGCATTTCCATTTTATTTTTGAAGTATAGTCTGAGGTTTTCAAATTTTTCCATTCTGATAGGCTTTACATTGTCTAATATTTCTGGAAAACAAATATTTATTTTAATTCTGTACTATCAGCTTGAATTCTATTCACTTCATAATATAGTGAATGTAGCTATTTGATTTTTGAACTGCTGTCCTTTCTCCTGGATGGGATCTCTGATGACTCCACACAATCTTGGGATGTTTTCTCTGGTTGGTAAGTTAATTGGTATTTGTACAAAATGTAGAATACAACCATGAAGGTTTGAAAAACAAATCTGTTTACTCTCATTTTAGCATCACTTCTAAATGGAATTATTTTTTGACTATTTAAGAAAATATCCTGGTGTTTGTTTTTATGTAATTTAAATTTTCTTCCAAAAGTTTGTCTTCTGTGCAGTTTGGCTATCGCTTTTGTGCGGTTAAATATTAATGTCGGGGTTGGCCAAAAGGTGGCTTGTGAGACACATACAACTCTTTTACTGTTAAAGTACAACTCAAGGAGCCCCCTGTGTCCCTCGCAATACTACGTCCTCTGTGTACCAATCTGGCATGGGGAGTTTAGAGCTTCTGCTCTGTGGCAGGGTAGGGGGCTACAGGATTTTGCTCAGCAGAGAGGAAGCTTTGGGGGGTCGGTATGTTTGGCAACCCCTGGTTTGTATCATTCTTCAAGTTACAATATAGAGGTACAATGTAACATGCAGTATATTTAGGCTTGGCAGAATTCTGGGCTTTTTAAAAATAATTTGAACAAGTAAAATTTCTGTTTATTTTTAAGTTCTTTTAAATTTTTTTACAGATTAAAACTTTCACAGTTATAGGAAATCATTGTGCGGAGGGGCCAAACAATAATTATTTAGTGACTGGAGACACTTTGAAGGTGGGGAACTTGCAGAAAGGTTGCGGAACAAGCTGTGCAGTGCAGTGGTGGCTGCTCCCCTGTCCCACCACATGGGCCCAGTGGCATCCTGGCTGGAGCCACTCCCAACTCCAAGCAGCATGGCACAGAGGCCACTCCCAGCCTCATTGCTTCCCTCTGCCCCTCTCCCACACGACGTGGCCCATTTGGAAAGATCATTAAATGGTTCATTTAGACCAGGGGTCGGCAACCTTTGCCAGTCCTGCCCACCACACCCACAGCAGGTACCAAGGACGGGGTCAGGGACTCCTTCTCTCTGCTGGTCTTGCAGCAGGGCTCCCTGTCCTCTTCTGGCTGCGCCCCCCAGCAGGGGGCAGGGCTAGCAGGTGACAGGAACCGTGACACACGCATGGCTTTTGTTTAATAAGATCCGCTTTACCCGTCAAGGCCTCATAGGAACTAAGCTTCATGATCTCCCTCTTTCAAAATTAGGCCTTCTTATAAATCCAAAGAAGTCAGTTCTAACCCCAACTCAGAATATCCACTTCATAGGAGCACGCCTAGACTCCATACATGCGTGAGCTTTCCTACCAGATGAAAGAGTAACATCAATAGTAGAGCTCACGAATATGCTTATTCACACACCCACAGCCACAGCAAGACAATGCATGCAATTACTGGGCCATATGGCCTCTACCACCTCTATAGTCAGAAACGCAACACTCCATATGCGTCCACTCCAGCTCTGGTTTGCTACAGTAGACAGACCAAAATA
>ML685756.1:29621306-29657868 GCA_007922175.1 Pelusios castaneus | reverse complement strand
TTCAAAGCGTCTGACGAAGTGGGATTTTCTCCCACGAAAGCTCATGCAATAAATAAATCTGTTAGTCTTTAAAAGTGCCACAGGACTCTGAGTCTTATGTAGGTTGAGGGTACTCATTACCTCACAGGATCAGACCCTAAATTGGAATTGCTAACTTTCTATGGTTAAGGGAATTTCATATTTCTTGATGAAACTACAAAAAATATAGCGTGGGTTAATTCCAATTGGCAAATGCAGGTCAATTGTGCTCTTGAAAAACCAAGTAGGAAAAGCATCTTTGTTACAGTGTGACTCTTTATGAAGAACACTTTTTAACTTTAAGGCTTAGGGTTAAATTTATAAATTATAACTGAAGACACCTTTGTAGGTATCAATGTCCAATACTTTTGAGGCCATTTATCAATGAAATCTAGACAGTTTAGGATTGGTTATGCTCCAATAACCCAACTTGCTTTCTTTAGTAAGAAAATGTGTTTTAAATTCTAGTGTATCAAATGTTAACTATATTTACTACAAGGTATGTAAAAAAGATGTTTGTTTTTAAGATGTTCGAAATGTACTGAATTCTTATGTATTTAGGAAATGGTTTCATGTTGCCTCATTGGGATGGGGCAAACAACTTATTTAGTGTTTGGCATATTAGAGCAGAACAGTGATGTTTTGCAGCAAAATATTTTCATGAAAATGAATGTGGATTCTGAAGTAGATTAGGAGATTTTCCTAGCACAGCCTGTTAGCTACAGTTACTTTTCCTGTATTCTTCCCTATGCAGTGACTACAAGCCATGTGGATTCTCTCTCTTTTCTCCTTAATTCAGAAACTCAAAGATTTTAAAATAATGTCATTTTGTATTGTCCCTCTAAAATATCTGAATTTGATATGGAGAGTATGGTAGAACTAGGATTTAAAAGCCTGGTAAAAACAAATCATTGCCCTTGAGTAAAGGACAACCAAAATGTTGTTGGCATATCTACTAAAGTAAGCATTTTCTAAGTAGTTGATTCGAAGTGTGTGCATCTCATCTGTGGATTGGATAAGCAACTGATTTTGCAATTGTTGCAATTAGGTGCAATTGATTTTACATTAGTGTTTATTAAAAATATCAGCAAGCTAGGCACTTTGCGAATTAAAATTTGGTAAGTGACATGGATTAAATAGGAAGCCTTCAATAAAAGGAGCCAAATTCAGCCTTGAGATAAAAAGATGCACCGCCGTTTATTTCAATGAAGTTATTCCAGTTTACATTTAGGTGAAATTTGGCTAATTTTTTTTACAGGGCTGCAAGGTAACTGGTCATGCACCTCATTGGAGAATTACTGGATTGGTCTACAGGACTATCCCTACAGTTGCTCTTTCAATTAGGGAGAGTTGGGCTCAGTCTGCTAGCTGTAGCTCCAGAATAGAGTGCCTTAGCCTACCATTGCAGTCAGTAGATGTCTTTCTCACTGATAGAAAAGGAGCAAGATAGCAAATTATTTTCCATTATTTGTCTCCCTCTGCTCTATGGTGTGCAAAGAAGAATCCCCTGATAGCTCCCTGTGCCTTGATCATCTTCAAAGCGTCTGACGAAGTGGGATTTTCTCCCACGAAAGCCCATGCGATAAATAAATCTGTTAGTCTTGAAAAGTGCCACTGGACTCTGTTGTCTTTCTACAATAGACTAACACGGCTACCCCTTTGGAATTTGATCTCCAGTGTGAAAAGTGGTAAAAGAGTATCCTCCCTTTCAGTGGTTCCTCCAGTCCTCCTTTCTCCATGTGATCAGAGAGCTGATTAGATGTTAGGCTATGTGTGGGAGGAGAGTGGTGAATTGGTGGACAAGGCACGCAAAGATAGTAATTTTGGAAGGGACAATAGAGATTGAAGGAGATGGGCGAAGACTGAGGGTAGCATTGAGATGGCATGTGATCGGAAAAGGAGAATGACACTAGGACAAGGGGAAAAGAGACTGGAGGAAACGGAGGGGAAAATAAGGATAGAACAGTTAGAAGGTAGAAAAGTAACAAGTAAGATGGAAGAAAAGAGGCGAGGTGAAATGTTAGAAATTGAAAGAGCAAAAATACATCAGTAGAAAAAGAAAGAGAAAAGGAATTAAAGAGAAAGAGAAAAAAGAATCAAGGTGTGGCGTATATTTTTTGATATTTTAATAGAAAGATGGATCCCAAAATGATTAAATACATGTAAATTATAAGTATTTTGTTTATATATATATGACATTCTTATTACTGATATAAAATCCATAAATAAATTGATGTTGGTGATTTCATTGTGGATAATTTATCTTGAATTGAATAATTTTACCATTGAAAGACATGATCTTGTATCTGGTGTCTTAAAAAAATTTGAGAATAATCTTCTCTGCACCTACCTTGGCAACAAAATGCACACAAAATTCTCACTCACAGGTCTTTGCCTTCCACCATCAGACAGACTGGGAACTCCTCTAGCTCTTAGCATTCTACCCCTCTCAGTTGCTGCCTCTTCCAACTACCAGTGCCCAATCCCTTCAAGAAAATTCATGCCTGTTTATTGAGTACAGTCAGCAAAGAAGCTCCTCACTTGAGTTGGTTTAGTTTCTGCTCTTCTGATGATTGCTGCTGTTCCCCGTACTTTTGTTTATGCTCCACTCCCACTCAGTTCCCTTGTTATGGAGGGGTGTGTATGTGCGTGCACAATAAGCTTCCATTTTAGTTTGGGTCTTGGTGCACTTGTGCGAATGCTGAGACAGTCTCAATGTGCCCATGTTCCATTTTCCTCTCATATCCAGGGCTTCTTGCTTCTCACGTTGAGATTTCGTGCGTTGCACCAAGGAGATTTTAGTATTTGACATTTTTGAACTCGGATCTTTGGTGTTACAGCACTTGAAGCCTCTGTGATGGTTTTCTTTCTTGGCTCTTTGTACCTGCTTTCCCCATATTGCTGTAGCCCTTTTAATCAGAAAGCTTGGCACAGTCCTGAGATGTCATTATTGAGAACATGGGCTAATTTATTTCATTCTTCGGTGCAGAACTTAGTCCACAAAGAAACGCCTGAGTGATTTTCTGTATTCTTTTGATCTGTTTAGACAGTGCCATCATGCCCACTTTACATCTGTTATGTGTAACTTGACTTCTCCTTGATGGAAGTGTGGTCTTGCAAAGAAAGCTGGCAGACTTGTAGTATAATTACCATGTTAATCAGCCACCACTTTTGGAAAGAATTTTAGTTATAGATGAAGGACTTTTCGATCATGTATTGAAGATGTAAAAGAAGGGTCAGCTATAAGAGTCTGGTACTTGCTCATCTTCCTTAACTTTCTAGCTATTAAGGCAATAGGCTGTGGATTCAGAAGGGGGGTCTCATTAGCCCAGTAAGTACTAAATTTAAGTCCCAGGTGGATATTTGTGTCTTTCACCAGAGGGAATATATTCATTTATAGTTCATTAGTAAAGCATTTCAACTACAAGATTGACCCTGCATCCTCTTGTTTTCTACTTCGGATTTTGAGCTCAGATGGCTGTAAGGTAACCTTTTTATAGAAGATATCTTCAATTCCATGAACAGAGAGAGAGAATAAATACTCTAAGATTGAGATTGGGGCTGTGGTTGAAAAAAGATATTTTCCACTGTTACTCATGTAAATGGAGACATTTTTAACAGATGAAAGTAGATAGCGTTCTGTGATTTAACAAGATCTCTTGAATTTGGACTGAACAACTAAATTTTGAAGCAGTCAGAGACCAATAAAGACCATTCGTCTTGAAAATTTAGGCTGAGCTGGTCCATCGGAATGTTTTTCTGTGCCAGATGAAGAGCAAAGGGATGCATCAGATGCTTTATGCACCACTCCCACACAGTGTAATGTCCCTTTTGCAGAGCTATGTAGAATGAATTTCTTACTTGCATGTTCACATAAATAAATGGTTCGGTTTTGTTTTGTTTTTCTATGATCACATGTACTAAGTTTCATTGAATACTGGGGACAAAAGATTTGAGGGCCAAACTGACTTGGCTTTCAGATTTTGTGTATTTTATTCTCCCTGGAGTTTTAGCATCTGTGGTTCCTGAAGTCAGTTTGACAGTGAGAAATCAAGCCCAGGCTTTGAGGCATTTGAAACAATCATTGTTAGTGGAGGTGGCATTTTTCAGGATGTTGCTTCATTAATTCCACCACCGAAAAGAGTTGACACTTTTTGTGGTATCAGCAGAAGAGACAGGTCATCTATACTGGGGGTGTATTATTGCACTAGCCTGTGCTTCACGGGTCTCATTCTTAGTCAAGCACAAGGAGTTGCATGAAGTGCTTTAAGTCTTGAGGCTTATCAACCTATAGTAAAACATCACTGGTTGACCTGAGTTACCTGTCAGCGTTTCTAGCCCTGCATATGTTGAAGTATCTGTCCTCTGGTAGGAATGCCTGCCTTATATCAAATCCAAAACTGTTTGAGTGAATTGGGTAATGCAGGATTTTTTTCTCTCAGTTAATCTTTTGGCACAACTTTTGAAATAAATAGCAGTCATCTGCATGGAATATTAGAGCTTCTTGGATTGGACTCTGACCAGCGAGTCGTTTAGATGTGGGTATATATGTATGCCTTGCCTGCTCGGGTGGTCTTGTCATGGCTTCAAGGTTATTTTGTTACTTTATATCTCATGGCTAAGGGTAAGTTTTGGAGTATTTTGATGGTCTCAAATTTTAACTTCTTAATAATCGCACAGGATGTAAGTATTCTGTTTGGCTGGAGTTTCAGCATCAAAGTAACTTGGGAACCCTAAAGTCTATGATGATCACAAGTTCTCCTAATGTTTTCCACCTTCTTCCCTCACAAAATTTGTAATCAGAGCCATGGGTTCTCCTGTTATCTTTGTTCTTTTCAACTCAGTCTCCATGTTTTTGGGCCATTTTTTAGTAATTGTAACTCTAGTGAGCAGAGCACTTAACTTTCTTGAAATGGATTTTAAATTTTTGTCTTACACTGAAGGCACAGACCTTTGCTGGACACCTAATGCCATATGTAGTGCAGAGGATCAGTACTTGGTGTCCTCTGAATATTTTCTTCTCGCATTGCACCTTTTTTGAGCCTAAATGGCATGGACGTAGTCACATACCCATGGGGCTGAAAAAGTTTGTGCTGTCAGTGTTGCTTATTTGTCACTGTTTCTAGATAAACAAGAGAGACACCAAGCTCTTCTAGCTAATATTCAGAATAAAAAGTCCCAGTTTCCTGGAATTTTGAAAAATATAGGTGTGTAATAGTTGGAGGTGCTACTCAAGGTTCTTCCTCAAGTTATGGCTTTATGGGAGTGTGTGCATCCCTGCACTGCTTATCAGAGAACTTCAGTAGAAGTCTGTTCAGCCTGTGAATGTGCTGCCCCTGCCTCACGCTGCACCATGGGCTATCTAGCATTGCATGGGCAAACCTTCCTCAGCTCCTTTTCAAATAGTCCTGGCTTAAAGACGGAGCTTCGATCATTAACGTTGTTAGAATGGTTAATTTTAACCTTTTCTTTTTCTTTTCTTTACCAATGAACCACCGCCCTCCCCCTTGATTTTAGACTGTTTTTCTTCAAACCCCTTTCCCGTGTCTGGGGACTCTTCTGGACAGGGTATGCCCAGTTCTCTTGCCTTCAAGAAGTATCTCAGTTGCAAGTGACTGAAGGATACTGTCAGAGCGTGTCTGGGAGAGAACCACATTCCCCAGAAGTTGTGGTTTATGCCAACAACTGAAGCCCAGATACAGAAAGGGTAAAACACTGAAACATAAGCTCTCCTAATGGAGGCAGACCTTCAACCGCCCACAGAGTTGCACCAAGACCCCAGATTGTGGAAAGCCTTAGCACAACCCTCTACAACTAAGGGAGGTGAGCCCAAGAAAAATAACCAGGAACCACTCAGACAAGGCCCCTAAGAAAAGGGTTGTGAGTCTCCACAGCGAGCCCTGACTGAACCAAAAATTATCTCTGGCTCGCTCAGTATTATTGGTATTGACAGCACTGAAACCATCCAAGTCCTGTAACCAAAGGTTCCCCAGTACTGCTCCAATGGACCACATTGGGCTGCCTAAGAACCCAGTAGACACAGGCAAGGCCTCATCAGTGCCAAAAGAGCGAGAAAAATCCAAAGAATCTGCCTTAAGAAGGCTCCTTCACTATGGACTTTGACGTCCCTACTGCCTTTGACACACCAGATGTGGCAGACCTCAGTATCAGGTCCACATCACCAACTCTTTCAGTGCAGATATCGTGGTACCAACCACCGCCACTGGTACTGATGTCTTTGGTACTTCCAGTATGTGACAGACCTTTCAGTGTCTGATATACTGGATTCACCTTTACTCAGTACTGAGGCTCAGGTACCGAGTCCATCCCGAGCTCCAGACTCACTGGCAACATCATGCTGTGCACCCTTCATTTTTTAGGAGAGTCAGTGAGCAAGAGAAAGTAGTCTCCTACTGCTCTTCTCACCCACCTTATGGGACCCATTTCCAGTATGGACCTCAGTTGTACTGCTCCTTTTATCCCCCAGCTCTCTTCCCACCTTCTTAATGGCTTTACTGGGACACTTGGTAGGCACACAGATCCTTGCCTCCTATGACACTGTCCAGATTTAGGGGACCATTTATGATATTATTTCATATTAATATTTCATAATTGCAATAATCCATAGGAACTATGCCATGTTTGGTACCAATAGAAAGGTTAATTTGCTGGGAATGACTATATGGTTTATGTGTAGGAATTGCATCTGTAGTAGAAATTAGCAATATGTTTGTATCTCTATTTCAACCTGTGTGATTCTGGGAAACTCTCCAGCCTGGATGTCTACAGCATTGTCTCCTCAATGGCCCATTAGAGAAGCTCCCAGGTACAATGGGCCAGGGAGAAACCTGTTGAACCACTTGGACTTGAACGTGTGACAACTCCATTTTGATTTGCAAAAGCTCCACACACCATAGAGAAGGCCAGAGGTGATAAAAGGCAGCTGCCCCAACTCCACCTTACCTTCAGTCTCCAGCCCCCAGTCTACAGCCAACACCCATCTCTGGAACTATTCATCTGTGACTGGACAAAAGACTGAGGCCCACCCAGATGCTGGGTGTCTACCAGAGAAACTGATCGTGCCTGCAAACTGCTTTACATGGACTCTTGATCATTTGTATGTATGTGATTCACTTCGACCCTTTTAACATCTCTCACGTTTTGCTTTTCTTTTTATATTAAACCTTAAGTTGTAGTTGTTAAAGGATTGGCTATCAGTGTGGTATTTTGGATAAGATCCAAACCTGTATTGTTCTGTGTAATGTGGCTGGCCCTTTGGGGTCCAGAGAACCTATTTCTTTAAGGGACTATGTGGTTAGGTGGGAGCCAGAGGAGCTGGAGTGCAATAAAGGGAGCTGTTTCTATTTTGGCACACTTTGTGGTAACCGGTGTGGGGAATCAGAAGCCTGGTTGTGGCTGATAGAGAGACTGGTTTAAGTACCATCAGTGGTTGAGGAGTTTGGCTCCCGGTTTTGCAACTTGCCCTGATTTTTGCACATTCAGGAGGTTATCCCAGCAGGCCCTGGTCATGCCTCCCATAGTGCTAGTGGCCTATCAAGAGCTAAGGAAATACTTACTTTGGCTGTTGCACTGATGCCATCTAAGCCCCCCCAAACAATTAAGGGAGGAACAAAAATATGAAGGAAAGTTCCCCTAGACTAATTCTGATCGTTACCACCAGACTAAACAGTTATGCCTCTCCTCTGTCATTAACAGATGACTTTAAGCTTTTTCAGGAGCTGACCAAGTGAATAGCAGAGGCATTACAGATACCACTACAGAGGGTCACTGAGTCGCACCAGAAACTAGTAGATGTTTTACGTTCTTCTGACTTGTCCACAGTAATCCTCCCTATTAACGAGGCTCTCTTGGACCCTGCCACCCTGCCAGACTCGCATTGTAAACCCTGTGTTGGTTCTGCCAACATGAAAGTAGGCCGACAAAAAGTATTCCATGCCAGTGAAAGACACAGATCTTCTCTTCTTCTACTCATCTCCAAATTCAATCATAGTGGACACAGTTAACTGAAGAGACCACCAGAATAATCTCAAATATATCCCCTATGACTGGGACTGGAAACACCTAGATCTTCTGGGGAGAAAAACATTAATCAGCCCCCTATAGTTGCATGTTGCAAACTATCAAGTGTTAATGGCAAAATACTATTACTTAAACTATTGAAAAGTCAATTCCTTTATTGAGCAGCTCACAGATTCTCACAAAGAACAATTTAAAGCTATTGTTAATGAATGTCAGCTGGTGGCAAAGATATTACTCCAGTCTGCACTTCACAAGGCTGACACGGTGGCACACTCCATCTCGACTCCTCTTGTGATGAGACGTGCCTCTTGGCTGCACTTTTCCAATTTCCCCAAAGAGATGTAAACAACTGTGGAGGATCTTCCTTTTGACGGTACAAAACTATTGTTGAGAAGATGGATACTTTCCTCCACACTTTAAAAGACATCAGGGCTACTCTTCAATTGCTTGGAATCTACACACCTGAGCAGAAGAGAAAAGATATTCCTCAATCTTCATTCAGATTCTGTTCATCACAGTATTCATCTCAACGACACTACGAACCCCAAAGACAGAAGTCCTGGCTTCCCAGATGGGCTCTCAACCGACTTCTTCACAGCCATCCTCCTCAAAATGACATTTCTGATGGGCTGCTAGAGTGCCATCTGACCACTCATATCAATGCTATCCGGCACTAGAAATCCTCTCATCCCTATAAATGTCATCCCACCTCATTCTGCAATACCTGGGAATGGATAACCTATGACAAATGGGTGCTGAAGATTATTTATTTAAAATGAGTATTCCATCCTTTCACCTCCCTCCCCACTCCCCCCAATGCTCTTCCTTATCCCTCTTCCAGGACCCTTAACAGGAGAACCTGCTATGAGAAGAGAGAGACCATTTGCTCAGTGTAGGAGCCATCGAGCCACTGCCCATTCATCTAAGAGGCAAAGGTTTTTACTCTTGCTACTTCCTGATACCCAAGAAAAATGGAGATTGAAGACCCATACTAGACCTCAGAGCACTCGACAAATTTGTCAAGGCTCAGAAGTTCAAGATGATTTCCTTGGCAGTGATTATTTCAGCGTTAGAAAAGAGCGACTGGTTCTTGGCCCTCTACCTTCTAAATGCTTATTTCTATATTTCACCCATAACTCACAGACAATACCTCAGATTCACATTAGGCCAAAACCACCACTAGTACAGAATACTCCTTTTTGGCCTTTCATTGGTCCTCAGCGTATTCATCAAGGTCTTCTTGATAGAGGCAGCCCACCTATGCTCCTGGGCATTATGATTAGCCCTTACCTGGGTGATTGTCTCCTCAGGCATGTTCCTTTACTGAAGCTCAGCAAGTTACCCAAATGACACAGGATCTGTTCAAGAATCTGGGCTTACGAATCAATGCACAGAAATCTACATCAGCAGCCATGCAGATGCTAGAACTCATAGGAGCTGACCTCGCTTCTGTCCAAGCAAGAATGCTTCTTCCCTATCACAGAAGCAATCCTCAGTTTCTCCATGTTTAGAGTCAGTGCAATCCACAACTCATATATTGGCCAGACACTGCCTTAACCATCTGGGCATGAGTACATCAGTGATAGCTCGTGCCACACTTCACAGGAGATGACTCCAGTCATGCTTCAGTTCGGTTTACAGACTTAACAGAGGCAGCCTAGACAAACTACTGTCAATGCCCACAGAGGTCAAACAATAATACTCAGGAATCCTGTTTGCTCAGTTTCCCCCATCACTATGCTTCACCACAGATGCATCACTCGGAGGATGCAACACACAGCTCAGTGATCTCACAGTATAGTACAAATGGTCTCCATTCAAGACATGCCTTCACAACAATCTACTTGAACTCAAGGGTGCTCAGGAACGCATGTGCTCACTTCCTTCCTTCTGCTGATTAGAGACGCATACACAAAGATTACGATGGATAATATACAGTGCATGTACTAAAGAAACCATCAAGGTGGTGCCAGATCACATTTCCCATGTTTAGAAGTACTAAAGCTATGGAACTGGTTCTTTTCCCACTATGGTACAATATCAGTGGCCTAGCTACTGGGATTGCCCAACATAACACTAGACAGTCTCAGCCACGGTCTCAGTTAGATTTAGTGTACTCCATGACAGATTCCAATGATGGGGGATTCCAATAATAGACTTGTTCACTACTTACCAGAATAAGAAATGTTCATAATTCTGCTCCTAAGCAGGCATTGGCCAGCACTCTATGAAGCACATTCTCTTTCTCCTATAAGGACCTCCTTTTCATCTATTGTTGAAAGTCCTGTTGAAAATAAAAAGAGAAAAAGCAAACATCATACTGATTGCTCCCATTTGGCATAAATAGATGTGGTATCTTTTTCCTGTCACATCTGACACTAAGTCCACTGTTGACTCTTCCAACCACTCCTTACCTCCTCACACAGAACAAGAGATGCATTTTCCATCCCAACCTGTGGATACTACAGCTCAAAACCTGGCTCCTTCTTGGTTCCAGCTCATAGGAACATCCTGCTCTGACGAGGTATAGGAAGATCATTACATAGTAAGAAAGTGGCTACCCAGTGTACTTAGCTACAAAAACAGACCAGATTTGGATCTGGTGCCAGTCCAAAAATTTTATTTTCCAATTATGGCCTCTCTACCTGTAGTCCTAGATTATTTGCTGAATCTGAACAAATGAGGACTCTCCATTTTCTCACTAAAAGTACACTTAGAAGCAATAGTGACTTCCACCCACAGGTTCAGTTTTCTCCCACCTGACTATGAAAAGGTTTTTCTCAAAGGCCTAGCAGACCACTTTTCCAAACCCAGGCTTCCGATTCCACAGTGAAGTCTCAATCTAGTATTAAAAGAAATGACTGGACATCCCTTTGAACATGTGGCCGCTTGTTCTCCAACTCATCTTTCCATGAAGATGGCATTTCCATGATCACCATAACCTCACCAAGAAGGATTGAGGAGGTAACGTGCCCTGATGGCACATCCCTCTTTCATGGTGTTCCTCCCTGACAAAGTCATGCTCAGATGACATCTGAAGTTCACCCCGAAGTGAAACCCGCATTTCACATGAACCAACTAATTTACTTTCCAACCTTTTATTGAAGCCTCATCAGGATAATGTGGAAGTCATCCTCCATACACCCAATGTAAGGAGAGTCTGGGCCTTCCATTTGGACAAGACAAGAACTTTTTGAAAACCTGAGACACTTCCTCTCCATCATGGACAGGTCTAAAGGCACAGCAATTTCGGTTCAAAGAATCTCTAAATGGGTCTTGAACTGCATCAAACTCTCATCTCAGATTCATAATTTAGAACCCCTGTCCACAGTCCATACGGTATGACTGATTCTCAACCACTCTGTCGGGACACATTACTGTGTCATCACACAGCAGTGTGTCGCAAAGAGCCAGGGAAATGGCTGGATTTGGCCTCGAGGGAGTGGGCTAGTGTGTCCTGGAGAGTTGCAATATGCTGCCAAGTGTGTCACGACCCACAAAAGATTGAGGACCACTGCTCTATGAGATCAGTTTCCTCGTCAGTTTCCTTCTCCAAGGGTACTCTTGTATCAAAAATCTGCAGAGCATGTACCTGGGCATCTGCATGTACCTTAGCAGAATACTTTGCATTTTGGGGGGACTCTGCTGCAGATGCTAGATTTGGCATCACAGTACTATCATCCATAACAAACTTGATACTGAAGTCCCAGTCTCCAGTGGGGGATATTGCTCCGGGAGTCGCTTATAGTGGAGCACCCATAGGGACACTACCTGTGCAGTAACAATGGTTCTTTGAGATGGGTGCTCCATAACCCATCCTCTTACCCTCCACTTTGGCAATTTTATCATAAACTGTGCAGTAGGGTAGAGAAGGAACTGAGGAGGGGTCACCCGTGCAAGGCTGGATAGCCTTGTGGCAGAGTATGATGGGGGACAGTGCATGTGTGAGCCGAACGGACACTGCTACCAAAGTCTCTGATCAGCAGCACAAAGACACAGACACGCCTACAGTGGAACATCTATAGGACACACATCTCAAAGAACCATCACAGCACAAAGTGACTAACTTCTCAGCCCATGCTACAGTCCTCCTTTGTGGCATGTCTATTTGTAGAAAAGCTCCTTTACATCACTGTGATGTGGTTTAAATATACATAACATTTTTTCTCTCCTTCTGACACTCTTGTTCATTTGAACTCAGAATAACTAAGGCACCTGACTTCTCAGGAAATAAAATAAGTAGTTCCAATAAAAAACCAAAAATTCTCTACGCACATGTCTAAAATAGGTTTTTCTACAAAATACGTGGCTTATACAGATATGTTAGTACAGTGCATCATAAGTTCTGTTGGCACTGCATACTCACAGCCCTCCATAACTCACAGGTGGCTTCACTGAGTGACGCTGTCATCCCAGACTTATGCCAGTAAAATACATCATAATTCCATGTCTTCTCTTTAGGCCAAAGATTATGTGTGCATGTACACACGTGTATTAAGATGTTCAGCCTCTTGATTGTCTTTATTATTTCTGGGAATGGGTAACCTGTGATGAGGGTACCTTTGAAAGAAAGGAATTATTTACCTACAGTTCTTCTTTGCTGATAACATCATGCTCCCTCCTCAGTTTGGGGTTCTGTTTTTGAGGCGAGTTGGTGTTTTTATTTTTTCCATCCTTTTGCCTGGCTTCTCTGTGTGTGTGTGGGGAGTGGGGGGGGGATGACTTGGGGGCCCCCTGTGCTGCGTTTTTTCCTTACAGAAGAATCAGAACTATTTGAATTTCAGCATTGACTGGAAAGGTCAAGAGGCACTAGAAATCAGAATGGCGTTAAAGGGGAGTGGTTTGTGCTTAGGTATCAGTGACAGAGGGTTAAAAATCTAAAGGTTAGGGGAATTCCTGGCTTGTCTGTTTCTGGAAGCACAAGACAGAGTGGAAATCCTGAGTGACCTTCAAAGAGGAAGGATTACAGGTAGCCATATTTCTTTTATACTACAGTAATTTAAAGTGAAAGGAGGGTGAAACTGTAAGTATTACGGCATTTATTAAAATCTGTAAACAAATATTCTTGTGTTGTTCCTAGGAGAGAAACGTGCCTACCTATCACTTCCCAGGCCAGGGGTAAGTTTTGTGGATTGTTACTTTTTTGTTTTGTATTTATCTGTTATCTGTCGAAAAGTAATTGACTTCTATAACTTGAATATTGCTGGTTTATTAACTGCTTTGTGAAGAAACAGACAGAAAAACCTTGTTAATGCACACCTTGACTGTGTGGCCCTTTAAGTTATTGAATTTTGTGAATTAGTTAGTAAATAAGTAAACATCTTAAAAAGCCAGGGTAATTCATCATAAAGTGTATTTTGGTAATTTATTTTAAATCACCACCTCCTTTCCCTTTCAACTGATTCTGTCTGCACTAGAAAAAGGAAATTACGATCAATAACTAGGCATATCTATGTGAAATACTATGACTCCAACATAGCTAGAACATTTAGATAGCAGTATTTACAGGGAAGGGAAATCCTGCATATGAGACCCATGTTTGAGAAGACTGTGTCCTCCCTAAGGAACGTGATTGACCTGCCTGTAGAGCATATTGCTAGCAGCATCATTTAAGGCTTGTTTACACGGACACTCAGGAAAGTTAAAACTAATGAAATAAAGGTGTGATGTTAAAGTGCATTAAACCCCTTTGTGGATGTTCTCATTCAAAGTAAAGGGGCCTTAGTTCACTTCAGCTAAATCAAACTAAATTCACTTTGCTCCTGAATGAGAAATAGGTTATAACACAGGTTAAACCTAAGGATGGGTGACTGTCATGGAAAGCAGTCTCTCACAGAAGGACATAGAGGTCGTCGTAGATAATCCCTGCAACATGAGCTGTCAAAACAATGCTGTGGTAAAAAGGACTATTGCAGTCCTCGGATGTATAAAAAGAGGAGTATCCACCAGAAGCAGGGAAAACAGCATTGGTAAGACCACCATTAAAATACTATGTGTCCAGTTCTGGTGTCCATGCCTCAAGAAGGGCAACAAAAATGATCCAGGAGCTGGAAAACAGGCCTTATGACATGAGTTGAGAAGCTCAGCTTACTCAATTTATGAAAGAGAAATTTGTGTCATGATTTGAGCATTGTGTCTAAATATGCCCACACAGAAAAGTTATCTGATACCAGGTGGGCTTTTTTACCTTGATAACACAGGCTTAACAAGATCCAGTAGCTGGAAATTAAATAAACTCAACCCTGAAATAAGAATGAGTTTCCTGGTAATGAGTAATTAAACATTGAAACAGTTTATCAGGAGATGGTGGATTGCCCGTTGTTCAGAGCTTTTAAAACAAGATCTCTTTTAAAAATACACACTTTAATCCAATATCTGGTAGATAGTCCATGACCATTGTATGTAAGGGTCAAGCTGTATGATTGTGGTAATCACCAGGGCTGGATTAAGGGGCCCCAGGCTCTGGCCTGAGGGCACGCCCCCTCTCTCTCCCCCTTCTCCCCAGCCAGGGAGCCCAGCCCCCAACCAGAGCAACCTGCAGGCGAGCTGGTGCTGAGGTGGGCCCCTGAGGCTAGAGGGCACTTCCGCCCTAGCTGTGCCCCAGCTGGTCTGCCCCTGCCCACAGGTCCTGGAGGCCGTGCCGGAGGCCACACCTGCATGCCAGCTGGCCCTGCCCCCAGAATGGAGGGAAAGCGTGCTGCCCCCCCTTGCCCCAGGGGTAGACTAGCCGGCCCAGGGGTGGGGCAAGAGCCCCATGGAGTCCAGCCTGTGGCTCCAAGGGCCTGTGCCCCCTCAGCACCAGCAAGGTCCTCCCAGCACCCCCCAGGCCTTGCTGGCACTATGGAGGCTGAGTGGGGTGGGGTAGGGGGGTGGACAATCATTCCAGGGCCATAGGGGCTGGAGCCTAGGGCCTCCCTTTAGACTGAGGTCCAGGGCTTCAGCCCTTATAGCCCCTGCACTGATCTGGCCCTGGTAATCCCTTCTGGCCTTGGAATTAGTGGATCTGAATCCCTTTGCCCACCACCTTCCTTCATGGGCCATGGGCAAAACAGGATTGCCAACATTGCCCTAAGTATGCTCATAACACTTTCAGCTCTGTGTTAAATAATGACTAATCAAATCTCATCCTGCAGGGCTCTAGCCAATCACCAGCAGGTGTCAAGAAATATTTTTTTTCCCCTGATGCACAATTGGATAGCTGTCTTCTGGGTTTTTTTTTTTTTCCACTTTCTTCAGAAGCATAAGTGATTGACCAGAGCTGGAAAAGGGATACTAAATGGGTTGGATCAGTGGTACAGAAAATCCTCTTTCTAGACTCCTGGCAGGTATGTCTTGCTCACATGCTCAGGATCATACTTACGTGCCAGATTTGGCATCAGGAAGAAATTTTCCCCCAGCTCAGATTGCCAGGGACATTGGTTTTTGTTTGGTTTTTGCCTCCTTTCCAGCATGGAACATGGTTTACCTGCTGGGATCATCTGGACATTTCTGACCTAATGAATTTCCTGCCTTTACAGAAGCCTCAAATGTTGATGGCACTTTGGTCTCTCCTGGTGTGTCTATGGCACATAGGTTAGCCACCTGAGGACTAAATGCTTTAATTAAACTAAATTTTTTGGCTTAATATGGGTGGGTGAAATCTGGATGAAAATTAAAGAGTTGTAATATACAAGAGGTCAGACAGGATGATCTAATGTTCCTTCTGGCCTTAAACTCTATGAAACAATGCCATTTAACTTCATCCCTTTAAATTATCATAACTTTACTGAGTCTCATTGTGTAGCCCAAACAAGTCCTGTGGCACTTTTAAAGACGAACAAATTTATTTATTGCATAAATTTTCAAGTGCCACAGGATTCCTTGTTTGTTTTGCTGAAACAGACTAACATGGCTACCCTTCTAGAACTTGTCTCTGTGTAGAGAAGCCCTTATAGATCAGCTAGTGTCTCTAGAGGGAGAAATCAAGCAGTTTCCTGAAACTAACATCAAAGCTACACCGTTCTGCTATTATCTTACGGAGATGATTTTTCTTTTCTGCACTCATGGATGGCACATTGTGCCCAAATCTACAAAAATGCATTACGCCTTTGTGTGCATTTGACATAGGAATGCAAATATCTCAATGTATGCTCAATCTTAGATGATGAGCCCATGGGTGGCATTTCAGCAAGGTTATTGAAGCCAGTGAGGAACAGAAACAGGAAATGAAAGTCAGTTATATTTGCAAGCGCTGCTATTCAATGTAACGTTCTATTTGCGGATTTGTGCCAATTTTCTTCATATAACATACCATAGAACCTCAGAGTTATGAACACCTCAGGAATGGAGGCTGTTCATAATTCTGAAATGTTCATAACTCTGAGCAAAACGGTATGGTTGTTTTTTTCCTCAAAACTTTACAACTGCTTAATACAGCTTTGAAACTTTTCTAAACTTTTTTTCTGTGCAGAAGAAAAATGCTGCTTTTAACCATATTAATGTAAATAAAACAAGCAAAGAAACAGGTTCATTGCCTTGTCAAATCTTTTTTGAAACTTTCCTTTTATCTTTTTAGTAGTTTGTTTAACACAGCACCATACTGCGTTTGCTTTTTTTTTTTGGTCTCTGCTGCTGCCTGATTGCGTACCACTGGTTCCAAACAAGGTGTGTGGTTGCCTGGTCAGTTTGTAGCTCTGGTATTAATAATTCTGAGATTCTGCTGTATCTTTATTGGGAAAAGGCAGACTATTCTCTTGCGTAGCGTCATAAAAAGCTCATAACTGCCATAACCATATCAGGAAAGAATCCAGTTACAGAACCGTGATCCCTTTTAGAGTTAAAACATGGTTCTGTCTTTTAAAATAGATGATACTTGACTGTGTGTGAGCTGTATTTTTGAACTGAGCTACAGCACTGTGAATGAAGCAAAGCAGTAGCATAGTTAAAGGATACAGTTAAAACATATTCCCTGGCAGCAGCCCTATAACCATGTCTTCTGCTTATTGGGAACTTTTTGCTAGGAACCAAGAGGTTAAGAAGCAGAATTCAATGCACATATAGAATACAATACACAAAACAAACTTTTAAAATACATTCAGTACTATGAATTTGTGAATTCTGTGGTAGGCCCATTTGGTGCCAGTGCAATTTGCTCCCCCCCCCCCCCATTTCTAATACATATGCAGAATTCGATCAATTCTTTACAACTAAGGGCAGGTCTCCACTTCTTGCCCTTTTTGGTGGCAATCAGACGGAGAAACACAACTTACTTAAACAGCTTGTGTATCTGCGTTCTGACCGCCTTTCTCCTGGCACATCCATTGCACTGAGTTGAAGGGAGAGATCTCCCTTCGATGCAGCACTGCCCCAGTTGCCTGGATAGTGTTTAGGGATTAAACTTCCTGATCAGCTGCGTGGTCTTCACAGGCCCAAGCAATTGATCAGGAAGTCTGAATTGACGGCAGCAAATTTGCCACTGTCAGTGAAGACTAGCCCCCAAACTCCTGAAAGTGTTTTGGATAGACAGTCATAAAATTTGTAAAACAAAGAAGGAGCCCTGTGGCACTTTTAAAGACTAACAAATGTATTTATCACATGAGCTTTCGTGGGAGAAAATTCCACTTCGTCAGATGCTTTGAAGTGGGATTTTCTCCCACAAAAGCTCATGCGATAGATACATTTGTTAGTCTTTAAAAGTGCCACAGGACGACTCCTTTGTTTTGCTGACCTAGACTAACATGGCCACCCCTTTAGAACTTAAAAAATTTGTAGTAAGCCTTTGGGAGCTTTGGCAGGAATGTCCATTAAAGTTAAATAACAAAGGTTGGCAAATTGTGGCAGGAGATGAGTAAGAGTATTCTATTAGTGCCTAGAAACCTCAAGCAGGACTGAGGCTGCATTGTGCCTAGGTGCTTACAAAACACATACGGCCACATTCTAATAATACTACATTGAATAGTAGCTTAATTCCTGATTTCATTGAAGTAAGTAGGATCAGTCATGGAGCCAGGTGTTGCTCAACCTGAGCATGGGTATCCGAATCTGGCCCATAGTGAGACATTTATAAAAGGCAAATCCAGGGAAGGAGAAGAGCAGCAGCTCCACTGAGTGCTACTGCCTTGGCCTCCGGTCCTTACAGTCAGTTAGGATCTGAGTGATTGCAGAGCTGCTGGCCATCATCTTTGAAAACTCGTGGCGAATGGGGGAGGTCCTGGAGGATTGGAAAAAGGCAAATAGGTACCATAGGTAATATATCTTCAGGAAAGAGGAGGATCCAGGGAACTACAGACCCGTCAGCCTCACCTCAATCCCTGGAAAAATCATGGAGCAGGTCCTCAAAGAATCCATCCTGAAACACTTGGAGGAAAATAGAGTGATCAGGAACAGTCAACATGGATTCACCAAGGGCAAATTGTGTCTGGCCAACCTGATTGCCTTCTATGATGAGATGACTGGTTTTGTGGATGCGGGAAGAGCCGTTGATGTGGTATACCTTGACTTTAGCAAGGCTTTTGATACGGTTTCCCGCAGCATTTTCATTGGCAAGTTAAGGAAGTGTATGGGTTGGATGAGTGGACCGTAAGGTGAATAGAAAACTGGCTAGATCAATGGGCTCACTGGGTAGGAATCAATGGCTCGATGTCTAGTTGGCAACCAGTAACGAGTGGAGTGCCCCAGGGGTCAGTCCTGGGGCTAGTTCTGTTCAATATCCTCATTAATGATCTCAATGATGGGATAGATTGCGTCCTTAGTAAGTTTGCGGATGACACCAAGCTGGGGGGGATGGTAGATACCCTGGAGGGCAGGGACAGGATTCAGGGAGACTTAAACAAATTGGAGCATTGGGCCAAAAGAAATCTCATGAGGTTCAACAAGGACAAGTGCAAAGTCCTGCACTTAGGACAGAAAAATCCCATGCACTGCTACAGGCTGGGGACTGATCAGCTAAGTAGCAACACTGTAAAAAAGGACCTGGGGGTTATGGTGGACGGGAAGCTGGATATGAGCCAACAGTGTGCCTTTGTTGCCAAAAAGGTCAATGGCATATTAGGCTGCATCAGTAGGAGTGTTGCCAGCAGATCGAGGGATGTGATAATTCCCCCTCTATTCGACACTGGTGAGGCTGCATCTGGAATACTCTGTTCAGTTTTGGGCTCCCCACTACAGAAATGATGTGGACAAATTAGAAAGAATCCAGCAGAGAGCAACGAAAATGATTAGAGGGCTGGGGCACATGACTTATGAGGAGAGAATGAAGGAACTAGGCTTATTTAGTCTGCAGAAGAGAAGACAGAAGGGATTTGATAGCAACCTTCAACTACTTGAAGGGGTGCTGCAAAGAGGAGGGAGCTCAGCTGTTCTCAGTAGTAAAAGAGGACAGAACAAGGAGCAATGGTTTCAAATTACAGCTGGGGAGGTCGAGGTTGGATATTAGGAAAAACTTTCTCACTAGGACGGTGGTGAAGCATTGGAATGGGTTACCTAGGGAGGTGGTAGAATCTCCGTCTTTGGAGATATTTAAGGTTCGGTTAGACAAAACCCTGGCTGGGATGATAGTGGGAGTGGTCCTGAGGTCCCTTTCAGCCCTATGATTTTATGATTCTATGAGTGGTGCAGGAAGATGAGCAGCAAGTACCTCTTGTGTTTGTGTGGATTTCAGTTTAGAAATCTGCCAAAGAGCTGATGATGAGTCACCCAGTAGTCACTTTTATCTCTAGTTTCAAGACCACCCCTGTAGGGGGAGAGGCACTGATGCAATTTATCAGCAAGGACCACTTAGCTTCTGGTCAGGTGGGTTGTGAGAGATATTGGCGTCAGGTTAATCTTCTGAAGTCTCGACATTTCCTTGGGCACAAATCCCACTGCTGCATGCCAAAAAGAATGTTTCAGAGAAACCCCAAGAAGAAAATAGCTTCCTATTCCTTACACAGAAAAATCTCTCATAGGGAGCATCTGCTGTCTGAGATACTAAAATCATTCTGCAAAGTACTTATAAAGATGATCTTATATTTTATTCAGTGACTTATTACTAAATCAATTGCCAATAGTTTTATAAATCTTTCTTCAAATTACTTTTTGTTTTGAAACAGAAGCATAATGCAAATCTGAAAGCATTAAAGCCAGTCAAACTTGATACTGAGGTAAGACGCTTCCCTCTATTTAGTATTGAACCTTTCAATTATTTGTTCATTTGTCTAAAGAATGCAGTGAATGGAAAAAATAAAGTAAGTTTATCATGTACAGGAACAAGCAAAACTTGGAAAACTTGGATTAGAGCTGAATTTGCTCACATCTGACGTAGAATCTGAGACTGAGAAATGGGAGGACCAGGAGAACGAGATTGTGCGCCATGGACAAAGTATATCCAGCATGGCCCACTCCATATACTTATTTACCAGGTAATTACTCTGAATATAGTAAAAATATGTATTTGTAGAACTTAAGAAACCAGAGACAATTTTTGCTTTATAAAGAAAGCAAAACATTAGAACACTGGAGAGATCTATAATTGAGTTTCCAATTTTGTAGTGAATAATATTTCATCAGTAGACAGCTTGGTAAGCTTTTCTAAATTCTGGACATTATTTTGTTGGCAAGCAGCTGTTCTAGGACTTTCTGTGAAAGATCATTTTTTAAAGAAACATGCATTGAAATTTTGAAAGCTGACTAAGAGTTAGTCACACAACTCCCATTTGAAAGGGAAATGATAATTATATGACTAACTCCCTTACTCAGCTTTGAAAACGTCAATGCTTGTGTTTAAAAAAAAAAAAAAAAAAAAAAGTGACACTATTCAAATGCAATTTTTGGTAACTGTTTTTAAAAAGCAAAAAAGTCAAATGTTCAGGTCGATCCTTCTTTAATTTCCTACCTTATATAAAAAAAATAGCTGCATTCAGTTTTTCAAAATAGTGAAGGCTGCAGTTAAGGTTGTGGAAGGGCTTTCATAATAACCCCATATTCAAATGTTTATAACTTCCTGAAAAAAATTCATTTTCCATTGAGATACCTCAGTCTAGATGTGATTTTTTTTGTTTTGATTTTTAGTAGAAGAAACAACACTTGCAGCTTCTGAAGTCATTGAAGATGAAAAAACTACTTCTTTACTCATCAATAAACACACAGGACAGAAAAATCCCTCCAAACTTTACATTGAAATATTCTTTAATATATTATCATCTCCCCTGGGTTGAGTGGGGGGGAATGATTGGAGATAGATTGAAAAAATCTCCAAGGTTGTAACTGACAGAAAATGACTACTAGTTAGGATATTGAACATACAAAATGTGTACAGTGGGGGCAGGCTAATGTTGAGAACCTTTTAATATTTGCTTGCCGTGACTTTGTTTAGATGTAACAGTAATTATTGGAGGTTTTATCTATACAATAGTCTATTTACTTGAAACAAATTAAATTGAAACAAAGGAAATTGAGACAAACATTAAGAGTCTATAGCTATATAATTAAATAGAGAACAAGGAAAGATGTAGAGCCACCATGTGGTGAGGTGGGATAGAGATTAAGGATAACGAAACTAAATGTATACTTTGTCTTAAATTTCAGTACAGATTTCAATGCTGATCATGGGGGTTGTTGCCTCTTTTCTATCTCAGTGGTCAATCACATCTCAGGCATCTTGGAGATGTTCCAGTTGGCATTAGAAATTGATGTTGTTTTTTTGATGAAAACTTGTTTACTTACAAGGAATGCAGGAGGAAGCAACAATAAAAGGAGCATTTTCTTATCTTCCAGCCACAAACCTCTTTAGCCAACCCCAGATCCAAAAGAGTTCTGGATAACTTAGTCACTCTGCTGTGCTCACCTGCAGCTGCTTGGGTTATATCTTGCCTTTGCATCCCTCTGTGTTCTGTGTATTCTCGGTTTCTGCATGTTCTGCCCACACACATGCCAATACCTAGACATCTCAGCAAAAGCCTTCTGCTGATTTAGGCATAATTTTCACTAGCACTTACTCTGTGTCAGTCAGAGGTGTGAAAAAACATACTTCTGAGTGATGTAAGTTTTGCTGGTGTCAGTGCTAGTGTAGACAAGGCCTTAGTGCAAATTCCTGGGTGGTTTTTCACCCCCCTTTTGTCCTAGGTGGGAGAGGGCTTCTGATTAACTCAATGTAATGGTAATTGAAGGACATGTCCATACCCAGCTTCAAAGAGGTATATGATCAGAGCAGTCAAGAGTACCTCTTAGCATAAAAAGGCAAAGGCAGGATAGATAATGGGAATGAGTTAGAGAAATGGAATTACTATAACCAAGGCGAAAGCAAAACCCAAACATTAATGCACACAGGATAGGTGAATGGGATAACTTTTACCCCAAACTACTAAAAAAACTGGCACATAAAATTCCAGTAGCGCTGGATTTGCAAGACTAGTCTGATAGTTTGGTTTTTGGTTTGTTTTTTTTTTTGGTAAGAACTGATTTTGGGGGTTGGTTTTTTTTGGGGGGGGGGGCCGGGGGGGGTTGGACCAAAAATGTTAAATCTAATTTATCTGGACCTCACTCAACCATTTGATACCATACCACAGGGGAAATTATTAATTAAACTGGAGAAGATAGGGTTTAGTATAAGAATTAAGGGTGTGATTGACTGGCTAAAGGAGAAAGGTCAACACATTGTGCTGAAATTAGAAGTATCTGGCTGAAGGGAGGTTATTAGTGGATTTGAAGATTTGGTCTTGGGACTGATCTTACTTAATGTTTTCATTAATGACCTTGGAACAGATAGGATAGTGCTAATGAAATTTGATGACAAAGTTGGGAGGCATCATCAGTACGGAGGAGATTCAAAGTATGATACAGGAAGAACAGGATGACCTTGAGGGTTGGAGGAATAGAAATGAGAAGAGATTTGGTAATACGATCATGCCCTTTAAAGGCTTAAAACAAAAATTTCTGCTCTATGCTGGGGGTTATATATCAGGGAGGTAAATACCAGGAAGGGTGAGGAGCTTTTAAGCTAAAGGTCCATGTTGGCACAAGAAAAAACAGGTACAAGATGGCCACAAATAAACTTAAGATGGAAATTAGGAGGTTTCTGACTGTCAGAGAAGTGAGGTTGTGGAATAGCTTCAAAACAGGAGGAGTGGGGGGCACAAACAACCTAACTGGGTTTAAAATAAATAAAAATAAAATAAAATTGGATCATTTGCCCCTGCTAGCAGGGGACTAGACCTAGATGACCTTAGAGGTTCCTTGTAGTCCTGGTCCTTCTAGTCAGATAAGACGACTGGCTGCGTATAATGGCTACATTTGGCAAAATTCTGGTGGGAGGAAAAGTATGTAAACCATAATATGTGAAAACTAAGGGACGTGCTATCCTTGGTCCATCCTTGTAACTTTTATATGGCCAGAAGTGCTGACACTCTGAGTAACGGACTAAGCAAACACCAGTCCATACATGGCATTAATTCTATTCTTCCTTCTTTTTCAGAGGAGAAGGGCTGCTGAAGGCTACCCAAGATTTATTTCACCAAGTAGAGGTAATTTATACTGAGAAAATAATGATTAGTACACTAAAATATTAATGGTCAGTTTGTGTTATTCTTGTATCTGAATTGTAGAGCAATTGAAAGTTCTGCAGTTGAGGTATTTAGCATTAAAAGTTCCTAGACAACCCATAACTAAGGTAGTATTTTTTTCCTGAAAGCCAACATTTTGGTATTCAAGGAATTAGCTTGAGGACTACAATTAAAAGACAGTCTTTATCAACTTTAACAGTCTGTAATTTGGACACCAGTTTGAAAAAGGTATAACATTTCTGCACGAATAAGCTTGCCAAGGAATTCTTATTTATCGACTGTTAATGGCTTATGAAGTTATTAGAACTGTGCTCCTGAGAGAGACCAGACCAGATTATTCCCATGGAGACGAGGGGAAAACTGTATGACTCAGATCCAACATACATAGACTTTAAGGTCAGAAGGGACCAGTACGATCATCTAGTCTGACCTCCTGCAAAATGCAGGCCTCAAGACCTCACCCACCCACTCCAGCAATAGGCCACCAACCTATGACTGAGTTATTTACCTCCTTAAATCATGATTTAAGGACTTTAAGATACAGAGAATTTACCGGTAGGTGAACCATGCCCTATGCTACAGAGGAAGGCGAAACCCTCCCAGAGCCAAGACCAATCAGCCCTGGGGGGAAATTCCTTCCTGACGCCAAATATGGCAATCAGTTAAACCCTGAGCATGTGGGCAAGTCTCAACAGCCACTTACCCAAGAAACAATTCTCTGTAATAACTCGGAACCCACCCCATGTACTCTCCCCTCTTAGGTCACTTGTATATCCATCACACGTAGCCAAATATCAGTCAAATTCCAAAATAGGGTAATCATACCATCCCCTCCATAAATTTATCAAGCTCAGTTTTGAAAGCAATTATGGTTTTTGCCCCCACAACTCCCCTTGGAAGGCTATTCTAGAACTTTACTCCTCTAATGGTTAGAAACCTGCATCTAATTTCAAGCCTAAATTTCTTGATGGACAGTTTATAACCATTTATTCTGGTGTCCACATTGGTGCTGTACTCAAATAATCCCTCTCCCTCCCTGATGTTAATCCCTCTGATGTATTTATAGAGAGCAATCATATCCCCCCTCAGCCTTCTTTTGGTTAGGCTAAACAAGCTAAGCTTCTTGAGTCTCCACTCATAGGGCAGGTTTTCCACTCCACAGACCATCCTTGTAGCCCTTCTCTGCACCTGTTCCAATTTGAATTCATCCTTTTTAAACATGGGGGACCAGAACTGCACACAATATTCCAGATGGGGTCTCATCAGTGCCTTGTATAGCGGCACTAACACCTCCCTGTCTCTACTTGAAATACCTCTCCTGATACATCCTAGAACCGCATTAGCTTTTTTCATGGCCACATCACTTTGGCGGCTCATAGTCATCCTATGATCAACCAGTACTCCCAGATCCTTCTCCTCTTCAGTCCATTCCAGCTGATGCATCCCCAACTTATAGGAAAAATGCTTATTTGTTCCTAAATGCATGACCTTGCACTTCCCATTATTAAATTTCATCCTATTCCTGATACTCCAGTTTACACACATGGACCAAATACGTGCTGCTGCTGTGGTGGCTCCTGACTTCTTTCTGCAGGCTCAGGCATAGATTTTTCTGCAGTGTGACACTCAGCTCAGTTGTGACTGATATTCCATCCGTCCCTGAGAATCCTGCAGCCTTTTTTTGAGGAGGAGGAGGAGGAAGAGGGAAACTAACAGACAAGAAGGATGTAAGAGAATATAGCATTAATGGAAATGATAGAAAATGGAGATAATGGCAACTCTCAGGACAACACAGGAGCACAAGCAGGCTTGTTACCAAATTCTTGCAAGGGATTTCAGCAAAGAGAAGTTGGGAACCACGGAGATAAAATGAAACCTTTTTACTCTGCATTCATGTTCTGAATCTTCGCAGAAAAAGCGCACACAAAAATTCTGAGAAAAAAATGTCATTTTGTCCTGTTTCATGTAATTTCAAAAGTGGCTACAAATTGCAGGCATATGTATATCATTTTAAATGTTTCTAGAAATACTTCCTTCTGCCTTTAATTTTCTAGCACATCATTTTGTTATAGTAATCTGTTCTTGAAATATGCAATGTAATTGCAAAACTAAACAAGCAACTATGAATAACTTTTTTCTGTATCAGGTTTTTGCTACAGAGGGCATAAAGCTTGCTTCAGTTCTCACTGCCTTTTCTAATCAGGTAATGTATGACTAATAAATAGAACTAGTGATTATTTACTTTCCTACTTTATTACACTTATGCTTGCCTAGATACTTGGGGTCATTGACTTACCTCACAACTTACATATATATGTTTTGTGATTTTAACACTGTTTTCTAACTCCTTAAAATGTATTTCAGCTAGAAGATGATGACAAACCTTTGCTTCTGTTGGAGATTGACAAGCTGATCCCTGTATGCCAACAACTTCAGATAACAGCTAAAACCACTGTTCAAGGGAAAAATGCTACTTTTACAAAGGTAAGATTTAAAACGTTTTTTAGAACAGACGACCTTAAAACCAACACACTAAAAGGCACAAAACAAGTACAGAAGTAATTCAGTTCGGTCAGACTTCTTATACAAGCATGTTAAGCACTGTGAATGCATTTGTTTGCAAAAGGTCAGCTGGCCAGTGTAGCATATACAGTGGCCACCCAAACTTTTGCAAACAAATGCATTCATGGTGCTTAAAAGCCTCGTACAAGAAGTCTGACCACTCTGAATTACTTCTGTACTTGTCTTGTGCCTTTTAGAGTTAGTTTTAAAGTCATCTGTTCTAAAAAAACTTGTTTTTTTTATTTTTAATTAAGATTAAAAGTAGATCAAATCAAAACCTATGAACAGCAGCTTTTAACCCCAGGTGGGTCTCAAACTAGTGACTGCTGTGTTCCTAGGTTTCTGCCCTAACCCTTATACCCAGGCTTTGTGTTGGGTGCAGGTTGCCATTAAAACCTATAAACATTACACCATCTGCTAGAGAAAGGTGGGAAAGCACAGGGAATACAGACAGACAAAGCCAAGTTAACATAAAGATCGTTAAATAAATAGTAGTTCTAGGAGATGCATCCATGCCTTGTTCTGAAATCTCATTACTTGCCTACTTCAGTTCTTGTTCAAACAAAAAACTTTACATTTAATTTAGATTTAAATCTGGTCCATTCTAGTAGGGTTTTTTCTTTTATCACAAAACTGTTGAGTTCTGAGAAGAATGCAGAACTTTCTGATCCCAAACAAGGATATAAGCTGTGTCCCACTAATGCTTAAGTTGTGCTGTTTCATCAACAATGAACAGTAGAAGTTACTCCAACTTTGCTTTTCTAACAAAAATGTTTTGTTTACATTTTATACTTGTTTGGGGAAAAAAATGTATAAATAGCCAAAATATAGAGGAGCAGAAGAATAATCTTTCCTCCTCTTTCAAAGAAGGCATTTTGCTCATTAGCGCTGGAGATTTCTAACTATACTCGCAACTATTTGACAGTTTCAAACGTGTCCAAAAGGGAAGAATTTCTTCAGAAAATATACAGAACCTTTTGCATCCAGTTTTCCTCTAAGCAGTGATCCTATTTCACTGTCACTTCTACCAGTGTTCATTCCCCCTTCTCAAGGCTTAAGACAGTTCTTGGTTCCACAAATCTCAGTGAGCAATAGTCCTCTAACAGGTTGAATTAATCTGGCTCAAACTGACTCTACAGTCTGTGGCTAGCAATTCCTAGGTACATAATTATAGATCAGTTACTCATCCCTATGCTATAGACATGACCAGTGTTGATTTTATCAAGTCACTGTTCTCTTAAGGAGTTCCCCAATAGTTCTTGTCAGTCTATTATGAAAAATAGGACAAAACTGCTGAATGACTTGCCCTTAATTCTTTTTACTTCCAAAGATTATGCCAGGGCTTGACAAATCCCGGTCACCAGGTTGCCATGGCACTTAGGAATTTGACTGTGGCACCTATCTGTGCCGCAGTACTCAGGGAGACGAATGCCCCCCAATGCCTAAAAGAAGAGCTGGTGGTACTGACACTTTCAGCGCAGCTGCTTTTTCTGCAGTGGGGAGGAAACTGCTTCACTCTGTACCCCACCACCAGAGCTGGTGACGGTGGTGGTGTTTTTCAGCGACGGGGGAGGCATTCTAAAGTGCCACACACCTAGGCACCTCAGTTTTTGGGCTGACCCCTAGGAGTGCAGCACACTTGTCAAGGCCTGGATTATGCCATTTATCCTGAAGAGGAAGAAAGATAATGCTGTCCCTTCCATTAGTGAAGGCTAACTCTTGGGGAGAATGAATTGTGGGAACTTCTTGATGAAGTCAAATCTTAATAAATTTCAAAGGAGTCATGCCATACTTGGGATTCCACTGCAATGAAATATTCCAGAAAAATCTCTTTTCCCATTAGAAGCCATTCTGTACCTGGGCTCTACTTAAAAGAAAATGGTGAGTGGAGTGGTTTTATTTTTCTTTTAAAAAAAGAGCTAAGTCTTCTTCCATACAGCCTTCCACCACTGTACACAACATTTAGGCCGTGGGCTCTTAAGAGAATCAGCAGCCTAAATCTGTCTCTAGAAAGTCCCATAGGCTTTCTATCCTGCTGGCTATGATTATAACACGATTCAGAGACTGAAAGTTGAAGCTAGACAAATTCATACTAGAAATGAGGGGTTTTTTAATTAATGGTAATTAACAATTGGAACAGTTTACCAAGAGTTGTGATGGATTCTCCATAACTGACAATTTTTAAGTCAAGATCGAATGTTTTTCTAAAAGTTATGGTCTAGGAATTATTTTTGGGCAATTCTGTGGTTTATGTCATACAGGAGCTAAGACTAGATGACCACGGTGGTCCCATCTGGCCTTGGAATCTATGAGATGCAGCTGAAGACAAACTATGAACTTGGAACATTGTTCTCATTGTAGTGAAAATGTAATTGAAACCTAAATGCCAGTAGTGGGTAGGAGACAGTCTAATCTCAAAAAGAAATAATACAGGGGCTTTTCAATTCTCTGTATTGCTGATTCTCCTATTTAATTAATGTTATTTTTTGGTGTACTGCAGATTTTTGCCATGTATCAAGGACAGTTGATGCTTTTGGCACTTGGACAGGGATGGGAGATAGTTGGGTATTGTTGTAGAAACATGTTGGCTGTATGTTTCTGCTAAAATGATGAGCAATAAAATAGTAAAAATGCTGAAACTTGCAGTATCTTTAGTTTTCAAAATTAATATAATTTAGATGAATGGGGTAGTTCCTACCTCAGTAATTATTGAGGAGGTAGCTATATTGACCCATCACTGTAGTACACTCATAACTAAGCACCTAGATTTGGCACATTCATTGTGAGAGTCAACGTGGCTAAATTTATCATTTTTGGAGACCTGTGTTCTATTCCCAGTGCTGCCAGAAATGTCCTTATGCAACTTCTGTTATATTTCTATGTCTATGATGCTGGAAGCTCAGTGAAAGCTACAAACATAAGCTATGTCTAAACTACAAAAAGTTACGGTCAACTTAAAGCCAACCGTATTAAGTTGACTTAAAGTGGTATCCATGGACGTGGACTAAGTCTACTTTGTTAAGTCGACCTAACTGTCCTTAGATCGACTTAACAAAGTGGACTTAAGCACCCATGCTGGGCTTAGGTCGATCTAAAGAAGGGTTAGGTGGACCTAAGGAGGGTTAGATTGACCTACCCGGCGGTTCTTAGTCGATTTAAGCTTTCATTAAGTCGACTTAAGGAATTTCTTAAGTCGACTCAATGAAAGTCTGGGGTAGATGTGGAGTAATTTAGGTCGACCTCAGCCTCCTTAAGTCGATCTAACTTGCTAGTGTAGACATAGCCATTATGAGAAAATAAATTCTACAGCACAGGTTGACACAATAAAATCTGGACTTTCTGCAGCCAAAAGTTAAAATGATTTAATCTGAAGCCACGGGACAAAGCGTGGAAGCCTTAGCCCAAACAGAATTAGAGATCTTGGGGAATTATACGAGAAAGGGAATGCTAATGCCCTCTCTGGCTCAGGTAGAAGTGAAGAGAATCTCTCAGCAAAACACCAGACCAGATTTGGGGAGCAGCCTGTCACATTGGTGCAGCAATTTTAGCGTTTTATGCCCCAGCCTGATGCTTTAATTGAGTGATTTCAAGTGAGTTATAGGTGTAGTACCTGAACAGTGAGGAGGGCCACTGTTTGTTGTTTTGGTTGTTTATTTTGGGTGAAGGAAATAAGCACAGGGAAACCCAAAAATGGCTATTAGTGAGGCAGAGGTAGAATTGGAGATTGCTAGGTTGCAAGGAGAGGAGAGAGAAAAAGAAAGCGAGTTTGCTGAATAGCAAGCAGAAATGGAACTCCAAAAGCAAGAGAGAAAATTTAGAAGATGGCTGGCACAGATGGACAGAAAAGCTGAGGAAGCCACCCACAGACACGCTTTGGAGTTAAAGCTTGTACATGAAGCTCTGGCTGCTATAAAGGTGGGTGCAATGAACACCAAAGAAGCCAGGCAGATGATTGAGGCAGCTAAGAAGAGAGCCAGAGAAGCTGCAGGCTTTGGCCTGGAAGACACCATCTTGCAACCAGGTTCAAGCGAGTTCTGGGCCCTGCCTTGTAATCGGCAGAGAATGGCTGTAAAACACCAAACAGCCAAACATCTTGCGCATAATCTTGGACTTTGAGGTCAGTTTAGGTAGAGATGTTAATTAGTATGTGGTTTGTACTTTTTATTTGATTGATAGTAGTCACTCCTGACTTATTTATAGTATGATTCTGCCTTGATTGGCTGTTTTCTCACTTGAAATCATGCTCTGATCAATAAACTAGTATTTGTTTTATCTAAAGCTGTGTGGTCCTTAGAGGGTGTGGATGTGGAAGGCTGGGCATGATCCCCTTTAAGTGGACGGACCTGAGACTATGGTGATTGGGAGTGGGTCCCAATCCCTGTTAACAGGTGTTAAAGAGGGAAATGCACTGGAACACAGTTCCAGGGCCCCCAAATTTGAGGGGGGCAGAGTTCCAAGGCACCTAAAAATAGAAAAATTTGGCAAAATGCATGTTTCACCCTGCCCTGGCTGGTGGCAGGGCCTACACCCCACCATTATTACTCACAATGTGCTGTGCAGTGGTTGCTAGTTTGTAACAATAATTGCTATAGATATAAATGCCATATAAAATTATAAACAATTTTATGGAGCAATAACCGATGCATGTGGTACTGAGACATGGTTGCAAATGCCTACCTGGGCTGGGGCCCCACACATGTATGAAAGGGGCCCAGAGATTAGGAGGTTTCCAGGGCCCCTCAACTTATATTTAGACAGTGATTCCCGATTTGGGGCTGGGGTCTCACTTGGAGACCTGTCTGGCTAGTGGATTTACACCTACTGCCTGGGACCAATTACACACTGGTGGCTGGTGTGGACTGACTCAGGAGTGAGTGGTCACCTCAGAGCAGGGTGAATTGGGGTTCAGGAGTGAGGTTTGAGGGGTCACAGCGGCACACCAGACTGGATTTGTGACAGACTGTGAATGTGACAGGCTACTCCAAGTCTAGTCTGGTGTGCCATAGCGATTCTCTTCACTTCTACCCAAACCAGAGAGGGCATTAGCATTCCCTTTCGCCTGTAATTCCCCAATGTATCTGCTAGAGATAGTCCTGAGAGTCTGAACCCTGTAACATGCTTCACATCTGTACACACATTACTGTAGGAAACATCATATCACAGCAATTCTGTAGAATGTTATTAGCATTCACAAAGGAACAGCATATTTGGCAACAAATCACACAATTACATTGCAAAACTGAACAGAAAAGTTACATAGATTATACCCTAGGGGTGCATCCCATTGCACAGGGATGGCAGTTCTCGCAATAAAGAACCTCTCTTCGAGCTTGCAGAATCCTTGTGGAATACTCCAGCTTCATTACCTCCTTCAGCAAAGCAATCTGAGAAATGGCATTGTTTCTCTATTCCCATCCAGCTCTTTATCTCTGTGTAAAAGCAGTTAACAGATCATGGCAAGGGAGACGTAAGTCAGCTACCTACAACCAAATAGTCCAAGAGGCTGGACTTGATGAGGGAGAAAAGCTCATGCAATTTCCTCATAGATGCACATGACCAATGTTCAGCCTCTATTATCTAAATGTTTTTGTCAATTAAGATGCTGTGTCTAAATTCACAGATAGGTTACAGAAGTCCTTAAGTGTTTAAGGAGTTTATTGCAGAGAGCCGGCTGATGGCCAAAATGTTGTTGCAGTTGGATCTGGACATGGCAGATGCTTTTTTCAGGATTATGGCATCAGAAAGGATTATGTGGAGGGCCTTAAGGTGACAGAATTCAGCCATAACTCTTGATGATCAGCAAAGCACAGAGTAGTACCATTTGATGCTTGGTTGTTTTCGAAGAAACCTGATAAGATTTTACATTCATTTAAGGACCCTTGTGCTATTCTGTTCATTGGAGGTTTATATATCAGCCACAAAGCAGCATCATTATGGAGGTCAAGAGTAACAGCAGTTATATTGCTCACAGTAGCATTTCTGGCCTTCATCCTTCCTTGTGAAGTAGCAGGATTTCTTGAGGAAAGAACATGGATCACAGAGGAAGCCTGCTGGGTGCAATTTTAGCCAGCTCCTCTCTCCTACACCAGCATGCAACAAGCAGCTGTTTTCTCTTCAGTCCAGGACAGCATTCCAGTTGTGACCTCCCCATCCTTGTCTCCCAGTTCAGGGACAGACTTTCCTGTTAGAGTTTGGGATACAGTAACTGTTAGAGGTCCCACCTCCTGCAGTTCTTGTTTGCTAACAGAGGTAGAAGCCCAAAGTCCAGTAGCAGGCAATACAATAGGTTTATTGGGGTTGACAAGCCCTTTTCCAGCGATTCCCTTTTTCCTTTCTTCCACCTACTTCCTGTTGGACCTCAGGTTTTAGAGTGTATTTTTAACCAATTATTTTTTACAAGTATTACCAGATAATTCTATAACCAATCCTACCATCTCATAACAATCCTCCACCCAATCCTACCCCACCACCTTAACTACAAGACAGACAAACAATTAAGGATGCAGACAGAAGTCATTAAGGCAATGGATACCAGGATGACCAAACAATACAAAATGTAAATTTTGTCACAAGTGTGGTGCTCTTCAGGTGTTGGCTCCTTCAGACTTAATGTGCTTGGAATGTGTGGATGTGACTTCACGCGTCCCAGTTTATGGTGCTTTTTGTCTTTGCTTAGCTCATGTACAAGGCCTCAGCCAGTCAAGTTGATTCGCTATCACTGTAGCTAGCTAGTGACACACCATATTTAAAGAAAATCATAGGCCTTATAGGTCAGCCTAAATGTCTATAGTCTAACAAACCTCACTGGTCAATCCGAGAGCTGGAATTTTCCTGCCACTAAGTGGGGTTGTGCACCCAGCCCTGTCAGGCAGACTAGCTGTCTGACTTGGCAACCTGCCAAACCCTTGCTCAGCTGGCGGTTCAGGCTGCTGAGTCTTAATCACAGCTCCTAATATTACACAACTGCATACAACAAACAACAGAATTTCCATTACAGTGCTGGGCTTACCTGCTAGGCCTGGCATAGAGGAGGCAGGGCCCTCTGAGGTTTCAGTATCGGGGTCAGGTGCAGTAGTACTGGATTATTTACTTGCTTTTAAACAAGCAGGGCTCTTCCTTAGTTTGGTAAGAATAAATCAGGCAGCAATCGCTGTGAATCATTCTTCTGTAGATGTCTAGGGTGGGGTTAACCCCACCCACAATGGTAATATTCTTCACAGGGCTCCTGCTCCACAAACCCTTCGCATTCCCCCTCTTTAACGTCCCCATTTCCTTCCCTAAACCAATGGTTTTCAAACTCTTCTCGGGACCTAGTTGAAAATCATTTATGCCCACCACCCAACATCTTTCAGCAATACATTCCAGTCTTTGAATGGCAACAGCAGGGGGTGCTGCAATCCAGTACCTGAGGGTCTGTGACCCAGTACTTGGTCCCGACCCATAGTTCGCAAACCACTGCCCTAAACCACCTGCTGTGCTAGCTGTCATGAAGCTTCACACATTTGAAGTTAAGAGCACAGACTTCATCATATCTAAACAAAAAATGCAGATGTATGACCAGAAAAACTGAGGTTCACAAGCTTCTCTCTAATATCGACAAATGTTGGTCTAACAATATTAACTCACCTTATCTCAGACACCTTGCGGCAGTTGCTGAAAGGATTATGGTACAACTTGCATTGTTCTAGAGCCAGTCTGTAAGTAGATCTGACTATACAAGTCATTAAGATGTAGCTGACACACCCTATCATGACACACAAAGCAGCAACATGGATTGCAATCCACACATTTACCACTCATCATTCCTGGTGCAAGCTTTGATGTTGTATGTTAGTTTTGGAAGAGCTGTCCTACAAACGCTGTTCATCACCCAGCATGGAATTTGTATGGAAAATCATTTGAAGAATGGTTACTTACAATTCGATGCATTCTTTGAGATGCGTTAACCACACAGATTCCATGTCCTGCCCTCTTCGTCCTGGGCTGTGGGGACCAAGAGGGCACAGATATGGGCCAAATAGACATTGCTGTTCAAAACAATCCAGTGTCAGGGACAAGTGTACCAATAGCAAAAGCTGTGGACAACACAGAAGTACTCAAAGGTACTGTAACATCAGTAACTGTTCCTCCTTCATGCGTTTAGAAAGAGCATAATAGTGGCATAAAACTGCAGTGTAGGTGTTCAGTGAATACCCTTACCCGTTATTATAGGACAGATGCTAGCTAGAGGCCCATGTGGAATTACTGACAACAGCTGTCACTTTAACTTCCATCCTTCAAGTGTTGAAAATCGAGATAAGGAATTCAAGAATATATCCTGAATGGTACTGGTAAGTTCTGAATTTGGGTTGATCCTGTCTTGTTTGACTCAAGTAGCACAACCTCTACCTCCATTAAGACTAGATTCTTAAATCCCTCTTAAAGAAAAATATACTTGTAAAATAAAGACAATACCCAACGTTACAATACAGAACAGGGAAAATGTCAAAGGATAAATACCATTAATAACTGAAGCTGAGCATTTGTGCTTGTGATTTATTGAAAATGTGAAGAGCCTGTTTTCTTGTCAATTTTAAAAGACAATGACTCAGTCCATGTTTTGAAAGGATAAACGTGAGATACTCATCTAAGATTTTTACATCAACTCTGTTTTAGGTTGACACATGCATTCGGAAGACAAAGGATGTGATGACCATATTATCCCAAGTTCTCCCTCTCAGCTGCAAATTACTGAGAAAGGTGAGTTGATGATCCATATGCAGCAAAAAGGGAAAATAAAACCAATCCTGCTTCAATTTTTTTTTTTTTTTTTTTTTTTTTTTAAAACAGTGCAGAACTGGAAATGGCTGTCTTAGATCATCTCATCCATGGAGAGAGAACAGATTACAAACAAATACAAATGAAGACAGCATGGAAGGGAAAACTAATGCCTTTGGAATCAAATCCTTGGAACACCATGTAGCAAATCTGAAATTTTTAGAGAGCAAATAATTTTAAGTGCTTTAAGAATGGAAGAATTCCATGTGGATATTGCAAACTGGCTAAAATTTCAAAGTTGCTTTCTTTTGTGAAAGATAAACCAGGTTATTTGAATTAAAGCTGTTGTGACCTTTTCACATCTAATACATGCCATGGTATTTAATAGTAACAGTTGCAACATGGGTCAGTTTTTAACTTCTGTATTTTTATAATGTGAATGTGTGCGCTTTGCTCACCATTAAGTTATTTTTGTAATTAACACTTGTGAACATCTTAATGAAACTTTCACCCAAAGATGCTGCTAATGGATCTTTATGCAGAGAAACTGGATAGTTTGGGAGGATATGCTGTATGTTATACGACTGTGGAGGTTTGTCGCATTTTTTTCGGCCAGTATCAGGAAAATAAGCTGGAAGGTTCTGGCTTCAAACATTGAATGTTCCTCTCTTAACTGTGGGATATTTCTGCAATGAACAAAAAAAAGTCTATAGAAAACCTCCTACTGATTTGTAGCACATGTGCCAATTATTTTAGGCTAGTTTGATTTAAATAATTTAATTTTACTGCTGTCAATCAGAACTAATGAAGTGTTCATCCTCCAAAAAATTTTATTTTTTCAGTGAATACTTAAATTCTTTGTTTATAAGTTTTTTTTGTTGGTAGATAACTAATCTTACTGCTGCTCATCAAAACTTAGAGTAGGATTTGAAATGCATTGAAACTACTGAAGTTTTTATTTAGAATGTATGACATATTGAGGGTTCATAAAGTAGGTTTTTACAGTGCAAGATTTAGAACTTAAGAAAAAAAATTGATAGCAGTTATGACCAATCATTGTACAAAGGGCATTTTTTGATTCCAAGACACCACACAATAGCCACAAGTGAAATATGCATTTAAAATTATATCATTTTTGTTTTATGATCTTATTTCATTTATTTAGTTTATTCTCGTTTTACTACTTTGAGGACGGTAGAGTACCACAAGGGCTTCTGCTCGGAAAGGTATTTTTGTAGGGCATCCTCCTATTAGTAGTTCTTAGTGTATCCTTTAATGGTAATGTACATCACAATGGGGACACTGGATTTGCAGCACCAAAGAGAACAGCTGAAATCCTCTCCAGTAGGGATTAATTTTTCTGGCAGAAATGATTTTCACTTAAGTATCTACACAAGATGACCTGGGGTACTAAGAATAGGTAAAACTAACGTTTTGATTGACATTAAGCAATAGAAAGAATTATTTTTCTACATCACACCTGTCCAAAAAGATAGAGCACATTAAATATTTAAACTGTTTATTTCTGTATAAAAATCAAATAACTTAAGGTTTACTGCAGAGTCCTGTGGCACTTTTAAAGACTAACAGATTTATTTATCGCATGAGCTTTCGTGGGAGAAAATCCCACTTCGTCAGACGCTTTGAAGCGTCTGACGAAGTGGGATTTT
>ML685756.1:29597851-29620906 GCA_007922175.1 Pelusios castaneus | reverse complement strand
GTCAGACGCTTTGAAGCGTCTGACGAAGTGGGATTTTCTCCCACGAAAGCTCATGCGATAAATAAATCTGTTAGTCTTTAAAAGTGCCACAGGACTCTGTCTTTCTACAATAGACTAACACGGCTACCCCTTTGGAATTTAAGGTTTACTGTTCACTCCCTCTTAAACATTAAAGAAATCCATAAAAATTTCCAGTCCCTTACAATTTCACAATTCTTGCACTATGGGATAAACTGGAAGTAGATTGCCAATTACAAGTGTTATCTATGCAATACTTAATTCTGAAGCTACTTACAGTGTAGTTCAGACATTTATGTATTCACTTAATTAGAGCTTCATGAAATGGAATTAAAACGTTTCAACAGAACTTCTTCATATTCCTTCTGTGTCAAGAGTCCTTGAGTTACAGTCTTGCTTTCTTCAAATTTGGGTAGTACAACTGCAATATATCCCTCGGTAGATGGCTAGAAAATAAAACCATGATACAGTAGAGGAATTAAAAAAAAAAACCCAAAACCCTCAACGTAAGCAAAATTCTTACCTTTTCTTGCAGAATAGCTGGATTATCCAGTATGTTTTCATTCACTTCCATCAACCGCCCTCTGATACAACTGAAAAGAAGTTGCAATTTTAGTAAAACCATGCTTTGTAATCAAAATACAAAAAGAATTACTTACCTATATATAGTATATTCTTCTCCATCCGTACATGATATTCTGCACAGAGGGGCAAGTTCTGTTAGAAACTGAGCACCCTGCATATGAAACAAAGAATTCCTGTGAATTTAAAGAAAGTTTTTTTTCTAAAATGTAATGTTCCTGGCATATACTTTAGCAGTACAAAGTAGTCTCTTGCCTCCCATGTTCTGAGACTGTTTTAAAATACTGTACTCTCCATTGATAAAGCAAATACCATTTTTGGTCATACCGTTTTCTTTTTTTAAGTTTTCCAGATGACTAAAGATGACAATCTGAAGTCACTATCCATAACACAGGAACCAAATATTTCCCTCAGGATTTCTTTTCACCAGTGTAAATGAACTGAAGTAAATGTCTTATTTTCATGTAAATGTCCATACAATCATATACTAAAATAGACATTTATTGTGTTCCAGTTGCTGTGTAGAGCAGCCAGCAGGGTTATCTACACACACTTCTAACAGGTTAGTTAAATCAAAACTTAGCTCAAACTTGGTGCTTAACTGAAATGACTATCCACTCTGTTTTTTGCACTGGTTTAACTAAACATTTTTGAAGTTACACCTTTTAGCTCCAGTAGTTCTTAAACTTTTTGTATTGATGAACCCTTTAACACATCAAGCCCGAGTGCAACTCCCATGGGCTCCCCAATCCCCCTTCACCCCTGAGGGCTCCCTACTGCACCCACCTGAGGAAAACATCTGCTTGCACAGGTATTTCTGCTTGGTCACACCTCAAAAGCTACTGCTCCATGCATCCCTAGGTTGCCATGATGGGGACAGTGAGAGTAACAGCAGGGCTCCCTGTATCCAGGTCACCTTACCCACTTGGGCTGCGTAAGGGGAGGGCAGAGAGCAAGGGCTCCAGGTGCTTGCCTCCCAACACTGCCCAAGTGGGGAAAGTGACCTGGATGCAGGGAGCCCTGGCACTGCTTTTCACTCCCTGCCTCCCCTGTTCCAGCTCCTTAAAGGGACACAGAAGCACCTTGGAGGGAGGGGGATGAGCAGTCTCTGTATCCAGGTGCTTGCTCCCTTTTCCCATGGCCCTGAACCTGGCCAGCACTCACAGCTAGTGACCTCCGCACATAACCATGTCATGATCCCCTGAGGGGTTATGGGCCCCAGTTTGAGAACTATGAAGTTTTCCACCATTGTCAACAGCAGCATGAACAGCACTGGCCCCCTAGCTCAGACAGCCCTAGAGCTGATATAACAGCATTAAATACAGAACATGAGTGTTATGGGGAGACACTGTTGCAGGAACTTGAAGAGCAGTCTCTGTTGGAGGTCTAATTTAGTAACCCAGGAGGAGCTGCACCAATATCCACAATGGTAGGCAACATACACATTTCTTTCTGGGAAAGGAACTCTGTCCTCTGACACAGAGGATCCATTAGACACGATCTGTTGAGACAGTTAAATAAAATACAAACGGACATGTTAATCAAAAAATGTCATACCCGCTTTGACTTTCCAGAGACCTTATTTTGAAGTCTACTACAGTTGGCACTGATTTGGTAATTAATACTCTTAATTGTTTTTCCATTTTGAAGTAGTGGATGGGCTTCTGCCAGCGTGATGACACAAATTCTGCAAGGAAAGTTGAAGTTACTTTATAGTATTTCAGTTTCATCCCTGGGATCATTTAGCCTTGTAATAAGCAAATGATAATTGCCTCCTGTAGTGGATTAATTTTTTGAAAGGCAGTATTTTCTTACTGAAGTCAGCCAAGGGTGTAGGTCTTCATTCTATTTTTCACTCAGGTTCTTTGGAGGGTGTTTGCCTCCACCCATAAAACCTAATTTTAGTGGAAAACTCAGCACAAACTAACTGGCTCATCTGGAACTGCAGGCTAAAACCGCAATGAACCTTTCAGTAGGGCTGCTCACCTGTCCCCTGTGTAGCACTTAAGCTAAATCACTCACATGCTGACAGTCCTTCAATACCTTCCCACAACTCACTGCACTCAGGGCCATGAGGTAAACCTCCAGAAGTCTCAGCACCACACCTGGTTAAGTGCAGGACCAGTGAAGACAGTCATTCAGATATGGCTTTGCAGTGTGGCTGCTCACACCTGAGTGGCAAGCATCCAAGTTAATTTTGCAGCAAAGACACACCCTGTGTATCAACTATACCTGTTACTTCAGTGACAGAATATGTCCCTTAAACTTGACATTTTTAAATTTCAACTGCAGCAACAAATTCAACCATCCATTTCATGCGCGCAACTCACATGAAAACTTGGGGGGGTTGCTAAGTTGTCTCTCTCATTTTGGGTCTGCAGAATCTATTCTCATTGATACACAATCCATTAAGCATCCATGCTTTATTTTCAGGTGTCAGATGACAATTGCAAGGTGGATAGTTAGAGCCACCTTTTTACTGGCAAACCAATGAAGTATTACACAGATGCCATACAAGAGCAACTGCAAACAGAAAACATCATAAGCTGTTCAGGAGTAAATTAGCTGACAGATAGTAAGTAGCCAACTTACTCAACTGAGGGATCTATTCAACCAGATCCAAGGTATGTTGATAACATAATTGTCAGATATCTGCATCAGCCAAATTAACACTGGCAATCAATGAGGTGACAGTTGTCACAGTCAGATTGCCCTCCCACATCTATACTATTTTTAATCTTAAATTATCTTTCCTCAATCAACTGTCCTCCCTAAGTAACAGCATCATCTCAGTAAGGTACTTCCTTGTTTTACACAAATATTTAATTTTAAATTATGTATTTTAAGATCAGCAGCTTTCAGAATATTCAAGAAAATACTCGGGCACTGAATTGTCTTAGTCTAGCATTCAGTAAAAGTCTTAAAGAGTCACTATGGCTATGAAATGGGAGGAGATTGTTGCATAAAATTCTAGAAAATAATCTTTAAAAAGAAATGAAGCTAAGTGTTTTGGTACCTTTTAAGAAAAAGGCATTTCACAGAGTTGAATAAACTTTATTATGAAGGGGGATCTCTCTCAAAACAAAAAATAGGTGAATTTTAAGTTTACCCTATCAAGACAAGCAAGGTTACAAAACAGTATTTTTTATCAAAAGTACATTGGAAAGTTCAAACCCTCTGGACTAAGGTGTACAACTATCCATTTTTAAAAAGCAGGTTAAGCCAAAGGTAATATCTAGACTGCATTATCATTTCCTCTCTCCCCCCCCCGCCCCCCCCACGATTTAAGCTAACATCAGCACGTTACCTTTTAAAAACAAACACACTACACTGCAAAGTGCCAAGAACAGGATCACGGGAGTCTGTCATTTCAGTGATTTATTTAAAACTTAAAGAACCTTTTACAACTTACAATAATTTTACACCTACACAGCCCAAAACCTTGCCTCGTAGTCAAGTTAGGTTCTGCCTTCTCATGCCTAGATCACTAGTAAAATATGTTCTGCAGGCCAAAACTAACCCAATGGCTTTGTACAAATTACACGTCTAATTTTGTACAAATTTCTATTGAGAATGCAAGAGGAATTGAATTCAGCTTATTCTCAGAATTGTGTTGAATGAAGGACTAACAGACATACAAGTTTAGCAACTAAGTCAAGCAACTCTGAAAACACAAACAGCTGCTGAATACACAGATACCATTCTTAGACAATGATTTTCAAGGTAAAACTGCATTTTAAATGGGGAGATCATTTGTTCATATTTCCAATTTATAGGAGACATACTCAGCAAGGTCACTTAAATAAGACTTGCTTTGCAAAGCAGTTCCTTAAACATTTTGGCCCACATGCTACCAACAGGAATCAAAGCAAGTTTTTATGACCACCAAATATAAAAGCCATCATAATATCTTATGGATTTTTTTTTTTAAAAAGATATTTTGTATTCACATATTACTACAACCCTCAAAATGAAAACTAAAAACTGACCTAGTAATTTGCATTTTACTAGACTGATCAGTTTCAAGTTTAGTTTCTCATATACTAGCAAAATGCATACTCCAAATTTCTACCATCAAATGGGAATGTTTCAATAAAAAAGGCTTGTTGAAAAAAATACTCATTTATATTAGGTTTTATAATATTAAAACCTAAATAATGGGTCCAATTTACTTAGCTGTGTATAGTTCAGATAATTGAGGTGTTAAAAGGCTATCAAAGAAATGGTGCTGGCTCTGAAATACAGAAAACCCAAATACTATGCTTTCTCTATTAAAATTTTGCATTTTCAAACTAGTACTGCAAAAGAAATATCCTACGAATTGAATCGGATTTTACTTACCTATTGGAATGCTGCAATACACAGTGGTCCTCACAGGGATTACCCTTAACATCTGTAATAAAGAAAAAACCCACTAAGTCCAGTTATTACACTAGGCTAGAAACATGCGAGAACCAATATACAGAAATGTATGGCTCCATTATTAAAATGGACATGTATTTCTTGAAGAAGGCGCCTACACACTTCAGTGGAAGATGAAGTCATCTTTGTGCCTCAGTTCCCCGACCTGTAAAACAGGATTAATACTTCCCTCCTCTGAGGTCATTGATGAACAGCACTATCAGCAAGGATGATATGATGGGACTACCTACAATAAATTGCATGTGGCAGATGAGTAACTGCCAGTAGCAAAAATCCTCAATGGCAGAGAGAGGACACTAAAAGGAGAGGGCTCTGAGTTGCTGCAGAGAATTCTTTGCTAGGTATCTGGCTGGTGGGTCATGCTCAAGGTCTAACTGATCCCCATATTTGGGGTTGGGAAAGAATCTACTCCTGAGTCAGATTGATAAGACTCTTGGGAGGTGGGCAGAGTGGAGGAGGGCCTGATAAAGTTGCCTTCCTCTGCAGCATGATCGGACATGGATCATTTGCAGATTTAAACTAGCATTAATGGTGAATTCTCCATAACTTGACATCTTTAAACCATGATTTGAGGCTTCAGTAATTCAGAGGTTGGGGTCTATTACAGGAGTGGGTATCAATGTGCAGAATGTCAGACTAGATAATCTTGACTGTCCCTTCTGACCACATCATCATCACTGCTGTTTTAAGACTAACGTTTAGCTATTCAGCATTTAAAAGATTAAGTGACTAAAAACAGCTGACCACAAGCAAGCTGAACTGATCACATCAGGTATCAGTTGGCAGTACAAGACAAACAAAATATTTTCAAGTTTCAAAAGCAATATATACTACAAGAAGCAAACTGAATTACCCCAAGATCTTCACTCCTTAGGGCTGCTCTACACATGAAATTTATTTGGGAATAAGGTAGATGTGAATTTAAAGCAAAACAGCTGTTCCAAAATAACTATGTGCACAAATTTAATTTTGAATTAAGTTTCTTTTCTCATTGAGCTTAATCCACTTCCAAAACAAATTTGAAAAATAGCACTCAGCTATCCCTAAACAGATTCAGGCAGACAAGCAAAGACTCTGTGCATATTCCACTTTAAGGTCTAGTTTTCTCCATCAAGTACACAATACTTCTTAAGGTTAGATACACATGCACTGAATGAAATATGTGACTGATCAGAAATGCAGAAACTAATCTTACAACACATCAGCATGATTCTTATTAACATCTGCACACTAACAGGAGTTACTCCTGTGGGAATTCTACACCACTGTGCAACACAGAATTCATGTCTCCAGCAGATTTCTCCCTCCCCTCCGGCAGAAAACATTCTGCTCAAGAGATGCTGCAATTACACCTTTTGCCCACAGGGCTGGTGCAACCAACCACAGAAAAGTGGGGGGCAATGGCTTCCTTCCTCACAGCTCATTGTCCATGGAGCCAGTTGAGGAGATGCAGGTTATGGGGGCAACAGACAGACAGGAGCACACGGGACTGCTGGAGGTCACAGACTGGAGCAGGGAGACAAGAACTTGGGGGGAGGTCATAGACTGGAGCAGGGAGTCAAGAACTTGGGGGGGATGACAGCACTGAGGCAGGGATTGAATGGGAGTGGTGGAGGACATGAGGACAGATGGGGAGGTGCAAGGACATATGGGGACCGGGTGAGAACAGGTTGCTAAGTGGAGGTGCAGGGATACACTGAAGTGGGGCAATGTGCCTGGTAGAAAGGAGAGGCTAGCAGTTACTTACAGTCAACATGGGGATACTTGCCAACTGCTTAATTCTTTCCCTGTTTCTCTTCCCCCCCCCCCCCCCACACACACCAAAAAAACCTGTTCAGTACTTCTCCCACTCACATCCAACCACCTTCAAGGCTCTTTAATAAGCCTCCAAACCTCCAGCCACCTTCCCAGCATTTACTTCTCTCTCCCTCAGCTCCTCCATGATCCCCAATTCCCCCATGCCTTCACTGCTTCTGAGGGGTTCAGAAAATACATTTCTGTAGGAGAGTTTGGATCAATTACTACTCAAAGTTCTATATTAAGAGGCCTAGTAAGGAATCAATTTTTCAAAACATTTCCCAAGTCTTTTTTGGCTGCATTGTTACAGACACTTATTGGCAAACATTTTGAAATATAATTTCAAAATAAATGAAACTGGTGTGATTGTATTGTTATTTTGACAAATAAACATGCAGAATTTTGTAAAGTTGTAAAATATTGTACCCAGAAATGTTAATTTTCAGCACAGATTTCACAAAGGAGTAGAGCACGTCTCAAAACAGAGGTGCTGGCAGATTTTGTATTCACTTAACTTTTAGTTATTACTACTTGTACTCTCACAGCAGTCAGAGCCCCAATCACAGACCAATACACCTCATTATTCTAATTACAGTACAAAGACTAAAAAGACAGCTGACAATGCAAGCCAAAAAACAACCTAATGGATACAGACAAGCTGATAAATGAACACAAAACCATGATACAATCCAGGTCAGAATGACATACAGCAGTTTTGGCACATCAGCAGGGACTGCTTTCTTACCCAAATAGTCACTGGTACACAGCTGTCTTAGAACAATGTTCACTCTCTTCAATTTAGTGGATAAACGGTTCCGGTACTGGTGTAAAGCATCTTTGTACCAAGACGGCTGCAGCTACAGTAGGAAGTCTCCCTGCTTTAACTACACTGGTTTCACACCGATGCAGCCCCAGTAGCACATCAATTGCACAGCCCCGCCCTGAGACCAGGATGCACAAAGTATGTACCCGCTCCTCCCTCCCGACCCCCCCACCATTCACACAAGCTCATCGGGGCTTTTTCACCTCAGCTAGTCGCCGACCCCTGAGAGCGAAGACCCCCCCCCCGGGAAGCCAGAAAAGCGCTGACAGCCCCGCAGCGCCTCCCCAGTCCCACACGCCGGGCAAGGCCGGGCCCCCCAGCACCCAGGCGGGCGAGGGCAGCAGCGGGGCCCGGGGCGAACGGTCGCTCCCGAGCTAGGTGGACTGCGCACTTTGGGAGCCACCCCCAGAGCGGCCCCGGGCCGGGCTCCAGCAGCGGGAGGGAACAAACGGCCCCTCATGGCCCCGGCGGGTTGCGGGGACCGGGGCAGAAGAAACGGGGCGGCCCCTCCTCCCCACAGCTTCGGGGCGGGGGTCGCTACCTGGCTTGTACCAGCGCGTGAAGTACCGCTCCGTCACCCCCGGCACCGCAGCCATCGCCGCAACAACCGAACCGCCGCCACTGCCCAGCGCTAGAAGCAACTGCGCAGGCGCCCAGCACCACGGTGGTTCAAGTGGAGTCATGGGGTTCCCACCAGCCAATCAGCGCACAACCCAGAGCACGGGAGGGGACGCGTGAGCTCCTTCCCGGCTTGCCTTGCACTTGCGGGCGTCCACTGGCGGTGGTGGGAGGGGCCGCGGGCTGGTGCGTTAACGCGTGGTCAGCACGTGACTTCTTACCCACGCGGGGCCGCGCGGTATTCGCCAGCGCGTGAGCGAGGAGGGCGGTTAAAGGGAGCAGCCCGGGCGGGAGGGTGGCTCAGGCTGAGGCCCAGCTTGGCTGTGTCCACCTGCTTCCTTGGGGCTTGGGCTGTAGCAACGGCTGCAAACAGGGAGACTGGAGGCAGGGATTTCCCTAACCCAGCGGTGTCAAATATGCGGCCCCAGGGCCATTTGCAGCCCTCAATCTGCTTTGCTGTGGCCCGAGCTGGTTGTACCAGCACCAGAATTTTCTGTGCTTAAATCTGTTAAGAATGAGTTATATTTGGGCAAATGAAAGATATGTAAAGATTTACCCAACTTCTTTAGAGTAATTGTGGAAATATGCAGCAAATATTTCATATTAAATGGAGTTTTAAGATTAATGAAAATCAAATCTCAGAATGAAGGTTGTCTCTCTCTAAATGAGTGAAACCTAGCAAATATGCATACTAGATGGGTAAAATGTGTCCTTGTGACCTTTGCCTATCTCACATTCCTCTAACCGACCACAAAGAGGCTGATTCTCCTTTCCACTTTTAACTCCAGGGCCTAATTCCGTGACTTTAGTAGAGTGTCTCCCACTTTGCAGATACCCATGTGGGTAAAATCAGGATCAATAAGTCATTTTGGGTTTTTTTGTTTTTTTTAACTTTAAATGTAAGTGTTTCTGAAACATCTCAAAGCAGTGTAGTCCTAAATATCAATTTTAAAAGAAAATGATGTAATTATATGTCTTTCTGCCCAAATCCTCCCCAGAAAAGAAGCCAGATTACTGGGCTAGGTGAACCATTGGTCTGACCCCATATGACCGTTCTTATGTTTTTATGTAAGGTACATTCTCCATCTTTCCCCTGCTTTATCTAGAGGTGGTAGGGTGCTGTCCTTGGTGCTGCATTCCTTATACAGAATAAGGCAGATAAAAAAATCTCTTGCATAATCACAATATATAGATTTACTTACTGCCAGCATTAAAAATAAATAGGTGATGAGGTCTACTTGGGACTAGTTTTAAAGCTCAGCCTAACTCTGTGTTCATTTTCACAAGCAGCTTAATCCATTATGAAAAGACTTCGTCTTCATTAGCTAGTTCAAACTGTAGAGTGACTGTAGGATAACCCAAATGCTCTGGAAAACTATGGCTTAATATGAAACCACACTCAGAAAGTATATTCCTCTGGCATTACCTCTGTGTGTCCATTAAAAGTCTCAAGTTGCACAATATAGTTGTGACCCTAAGAGCCCCTTCATGCCAGCTGGCAAAGGGCACATCTAATACACTATTGTCCAAATATGTAGACAAACAGAGTCTTGTAAAATATCATGTAAAAATAGCATCGAGTGATCATGAATACAATTATGGGATGTATGTCCAGGTTGTATATAGTTATGCACATGTGTTGAAAATTTTTTCATGCACTATATTTTGGAGACAGTTGATAAACATGCCTCCTCTAGACAAAAAAATGGATTCATTTGTCTGCATGGCTTGATTACAAACAAATGACAATGAAAGTATGTGTACATCTAAAGTAAACAAAGCAATTAAGTCAATCAGAAAGCAAATTGAGCAGATGATGAGGAATACAGTGTGAACAAAGGGGTTTATACCAGAACCAGTGCTGTTCAACATATTTATAAATTTCAAAGGGTTACAGAATCTAAAAAAGAAGGGTGTGGGAACCCTGTTGTTATCCATCACTTAGAACAGTGGTTCCCAACCTTTTCAGTAACATGGCACACTTAAATGAGACAATTCCCCAGCACACCCACATTTTTCAGCTGAATTGATTGCTCATAAACATCTCATTTACTTATATTTACTAGGGTTACGGTCTTACTAGAGCGGGTTGCAACATAGTGCATACAACAAGCTAAAGAAGGATTGAATGTATTAATGTTTCAGTGTTTCACTTGAAAAAAAACACATCATCTTAATTTTGCCCTTTGGTCACCTGTGTTTAGAATGTTCACAAATTAGACTCCATACCTTGCTTTTAATTTAATGATTAATTTTCATGAGTTTTATGAGTTGTAATTTTGGTTGTATAGAATATTGTTTAAATTGAAACAATGTTTCCTTTACATTGACTTTCCTTACTTTTGAACAAAATTTCATGGCACACTTGGATAGTTCTCATGGCATGTTGAAAACCACTGACAATGGGGTCAGCCTCTCCCTCACTGCCCCACCCTCTGTATGGTGAATCCTCCTCCCTTGATGTTGATGAGAAAGCCGCATAAACAAAGATTGTACCTTGCCAAAGTTAACTTTTATTTAACTTTGTTTCCTTTAATATACTTCTATCTCACTAATACTTGTTTCATTCCCATGACACAGACAGGTCAGTCACAGGCTGGTAGAGTTCAGCTCCTGGATTTTAATTCAGTTGACCAGTCTTGGGTGACATGTCTGGAATGCTCGTTTCCTACATGGCTACTTAATTTTCATCTTAATCTGTCACACTTATTGCCATGGTTAGTGTATGATATTACTGAATGTAACTGGTCAAACTTGAAGTAAAACAGACAGAAACCAAAAATAAGAATAGGAAAGAAAAAAAATAGTGTGTAGAAGTGCATAGCAGAAATCTTAAAGGGCTTGCTTAGAATCCAGTTGATATCCTGACGTTCTAACTGGTTCGTTTGTGGTCCAGATGTATTGGAGTATTCCCCCACACTTCATAGGAAAGGTGTTGTCCTAGAATAAGATGAGGATTTCTAGGATCCTAAAAATCTTACTGTTATGTTCCTCTAAAAATCTGGAGAGGTGTGGTCAGTCGTTGCAATTTCAACAGTCTGATTATTTGAAAACAATGTGATAGTCCATACCTAAGCAATTTTTTTCCACTTCAGAGAACATCTAGTCAATTTTTATGTCAACTTGTGTCATTTACAAGATCCTCTTGAAGGTCAAACCACCCTATTTCAGCCTAAACAAACACAATTCAGATAATTCCTTTCACTTCAAATTAAGCTCATTTTTATTAGCAAGTCTGTACAACAGCTTTATGGGTCAAGATGACCTTCTGTCACCTTTTATCTACTTAGGCTCAGCAAGGGTCTATTAAAAAGCTAACACTAAAGTTGCAGGTCTTAATACAGCAAAGAAAATATCATCACAGTTCAACATCTAGAAGAAAGCAATTGAATTTTAGAGCCTAGAGGAAGACAAACTCTGCATTGAGAAGAAGGGAATATGAAAATGGAAGGAAAAGAGGGACACAGAATATACAAAAGAGGAGTGTCTTCAGAAGAGAGAAAAAGGAAAAAATAAAATAAATTAATTAGATTCTGGAAAGAAGACATTAAACTTGCTGTGATACATTCATGTTCCAAAGCCTTTACTGAAATTCTCATTACTTATCTGAAGCATCTGTTCAAGCTGCAAGAAAGACTGAAAAGAAAAAAAAGGAGGAAGGAAAAGCTAATTTGCATTTACATCTATTTTAAAGTCAGTAGAAAACTCTTCCACTACAAATTAAATGGTTGAAATAGGAGGTTGATCAACAACTTCAGAATACTCTTGATATTTTTCCTTACATTTTAAAGAAATCCCTCAGGGAATGGGCATAATTTCTGCAGAATCAGGTATTTCTATAATTACCCATTGGCTACAAATGTAATTGAAATAAAGGCTCCTCTGGTCTTGTCTTCACTAAGAAAAATGTTGATTTTTTTATTGTATGTTAGGTAACACATGGAAATTAACATGGTAAAATTATAGCATGAACATGGCAGATTGTAGTTTTCACGCATTAGTTGGTGAAGGTATGCTCTACACTCCCCCACCTGTTTACCTCAACCTGCTAGCATGTGAAAACTACAAACTGCATTGTCAATGCTATGATTTTGGTGAAATTCTAATTTTTCCACATTAGCTTGGTTAAAAAAAAAAATCACATTTTTCCTAATGTGGGTGTACTTTTTGTATTCAGATGCAGCAGCTGTTTAGCATCTGTACAGATGCCAAGAACATATTTCAAGCCAGAAAATAGGGGGAAATACTTATCCAGGTGAAGCTATATGCATAAATTGATAAAATGGAAGTTTTAAAACAAAGTGGTCAGGCAAAACTGAGCCACCAACATGTTCTGCTGCCAGAGATAGAATTTCTAGTGGCCTGATATGAGGGGCAGTGCTTAGTCCTGGAATCCCCAGCCACAATACTGGACCTCCACCATATTCCACAGGTAAGAGGCATAGCCATTCATAAAGAGAGAGGGGAGCCGTTGTGCATCAGAATATAGAGCTATCCTAGACAAATTGAAATAGCAGCTTTATGACAGATGTGAAATTTTCCCATTTGTGGCAATTAAATGTCAACTTGAAGCCCAGAGGTGATACTTTAATTGACAATCTTGGTTTTAAAGTATGACATTTATGGAAGAATGTCTCATTTAGCATACATAATTACTGCACTGGTGCACTCAGATCAGGTATTTCCATATGTAGGAATCAGGATCAAATAAGTGAAGGATAGAATTAGCAGTAGTCCTAAAAGGGCCTGCTTAATTTTTCACCTAGTGAGGCTGAATATGAAGCAATTTAATGACTTAATACTGTAATTACATGTGCTCTTTGTGCAACCCACTCATCATTAGCGGGAGATCTGCTTCTATCTACCGCTGATTTACAGCACATAAGTAGAAAAATAACTTAAGGCCTGGCTCTGGAATGCATCTGAGATTGTCCCAAATCATAACAGTGAATGGTGAAAAAATTGCAGCCAACTCCATAGAGTTGCTCTTATCACAGGAACATTTGAGTGCTATTATTGTATTTATACTGCTGTACAATGCTACAAAATAACTTTATAAATACATTACATCCAAAAAGAGTTAACATTATTTAGGTTGCAAAAGCAAGCATTCAAAAGTTAGAAAATGCCAGATTTATGGTTGCTTATTCAATTTTAATTCTGCCTATTTCCAAGTCCATCCTTTGCCCTGAATGAGGCAGGAAAAAAATAGTATGCAATCATTAAAGGTTGTGCATAATGTAAACACAGAAGGGAGCAGAATATGAATCAGTTACATTTATCAGTCAGAAGGACTGGGTTTCTATACTGGGAAATAGAACAGAACCAATTCTAATTTTCCTGGCCAACCCTGATTGTCCTGTGTCTGGCAAACTCCCAAATCCAGTGCTCCCTCTCTCCTGAATTGGGTTGGGTATCTGATCCCAACCTCCATAACGCTCAATTGTTTTTCCCTGGTCCCATGGAGCATTCAGTAGGGCCCACCCAGGAGCTTGCACCCAGCACCATCATGGCTACTCCATTTTGGGTAGTTAAATCTGTTCAATCTCCCACTTCTGTCCACACAGGAAAACCTCTAACTCAGGCTTTAGGGTGCTTTAAGACAGGACTAGTAGGCATGGCTGATTGGATTACGTTGGAACTTGGGTTTTGGTTCAACCCAGGCTTGCACCCCTCCGACCATGCAGTAAGACTGCAGGCTAATCAAGCACCTGTGCTCTTAGTCCTATCTCACAATTCCACATGGACTATAATCTCATCTAAATCCTCTCTTTTCTGCACTGCATTTTAGTGCCAAGCCTGCGTACTCCATTTTTGCTGCATTTCCACAGCATTTGGCCAGAGATGCTATCCAAGACATGCTTCTTCCTTGCTGCCAGTTGCCCAGAAACTGACACTAGCTGGTAAAGCTGTGGTGTCATAGCAGCATGACTCAATCTGGGGAAACGTATCCCAAATGTGTGTGATGGGCAGGAAGGAAACAGAGGCTGTGAGATGTCAGTTGGGTGCATTGTGACTCACTATATGGGTTGCAAACTGAATTCCTTATTGACATTTTCAGTAAAAGTTCTTGCTGTTTGCCTTCCTCTTCAGAGCTATCTCCGTTAATGAGTAACTCCACTTGGAAGCGGAAATCAAATATTGTTCTTATGTCCCTGTTAAATAGCAGCTCCATATGAGTGGAAGTCAGAGCACCCCCTAAGAATGAACTCAGAACAGCTCAGTTTACTGCACTACTAAGTCCCATGAGAGAACCCTCCAAAAATAATTTCAGCACACAGGCTAGTACAGCAGCATTGTGGACACTGTTGCACAGCTACTATTTTGCAGTGGGAATGTGGTGCCTGTGCTAGGCTAGCCCAGGCCTCTTCTGCAGTGACGACATACACAATGATGAGGTTTACTCATTGGTCTGATTGTTCTTTTGCCTCTGCAGATGAGGGTGCTGAAAATTGTCTACTAAGTAGTGAGGGTCTCCTCAACATTCATTGCTAGCCTAATATACAACATCAGAAGTCAAGTACATTTTGGCTACAGATCAGAATACAATGAGAGTGCTGTAGCACCTTAAAGACTAACATTTCTTCAGGCATGAGCTTTCATGGGCTGCAACCTACCTTGTCAGATCAAAATATGGAATTGATAGATTCTCACATTTTTATATTATTTTATCCCCTCCACCTGTCTCTGTATTACTGGGCCTTGTCTGCTCAGGACTCCTTCCTTCCCCCTCCCTCTCAGATTTCTCCCTTCCACCCTCCTCCCTGCATAGCAGCTCCTTTCTTCCAAATATGAGCATGAATCCATCCTCTACAGCCTCATAGGTAACTTTGTTACACACCATATGAAAGTATTGAACAGAAGTTATGTATTTAGAACTTTGTATTTTTATAAAGACAACAGAGTCCTGGGGCACTTTTAAAGACTAACCGATTTATTTATCGCATGAGCTTTCGTGGGAGAAAATCCCACTTCGTCAGACACTTTGAAGATGGGAAAGTTACAGAATGGGAACTTTCCCATCTTCAAAGCATCTGACGAAGTGGGATTTTCTCCCACGAAAGCTCATGCGATAAATAAATCAGTTAGTCTTTAAAAGTGCCACAGGACTCTGTCGTCTTTCTACAATAGACTAACACGGCTACCCCTTTGGAATTTGTATTTTTATAGCATCTTTTATCCAAGTATTTCAAAGCAGTTTATCACCATGAATGAAATGTAACATTCTCCAGTGACATAGCTACAGTTATTGTATCTCCTATACACATGAGAAACCTTAGTCACAGCCAGAATGGGTGGGCTGCCCAAGATCACTCAGGAAATTTATGGAAGAGTGGATTAGTACCCCAGGAACAGGTCAATGTACACTAGGCAACTTTTAGTGTGCTGTGTAGATTACACCACAGCTTGGCACACAGTAACTGTTCATCTAAACAAACCCAAAGCCGCATGGCACTCCTCACTTTATTAGAATGAAATCAGCCATAAACTTTAAATGGAAATCGAATCAAGCTTTGCAATAAAGTGAAATTTATTGATTCTATCAACTCCATGCAGGATGGAATTTGTGTTTTAAAAACAGAGGGCTGTAGATAATTCAGTCAATTGTTATGAAGAACGCACAAGACACAGAAATATTGTTGCATTTAGTCAGTTAATTTAAAACAACACTATCACCTACAACAGTTTATTCCAGCATTTCCCAAACTAATTTGGCCACAGAATACTTGGGCTTGGAATATATTGATGGAACACATACATGCTGGGCTGGGTGGGTGGGTGGGTGAATCTTTTATACCAAAAATTGCCGCATGTATTGCTCAAAAGTTGGTTTAAAAGAGTTAGTGATATTTTTCCTTCTAGCATCAAAAATTTTTCACAGAATACCTATTCGCATTGTGCAGAACACTAGTGTTCCACAGAACAGTTTGGGAAATGCTGGTTTATTCTAATAAGGCTCTATTTAGTTTCCCAAGCATTTTCAGAGGATCATAGGCACTGCCTTTTGGATTTCTGAAGTAGCTACAAAATTTTAAAGAAATTATAGTAAAATACCATTTTTAATGGACAAAATTGGTGGCTAAATCTTCCTGTGAACCACTCCCATATACTGAAATCAAGCCTTGGGCATGGAATCTAAGACACCTCTGAGGAGACCCAGCTCCATATATGTCAGGGACAAAATGACTGTCCTATCCTGGTGCTTCTTGGATGCTCGAGACAACTGTGAGGGACTAGAGTGGTCCCAGATCCAAGCTAATACAGCACAATAATGTATTTTGCTTTTCTCATTTTCATGTGGTTAGTTCTCCCCCTTCTCATAACCCAAATTACAACTTTTTGAAACCTTAGGTCTATAGAATAACAGGTGGACTTTTTCAATATATATAGGTTAACAACAAAAATAGTCCTCATCAGGAATAAAGCCTCCATCCTTCTCAGTGTATTAAACTTAGAGAAAAGTAATTGGTTACAGTAGCCTACATCCTTCACTATGATGCATCACCAATAAACACTGCAGATTTTTTACTTCTTAAGGTCCTCTGGTTGTATATCAATAGTTTAAATGGCAGCAATAGAATGATGTACTTCCAGTGCACTGAATTACTTAGCAGGCTGAAACTATATTAGTATAATGGCAATTTTTTCAGCCTTTTAGAATAAAAATACCACTTCGTTATTTGGCATTTACTTAGGAGCAAGTTCTCCAAAGGCCCTGCCTGAATTGTTGAAGTAGGAAGCTCAGGGCTACATGTTGGTGGTCTTTGAAAATAAGGACAAGAAATTTGATGCAGTGGAAGTAATGGAGACAAGGCAGGGAATTCTAGTCAGAGCAGTGATCAAAGAATGGCAGCCATATCTTGCATGGATTGGGAGGAGGCACAATTCACATGCATAAAGTCCAGAGTAGAGGAGACTGAGGTAGTCAAGGGATGAGATGATCAGGACTTGGATGGGAGCTTGGGCTATACAGACAAAGATAGATCAGATCTTAGAAAAGCTATGTGGGAACAAGTGGCTAGATACAGAGAGACCGGTTGTATATGTCAAAAGAGAGGGCAGAGTTAATGATAAAGCCAAGATTATGAGCCCAAACAACAGGAAGGTTGATGGTGCTTCTAGGCTGATTCTTGACCACAACAGAGAAAAGGGGAAGGTTACATAGAGAAAGGGATTAAATGTGATAATGTAAAAAATGATGTCACCACAGCTGTGTACGAGAGACTGTCAGGAAAGGAAGAGAGCAAGCCAGAGACAAAAATCAGAAGAAAGTGGACATTGAAGACAGAGATAGCACCCCCACCATACTAGATACAGGATGGGGGCTGTTAGGAAGATACTATAAGAGAAAAGGGGCTGCTGCAGCAGCAGATGGAAGATCTAGAAGTGATGAGAGATGAAGAGGTCATGGATGGTTGTAACATTATGCGGGGGTTTTGGTACTACTACGCAGCCTAAGGAAATAATTCTTCCCTACACCTGAAACCCTACAGTGATTTGTACCATCCTTTCCTCCACAGAAAAATCTGATTTGTTGGCCCTTTCTGCACTTTAAGGGGCCCAAGGAGATTACCACCAACCCCCTACCTTCCCAGCTAGTAATCTTCTTTCCTTGCTTAGGTGCTGTTGGAGAAATTGTTTGTAGTGATGGAATGAAGTAAGGGGGAAGAAACTGGGCACCAATGTTTTGCATGTATTAATTGTCCATCCCGGAACCAGTTCCTCCTCCTGCTTTCACTTGAGATTCCCCACATTGGCAAATCTTAATTGCACCAGCACTTTGACCCACAATGAGTCCACAAGTTCAGGTGCTTATTTTTACACTGTTTTACTAACAAGATGTCAATATTTGCAATGCTGTAGCAGTATCAACCCCAGGATATTATGTAGACAAGGGGGGTGGGATAGTATCTTTCATTGGACCTTGACTTCCTCATACTGATGTATGACTTTCAGAGTTCAAAACACAGTAAGGAATTAATTGAATGTTAGATCAATGCTTAGTTTGTTTTGAAGTGTATAATTCATACAAAAGAAGTTTAACTCCTGGCGATTAAAAGGAGAAGATATCATTAAATCATTTAAAACTGTTATTACACATCTTAGATCCCAAAGGAGCAGAGGAAGATAACTAAAACTTACCACCCAGAGAAGTTTTAGTCTGTATTTAAAACCCATGTTCTACTCTGCAACACAAACTAGACAATTTCAAATTAAACCAAGTAGTTAACCACTTTATTATTTTAGTAAACCTCTGAAAGGTGGTTTGGAGTTCAAAGACAATGAAGTTCAGATTTTCCATTTCAAGTATATAAACAAATACCAGATGAATGCACAGACAACAGTAACAAAATATGAATGTTTTGTGAAATGAACATATTTGCACTAAGCTAGTCATCTCTATTAAAACATTTGCACTCATCCTCCACCATAGCAACGAGCTTTCTCCATTATTCAAGTCCAAGTATGGTGGCTTCTAAGACTGTCAGTACTAAACTGTTGCTTCTTCCACCACATCAGGGAGCACGTTCAGTACTGAGATCTGAAGGTAGGGTTACTCTCTCATATGCAACTGTTTGGTAAGAGTTTTAGTTCTAAGTGGAAACCTCATGAACAAAAAGGAACTGGAAAACACTGCTCAAATGTGAAAGTCCTCAGCAATCTCCATCACCATGGAGAGAAGGAAAACCATAGAAACACACAGAGGGAGCCTGCTGAGGGGGAAAAAAAAAAAAAAAAAAAAAAACTATTACAGTGGATGCCCCACAGCTCCATAGTGGATCTCTCACACACATACACACTCACGAAAAATTAAAAATCCACCACCAATAAGCAGGAGCTACACTAAGCAGTGCGTACTATGGAATGCTGCCTGCAGTGACCTGGAGAGCAGATGAATGTTCACTAAGTTCAATACCAGATAAATAGGGGAGTACAGCAGCTGCTGGTCCTCTGATGCAAGAAAAATCCCTCGGCAGGGTGGTATCCCCAGCTTATCACCCCTCTTCTACATATCCATCCCCCCAAAATTTCCTGTGCACATGTGAGAGGACTACATGATTTCATGGTCTGGCTGAGCCAACATTTTTTAAATTACTTTGTCTTTTATATGAAAAGGATGTGGGCTTAAATGCTCCATTGCATCATTTGAGAAATCTGGAGAGAGATTCTTACTGCTAGGTCAGAGTCCAGAATATTTACGCTAAACAAAAATTGCTGAGCAGCATCAAGATATCCCAAACATTTAGAAATCTCCATTGATTTTGCAGTTGGACAGCTGTGCAATCCTCAGGTGCTACTATTTTCATATCACCACCAAGGAAGATATCTTGTTGACATGTACCCAGCCAAGATCAGATACAGTGGGCAGCTAAAGCAGCATGTTTCAGTTAAGTTCTCTGGGTGATATCCTGGCCCCACTGAAGCCCAGGGGGTTTTGCCACTGACTTCAACAGAATCAGGATATCACCCAATATATTTTCTTTGTTTGGTTTTAGACAGATGCAAATATTAAACTAGCACATCTTACCACATGAAATACAGTTTATCTAAAAAGAGTTAATGTTTCTTCTTGTTCCCTTTGCTTCGCCTTGTAGTTCTCAACTTTTTGCTTAGTACATTGATTATATACACTTCTTCCGGCTTCATTGTTTCAACAAGCTGTGCTGTGAAATTTCCATATTTTGGCTCAACTTGTGTACACGTTGGATAAGCTGTATGTCTGATCTGTAACTCCCATAATAGATTAGAGCTATACCTCATTTGTTACATTTCTTTTCCTTTTTTTAACAGTGTTCATATGTTAAGGGTATTCATTGTTTTCTAAAGTACAAAAAAGAGACAATTTTTTGCATTTTGTACTACAATAAGAACACAGTCATTTCACTTGTTTATATAAGCAAGCACCATTTAGGCAAAAGTACAAGATGCTAAAAAACCCCACACAATTACATGCAATAAATGAATTCACAAAACATAATTTAACATAAAAATTCTAAAAAAAAAAAAGAAAAAAAAAGATACTCCTTTGTGGATTTGGCACTTTTACCATGTGGAACAGTGCAGCACCCACTAGAATGCAGTTATACATAGTATCTCATCCAATACTGAGCATTGTGTGTAAGTAGTTCACACCACTCAGTTTTACTTCTGGAAAAAACTGCATCAATTAAAAAAAGTCTAGTCTATAAAGCCAAGAGCTCAATTACAGTAGCCAATAGAAAAAGCAGAACCACGTTTACTATAATTTGATTCAACATCAGATAACCAAAATTACAGGTTTATGCTGAACACAATCTTATGTTCAAACACAGAGATAAGTAGCATAATCCCAAAACCTAACAGGATTCCAGCATTCTGTAACAGGAAATATCCCCACCGGCTACATCCATGGTCACTAGCATCGTTGTGCAGCATTTCAGGCACCTAAACAATAAAAAACAAGTTAATATCTTCAAATAAATAAGTTATTCTTATGACTTGTTCATGAAGGGCTTCTGCCACTCTCATTCATGTGGAATAGCATCTTACTTCTTGAGTAGTCCCACTAGCTTCAGTGACACCACTTGTGGAATAAAGTGCTGCTCCTCATGAGTAAGGATTTCAGAATCCAGCTCCAAACAGCTCATTGTAACTGACAAAGCAGTGGTGATGTTGCAAAGATCTAATCAGCACCATCTATCTTCAGGAATGATACCAAATGAAATTGATGCTTTCTAATTAAATTACTGGTGGATGGTTGGCTAATTGACAAGTTAAAAATGAGAATTTAATCTGATTTTCATAAACAGTATAATTCTAGAAGCTGGAAACAAGAACAAGTATGTTATTAGAATGAAAGTTTCAGTGCTGTAGTACTGCATTGGTTTGATCCATAGATGTGCTGAAGATTTATTGCAAGTGCTCAGCATGTCATAGGATTATGCCAATAGTGTACAGCCACCCCGCTACATCATTATCCAATACACTGGCCTACAGCTTCTTCATCACGATTAAACTGGTATTAAAAAGCAATTGAAATCACAGGCTGACATAAGAAGGGGAATTTCTCACTGAAAATAAACAACTCTGCCTCCCCTCACTGTCAGTTTTTTCCCTCAAAGCTTATTGCCAGAGGCTATCATCTTTCAATGTTCCAGTCCACCAACATTAGCTATATAGAACAAATCCAGAACTCAACAATTTTACCCAATAAAGCAACTACACTGAGGTGCCCGAAAATTCTTTGCCCTGTACTTATGTGCATTCTAGAAGAACTTTGCTTTATTAAAACAGTAAAAAAGTTCTAACATTCAAATTTCACTGATCTGAATAGGAACTTCAATACGTTAAGTAGCGCAACAGGAACAGTGTAATGTCTATGAAACACAAACAAGTGAATAATTGTTTAGAAAAGTTTCCTTAACAAATGAAGGAGCATCATTCTTTAGGGTAAGAACCGTGTAATACAATGCTATCAATATTGTCTTAGAGGAAAGAGAACTGCACTTCCTACTTTATGACGAACATTTTGTTATTGGTTCTGAATCACTCTGATGTAAGCTGCACGTAGCTCTAGTCACACACTCACCATATCAACAAGAGCCACATACATGAACAAGCCAGCGGTAAGAGCAAATATCCACATTGAAACATTGTCAGCATAGTGACCAATAAGAATCCCAGTTGCCATTCCAAGGTATGCGAGCATAGCTGACAGAGCATTATAAAGAACAGCTTGTCTGACTGTCATGCCAGCTTTTAGAAGTACAGCAAAATCTCCTATAGTGGGGAGGAAAAAACAACAAAAGAAGGATCTTTCACTCTCATGTAACTACTGTAATATATATGGTAACATTTATTTTTATGAGTTAGAATGAATATATTGAACTATTTTTAAAGCCTTTTAATGGCTTTCTTTAAAGTTTTCCTCTGAAAAATAAGTTGTTTGTCTTAGGGGAAATATGCCAATCAGTGAGTGAACACATGGAAACAGCTTCATAGCCTGCACAAGATCATATTTTTAGCATTCAGGAAAATGCGTACTATCAGACTTACCTGATTTAATAATGTATATCATTTTAACCAAACTCCAATATCAGTGAACAGTACAGTTTTATACAAGCTACCTTTAAAGGATTTTGAAAAAAATTACTATGTGATGTTCTCATGATGGTTCTTAACAGTTATTCAGAGACTTTTCTAAATACTGTTGCCGAATCATTACTTAAGGATTTCTTTACTAACGCATTTCTATAAGTGACCTTATGCATCTCAGTTTTACTAGAATAATTAACAGCAATACTAATTTAAAATGGCTAAAAATGGGGAAATGTTCCTAGGCCATTCCAAACTCTGTTACAGGAAATTGCTATATTTTGTAGTGTTTACCTATTACACATGTGTGTTTGCAAACCATTTCTCTAACAGACATGAATCCCTGCTAATCCTCACTAAGGTCTTATGTCAAGGCAAATTTTCAACCAAGACAGACTTGATGAGATTCCTTTTTTAAATCATCCACAGAAACATTCTAAGCAATGGACAACCTCTGTTAGTTCCATAAACAAGACACGCTTCATTTTATTGAAATAAAGATTAAGTGTTTAATCCAATTCCCAACTACTTCTCTGGGAGAGAGACCAGGCCTCAACCCTATAACCTAGTAGTATGTACATTCTTATGTGGAAGACTTGCATAGATTAATCTGATTTGACCAGAAAGTCTCAAGATATGGATTTCCAAACAATATCCTGAAGTTAGACTTTGGATTTGAATCTTTTGCAAGATCTGAACTAGTGCTGAATAATACTGGG
>ML685756.1:29444268-29597751 GCA_007922175.1 Pelusios castaneus | reverse complement strand
CCCCCCCCCCCCCCCCCCCCCCCCCCCCCCCCCCCCCAAATCCACCAATATTTGTTCAGATTTGCAAGTGCATTTTTATTTGATCATATTCTGTATCTAAGCACCCTTTCAGCAATTATTTAAGAGCATCCATTTTATCCTCTGTGCATAGACACAAATATCAAGTTAAGCAGATATTTGACAGAAGCAAATTTCAAACTGCATACTCAGTTTAAAGAATCATAAATTTCACTATATTAGTTACATAAGTCACATAAATTAAGAAACAAATACCATGTAACTAAACATTGTACAATAATAAATGGAATATTTGATCAACAAATGTTAATTTCTGAGATTCGCAAAAAATTCTAAATAGCAAATCCATTCATTAATTTTGTAATCTGTTTGCAAACAAAAGACAAAAGTCACTGAATAAATTGGATGTTTGCTCAGCTATAAACTGAGGGAACAGTTCTGAAGTGCTGGGGGAGATAAAGTTTATCATTAGGATCAGAAATGTTGTTTGCTATGCCATAAAATACTGATAAAATAAATCTTTATACTTTTATGTTCCCCAAATTCCTAGTAAGTGATGGTTTACTAAAATATTGTGCTGTCTTACCTAATTCATGGGGTAATTCATGGCAAAATACAGCCACAGAAGTGCTTAACCCACTAGATAAACCTTCAGTAAAGGCTGCACCTGTGAGAAAACAAAAAAAAAACCCACACACACCAGTTCAGGAAACCAAGCTTGTAAACATTGCCGTATGTGTTCATATCAGATTAGGACAAAAACGGTGGAACAACCAAACTCCAACTGCTGCATGTGAGTGCGACAGAGAGAGTCAAAGATTTCAAGGCCAGAAGGGATATTAAGCCTGTAGAGCAAAATGATTTAACCCTGCAATTTCTGTACCAAGTCTATCTACTCTAACTGAGCTTGAGCAGTTTTTCCTAGAAAGCAAAGATCTAACATTGCTCTTGTGTTTTGGTATTCAAAGCCAAGGGACTGGTTCTTCATTGACCAACTTCATCCTACACTTTACTCAAACCACCGGAGATTTGAAAAGCCCATTTTTATAACCAGGTCTGTATTACTCAATTTTACAAAATGTTGTCCTGTATAAAAACAGGGTGAGAGGTTATTCTTATGTTTTGTCAACCCTAGAAATTGCCCAAGAGCTCTTTCCAGATCAAAGGTTCATATAAACATGTCTAAGAATTCAAATTCCTTGGCATCTGAACTTGTTTTGTGGTTCATCCATGCTACTTTCAATGGGTGGTTATTATAAAAAGTGTAATTTATCAATTCTTTAAAGAGAGCTTGAGATGTATTCAAAGCTATATTTGCATGTATTTTGCCAAGGCCTGTACTATGGATTATTAAAGTCTTACATGAATGAACAATAAAATGAAGGCAATACTGACTCATAATTATGTTATATAAAATTTATAAATGTACAGATGAATGGAGCTGAAAAGGCAGATACATGTCTAAAATATGATTAGGGATTTTCAAGGCTTCTGGTAAGATTTTATAATTCTATTAATAACAAACCAAGATTTTCCCCAGACCTGAGGAATCTGTCAGGGAAGGGGGGGTGGCATGCGGGCCGGCCCAGAGAGGCCCGCCCTCCCTTGCCGCTGAAGGCAGCAGGACGGGAGGGAGCAGGATGAAGTGCAGCAGTGGGGAGGGCAGCGGTGCAGGCCCACATAACTGTGGGTCTCAGGGCAATCTACCCACTTGCCCCCCCAACTCTCCCAAAGGACATCCCTGCCTGAGGAGTTCAAAAGCTTGTCTCTCACCAACAGAAGATGATCCAATAAAAGGTATTATACCTCATCCACCCTGTTTCTCTAAGAAACCAAGATTTTAAGATGGGAGAATGTGTTCATACATGAAACTGATGGGTACTGGTTTTATTGCTGGCTGATGCCAAAAATAAGCATGCGGGGGTGGAGGATTGCTGGTAGCAAGCTGTCTGCAGTCCAGATACTTATTACCTCCTTCTCCCAGGGTGATCATGTTTTCCGAAGTGGAAAACTGGAATAATCAAGTTGTCATCTCAGGGATGCATTGTGATGGGAGAGGGGGCAGAGAAAGGGGAGGGAAGGGCAGGGCTGGTGGAGAAGTGGTTGGGCCAAAGGAGAGCACCCTTTCTCTTTTCAGATTAGGACACTTACTTGTACACAAAGTAAGTAGGAAGAAAACAAAATACTTATCCACCTGAGAGCCCTTTACAATGCCCCCTACCTTCAGACTCTTTCCTTCCATTCTAGCTTTTACCTATTCCTCTCCATCTCTCCTCATAGCATTCACCCATACCCTCATTCATCACTCGATTCCCTCCCCATCCCACACTCAGCCCTTCAAATCTACCTCACATCTTCTCTCCCCCCTTGCCTCAGAACCTTGCTGGTCCCCACAACTGAACCACCACCAACTCAGGAATGCCTGCATGCCACCTTGCTTCTTCACAGCTCAGAACCACCCTTCAGGTCAAATCCACTTTCACCTAGATTCAGGCTCAGACTTCTCCACCCGCCAGACACTCACCACCAAGAGGTTCAAAAGTATTTCCAGCTCAGAAGCCGGTAAGATATGTAATCACAGGATTCATCTTTTCCTCCCATACTGCAAGTTTTCCATTTTCCAGCATGACGAAGTGAGACTTCACCCACAAAAGCTCATGTGAAAAATAAATGTCAGTCTTTAAAAGTGACACAGGACTTCACGCTTATTTTGCTGAACAAGACACAGCTCCCCCTTTGGAACTTGTTACAATAAGGTTCGTCTACTTTTAATTTTAAGATGTGCTACATTTTAACCATTTATTAAGAGCACAAACAGAAGGAGGATTTTTTATGATGGTGATGGTGGGAACACGTCTCTTTTTTATGTTTATTGTTGTAAGAGTAAAACCAAAGTACTATCCCATTCCGATTAATACACATGTTCAAGAAAACTAAATAAATATATTCCAGCATCTAATAAGGAAGAATTTCACATATGAGAAAAACTCACTTGCTGCAGATGGGAAGGGTTATTTTAGTAAAATATTTTCCCACAATCGAAATGCATGTGGGGATAATGGGAATTATGGGATTTCCCTTTACCATAGGATAGGCAGGTTCAGCTGCATGAGAATTTCAGACAGAACTCCATCAATCAAAACTCCAGAATCAAATCAGATCTCAAATAATCTAGATGTAGCTTAACTAAATTGGCAGGTCTCATTTGTTAAAGACTATTATCCTTTCCTTGGTTTTCCTTCATGCCCATCAAATCCATCCTTTCCCAAATTTCTCACACATATACTTAGGATAATTGATTCTTATCTATCATTTCCTATCATGTTTTCACTACTGATAAGATGGACAATTCAGATTTCATGGTTCAATTTTTATTTTTAAGAAGATTAAATCAGAAGCTTTCCTATCACAAACAAGGAGTCCTGTGGCACTTTTAAAGACTAACAAATTTATTTATTGAATAGACTTTTGCGAGCACAATTCCACTTCATCAGATATATGAAATGGAAAATGTAGCATGTTAGCTGTAAATATATACCTACAGAGAAGGGTGGATCACACATTACATTATTAATTGGATACAGAACATGTTTGTTCACATCAAGAAATTATCCTGAATCTAAATAAATACTTATATGTCATTTGTATTTCTTCCTCCTGCAACAAGAAAACTGAATTCAGCTCCGCAATGCGATTGACAGTAAGGCTGCTGCCCTTGAACTGACTGCAGTGCACAATTGCAAGTCACCCTACATTAAAAATCCATGAGTCCTTCTAGAAAACTGGTCTTTTAAACTTCTATGATCTTGACATATTTGTGTTGACATCTCATTAAAACCTTTTTTTTCCTATCACCATCTTATTACTTAACATTCAGAGTTCTCATTATCCATCTTGCTAGAGAAAGGAGGAAGCCAACTTTGTAACCACAGATTTTTGTCCCCAAATATTTAAGACCATTGAATAAATGTAAAAGGGAAATTGACAAGGAAACCTCAGAAGGAGTTTAAAATCCTAACAAGTAGCAGTAAAGATGATAACCAGTTACAAAGTAATGGCAGTAATTAGGGCCACTTTGTATCATTCAAATAGAGTAATTAGTAACAAAAGGTAAGTGTAGAATAGGTCACTTCAACATATGGAGTAACTGATCAATGCTTCCACCCCCTCCCATACGCTTAAGGCGTGCTGTCGTCCCCCGTCCCCCCCACATCCCTTAACACTATCTCTTGTCAAAATTCCACCTTAATAAACTTCGTATTTCCCCACTCTACTGCTCATTAAAATCCCCCTCCACTCCCTGACATTCCTGAATGCTCCTCCTCCTCCCTGATATTTTCTGAACCCCCCCCCCCCCCAAGTATATAAGGAGCAGCCAAATGGCTGTGGAATTTGTGGAGCCAGAGCCCCCAGCCTGACATGACCAAGCCCTCAGGCTTTGAAGCTCAGAAGCGCAGCCTTGAAGAGCTGAGACAGACACTCAGAGGAGCCACTTCTGAGAAAATACAGAACGAGGTCCCAAGCAAAGACTCCGTGGGTGCTTCAACTAAGGCAGAAGGCAGCCGGACAACGGAGAGGACCCAAAGAAGAGAAGAAAGGACCCAAAACATTGACAAGACAATGGTGCGCTGATGGTCCGAGGAACCTAGCTAACAAAGTTCTAGACCTGTGTTCAGAACCAAAAGCAATCCAGTTGCCTATGACAGATCAGAAGGAGCTTGATGGACGAGACAGAAGGATGTATAAGGTGTAAGGAGCGCTTGAGGTCTGCCTGCCAATAAAGCTGAATGAATGAGAAGGGCTCATCTCCACCCATTCCACCAATGACTGATCATCATTTGTTGAATGATATAGATTATTAAGAATTTTAATAGTTCTAAGGTGTGTAGTACAAGTATTGATGTCTATTTGAGTCTAAAGCACTGTAGCAGAGCAGCATTACATTTCACTATCATTTGATGCTACGCTCACTATGATAAGAAAACTAATTCTCTATGGTAAAATATTTTCAGAGTTTAAATTTCATTGTATTAATGTAAAAACCAATAAATGTTAACATTTGTTTTCGAAGAATTTTCTCCTCTATGTCTGTTCTTGATTGACAGGCTGTAGTCGTATTTTCCAGTGTGTTTAACCATCAGGCAAGCAGACCACATTGATTTTACCTAAGTAGCAGTGATCCTGTTAGGCAAAACAGAAAATGCCTAAACAGCCAAATAATTTGAGTTTCTGGGTAACAACTTCACATCATTTGTTTAATGCCCAAAATGCACTGTTACATATATACTTTTTGGCTATGTCCACACTTGCTAAAATTAGTTCGAATTAGTTAGTTTGAACTATCTAATTCAAACTAATTTTAGTTAGTTCGAATTAGCGATCCCCATTCATTTCAATGGCCGTTTAGTTCGAACTAAGAAATTAGTTCGAATTAACATGGACACATTGGCTAATTCGAATTAAAGCCTTACTTCTGAAGCCCTATTCGAACTTATTAGTTCGAATTAAGGAAGCCTTTAATTCGAACTAACTAAAGCCTAATGTAGCCATGGCTTTAGTTAGCTCGAATTAAGCCTCCTTAATTCGAACTAACTTGCCAGTGTAGACATAGCCTTTGTGAATAGCTCATTAAGTTTTTCCAAATAACATTACAGTATCACAGAGCTGAAGGAATAGAACATGCATGAGAGAAAGAACAGGGACATGAACAAACCATGGAGGATGAGGTGATTTTGTTATACCTTTAGACAAACTGGCTATTTAAAAAAACAAAAACAAAAAAACCAAACAGGAAATACACTAAGCATTCAGTCAAAAGCTTCATAATGAGAGTAGCTCAATCATTTCTAATCAGGTACACAGACTTGTTTTAAATGCTCAGTTATATTTTTAATCTTAGAATGGTTGTGTTAGACTAATTACTGGTGTTTTTGTTTTTAAAAGAACCTCCTAACAGATTTGGGGATTTATTAACACGCTGAAACTTTGGTGGGAAGTGTCTTTAACTATCCTTGGCCTCCCACTAATTTAGAAATCCTCAATCCAGAAGTAGGAAATGTGGATCCACATAGGCAATCATCTCCGAGAACCAATTTCCTTTGATAAAGGACTATAAATACATGCAGTCTTGGGATGTTAACAGGAAGTAGTGACGTTCTGGGAAGAGGCATGAAGAAGTACTCCAAGGCTTCTCTCCTGAACTGGGCATTTAATCTAGAAGGCAAGTTGTGTAAAAGCATTAACACTTCATTTAACTGCCTTCAATAACGGAGGCAATGCACAGATATGCTGTGGAAAGAACTGAGAATACAACTATCACATAAGTATAATCTAATCTATTTGGACAGTCTTTGACCCAAAGCAAACTGACTGATGGTTTTAGCTCCATATGCCACAAAAAGTCTACAGCACTTGAAGATAATTATCTTTACAGGAATTAACCTTAGTGTTGAGGTTCCTGAACTGCGGTTGCACCATCTGCAAAGTGGAGGACAACATTTTGCTCTGCACAGCAGGACCTCATATGAACAATGTTTGCAAGGTCACGATCCATGGAGGATGCCATTTTGTAGAGCAGGGGTTGGCAACCTTTGCCAAACCCGATGCTGCCCCTTCTCCCCAATCCTCAGCCAGTGCCGGCAGCCCCCTCCACCAAAAAAAAAGCGACGGTCACAGCTGAGGGACTCAGGGAAGTCTTTGCAGGCATGCTGCTGAAAAGAGCTGCTCGGGCAAAAAAGCTGCCCAGAGCAGCTCCTCTCAGTGGTGTGCCTGCAGATGTGGATCCCAAGGGACACCATGGAAAAGAAGCCACTCAGAAAAGCTCCTTCTGGTGGTGGTATGCCATGGAGAGTAGCCACTCTAGGAGGCTTCTTTACGCGGCATGCCTGGGGCATGGGCATGGTGGGGACCTCCTGTGCCCCAGCCACCCCCAAAAGAAGCCAGCCAGAGAGTGGCTTTCGGTGGCAGGAGCAGCAATTCCTGTGGTGCTGCAGAGAGTGCTGCCTGCCGCTCCAAATGGGTTCATGTGCCACTGTCGGAAGACGTGCCGGGGGTTGCCTACCCCTGTTGTAGGGCATGCTGTCTGTGATCCTGACAAGAAATACTTCATTTAAATGTAGTCATTCCAGCAAAATGTTTGGGAATCCCTGCTTCAGGTACTCTGGATGTTTAATGGATAAATCCCAATCTTAGCAAATGTCAATTGAGGAAAAATATGGAAGCTAATGACCTGATTAAAATATAAATTGGAGAGCATTTTAGACAGGATATTGGAGTGAAGACACAGGATCACTTATCTTTATGAAAAAAGCACAAGGAGAATTAACATCAAACCTGAAACCAGTGGATGCTACTGGGTGCTTGGCACTTTTAAAATGTGAAGCCACCTACTTGAATACCTAATTATGCCTTTACGTGCCTATATTTAGGGTCCTAGTTTTGAAAATCTTGGTCTGACTTTTTGGGCAACAAAATAAATAATTAAAGCAATATATAACTCCCCACAGTCTATCTTCTTTACAAAATGTCTTTTCTGTAATCTGGTCCTTATCACTCTCTCAGCTGCAGTAAATAATTTATGGTAGACAGTTTGGCACTAGCTATCTAGGTTTCTGAACTGTAACCGTGACTGTTCGATTAAAAAGAACCACTAGCAAATAAGAGCCTTACCGTAATAAATTAGCCAGTCAACTTCTAGTGAGATAATATCAGCTAAGCGGTAGCAGAAAACCAATTTTATCTTGCTATTACCACAGGAGAAAGCAAAAGAACGATAAAAAATGCTTACCAATTGCTAAACCATCACTGAAGTTGTGTAGTCCATCCCCCATAATCACCATCCAGGCGAGAGTCGCTATACCAGCATCCTGCAGCTCTTCGCGCGAGTAGCGCTGACTGTGGCTGTGTGGATGGTGGTTCTGGTGGTGGTGGTGATGCAGAATATGATGGTAGTCATGATGATGGTGACTCAGATGGTCTGACTGTCCAAGCGTGTCGTGTAAATGTGAATGACATTTGTTTCTACACCCTCTGGATACATATTCATTGTCACCTTCCTCTTGATGGGAATGAGCTATCATGACTTCTTCTTCTTCTTGGATCACAGGTTGCTGAGAAATGAACTGGGTTGGATCTTGTGACTCTGTCCCTAAGTAACTTTCATGCCCTTTTAAACAAGAAAATCAAACGATGTAACTATACATACAAATATCACACACAAATTTATGTTATAATAAGAGAAAAACAAGGAAATTCAGAGTTGATGCTGACATCTTGTTCCACTGTGGCAAAGTATGGCAATATTTTGAACAACTTGTCAAAATAATTCCCTTTTAAATATCTCAAGTTTCCCTAAACTCAGCATGGAATTCTACAGAAAACATCACAAAATTATTAAAAAATAAAAGCCTTCACACCTAACTCATCTCTAAAGAGTCACTTGCCAAAAAATAAAATCCCCACAAATTACACTGATCTAACCCTTTTAAGCTAATTATTTTTACTGCAACAATAAATTACAAATTGAATCATGTGCCAGTTTTTGAACTATTTTGACTTAAGTGCAAATGTGTGCTATTTTATAGCTTCAACTGACTTAGTCCAATTGTTTTGAAAATGAAAGAAGTATGAAAGTACATTGTGTGTATTTTTCTTTAATGAATTTTAGGCTGAATTATAAGTCACAAAAACCAGAAAAATTATATTATAAGGATCAATTCTGGCAACATTTTTTGTGGTTATATAAATGTAATTGATCACTACATAAATCTATCTCCCCCCCCCCCCCCAAAAAAAAAAAAAGACATATGCATAGAAGTAAAAATATTTACTATAGAAGAACACAGCAAGTTGTCCTAAATATTCAATGTTAAGGTAGGTCAGTTAAATTAAGAATTGGGTCTGACACTTCCAGAAGTGTAAAATTTTTTACTTGGCAATGAGTGTCACTGAAAGTACACAATTCTTTTCTGTCTTTGGGGGAAAAAAATTCAATATAACCCTGAAATGAAAGCCCCACTGACCTCAGCACCAATGGGAACTGGTTTCTGCAAAGTAAGATTTGATACACATGGCTACACGAAAACCACCAATAGAAACGAGTAAAACTCAATTCCACTATGATAACTCTGCTATATCTGAGATTATTTGCATAGCTCTGTTAGAGGCCACAGGATCGTGCAGGGCATGCCACAGAGCCAATATCTGATCTGATGTATTCTCAGGAGCGCTAGGGGTACTGTCTAACAAACAGAAAATGTTAGTATTCTGGTAGTGCTGGTTAGTGTGTGATACTTGACGTGCTTAAAAATGAGACAGAAAATTGGAAAATGAAATGTAATAAAAATAGTCAGGGACATTTTATCATGCCAGAAACACCATCTCCTGCTAGTTACAGATAAGTAATGCTGCCTCCACATAATGTGATTGTAGATGATACACTTGTGTAATTTGGGGTCTCTGCAAACTAAGCAAAGTTCCTTCTTTATATTATGACTATTTTGATGCTGTTCTACTCAGCAGAGCAGTTCATACATTTTGACTCCAAGAAATGCTTCTGAGATGTTTCTTCTGCTCAAGCGTCTGAAAAACGAGTTAAAGCAGTAAAAGAGAAAATAAACCCAAGTAACCCCTCTAATCCTGAAAACAGAAACAGAAATGAACCCAGATGAGATCATTTCAAATTTAAAAAAAAAAAAAAAAAAAAAAAAGGTTTTCTTCAGTGTGGTATATTGCTCAACCTTGCAACTGGAAGAAGAGAAATAGAAATCCACAGGGGAAGTAACAAAAAACTTAATGGGGTAACTGGAGAACAGAGAGTCCAGGATTTAAAGGATCAAACAGGGGGCATAAATCAACTTTATCTATATTTTCAATCCACCAACTTCAGCGGGTTTACACCAAGAATGTGTTCAAAGACAGAACATTGCTCTATTTGGACAATTTTTTTTTTTTTTTTTTTAATGTGAACTCTGCTCCAGCAAATTCCACACGTATAGGTAAAGCATTTTGTAATATTTTTATCTCGGAATTGCTTTAATTTCACTCTTGCTGAGACTGAGGCATTTTGGTCACACTCCATGATTTAAACCCCAGAATAAGATTACTTAAAGTTAATCACACACACACACACACAGAGGCATGCCCTGTTTATTCATACCTTGCAATCCAAGGGTTTATCATAGTGGATATTTCAGTAGGCAAGCACATACAGTACTGAAAAGCAGCCTATAAAAACCAAAAAGCTTAATGTTTTAAGCTTGTACCAGAAGATCTGGACATTTGGTGATGCTCTTATTCCATTAAGGTGTTTTCATTAATAGTCTGATTTTGAGAAATGCTGAATACCAGCACCTTCCCTCTCCTCAGTTAACTTAATCTGGAATTACTGGTGCTCAGTCCCTCTGAAAATAAGGTCCTCAGCATTTGAGATATGAAACAGTAACCCTTCAAGCTTTATATATCAGATTTGACACATGGACTCTTCAAATTCTTCCTCCACAGAACTACAGTTTCTGTTAGTCTAGAAAATGGTAGGTGCATAAGCATCCTAAGAATCTGTAAGCAGAAGGGCTTAAGACAGTTTTGATTTCCAGTGCTCAACCCTGGATCACAAGCCTAAAGCTTTAAAACAGACTTCAAATGCCTAATAATGTTAAAAAAAATTAAAAATCTACTTAAAGTTAGTCCTTTCCATATCAAATGTGTACCAAGGTTGGTTTTTAGGAAAGATGCAATTAGGTTAGCTATATAGTGATCTAGCTAACGGTAAGTGAAGGGATAAATGAGCCTTCAATAGCATAGAAAAGATTCTTTATCCTTTTTATTGATACAATAGTATTACTGAGACTTACGATAATCTGCATCTAATTTTTCTTCATTTGATGAAAACTTCTTACTTTCGGCATCTTCATTTTTTTTCTGACTCCAAAAGAAAACATCAAAGTTATAAATTTTACTTTTTACAATCAATACGCAGTATATTGATGACCTTTTACTACATGCAGTTAAAGAGAACAGCATGGAGCTACCCAAAGAATGCACAAGCAAAAATAGCACTAGAAGATCAGTAAAAGACAAAAAAACTTAGCCAGAGTACAGAGGAAATAAATGTCGCAATGAGCAGACATAATTATTAATACAGAATTACACAGTAACTATAGCTCCACTTTAGACTTGAAACAGCCTTAAAGCTTAACAAAAATGCCCGTTTCTTCCCCTGCTGTAGTGTCCATTTAACACATACACAAGTTTTATACAAGTGTTTCACTAAAACATGATGAAAACCAAGTATCTATTTCGCCTGGGAATTATTTGCTCAGAGTTACGTTGCAAAAAAAGAAGAGGCGTAGATATAATTAGAGGCTGATCCAGCCACCCTCATGAATACTGCTTGCACATCTTTACACTACGCTTGCTACAATGCGCACCATTTGTAAAGTATCAACAATTATGCCCCCAGTAGTTAGAACAGAAATACCATCAATCATGTAAGTTTAAGCATAGTAACTGCTTGGGGTTATTTTGGGAGTGGAGGGAGGAGGAGAATGGTCGGGGTTTTTGCTGTTTTGGGATGGCACTCACTGCAGAGCCAGTCTCTCAGAGTCCACATCTTTTAATTCTTTACTTTGAAGCTACTGTGAATTACCTGCTTGTGCAAGAAATAGCAAACAGAGTATTTCTTTTTAGGGAGCTAAATACACACTGTTTACTCTGAAGGAGTAAAGAAGGTTACTATCAGTGACTACACAGTATTGTACAGACCAATAAGCAAAAGTTGAATTGTGAGCACATTTCTAATTATCTATCAAATCTAATCAACAAGCAACTCTCTACAAAGACAATGTTAATATCCAAACACTAAAAGTGATGTAGTGCAATGAAACTTCAAAATATAAATTTCCCTACCTTTTTCTTCTTGTCTTTAAACTGCTTAATTAAAGTGATCAAATGCTCAACCAGAAACATGAAATACAGGCCTCCCAGGGCTGTCAGCCCCTTCCATGTGGAATCCAAATAAGCAGTTTCTTCTGTACTTTGAAAGACAAGATGCTTGACCAGGGCGTCTTTATTTTGTTCAAATAAAGGTTTCTCGTGGTGGTGGTGATGATTTCCATGAGACTAAGGAGGGATTCAAACAAAAGCATATTCAAGTTCTACTAAATTTCAGCACAACAAAAGAACTGAAAGATGTACTCTGTGGCTCATTTTTAATGAACTCCAGAAACAAATCTCTCTGCATTCTTAATGTAAGAAAGGAATATAAATAAAGACCAATTCAAAACAGATCAGTTGACAGTAATGTTTGTGGGTAAAGGGAAATACTTAGAGTGCATGCAGACCCAACCATCATCCTCTACCAAGAGGGCACCTGCACCTTTCACTACAGTGGTTTGTGCTCAGGGTGCTCCTGCTAAATCCTCAGCTAGAAATGGTGACCAAACCACCTTTTTTATTGCCTCATCTATGGCTGACTAAGGGGCTTGGAACATTCCTGTCTAATATGGACCACACAATAATCAGCAGGCCTTTCTTTGCTCTAAACAGAGGACACCATCTCTGGCACCTCTCTCACCGGGAGGCTAGTAGAGCCAGAATTGTGCTTCTTTCAGGGAACAAGAGAAGAACTTTTGTTTAAGTTTTGCAAATTTGTCTCACTCATGAAAATTTTGCTGCCAGTGCATTTGAGGTGGCAGCAGTAATTTTGTTTATTTTGTTCTGAAACTGTACACAGTGTCCAGCTCCTATGACTCAAAAATCACTTGTTAAATAGAACAAATAAGATCAAATCAACAATCTACTAAATAGGTAAGAGCCCCCCACTGGGGCAGATTAACATTAAGGTGAACCAAAGGGTGTATAATGAATAAACCAGCTGATGGAATTACCATTATGGAGATTCATTTTTAATATTGAGGGAACAAAAATCTAGGAATTACCGGTACATTAAAAATGTTCTAAAAAAATCTCTACAGTTTAGTGCTAAAAAGCAAACTCCTCTTCCCACTGTGTTGCCCAGGTATGCTGGATCTAAGGAAGTTACTTTGGATTTGTTTTTTTGGGGGGGTTTTTGGGGGGGGGGGGGGGGGAGGAAGAGGAATAGAGCGAAGGAATAAACTGATGTCTATTGAATAGGACCAAATGATAAGTTTACTATAAGCTGTATAGTCATAAATTTTAGAAGACAAAGATACATACAATCCAGGATTTTTCTTACCAGATTTAATTACCTTAGGTCAAACTTTGGGGTTGACAGGGCGTTCCCTTAAAAAGCCCCAATGCATTCCTAAAGTGCAATAAGAAAATCCCTGAGGACCCGATTCAGACCAGGTATAAGCATAATGTAACTCCATAGACCACTACTGCATTTGATCCAGAGTGGCCAAATGAGTTGGAAAATGGGTATAAACATTTAAGTAGTGCAACTTGTACTGAACTGGCATTAAATTTGAAAAATAAGACATCTCTTGAACACCCAGAGACACAAGAGCACGAAAAGCAACTTTCAGGAGGATGCAAGATAAAAGTGAAGCAGCCAGATAAAAGGGTGGGGCTGTTTTTAATCATGATCTGCTTTTCCTGCTCCATTCTCTAGTGTGTAAATTACCTTTATTTTACCCACCCACTCACTGAATGCCAAATCAGTGCAAGTTTTACTACCTTAACATATGCACCCAAGTTCCTGTCCCAGTTAAGATGTTGTGTTTAGGCCTGGATGCTAATACTTAGCAGCACTTCTGTACAGGAAAAGAGTGCTACTAGCTATTGTTATTATGAAGACATGTATAGTAAAGAGCAGTGCTGCTTATGTTGCATTTTTCGAAAAATTATTTTCCAGTTAAGAAACATAAGTATTCCCTTGAAAGCAGCATAAGAATGCTTAAAGTATCATTGGGAATACCGCTTTCAGAAAGTTTGTGTTCCAACAGGTTTGTAAAAACATACAAGAAAGCATACTGGATTTTTAAGATACTCGCACCCCAAGTGCGGAGGTGAAGAGACAAGTACCTCCAGAAACTGTTCAATAATATAATTAACTAAAGGGAATAAGGAAAAACCTGTACCCAGAGCAAATAAAGTTTTCAACTCACTGCACAACACATAGTTTTACTGCAGGAGAGTACAAGGATGGATTGTCCTTGTACCATAAGTCCTGTTCATAGACTTCCTTATAGGCTGACTTTTATAGTGAATCTAGTCCAGTTTCACTCTCAACCTAAGTTGGGTCTCTCCAAACTCATCACATGGGGTAAATGGCCTGGTACTAGTCCTCTCCAGGTGAGGTGCTCCCATATTTTTCAGATGCTCCACTCAAGAGAGGCTAAGTAGCCAGCATCTGAATGTTGCAATTATCTCTCTCCCTCACACTGTCGAATTCCAAAAGGAGTAGCCGTGTTAGTCTATTGTAGAAAAACAACAGAGTCCTGTGGCACTTTTAAAGACTAACAGATTTATTTAACTAAATCTGTTAGTCTTTAAAAGTGCCAAGGACTCTTGTTTTTCCCTCACATTGGAAAGAGATAACAGGGTTATTTCTATTTCTCCCAGAAGTCAGGAGGTGGCAAAAGAGGGTGAAAACAAAACAAAAAAGCCAACCAACCTACACAGAAAGACTTGCTGAAAAAATTCTAAATTGCTGATGAATAAGCACAACACAATTTTTGGGTGAGACTTTGTGTAATGTCAAAGAATGTAGCAAAGGATCACTGTGGAGAACCCAAGCTCAGATCAGTAACACCAGCTACAATTTTACATAGATGACTTGAATGGAGGTCATCTTTTTTTGTTGGGTTAATACAAGTTTTCACTAAAGTAAATAAACCATGAGTTTGGTAGGCAGTCAAAGCTAGTGTAGGTAGGTTTCCTAAAACACGTAACATTGAGTAATAAAGTCATATTTCTCCAACATTTTTCAAGTTAAGGTAAACTATTTAATATTCACAAAAATACTTACATGTGGGAGGAGATGTAAAAACGCATCTCCACTCAGAGTCCCAACAGCCAGTGACACAAGAAAACTTAGCAGAAACTTGAAAAATACTCGATTCATCAGGGGTATCAATATAACACCCAATAATGAAAGAAAACTGATGATGGAGATTGATATAAAACCACCAATCCAAGCTGGTAAGAGAAACACAAAAGCTTTATATCAGATAATGCTTGCTAATCATTCCTTTCTTCAAAACATTAATGTAGATATTAATAACTAAAAGAAATCCCGCAGGATAAGCGTGTCTAGAAAACTCCTTTTACAGCACATAGGAAAGTCAAATATCTAAGAAAAAATAAGAGCTTAGAATCTAGGTATGCATATTTAGATTTGCAGTAAAAAAAGAAAAACTTTAGAGCCGAGTGATAGTTGGTAAGATTCATTTTAAATTAAAAAAGAAATTAAAACCTACCTATTTGCAAAGAATAGCTTTTTGGAGAAGTTTCAGCCTTGTCACTAGCTGTATGAACTATGCAGTATTTGCCATCAATCTGGTTAATAATTGCTGGACAGAGATAGCTGAATTCTGTAGCAGTCAACAATACTTGTGTACTTATTCCATGAGACAGCATCAGTTTTGATGCATTGAAGCACTGTAGAAAGAAAAACCATGTAAGATTTATAAGAACAGAAGTATTATCACATCCTAGAAAAACTGTAAAAGCAGTCCAATGCCAAGTCAAAATACAGTAGTAGCTCCCATAGTGAAATCAACTTTAGCTGAGGTGGGTAAGAAGACAATTTTAGTCAAATACACATTTGCAACTTCATTCTGAAGTAAGTCTTTACACATTAAACCTATCAGTTCACACCTTTTGTTGTTGCAGTTCAAACCAGCATGCAGATGGAAGCGGCCACTATTTGCTACACTTTAACCTAAAAGACAGGGGCCATCAAAGACTTTGAAATCCAATCTCCCTCAGAGTTCCATCCTTTCTTGTGTCTGCTGTACATGTTCCACACAGCCCAAGTGCTTCTAAACTGAGCTAGACAATGCACAGCTGTATATTTCTTATTCTGTGGGACTTCTAAACTCAGCCTCTGGACTGGAGGGGGACCTGGCCAACATTACCAGCTGGATACATGAGCCGCCTCATTTCTAAACGAAGGAAGACACAAGTCATGTAAGGAGCAGGAGTCATTCTTATGAGAGGCTCTCCATAAATCTTTTCGACAATACCATTTCAATCAAAAGCCATGTTCTGAACATGTTTCTTCCTGCAAATAGCTTCATACAGCACTACTTGCAGCCTTTAAAAGTCTAGTAATTCCTGTTTAATAGGACTGCCAGCCTTGTTTCTCCTCAATTTGTGAAGAATACAATATGCCTGAATACCAAATTCAGATCCTGTGATCATGTGCACACATACACACACCCTGAATTACATAGCTTACCCCGCTGGAGGCAGCTAACCAGACTTCAAGGTCATCCTGCTGATTTAAGTCCTTAAATGGCGAAGCGTTTGGCTGTAAGTAAAGTTCTCATTACAGTGATTTTACATAATGACACCAGCCAGCAGATCCATGAGCATCCCTCTCCCATTTTACAACAGTGAGGAAAAGACATCATCTATTTTAATTTCTATTGGTTTCTAAAGCAACTTTCCAACCTCTTAAAGAAAAGAAATAGGATCAAGCGCTCAGTTTTAAAAAAAAAAGCATGTAGATGATTTCATTTTAATGATCTGTACAACAGTTCCAGTAGAAGGTTGCAGTGGTGTGAATATTTACATATTACTAAGAAAAACAAAGTACTTTAGAATTAATTGGACCTGTAATCAGAAACAGAAGCCTTCTTCTCAGGAAACAAGTTTTACATTTTACCTAAAACACCACAGAATGACAGCTACCCTGTCCTTACTAAGGGTGTGTGTACACCACTGAGGCAGCAAGCATTAATGCAGTGACTGATTGATGCTTTCTAGTCAACCCAATTAATCCACCTCCTGAGAAGGTGGAAGGCAGTATCAACGAGAGGGCATCTCCCATCGACACAGCACCATGAAGATGCCACAGTATATCAGTGTAAGTACATCGACATAGCTTGTCTGTCCCATTACATAGCTTGCATGTCTCCCAATGACTGCCACCACTAGGAAAGACCAACCCTAAGAAGCAGAAGCTAGGACAGGAGGAAACAGATTCTATATTGAAATGAATCACAGAAGCATTAGATATTCAAGGTTTGGTTTTGTTTAGTTTTTGTTTGTTTGTTTTTTAAGTTTCATTACAGTTATGGCTTTTTCCAGGTCATTTTATTTTATTGTCAGAATGGTTTCAGGAATCTCTCGGTGCCTGTATGCCTCTCAAACTACGTCATTCACCCAAATCATCTGCTTCTCCCGACCTCAACTCTAGGTCCGGCTCACTTAAACTTCATCTTCTCAAAACCAAGTGCCAATTTAAAAATACAGGGTAGCAGCAAGGAAGCTGAAGTGAAATGAGAGGTGGATCATTTTTTCAGGAACAGAAATGCAAGTGCCCATGACAGCTCTAAAGATAGAAAAACTACTGCTTTGACAGCAGCTTTCACCTGAGAATGAGACTGTTTTATAAAAGTGATTTTAACTGTGGAAAGTGAGGCACAGTGAGGCTTTTATTTGCCTCATCATAGACCAGTAAGTCACTTGCAGAGTGATGAACAAAATTTAGGACTGCCAACTCTAGAATACAACTTAATACCTGGTTACATTTGATGACTAGTAAATAAACTAGTAAATTTACTTATTGAAGTGTTCATAAAATCCACACAAATTCCAAGGCCCCTCTTTAATTTTTAAGTAGGATGAATTCCCTTCTGTCCTAGCCTTTTATTTCCTGCAGAGAAATATAAGCCTCCCTGGAACAAGTTCAGCAACACGCATGGTTATAGAAAAGTTAAACTTTCAGAAAGTATTAAACTAATGAAATAATTTAAAAACAAATATTGATCTAAAGCTTTCACATACTTGTGTAAAAAGTTAGCTAGTCTTAAAATTTTCTCCTAAAGAGAGAAACCAGAAAGGGGGGGAGGAAAAGATTCAATTAGTCAAGTGTTCAAACCCGAATACAAAAGCAAAAACTATCCTTTTCTACCTGCGCACATCACAGATAAAAAGGCAATATTCTACAGGACTGTGAAATTATTGCCACACACAGATATTTAAACTAGCAACACCAAAGCTTGCATCAGGATTCCCAGAAATTAAATGAATGTCTCTGGGAGACAAAACAGAAGACGCTTCTAACGGGCATACGCTCCCAAGAAGAGAATGAAATGCCAGTCTCACCTCTTGTGTATCTTGGCTTTTAAATTTAGAATACATGTAACTTCCTCTTTCAGGTTCCCTTAGGGAAAGAAGCGATTCATTAGCAAGTAAACTCACACTGCTGCTTTCTGTAATGTTGATGCCATTGGGGCTGGTAAGACCCATATGAATAACAGACTTCACTTCTCTAGTTTCTGGGCTTTGTAATACAGGACTGCCCTGTGCAGCAGTGGCGTTGGTAAATGCACTTATTTCTGTAACAGCATTCTTGTTGCTTGTAAAGCTTTGCTTGTGCTCAGCGTTTTCTATTCTTTGTAATTCCTTTGCCTGTCCATTGCTAGGATCCTTATTTACACCACCAGATTCATGATTTGGGCAGTCTGTAAAACTCTTGCTTAGCATAACATGGCTATGATGAATATGGTGATCATGATCGTGGCCGATAGTGATTCTTTTCACTTTATCGAGTCCTATGTTCTGCAGCAACTTTCTAAATCCTTCAATCGTCAAAGTATTGTTCTCCCCATAACGATGGAAGAGTTCCTGAAGTTGATGCTTCTGCATAAGTGATGCCAAGTCTGTGTTGATACCAGCTGTCTCATCTGGAATGATTTTCTCTGAGGTCTGTGCAATAGTAGCCAGCTCTACTTCATGGCGGTGACTTTCACAGAACAAGGACATGGCAAGTGAGAAAAGGAAGGCTATCAGCAGCTCATTCTCCATCGTGGCTTCCTGTAAAAAAGATAGACAAGAGAAAGTTGGGAGACAAGATGTGTACACTTGTGCAACCCGTTGGTTAATTTAGCTGAGTTGAATTGTCAGCAGAAAAAGTACCATAGCAAGAGGAATATTTTTTAATTACCTAAGTCCAATTTTGTGCTTAGACACCTCACTCAGTTTAAACCTTACATATTGGTTTTGCTTGTGAATACAGTTACAAGAGGCAAAATAAGCCAAAATAAACCAGTCAGAGAGCATCCTCATGCAAAAGTTCAACTGGTTTAATTACTTTGGTTTAAAAGTTAAATTGGTGCAACTTACGTTTAGATAAGCCCTATGAGATAGGAGTTGACCAAACTCAGCATGGCAGTAGGGGGAACTGTGCTGCTGAAGATTTTAGACTAACATAAAACCATGTTCTGGACTTCCTCATCATTAGGACATCAGGATGCACCTAGTAAGAGGTAAAAGCATGAATTCATTTTCTACATAAATTTCAGACTTGTTACTACATTATGCCTTAAATTCCAAGCGTAGTCTCATTTTGATATCACAGGCTTCATTATTCCTAAACGCTTGAGTAGTGCTGCTGTTCCCTCTAAGCTGTGTCGCACCCCCCATGCAGCCAAGGGACCCCTGCACAGCCCGGCAGCCCCCAAAGCCCCTTCAGACCCCTGGGGCTGCAGCTTTGCCACGGCAGACAAGGCCAGCGCCCGGCCTCTGGGTTGGCCCTCCCTGCCCCCAGGGCGGAACAGGCAGGCTCAGGGCCAGAGGTGCGTGGGCCTGCCTGCCTGCCCGCCCCACACGGCCAGGGCTGCAAGGTGGCCGTGGCTGGGGCGGGCTCCCACCCGCTGGCCACGTTGACTTCCCGGCCCGGGGCTGTGGTCAGGTCTGCTCCGCCGTCGGCCTCGGCCTCCTGGCACGGGGCTAGGGTCTGCTCTGCTCTGCCCCGCCGGCGGCCTCCCAGGGCCACAATTGGATCCCCCCCTGCCAGCAGCCTCAGCTTTTCTCTTTCCTTCCCCCCCCTTCCTTCCTTCTTTCTCTCTTCCTTCTTTCCCTTCCTCATCTTTCCTTCTTTCTTGTCTTTCCTTCTTTCTTTCCATTCTTTCCTCCTCTTTCTTTGCTTGCTTCCTTCCTTTCTTTCTCTTCCTTCCTTCCCTTTTTTAAAAAACAACTTTTTAAAAGTTAATTTTAAATAAAAACCTTTCTAAAAATTAAATTTCAATTCAAAATTCATTCAAATTCAATTAATTAAACCCAATTAATTAATTCTATTTACAATCACTTTAACTTCAATTAATGCCTCTAATTTCTGTCGTGAGTTTACACAAAAATTCTATTCAGAAAAAGTTTTGCAGACGGCTTGAAAATTTTGCACACAAGCCACCAAACCTTAGAGAGAACATTGCTGTGAGCTATTAAACATTACCACATTTCACTCCAAAAAGTGCAGAGATCCATTGTGTATAGTTTCTTGTTTAACTCAAAGCGCCTTTGGTTTTTTGACCAAGGTGCTATAAACATTTGTAATGTTTTATACAAAACGATACATTTAACTGTGAAAATGCAGTATTTATATGCTGCTTAACATTTTAAATTAGTGTTGTGTTGCAATAAAGTAATACTATAAACATGTTTGAGCCTGATTTTGCAAATAATTACACCTAAGTATACAATTAGGCCTGTGCTGATTCCCACTGACTTGAATGAAATGCCACAAGGTAGGAACTACATATACAGGCCCTTAAACTCTGATTCTGCAAACACTAAAGCTTGTGCTAAATTTCACAAAGCCTGGGACTAAGATGCTTTATTTGTAGCCTATACATAAGCATCTGCAATTTCAGAGTATTATTCATATCATATTCTGAAGAAGTTGCCCCATATGTTCCATAAAATACAGGTAACTTTTCCACAGAACATGGACAGTATCATATTCAGTTAGATTCATACTTCAAAATTAGTGTGTCCCTTTCTTATCAATCTAATGGAACATCCCAGCAACGACATCCAATGCTTCTCCCACCCCCAAGTGCATTTGGGATCATTTCTACTACTGAACAAATTACAAAAAGATGAAGTCGGTCCTAGAGAGATGTGCGATTCCAATCGGACACAGGAAAAGCACAGACAAAACACTGGGCTGATCACTGATGGTCAGTCTCAGGGCTCTTCCACACTGAAAATTCTGCATCAATCCCCATGGATCAACCCAGCAGGATCAACTGAGCAGCCAGTGTAGATCCGCTCAGTGGATTCTGCAAGTGCTCTCCAGATGATGCTGTAACTCCACACCTCCAAGTGGGGTAATGCTGTGTCGATGGGTGTGCGTTGCCAGCCGACACAGCCGAGTGAAGACAGCGTGGTAAGTCAAAGTCACTAAGTCGACGGAAGATTAGCATTCTGCGGCACGCAGACTGCATATCTCCCATTGACTCAGCCCCACAGTGCAGACCGGGCCTCGTACTCAAGAGGGGCTTAGGGACAGCTCAGAAAACAGCAGCTTGTGCAGCGCCGAGCCCATCTAAGCAGCCAGCCATGAGGTGATGAGAGGAGGGGCTGCTGGCTGGGCACTTCCCCAGGCAGGAGAGCATGGACTTTGGGCCCGAGGGGTGGGGGCGCGGTGGCGAAGCTCACCCACGAGCTGCCCTGCTCACACATCGCCCCCCAGATGCAAGGAATGGCCAGGGCCTCACTTGGAGGAAGAGGAGCCCAGCATAGATGTGGGCCACGCCATACTCCCAGCCTGTGCAGCCCCAGGGAGTCCCGTCCATGTGGTCCCGGCCCGGTCCCCACCTTCCCTCACGCTGGCCCATCTAGAACAGTGAGCTTACTGCCTCCTGAAGCCGCCAGCGAGTCCCGCAGCAAAGCCACAAGCCCCACAGCACCTCGTGGCCACTGGGTTGGCCTAGGCTGCCTGGTTACACCACACACACACACACACACACACCCTCCCCCCCCCCCCCCAGCTTGGTGCTCCTGCTACCCCTCGGGTCACTCAGGTCAGTGGATATTGGAGAGACGTGCCTGGGTCGTTTGTCCATCACTGCACCACCAGCTCCACTGCCTTCGCTTGCTCACCTTGCTGGGGTCCAGGTCAGGTGGCAGAAGGGAGGCCAGGCAGAGCTGTTACGGACCACGAGCTGCCTCGTGCCTTATGAGGGGCTGGTGCCAGCCTGGGAGTAGCAGAAGCCAAAAGGCCGGAGGCGACAAGCAAGGCCCTGCTTCAAGAGTCTGTCTGCACTGCCCCCCAGCCCCAGGGGAAATCTGGGCCTTCTTGACCCCAGACTTATGGTGTCCAGCTCTGCTCTGCTGGTGGGCTGGGACCCGGGCTAGGAAGTGTCTTTGTGCTTCTCAGCAGAAAGTGCTGTTTCCTGGCAAGACCTGAGCTGGCTTTGGATGGCTCATACCCTATATCTCGTTGAAATGCTGGGGGCTGGGCAGTGTGTGTTCAATGACGGCTGAAGTTGGGGTACCAGGCAGGTGGCTAACGTGCCTGAGCCGGAATTCCCCTTTGCCCAGGCTGCCTCCAGGCCTTGCCCTGGTGGCACCAACTCACCAAAACCCGACTTCAGTATTTTGAATTTCTGTGCAGTCTGAAAAAGATCTCTCAAGTGGGCTTGGGGGAGAACAATTCCTCTCTTTCCCCTCCCTTGCAAGCTCTAGTTATGTTGTTTTTAACTGTGGCATCCATTCACTTTTGGTGGTTTATTATAATGATGATTATCTAATTGTAAATCTAAAATAGGTTGGTGTAGAAACATCCATGGTGGTTTCTTGTGTTGTCTGTGCTGAGGAGTGGTTGCTTTCAGCATTTTCGGGAGGATCGGATAGTGGCTAGGGTTTTTTCAAGTGTTTAAAAGTATTTAACTATATAGAGTAAGAGGTTTGAGTATGTAAAAAGTAATATTTTATAATTATTGTCACAGTTCAAAGTAACTGCACCAGTATTCTTTCTGGTCCTTCAAGGACACCCAGTCTGGGCTCCTGGATCCTCAGCCATTCCCTTAGTTGGGCAGCAACCACCATCTTCTCTCGCCTGATTAAGTTTTTCCCCAAACTACACAGTTCCCTGCTTTTACTGTGCTATCACCAGTAAACAAGACTGCTTGAACAAGCCAGCATCTGTGCTTCGCTTTCTCTTCAAAGGCTATTAATGTAATTGCTTGCAGTTACAAGTTACTACACAGCTTTTGCTAAGGAAGTGCATGTTTTCCTTAAGGTAAAAACACTGCAGACAATATCTATTAAAAAAAAGTAAAAGTCTCTATATCCATGATGATAATCCTAGCAGAGATCACCTGCTCACTTCTAAAAAAGGTTGTAGTAAAGGAGTTAATCTTCCAAACCCACCTTGGAGTCTTTCTGTGGTTACAAACTCAACCACCTTGCCATGGAAAAACCATGCTAGACGGGCAGATTGACCTATTTCTGAAGCTTGGGCCTTTGATCTTTGCATTTTGGGAATAGATAATTAGCAGAGGCCATCTCTCCTCAGGGCATAGCTTCAGAAGTGTGGGTTTTTGCACAACTTGCAAGAGACATTTGCATTAACTTCTCCGTAGCTGCTTCCCAGAAACTTCGAAGTTGTCCCAAGATACCATTCTTGCCTGCCACATTGTTTAATACAGTCTGTTGATCATACAAGGGTACAATAATACATAATGTTTGCATTTAATGCAATGGACTGCAAAGGTACTTGAACTTAATTCAAAAAATGTTTTTAAGGCATATTGCCATGTCTGTCCTATCTTCCCTTTAAAGAACTGGGTGTAACTAAGGTTTTTGAGCAGCATTCTGGGAAAATCTTGATTTATCTGCTGGGCAGATTTATTCCCTAGATGGTGTTTTAGCTATAACCTTTATAATTTCACATTTCAGCTATTTAGAAAAATATTCTGATGTCAAACTGGATACATTCTCAAAAATAATCTGCAGAGACACATGTGACAAACATCCTATAGGATTTCTCTTCTTAGCACCTCTGGAGCTGAGAGCTTGAATGCCCTTCTTAATCTTGTTATCTCACAACCTTTGAGTGTGAGCTTGAGACCTGGCCCTGCCACTCCCACATCCCATGCAATTTCTAGGGAGAGTGTGTGGTGTCACTTTGTCACTCAAGGGGTCAGCTGCCCAAATGAAGGGTTGAGTTGTCCCATTGCCCCAGGAGTAGCAATTCTTTGCTCTAAAGGGAGACATAAGGAAGGGCTTCCTCTCTGTGAAATGACTGTCAACCTTGTACTGCTTCCAATAGCAGAGATATTGGTCAAGGCAGATTCTTCAAACCTCTCCACTGCAAAATTTCATTCTTTGTCCCACCTCCCCAGAGGTCATGGACCAGGAGTTCCAGTGACCTTATCTCAGCTTCTATGAGGGAAGGAAAAGGAATATGGATTCCCCCATCTGACTTGAGTGGTCCTTTGATTCCCCCTGCCTACGCACGCACACAGGTATGAACAGAATTTCCTGTTGTATCCAGCTCATGTCTGCTACATCTTCACAACCTTCAGGAAGTCTCAGGCTACGAGAAGAACTCACTAATCCTTCCTGTTGGTAGTTACTCTTGTCATCTCCCAAAAGCAGCAGATACAAGAACATAACAATAGCCATATTGGTTCAGACCAATGTTGCTTCTAGCGCAGTATCCTGTCTCTGACAGTGGCAAATACCAGAGCTTCAGGGGGAGTATGCCGATCAGGGCTGATGGAGTGAGTCAAATCTGTCTTCCTCTTTTAGCTTCTGGTAGTCACAACTTTAGGGTTACCCAGATCATATTAACAGGTCCATCATTTGCTATGTTCTGTCAATTTATCCAGTGTTTTTTTAAAAACCCATTTATGTGTTGGGCCACCAAATCCAATGGCAAAGAGTTCCACAAGTTAATTGGGTTTTGATGTACTTTTTCCACACTTCTTGTTTGTATTAAACTTACTGCCTATTAATAACAAACAGGGTGACTTCTGGTTTTTGGATTATGGGATAGGGTAAATAACACTTTTTCCACATCATTCATTATTTTCATAGACATTTATATCACCCGTTAATCCTCTCTTTCCTTTTTGTCTCTTCTCATGTGGACGTTGTTCCATACCCTTGATCATCTTTGTTGCCCTTCTCTGAACCTTTTCCAGTTCCACTATCATCTATTTGAGATAGGGTGACTAGATCTACACCCAGTATTTAAGAGGTGAATGCGACTTGGATTTACATAATGGAAAAATATTTTCTTTTTGTTTTTCTGTCCCCCTCCTGATAGTTCCTAACATGGTTAGCTCTTTAGATACTGCTGTGCATTGACCTGGAGTTTTTAACCAAACTATCCACACAAGAAGGGCAAACATGGTACCTATCTTTAACAAGGAGAATAAGGACAACCTGGGGACCAATCAGCATGGATTTGTCAAACCAACTCAATTTCCTCCATTGATAAGATTACTGATTTAGTAGGTATGGGGAGGGAGGGAAACAGTAGCCATTTACCTTGATTTTTGTAAGACTTTTTGACACAGCTCCATGTGGCATTCTCAAAAGCAAACAAGAGAAATGTCTAGATGAAATTACTATACGATGGGTACACAACTGGTTGGCTGTACTCAAAGAGTAGGTCTCAGTGGTTTACTGTCAAATTAGGAGGGCCTCTTTAGTGAGGTCTCATAGGGATCAATCCTAAGGTTGGTACTGTTTTCATTTATGACTTGGATAATGGAGTAGAGTGTGCTTATAAAATTTGCAGAGGACACTAAACTGGAGGAGTTGCAAGTACTTTGGAGAACAGGCTTAAAATACAAAACCATCTTTATAAATTGGAAAATTGTTCTGAATTCAACAAGATGGAAATTCAGTAAAGACAAGTGCCAAGTATTTCACTTAGGAAGGAAAAATCAAATGCACAAGTACAAAATGGGAAATAATCCTGGTGATAGCAAGAAAAAAGCCTACTGTAATTCTTTAGTGTATTAACAGGAGTATTGTATGCAAGACACAGGAGGTAACTGTCTTGCTCTGCTTGGCACTGGTGAGGCCAGTGTACTGTGTCTAGTTCTGGGAACCACAAATTTAGGAAAGTTGTGGACAAATTAGAAAGTGTCCAGCAGAGAGTAACAACAATGATAAAAGGTTTAGAAATCCTGACCTCTGAGGAAAGGCTGAAGAAACTGGGCATGTTTACTCTTGGAAAAGATGACGAGCAGGCTGGGGGGGGAGGGGGGAAGAAGGTGATGGACACAGCTGGTATTAGTCTTCCAATGTCTTAAGGACTCTTCTAAAGAGGAGAGATCAACTGTTCATGTCCACAAAAGGTAGGGCAAGTAGTAATGGTCTTAATCTATAACAAGGAAAATTTACATTATAGTAGGTGAATCTTTCAAATCATTAGCATTGTTTTAAACTGAAATAGACTTCCACGAGCAGTTGTGGAGTTCCCATCACTGGAAACTTTTAAAAACAAGCTGAAGAAATGTATCAGAGGTGGTCTAGGTCTACTTCATGCTGCCACAGCACTGTGGGCTGGATCTGATGACTTCTAAGGGACCTTGCCAGACCTACATTTCTGTGATTTTATGATTCCAAGATCTGTCTTGAGTGGTATCAGCTAATTTAGTACCCTTTTTTTTATAATTGTAGTTGGGATTCTTTTGGACTGCAGTGAATTACTTTGGATTTATCAGTGTTGAATTTCATCTGCTGTTTTGTTAGCCAAGCGTGCAGTTTTGTGAAGGGACCTTCCTCCCCACATAACTTGCAATCACCTTTAGAATAAACTATCTTGAAAAGCTTTGTATAATTTTCACATTTTGCCACTTGACTGTTTACTTTCCTTTCCAGATCATCAATGAATGTGTTGAACAGCACAGGTAAAAGTACAGGTCTACGGGGGCACCCCACTGGTTACTTCTCTCCATTATGAAAACTGACCAATTATTCCTACCCTTATTTCTTTTAACTAGTTACTAGTCCATGGGAAGACCTTTGCTCTTATCCCATGACTCTTTAGTCTCCTTAAGAGCCTTTGATGAGGTATGTTGTCAAAGATTTTCTGAAAATCCAAAGTATACTATATTGACTGGATCATCCATATCCCCAGGACTGCGACATGCTCAAAGAATTTTTATAGGTTGGTGAGGCATGATTTCCCTTTACAAAGCCATGCTGATTCTTTCCCAACAAACTGTGATTATCTATGTGTCTAATCATTTTGTTCTCTACTATAATTTCTGTCCATTTTTCTGCTGCTTAAGATTACTATGCCTATAATTGCAAGCTCACTTTTGGAGCTCTTTTTAAAAAACCAGCATTATATTACCTACCATCCAGTCAGCTGGTACAGATGCTTGTTTCAGCAGCAATAGGTTACTTACATACATACTATAATTAGTATTTATACAACTTCATATTTGAGTTCCTTCACAACCATCAGATCCAGGTGACTTGTTAAATCTATCAGTTTGTTCTAAACCCTTTTCTACTGACACATCAGGGTGGGGCAGTACTTCAGATCTGTCATGCAAAGAGGATAGCTCTGCTGTGCATATCTCCTCCACATCCTGTAGAAGTGGGCATTTCCATTATGGGGTAAGAGCAAAGATTCAGCAATGCACTGCAGCTGCCTCATTGTCTTTCCTTCTGGCTGAAGATACTGCTTTCCCCATTCACTGTGGTACTTCTGGTTCCTTGCTAATGGTAGAGCTTATTTCCCTGGAGTAAGAGGCCTTGTCATGTCCCCTTCTCTTCAGATATTTAATATTACTGGGAAGATAACCTGAGTCTTCTTCTGGCACTTTTAAAGACCCACGAAAACTCATGTGAAAAATAAATGTGTTTCTTTAAAAGTGCCACAGGACTCTTCCTTTGTTTTGATTTCTCTTGGATACTAATGGAGGAGGATGATTAATTCCCCCTCCCTATAAACTACCCTATTTGCATTTTGGCTAACAAAGTCCCTTAAAGGTCTAGAGATAACTGAGGAGGTCTGAGTTATCCCTTCTGCTTTTAAAGTTAACCTTCTCCCCACAACCTCCATTGTAGGTCCCGTGACCCTGGCTGGAGCTGGTTCCCCTGCATTGAGACCACAGCAGCAGGTGGGCACGGCCGATTGCATGGCTGAAGTATGTGCTTCTAAAGTAGGAGACCAGCAGGGAGAGGAGTAATTAGAACTAGTTGGCCAAGCATAGCAAGGCCCTATGTGCAATTTGATCACATTTGTCTGTTTGGATGCTGTGTGATAACTTTTGAATGCCACATCTGATCAATTAAAATATTTCAGGGTGTGATGCTGTCTGGATTACCGGGACCATTTATGATAATATTTAATATCAGTATGTCAATAATTGCATTAATCCATATGGGATGTCATGTCAATCATTAGAGGTTATTATTTGCTAAGGATGACTATACTGTTTGTGTGCATGTCATATCTGTATTAGAAATTATAGATGTTTGATATATCTGTACCCCAACTTGTAATGTGGTTCTGGGAGACATCCCAGGAGGATGGCTGCAGCAACTGTCTGCTTAATGGCCTATTAAGGAAACTCTCAGGGTACAATGGGCCAGGGAGAGACCCGATGAGTCAGCAGGATTTGCTCTCATGACTCTGGACTCCATTTTGTTTCTATAAAATTCCACAAACGGCATGGAAAAGGCCAGAGGACATAAAAGGCAACAACATGCAGCTTTCAGCCAAAACGTACCTCTGGATCTATTCATTTACAACTGAAGCTGTGAGGTGACCAAAGGACTGAGACCCATCCAGATACTGATGTACACCAGAGGAATTACAGAAGCCTGTGAACTCCAAATTCTACCAAGGACTTGATGAATATGGACTTTAGAATCATTCTATGAATGTGATTTGCTTTAATTCTTTAACAGTTCTCATAGTTTGTTTCTTTTCTTGTTATAATAAACCTTTTGTTTTAATTACTAAAGGATTGCCTGGCAACATGGTATTTTTGGTTAGATCCAAACTTTCTGATCTGGTAAGGTGGCTGATCCTTTGGGGGTCACGGGAATCCTTTTGGTAAACATCATGGAGTTAAGTAACTTATCTCTTTATTAGAGCCAGTGGCTGATTGGGAGGCAGAAACTGAAATGCAGTAAAGGGAGATGTTCATATTTTGTTGGAGCTTCTTGATCACCTGTGTGGGGGGATCAGAAGCATTGTTCAATTGGTGACTGGGAAGCCTGGCTTCAGTGTCACCCATCAGTACTTGAGAGAATGTGCTCTCATTTTGCAACCTGCCCTGATCTTGGCCTTTTCAGGTGGTTACCCCAGGCTGGCAGGGTCACACAGGGAATGTTCTAGGCATCAGCAAGCAGAATCTTATGAATTTCAGTAAAAATGGGAAAACTGGAAGGGGAGAAATAGGGGACACACAGACCTCCCGTCATCTGGTTAATGGAAGCTTTAGCTTCGACCAGGCCTGTAATTGTCTATAGATTAAAGAACTGGTTGATAACACTAGTTAACATCTTCCAGCACAACAGCACCACCGATCTCAGCTCTGTCTGTTATCCCAGTCGCATTCAGGATGTTGACATCCTGAATGACATCTCCCAGACAGAGAGAAAAGAAATAATTCTATAGGGGAACTGTGTTTGGAAAACCCTAGCATATGGTATAGGAGTATGCAGAGCGCCCCTGGTATGGGGGTGTTAAATGGTCAGCTTTAATCTTTTGCTCCCCCTTGCAGAAAAACTAACCATCACTGCAAGCTTGTCTCAATTTCCCTCCTTCTCTATTGTGGAACCTAGCAGTGAAGTTTATTTATTGGTCCTTTGCCATGACCTCAGCCCTTCCAGTTGAGTTACTGGAAGTTTCCCCCTCTTCGGGATGCAAAAAAGGACAATGCCACTGGGGCCAGCTCTTAGCATGTAGCCCTTGGCTTCCCTGAGAATGACCCACTCGCTCAAGGCCTTAATAAAGCCTCTTGCTGGGTTTGGTTGGAAACCCAGGGTTGTGCACTCTCTGCAATCCAGGCAAAGGCCCTATAATAAAGTGGTTGTCACCAGTCTCTCTCAACCCCTTCCTGTTTCCTTCTGGAGTCTGCTTCTGGTTCACCTCTGTCACACTCACCCACAAAACTAGAACTTCGGGAGGAAACTTCTCACAATCTATTACTGACAGCCCCTGCTCCTGCAGGTGCCACTCCTCTCCTCTCTTGAGCTGGAGCTATGAGTTTAGATTAAGCCCTCTAGCCAGCTTCACCTTTAACTTGGACCATTTTGACAATTAGTCCTACAGCCTGAAACAGCAGGCTAGCCTCATACCGATCACGCTCTCGCACTGCATTCAGGGAGGAGGCAGCATATATTCTGCTCCCCTTCCACAAATCTCATCCCAGTTGACAGGGAGGAGGTGGCTTGCTCTACCCACTCTGCACAACTCCTAGTTCTGGGTCCTTACAGATACAGTAATAGGATTCCTTCCAAATACTACTTATTCCTAGTACCATTTCCTCTCTGCCCATCTCCTCAGTCTTTGTATATCAAACCACTGCAAACTCTTCAAGGGGTCATGCCACGTGACAGGGATAAGCTGATTCGGCTTACTATTACACTGCAAGAGACAGGGCACCCAGTCACAGTGGGGAAGGGGAATGCAGGGGCACATGGCACACCTGATGTTGCAGGGATGGCAGGCCAGGGTGATTGCAGAGAATTCCTGAAATAGAAGGAGATGAGAAAGGAGCATATCAAGGAATTTATGGAGCTAATGGAGGGATGCAAGGTACCCTTGGCTTGTGCAATAAGTTCAGCCTACAGAAACCCTCTAGGTATGCAACCTTCTAGTTTATATTTCCTATTAAAATATAGTGTATAGCTTTAATAATTTGATAACTGAGACCATTCTACTTACATATTACACCCTTCCCTCCTTACTTACATATTACACTCTTCCCTCCTACATTCTGTCTGCCTTTAGACAGAGTGTGCTACAGGGCAAGGACACCACTTTTTTGGTGTGGAAAGCATTGCAGATGCTAGTGGAAATAAACATAGTTGGAAATAATGAAAATTGTTTTTACAGAAAATGAAGAGGAAAGATGTTTTTTGGACAACACCATTTATAGCTAACTCTGTAAAACACTTCTGTGCTCTGCAGTTTTTTCTTTCTCCTGTCTCCATGTCTCCTTCCTTCTGTTGTGTTAATTGGGATATGGCTCCTTCGTAAAGGCAGCAAGGGATAAGAAATGGCTTGTGATTAGGGAGAAGAAAAAAGACTAGAAGTATCTGTATCCAAAGCCAGCCTTGATTGTGACACCTCTGACTCCCTTCTGCCTCCCCAGGCCTCTGTCCATTGCACTGTCTCCCGGCCTTTGCCCTGAGTTCCCTTTCATGACCTCACACCCAAGGCCTGCCCTGCTCCTTGCCTTTTGACCACGGTGCCCCCTGAGCACAGCAGCAGCCCTGATGTTGCTTTCCCACTCCTCTCCCCTGGGAATTCACTACAGTCTCCTTCTAATTCAGGGGTAGGCAATCCCCAGCACATGTGCCAACAGTGGCACACAAGCCCATTTGGAGCGGCACTCATCCTCTGTGGGGCCACAGAAATTGCCACTCCTGCCACCAAGACACTCCAAGTGGCTTCTTTCTGGGGCAGCTGCAGTGCGGAGGTCCCTGCTATGTGCATGCCCCAGGCATACTATGTAAAGAAGCCGCCCAGAGCGGCTCCTCTGTGGTGTGCCACTGCCGAAATGAGTCACTCCAGGCAACTTCTTTCCATGGCATGTCTGGGGATAGGAGTCCCCAGGCACACTGCCAAGAGGAGCCACTCCAGGTGGCTTCTTTCCACATGTGGGCCATCGGCACCAGCTGAGGGTCGAGAAAGAGGGGCCAGCACAGAGGTTGGGAAAGGTTGCTAACCCCTGTTCTAATAGCAGGTTCCTCAGGAAACCCCCAGCAAATAGCAGCAGCTACTTCCTCTCCTGAGTCAGCCAAGGAGCCCCACTTCCCTTCCCCCTAAACCAGACCTCCCACACCGCAGGTTAGTGGGAAGGGTCTAGCCCATTTACCTATCCAACCCTCTCCCCCACGCTCCCCCACGACACTTCTCCACACTCTTATATGCTGCTGTGTGGGGTTGCTACTGACTGAAGGTCTATGGCTCCTCCCCACCCCATAACTTCAGAGAAACCAGAGCATGCAGAGGCTAGGCCAGGGATCAGCAACCCCTGGAACACGTGCCAAACCTGCTGGGTCTGTCCCATTTACCTATCCAACCCTCTCCCGCCCCACCCCCCAGCATCTCCTTGGGCCACAAAAGCCACGTGCTTCTCTGCTGGGGCAGGCTAGCAGGGAAAAAGCAGCTGTGGTGCTGGGCTCCTGGTCCCTGCTAGCCCCAAACACTGCTGGGCAGGGCTGTTGGAGGGGAGCAGGGCGGCCCGCCCAAAGCTGTCAGCTGCCTGCAGGAGCTGGCCGCCCCAACCGGGAACTGGAGGCCTCCTGTCGGCGAGTGCAGCCCCAGCCCCGGCCAGAAACTCAAGGCCTGCCCTGCCCCTTTTGGCCCCGCCCCTGACACCTGCTGAGAGTGCAGGGGGCAGGGCTGGCACAGAGGCCAGCAAAGGTTGCCGACCCCTGGGCTAGGCTGTGCCTTTCCCTTGCCATAAAGGACTTGGAGAGGTGGAGAAGGGGGAGGAGGCAATGTCTCCCAAGTCGGAGGAGGTAGAGCAGCCTCCAGTACTTCACATACACTTGTATGGCTTAGCCAGGTGATAGAGTGTGCATGTGTGTGGTACTCCTCAGCTGTCCTCCCCCAAACGGACAGCCCACTGTATACAGCAGCTGCAAGGGAAGTAGGATGGATTCCTCAACCAGGCCCCGCTGTAGAAGGCTGTGATTTTAGAGACACTCCAAGCATGGGACAGTATTGTGTGAATAGGGAGACCTGCCCTATAGCTATGAAATAGAGCAGGTTGTTAGGTAAAGTTCTAGAAATTAATTATTTTTAAGTTAAAAGGAATTAAAAGTTATGGGTTTTGGTTCCTTCTAAGAGAAAAGGGGAGTTTCACAGAGCTGAGTAAACTTTATTATAGGGGGATCATTCTCAAAAAAAGGTAAACTTTAAATTCACCTTATCAAGACTAGCAAGGTTATTAAACAGTATTTTGTATCAAAAATACATTGGAAAGTTCAAGCCCTCTTGACTATGGTGTACAACTATCCATTTTTAAAAGGCAGGTTAAGCCAAAGGTAATGCCTAAACTGCATTATAGAGTCTCATAGATTCTAAGGTCAGAAGGGACCAATATGATTACCTAGTCTGACCTCCCGCACAATGCAGGCCACAAAACCTCACCCACCCACTCCTGTGAGGAACCTCTAACCTATGACTGAGTTATTAAAGTCTTCAAATCATGATTTAAAGACTTTAAGATACAGAGAATCAACCAGCAAGTGAGCCATGCCCAATGCTACAGAGGAAGGCAAAAAAACCCCAGCGCCCAAGCCAATCTGCCCTGGGGGAAAATTCCTTCCTGATCCCAAATATGGCAATCAGTTAAACCCTGAGCATGTGGGCAAATCACAACACCAGTCAAGAAAAAATTCTTTGTAATAACTCAGAACCCAACCCATCTAATGCCCCTTCCCAGGTCACTGGCATATCTATCACCAGTAGTAAAAAATGGACAATTGCCAAACTAGGCCATCCCATCATATCATCCCCTCCATAAATTTATCAAGCTCAGTTTTGAAGACAACTATTATTTTTGCCCCCACAGCTCCCCTTGGTAGACTATTCCAAAACTTTACTCCTCTGATGGTTAGAAACCTGCATCTAATTTCACGTCTAAATTTCCTGATGGACAATTTGTATCCATTTGTTCTTATGTCAACACATAATCCCTCTCCCTCCCCGGTATTTATCTCTCTGATGTATTTACAGAGAGAAATCATATCTCCCCTTAGCCTTCTTTTGGTTAGGCTAAACAAGCAAAGCTCTTTAAGTCGCCTCTCATAGGGAAGGTTTTCCAGTCCGCGAATCATCCTTGTAGCCCTTCTTTGCACCTGTTCCAGTTTGACTTCATTTTTCTTAAACATGAGGAACCAGAACTGCACGCAATATTCCAAATGAGGTCTCACCAGCGCCTTGTATATTGGTACTAACACCTCCCTTTCTCCACTGGAAATACCCCTTCTGATGCACCTCAGGACCGCATTAGCTTTTTCACGGCTGTATCACATTGGTGACTCAGTCATCCTGTGATCAACCAATATACCCAGGTCCTCCTTCTCCTCCGTCACTTCCAACCGATGCAATCCTATCTTTTTTTTTTTTCTTCCTCTGATTTAAGCTAACATCAGCAGGTTTCCTTTTAAAAACACACTACACTAGAAAGTGACAAGAACAGCATCATGGAAATCAATATCATTTCAGTGATTTATTTATAAGTTAAAGAAAGCTTTCACAACTTACAATAATTTTACACCAACAGACCTTGCAAAACTTGCCTGCAAGTCAAATTAGGTTCTGCCTTCTCATGCCTAAATCGCTAGTTAGAGGTTCTGCAGGCCAAAACTAGCCAAAAAGGGTTTGTACAGATCACAAGTCTAATTTTGTACAGTTCTGCCAAGAACGCAGAGCTTATTCTCAGAATTGTGTTGACTGCAGGACTAACAGACATACAAGTTTAGCAACTAAAATCAAGCAATTCTGAAAACACAGACACCTGTGGAATACACACACACGGTTCTTACCTAGTGACTTTCAAGGTAAAACTGCATTTTAAAATGGGAGGTCATTTGTTCATATTTCCAACTTATAGGAAACACTCAGCAAAGTCACTAAAATGAGACTTGCATTGCAAAGCAGTTCCTTAAACATTTTTGGCCCAAATGCTGTCTAATGGAATCAGGGCAGATTTTATGACCACCAATTATAAAAGCCATCATAAACACTTTGGATTTTTTTTTAAAAAGATATTTTATATTCACATATTACTACAACCCTCAAAATGAAAACTAAAAACTGACCTAGTAATTTGCATTTTACTAGACTGATCAGTTTCATGTTTAGTTTCTCATATACTAGCAAAATGCATACTCCAAACTTCCACCGTCAAATGGGAATGTTTCAATAAAAAAGGCTTGTTGAAAAAAATATTCATTTATGTTAGGTTTTATAATATTAAAACCTAAATAATAGGTCTAACTTACTTGGCTATGTACAGTTCAGATAATTGAGGTTTTTAAAAGGCTATCAAAGAAATGATGCTGGCTCTGAAATACAGAAAACCCAAATACTATGCTTTCTCTATTAAATTTTTGCATTTTCAAACTAGTACTGCAAAACAGATATCCTAAGAACTTAAGAATCAGATTTTAACTTGCCTATTGGAATTCTGCAATACACAGTGGTCCTCACATGGATTACCCTTAAAATCTGTAATAAAGGGAAAAAACCACCAAGACCAGTTATTGTACTAGGCTAGAAACATGCAAGAACCAATGACTGAGGCTGAGAAGGTTGCCTTCCTCTGCAGCATGATTGGACATGGATCATTTGCAGATTTAAACTAGCATTAATGGTGAATTCTCCATAACTTGACATCTTTAAACCACGATTTGAGGCTTCAGTAATTCAGAGGTTGGGGTCTATTACAGGAGTGGGTATCAATGTGCAGAATGTCAGACTAGATAATCATGACAGTCCCTTCTGACCTTAAAGTCCATGACCTAGACATCATCTTAAAGTCCATGACCTAGACATCATCATCACTGCTGTTTTAAGACTAATGTTTAGCTATTCAGCATTTAAAAGATTAAGTGACTAAAAACAGCTGAACACAAGCAAGCTGAACTGATCACATCAGGTATCAGTTGGAAGTACAAGACGACTGCAATATTTTCAAGTTTCAAAAGCAATATATGCTACAAGAAGCAAACTGAAATACCCCAAGATCTTCATTCCTTAGGGCTGCTCTACACATAAAAGAGATTTGGGAATAAGGTAGGTGTGAACTTAAAGCAAAATGGCTGTTCCAAAATAACTCCATGTGCGCAAATTTGTTTTGGAATAAAGCTTCTTTTCTCTTTTAACTTAATCCACTTTCAAAACTAATTTGGAAAAAGACACTCATAACTATCCCTAAACAGATTCAGGCAGACAAGCAAAGACTGTGTGTGCATATTCCACTTTAAGGTCTAGTTTTCTCCATCAAGTACACAGTGCTTCTTAAAGTTAGATACACATGCAGATGCACTGAACGAAATGCATGACTGATCAGAAATGCAGTAAGTAATCTTACAACACTTACATCAGCACAATTCTCATTGACATCAGCACACTAACAGAAGTTACTCCTGTGGGAATTCTGCACCACCGTGCAACACAGAATTCATGCCCCCAGCAGTCTTCTCCCGCCCCTCCGGCAAAAAAACATTCTGCTCAGGAGATGCTACAATGACATCTTTTGCCCACAGGGCTGGTGCAGCCAACCACAGAGAAGGAGGGGGCAATGGCTTCCTTCCTCACAGCTCATTGTCAATGGAGCCAGTTGAGGAGATGCAGGTTATGGGAGCAACAGACAGACAGGAGCACACGGGACTGCTGGAGGTCACAGACTGGAGCAAGGAGACAGGAACTGGGGGGTGACAGCACTGAGGCAGGAATTGAATGGGGGTGGTGGGGGACATGAGGACTGATGGGGAGGTACAAGGACGCATAGGGACTAGGTGTGAGCAGGTGGCTAAGTGGAGATGCAAGGACACACTGAAGTGGGGCAATGTGCCTGGCAGAAAGAAGAGACTAGAGGTTACCCACAGTCTACATGGGGATACTTCCCAACCCCTTAATTCTTTCCCTGTCTCTCCCCATCTCTACACCCCCCCACCCCCAAAACCTGTTCAATACTTCTCCCACACACCCACATCCAACCACCTTCCAGGCTCTTTCAGGGGCTTCCAAACCTCCAAACTCCTTCCCAGCAATTACTTTTCTCTCTCTCAGCTCCTCCATGATCCCTAACTCCCCAGTCTCTCAGAAGCAGTGAAGGCATTTGGGAAATATGTTTCTGTATAATAGGCTGAGAAACACTGACCTAAACTTTTTGGCTCAAGGGCCACAGATATAATTTTTAGAACCCTGAAGGGCCACCAGTTCCCACCAGCAGTCTCCCACTCCACTGCAAACAGACAGAAGGAGTTCAGAAAGGAGGCTGCTTCCTTGCTGAGCTCTGTCTCCCTGGCTGCAGCAGGAATCTGCACACATTCTGTACCCTTGTGTGCTTCACCTGTGCCCTGAGGCAGTGCTTCTTTCTGCAACCAGGGGGACGGAAGATCAGTGTTCACCTCTATTTGGCTCCAGCATGGATCCCAGCGCCTAGTATGAACTTAGGTCAGGAGCTAGCAACCTTTGCCAACCCTCCTTCCCGACCATCAGCCAGTGCTGAGGGCCCCTACAAGGAAAAAAGGGGCAGCTGCCTGAAAATTCAGCTGTGGCCTTGGCTGGGCGTGGAGGGAGGGAAGGGGACTTCACAGGCATGCTGCTGAAAGTAGCCGCTCCCTGAAAGAAGCCGCCTGCGGGGGGTCCCCTGGCATGCTACAGAAAGAAGCTGCCCAGAATGGCTCATTTTGGTGGTGGCAGACTGAAGAGGAGCTGCTGTGTGTGTGGCCTTTCTGTGGCATGCCTGATGCATGGGCATGGCAGGACCCCTGTGCCCTAGCTGCCCCTGAAAGAAGCCACTCAGAGTGGCGCTTGGTGGCGGAAGCAGCAATTTCAGTGATGCTACAGAGGGTGCCACATGCCACTCCAAATGGGCTTGCATGCCACTGTTGGCACGCATACCAGGGGTTGCCTACCCGTGACCTAGGTGGAGCACTTTGCCATGCTCCCTGCTACAGAAAGGAGGAGGTGAGCGCTCATCTCCTATCCTCTTTGCTGCAGCAAGGAGCCTGCACCAGTCTTTTAGCATCACAAGAAATGCAGTCAGCCTGGATTCTTAGGTAGTGGCCCCCCTTCTGCAGCCCCAGGAGAGAAGTTGAGGGCCATTTTGAAAGGCTCCATGGGCTACTTTTGGTCCCCAGGCCACAGTTTAGGAACCACTGTTTAATTAATTATTACCTAAAGTGCCACATTAAGAAGCCTAGGAAGGAATAACGTGATTGTATTGTAAAATTCCAAAGGGGTAGCCGTGTTAGTCTATTGTAGAAAGACAACAGAGTCCTGTGGCACTTTTAAAGACTAACACAGAATTTTGCAATTTTTAAAAAATATGGTGCACAGAAATTTTAATTTTCAGCACAGAACCCCCCCTAAGGGTAAAGCATGTCTCAGAGCAGAGCTTCTGGCAGATTTTGTATCCACTTAATTTTTAGTTACTACTACTTATACTCCAACAGCAGTCAGAGCCCCAGTCACAGACCAACACACCTCATTGCTCTAGATACTGTACTAACACAAACCAAAGAGACAGCTGACAATCTAAGCATAAAACAAGAAACAACCTGATAGATACAAACAGACTGATAAATGAACACAAAACCATGATACAATCCAGGTCAGAGTGACATACAGCAGTTTTGGCACATCAGCAGGGACTGCTTTCTTACCCAAATAGTCACTGGTACACAGCTGTCTTAGAACAATGTTCACTCTCTTCAATTTAGTGGATAAACGGTTCCGGTACTGGTGTAAAGCATCTTTGTACCAAGACGGCTGCAGCTACAGTAGGAAGTCTCCCTGCTTTAACTACACTGGTTTCACACCGATGCAGCCCCAGTAGCACACCAATTGCACAGCCCCGCCCTGGGACCAGGATGCACAAAGTATGTACCCGCTCCTCCCTCCCGACCCCCACCATTGACACAAGCTCATCGGGGCTTTTTCACCTCAGCTAGTCGCCGACCCCTGAGAGCGAAGACCCCCCCGGGAAGCCAGAAAAGCGCTGACAGCCCCGCAGCGCCTCCCCAGTCCCACACGCCGGGCAAGGCCGGGCCCCCCAGCACCCAGGCGGGCGAGGGCAGCAGCGGGGCCCGGGGCGAACGGTTGTTCCCCAGCCAGGCTGACCGGAGCCGCTCGCTCAAGCGAACTCTGCACTGCGGAAGCCGCCCCCTGAGCGGCTCCGGGCCGGGCTCCAGCGGCGGGAGGGAACAAACGGCCCCTCATGGCCCCGGCCGGCTGAGGGGACCGGAACGGAAAAGACGGGGCGGCCCCTCCTCGGCCCGGCCTCCCCACAGCTGCAGGGTGAGGGTCGGTACCTGGCTCTCTCAGCGCGTGAAGAACCGCACCGTCACTCCCGGCGCCGGAAATATGCCCGCAGCAACCGAACCGCCGCCAGCCGCCGCTATCACAGGGCCCAGCGCCGGCGCCTGGTCACCACGAGGGCGTGGCTCCACTGGAGTCATGGGGTTCCTGCTAGCCAATCAGCGCACGAGCCGCGGCCCGGGAGGAGGCCGCGTGGAAGCCCTTAGTGAATTGCCTTACACTTGCGTGCCTCCCACTGGCGGTGGGGGGCGGGGCTGCGACTGGACTTCACTCGGCCGTGGCTCGCGCCGCTGCTGTTCTGAACGACACGTGCGCAGTACGTGAGTTCTCACGTAGGGCAGCCGTCCCACTGGCGGCGCGGTACACCAGCGAGACCAGCGCGTTAGCGAGCAGGACGGTTAAACCGGGCGGGAGGGTTCCTGCTCCTGCCTCCTTCCTTGGAGCCTCAGCTATGGGAGCCGCCGGTATCGGGGGACTGGAGCAGTTTTTATAGTGGGGGTGTTAGGAGCTGTTGATACAAGCTGTGAACTCTGTATAATGGAAGCACCTTCAAGGCGGGTTGTCAGCAGCCTTCACCTGCATCCCAGTGCCAGCACTTGTGTCCCAAATGTGGCGTCGTATCTGCAGGGAAGAGACCCATCTAGAATAGGAACCTGTGCTAGCTTACGATGCACACACCCTACGGGTAGAGACACGTACTATGTGTGCAATCTGTGTACACGTAATAGGCAGTCACACATTCTGGAGCATGTAATGTATAGTTACAGCATAAGAAGATAATGGCCATGCTAAGTCAGACCCATGGTCTTCTAGCCCAGTAGCCTGCTTTCCAACAGTGGCGAGCCCCAGGTGCTCCAGAGGGAAGGAACAGAATAGATAATCATCAAGCAATCTAGCCTATCAGCCATTCTTAGACTCTGGCAAACAATACTCCCTGCCTATCCTGGCTAATAGGCATTGATGGACCTATTCTTCGTGAATTTATCTAGGTTTTCCTTGAGCCCTGTAGTAGTCCTGGTCTTCACAACATCTTTTTGTCTGGAGTTCCACTGACTGACTGTATATTGTATAAAGAAATACTTACTTTTCTTTGTTTTGAGCCTGCTGCCTATTAATTTCATTTGGTGACCCCTGGGTCCTGTGTTATGAAAAAGCATAACTAACACTTCTTTGATTACTTTATCCACACCATTCATAATTTTATGAGACTCTTTATTTCTTCCCTTAGTGGTCTTTTTTTCTAAACTGAAAAGCCCCAGTTTTATTAATCACTTCTGAGATGGAAACTTTTTCATATCCCAAATTATTTTAGTTGCTGTTTTCTATACCTTTTCCAATTCAAATATATCATTTTTGAGAGGGGGCCAACCAGATCTGCACACAGTATTCATATGTGGGCATATGGATTTATAAAGAAGGAATATGGTATTTTCTGTCTTCTATCAATTTCTTAATGATTCCTAACATTCTGGTATTATGTTTTCCTAATGTGCATTACTTTGCATTTATCATCGAGTTTCATCTGCCATTTTGTTGCCAACTCATCCAGTTTTGTGAGCTCTCTTTTGTAACTTTCCACAGTTGTTGCCTGATTTCTAGCTGTTTAGTAATTTGAATGGGGTTATAGGCTTGCTAATGGATTTAATGAGAAGTCGCTGAGATTCTTAAAAGGAATCAAGCTACAACATGTTTTTACGAAGCCCCTGAGAGTGTACAGCGGGAATATTCACACTGATAATGGAATGTGTATAATTTATACCAAAGTAGTAGACTTTTGGGTACTCACCTGGCTCTGTCAATTTGTTTTTTTACTTCCCTGGGTGGGTATTGTAGTTTTAAGAATGCTTGATTGAGATCCTGAAGGTGTTTATCTCTGTCTGTGGAATCAGAGCAAATGCTATTGTATTTTAGGGCTTGGGAGCAGACGTTATAGCCCACGAAAGCTTATGCCGAAGAAAATCTGTTAGTCTATAAGGTGCCACAGGACTCTCGTTTTTTGTGTAATAGATGGTTATTTTGGACCAAAAATCATGGCAGAATTCAGGTTACTCCCAATCCCAAAGAACCAGTCACTTGCCCCAGGTCAACTGTACTCAGATCTTAAACTAAAGAAAATGTATGTAGCAAATCCATTAATAAACTAACTAAAGATTTATTAATTTTTAAAAATGAGTTATGTACAAGGTTAAAATAGGAAACGTACAGAAAATGAGTTTCATTCTTAGATTTAAAAAGTATTATAAGCTTCAGTGATAAGCAGCTCTGTTACCCCTGTGCCTCAGTTTACCCGGCTGTATCTGTTAAAATTATTTAGAACTACTAAATGGAGGTAATTGTAATGTGGTATACTTGCTTAATGGTCTAAACCTTAGGAAAATACAACTACAGCCCGTCGATGAAGAACAGACATAGAGCAGGAAATTATTCCAAAACAAATCTTATGATTTATTGGTAAGCGTTAATACAATAAAACTGCAATATTGAGTATTGTTTTGGCATAAATTAGATAAGCGGAGAGTCAAATGACCGTGAAGCAGTCAAATAGAATATTGCAGCCCCGCTGAACCACTTTGTCATTTGAGCATTCAAATACATAATACTAATATTTATCATTAAAACTTACACTCTTATACCTTATAATGATTAAAATTCCTAATCTCCTATGTCATTCAACAAATGGTGATCAGTCATTTGCTGGATGGGTTGGAGATGAGCCCTTCTCACTCAAGCTGCATTCACTCAGCTTTATTAACACGCAAGCTCCACAAGCGCAACCTTTATTATACTCACAAACCCCTGAAATTGCCTCTGATTAATCTTGATGGCTCCTTTTCTGTTCCGTCATTTAGGCAAAGGTAGCCAGAATTTGGGCAATATAAGTCGGAACTGAGTTAGCTGCGTTTGCCTCAAATCCTTAACACACCAATGCCTTACCGATGAATCGGGTCCGGGCTGTTAGCAGGATTGGGTCCGGTCCGTGAGGAGCGGCTCCAGGCTGTGGATGACAGGTCCGGGCTGTAAAGCAGGAGCGGCTCTGGGCTGTGGATGACAGGTCCGGACTGTAAAGCAGGAGCAGCTGAGGAGCACACATCCAGGCTGTGGAGTGCGGGTCTGAACTACAGAGGCTGGTAGATTGGTTGACAATTGGTTTCTAGGGCGCGCTGATCTGTAAGTAGTTGCTAGGCAGGTTGCCTGGTCCAGCTTGAAGTTCTTTTCTGGAGCAGCCAATCTCGGGTCATGGCGTTCCAGCTCGTCACCAGTTGCTGGGAAGACTGGCAGCACCTCCCCAGGCTCTCAGTGTCCAACAGAGCTTGCCTGCAATTGGCTGCCCTCTTATAGCCACGAGGGGGGGGGAGTGAGGCAGCGTGGGTGTGCGTGAGTGTGGGAGGGGTGAGGAGTAAAAACGTGCTGGAAGGTCAAGAGGGGGGAGGGGGAAGAGAGGGATCACATGACAATGAGATCATCCCTAGAGGGGAGGGGAAGGGAAGTGACTGGAAAAAAATTCCAAAGGGGTAGCCGTGTTAGTCTATTGTAGAAAGACAACAGAGTCCTGTGGCACTTTTAAAGACTAACTGTTAGTCTTTAAAAGTGCCACAGGACTCTGTTGTCTTTGGAAAAAGAATGGAGAAGGAATATACCAAAGCAAGAGAAAGGGGAAGAGCAATTAAAGGTCAATTTTAAGGCTAGGAGGGAGAGAAAAGAGAATAAAAGTTTGATCTGGTAAAGAGATATAACATTATTAAGTAAAGTATAAATTGACTGGTAGGTGTGCAAGGTTTCCCAAATGGTAGGAGAAAGGGCTATTAATGGTTCAGTCCTAAGTTTCCAAAGGGTCCTATCTACATTGCTAGCTAGGTGCTAACTATCCTAATTGCTCAACACAAAATGTTCCTTACTACTGTTGTTACTTCATAATTGTTTCCAATTATCACCTTAATATCTTGTAACTGACCCTAATTACTGTTGATACTTTGTAACAGTATAGAGCTCTATGCTACTGCTAACCTGCTGGAATTTAAACCCCTTCTGAGGCTTTTCTGCAAATTGCCTCTTCATATAGAATCCATAGCTTAGATATCTTGGGGCAAAAATCTCTGGGGGTCACAGCTCGATGTGTCCTTTAGGGCTGACCCATGCCAAGTAGCATGGGGATCTCTTGGGGTATGTCTACACTAGCAATTTAGGTCGACTTAAGGAGGCTTAAGTTGACCTAAATTACTCCCTGTTTACACCAGACTTCCATTAAGTCAAAATTGGACATGTTTACTCTTGAAAAAAGATGATGGGGTTGGGGGTTAACCTGTGATCTATCTCTGACTCCCTCCTGCCTGTGAGGTTGGCGTAGTGGTGGTTGTGAACTCCACTCCCGCTGGCAGCTTCCTTCTCACTGCACTGTGTATGCTGCTAAGTGAGAGGCACTACAGCTTGTTAGCACACTTACACAGCACAGCAAGGGGGTGGCAGTTGATGAGAGTGAAGCACACAGCAACTGCTGCGCCAACTTTGCAGACAGAAGGAAGTGATCAGAGACCGTCTCATCCCGAGAGAGTGGGGTTGTTTTCAGACCCAGTGCAACCCAAACCTGACACTTGTCAGATACTGTCAAATTCAGGTCAGGTTGCAACACTCTATTCTAGACCAGCCTGTTGAATTACTTGCTTAAAGGTGCAGCCAATCACTTAAAAGAGAGATAGAGGATGCCATTTGGGTAGGCTCTCATCCATACAACCTCCAGCCGTGCAGAGCTGCACCTTAGAAAAATATTTTAAATAGATGCCATCTCCTGAAATGACTGTTTATTTCACATTTGCCTTTATAACAAAGTTTCTTGCTAGAGTAAGCCAATCTTCCAGTTTTGTAATAATGTATTCTGTTTCATCTCTTCTGTATTTTAAACTTACTAAAATATTGTTCATCGTATCTCAGTGTTCATTCTCACAGGTAGCTTTATCCATTATGAAAAGACTTTGTCTTCATTAGCTAGTTCAAACTGTAGAGTGAATATAGGATAATCAAAGTGCTCTGGAAAACTCTAGCTTAATATGAAACCATACTTGGAAAGTATATTCTTGTGGCATTACTTCTGTGTGTCCATTAAAAGTCTCAAGTTGCACAATATAGTTAAGACCCTAAGAGCCCTTTCAGACAAAAAGATGAAGTCGGCCCTGGAGAGATGTGTGATTCCAACTGGACACAGGAAGTGCAAAGATGACAAACAACAGGGGCTGGGGCATTGGGCTGATCACTGACAGTCAGTCTCAGACTCAAGAGGGGCTTACGGAGCAGCCTAGGAGGCAGCTTGGAAAACAGCAGCCTGTGCAGCTAGAGCATGCAGTGCCAGGCCTCCCCTCTCCCCCAAATAGCCAGCCATGAGGAGATGGGAGGAGGGGCTGCAGACTGGGCACTTCCCCAGGCAAGAGAACGAGGCCTCCAAGCCCCAGGAACTCCACTGCACCGGGTGGGATGGCTCAGCCACAAGATGCTGCACTCACACATCACTCCCCAGACGCGAGGAACGGCCAAGGTTGCACTTGGAGGAAGAGGAGCCCAGCACAGATTTGGACCATGCCAGTCTCCAAGTCCACACCGCCCCCAGGGAATCCCGTCGATGTGGACTTGGCCCAGTCCCCACTTCCCCTCGTGCTGGCCCGGCCAGGATAGTGAGCTCATGGCTTCCTGAGTCTGCCAGCGAGTCCCAAAGCAAAACTCCAACCCCTGAAGGGCCTCATACGCTCAGCGCACCCAGCCCCCTCTTCCGCTTTGTTCACAATCACACACCAAACTGCACCAGCTGGCCGGCCAGCCAATAGGCATGTAACAGAGTGTCACAGGGTGCTTGCAAGCCAATGGGCACAGGAGGAGCCCTGAGCCCTGGCCCCAGCGGCAGTGTTGAGCTGTGGCCAATGGAGCTGAAGTTCTTGCGCACACCAAGGTTCTGGAGTCTGCACACGTGCTGTGCCGCTGCCTTGTTGTGTGCGATCCATCCCCAGCCCACCAGGGTGGTGCCTTGCTGCCTGTGTGCTGTTGGGGGCTGCACTGCACTGGTGCGGGGCCGGGCCCAGATGCTCCACCCCCTCCATGGGTGGCTAGGGCCAGATAACCCGCCAGAGGCCCTAGGGGCGGAACCACATTGTGCTCGCCCCCAGCACAGAACAGCTCTACCGCAGCCAATGGGTTGGCTTAAGGCTGCCCCGTTACGCCCCGGCTGCCCCCTCCACTGAGTCCAGGCCCCTCAGGGTCAGGGGAGACACTTGCCTGCGCCACGTGTCCGCTTGGCTGGGCTCTGTGCTGCTAACTCTGCTGCCTTCGCTCACTGACCTTGCTGGGGACCAGGCTGGTTAAAAGTGTGGAGGCCAGGCAGGGCCATTATAAGATGCTGGGTGGCTTTCAGGCTGTGAGACGCTGACACCAGGGAAGGTATAAATGGCGCTTGCTCATCTCACCCTTTTGAGAGCCAAAAGGCCAGAGCAGGGAAGCCAGGGCATGGCGAAGATCCAGGCGCCGCCTTGAGATTCCTCCTGGGTTGTGCCCTATCCGAGAGGAAGTACGGACCTTGTCAATCCCAGATGTGGGGGTCCAGCTCCGCTCTGCCTGGGGCCTGGGCTAGGGCGCATTTTCCTGCCTCTAAGTGGCTGGTGTTGCTTACTGGTAGGGCTGTGGATCAATTGTACCATATTTCCCTTGAAATGCTGGGGGCTGGGCAGTGTGTGTTCAATGACGGCTGAAGTTGGGGTACCAAGCAGGTGTCTAATGTGCCTGAGACATAATTCCCTTTCCCCAAGTTTGCCTACAGGCCTTGCCCTGGTGGCACCAACTCACCAAAACCTGACTTCAGTATGTTGCATTTCTGTGCAGACTGAGAGAGGCATCTCAAGTGGGCTTGTCGAAAAGTGACTCCTCTCTTTCCCCTCCCCTGCAAGCTCTAGTTATGTTTTTTTTAACTGTGGCATCAATCTATTTTCGGGGGTTTATTCTAATGACGATTATCTAATCGTAACTTTAAAATAGGTTGATCTAGAAACATCCATGGTGGTTTCTTGAGTTGTCTGTGCTGAGGAGTGGTTCCTTTTAGCATTTTTTATTGGAGAGTGGCTGAGGTGTTTTCGAGTGTTTAAAAATATTTAACTGTATAGAGTAAGGAGTTTTGAGTATGTAAAGAGTAATGTTTTATAAATACTGCCACAGTTCAAAATAATGGCACCAGTATTCTCTTTCTGGTCCTTCAAGGACACCCAGTCTGGGCTCCTGGATCCTCAGCCATTCCCTTAGTTGGGCAGCAACCACCGTCCTTCTCTCGCCTGATTAAGTTTTTCCCCAAACTACACAGTTCTCTGCTTTCACTGTGCTATCACCAGTAAACAAGACTGCTTCAACAAGCCAGCATCTGTGCTTCGCTTTCTCTTCAAAGGCTATTAATGTAATTGCTTGCAGTTACAAGTTACTACACAGCTTTTGCTAAGTAAGTGCATGTTTTCCTTAAGGTAAAAACACTGCAGACAAAATCTATTAAAAAAAAGCAAAAGACTCTATAACCATGATAATAATCCTAGCAGAGATCACCTGCTCACTTCTAAAAAAGATGGTGGTAAAGGAGTTAATCTTCCAAACCCACTTTGGGGGTCTTTCTGTGGTTACAAATTCATAACCGCCTTACCCCGGAAAAAACATGCTAAATGGTCAGATTGACCTGTTTCTGAAGCTTGGGCCTTTAATCTTCACAGTCTGGGAATAGATAATTAGTAATGATGCCCTTCCTCAGGGCATAGCTTCAAAAGTGGGTTTTTGCATAACTTGCAAGAGACATTTGCATAAACTTCTCTGTAGCTACTGCCCAGAAATTTTATACAAGTTGTCCCAAATACCATTCTTGTCTGCCACATTGTTCAATACAGTCTGTTGATCATACAAGGGTACAATAATACATAACGTTTGCATTTGACGGAATAGACTGCAAAGGTCCTTGGACTTAATGCAATAATGTTTTTCAGGCATATTGCCATATCTGTCTTATCTTCCCACTAAACAACTGGGTGTAACTAGGGTATTTGAGCAGCATCCTGGGAAAGCCTTGACTTATCTTCTGGGCAGATTTATTCCCTGGATGATGTTTCTCCCATGACCTTTATAATTTCAGTTGTTTTGATAAGAACATAAGAACATAAGAAAGGCCGTACTGGGTCAGACCAGAGGTCCATCTAGCCCAGTATCTGTCTACCGACAGTGGCCAGTGCCCAGGTGCCCCAGAGGGAGTGAACCTAACAGGCAATGATCAAGTGATCACTCTCCTGCCATCCGTCTCCATCCTCTGATAAACAGAGGCTAGGGACACCATTCTTAACCCCTTTCTGGCTAATAGCCATTTATGGACTTAGCCACCATGAACTTATCCAATTCCCTTTTAAATATTGTTATAGTCCCAGCCTTCACAACCTCCTCAGGTAAGGAGTTCCACAAGTTGACTGTGCGTTGTGTGAAGAAGAACTTCCTTTTATTTGTTTTGAACCTGCTACCTATCAGTTTCATTTGGTGACCCCTGGTTCTTGTATTATGGGAGTATTTAAACAACTTTTCCTTGTCCACATCAGTCATAATTTTATATACTTCTATCATGTCCCCCCTCAGTCTCCTCTTTTCCAAGCTGAAGAGGCCCAGCCTTTTCAATCGTTCCTCATACGAGGCACTCTCCAAACCCCTAATCATTTTAGTTGCCCTTTTCTGAACCTTTTCTAGTGCTAGAATATCTTTTTTGAGATGAGGAGACCACATCTGTACACAGTATTCGAGATGTGGGCATACCATGGATTTATATAAGGGCAATAATACATTTGCAGTCTTATTTTCTATCCCCTTTTTAATGATCCCTAACATCCTGTTTGCTTTTTTGACCGCCTCCGCACACTGTACGGACATCTTCAGAGAACTATCCACAATGACTCCAAGATCTTTTTCTTGACTCGTTGTAGCCAAATTAGCCCCCGTCATATTATAGGTATAGTTGGGGTTATTTTTTCCAATGTGCATTACTTTACACTTATCCACTTTAAATTTCATTTGCCATTTGGATGCCCAATCACTTAGTTTTGTGAGATCTTTTTGAAGTTCTTCACAATCTGCTAAATATTATAATGTCAAACTGGATATATTCTTCAAAATAATCTGCAGAGAGTCATGTGACAAACATCCTATAGGATTTCTCTTCTTAGCACCTTTGGGGCTGAGCTCTTGAATACCCTTCTTAACCTTGTTATCCCAAAACCTTTGGATGTGAACTTGAGACCTGGTCCTGCCACTCCCATGCATGTCCCATGCAGCTTCTAGGGAGTGTGTGTGGTGTCCCTTTGTCACTCAAGGGGTCAGCTGCCCTAATGAAGGGTTGAGTTGTCCCGTTGCCCCAGGAGTAGCAATTCTTTGGACCAAAGGGAGACATAAGGAAGGGCTGCCTCTCTGTGAAATGATTTTCAACCTTGTACTTCTTCCAATAGCAGAGGGATTGGTCAAGGCAGATTCTTCAAGCCCCCCCCCCCCCCCCCAAGCAAAATTTCATTCTCTGCTCTACCTCCACAGAGGTCATGGACCAGGTACTCCAGTGACCTTTCCTCAGCTTCTCTGGGAGAAGGGAAAGGAGTATGGATTGCCCCAACCCACTGGAGTGGTCCTTTGATTTTCTCCCCTCTCCCCCAAGAGTCAGGTGAGCAGAATTTCCTGTCACATTCAATTTACGTCTTCTACATCTTCACAACTTTCACAACTGAGGCTATGAGAAGAACTCCCTAATCCTTCCTGCTGGTAGTTACCCTTGTCATCTCCCAAAAGCAGCTGATAAAATAACTTAACAATAGCCATATTGGTTCAGACTAATATTGCATCTAGCCCAGTATCCTGTCTCTGACAGTGGCAAATACCAAAGATTCAAGGGGAGTGTGCAGACCAGGGCAGGTGGAGTGAGCCAAACCTGTCTTCCCATTTTAGTTTCTGGTAGTCACAGCTTAAGGGTTGCCTAGATCATGAGGTTAATAGGCCCATCAATTGGTATCTTTTGTGAATATATCCAGTGCTTTTTAAAAACCCAATTATGCTTTGGGCTACCACATCCCATAGCCAAGAGTTCCACAAGTTAATTGCGTATTGATGTACTTTTTCCACACCTCTTGTTTGTATTAAACTTGCTGCCTATTAATATAAAAAAGATGACTTCTGGTTTTTGTACTGTGGGAAAGCTTAAATAACACTTTTCCCACATCATTCATTATTTTTATAGACATTTATTGTATCATCCTTTAATCTTCTCTTTTCTTTTAGTCTCTTCTCATGCGGAAAATCATATACCCTTGATCATCTTTTTTGCCCTTCTATGAACCTTTTCCAGTTCCACTATCATCTAGTTGAGATGGGATGACTAGATCAACGCCCAGTATTTAAGAGGTGGATGTGACATAGATTTATATAATGGGAAAATATTTTCTTTTTGTTTTCTGTCCCTTTCCTGATAGTTCTTAATATGGTTAGCCCTTTTGCTGTGCATTGATCTGGAGTTTTCACCGAACTATCCACATGAGAAGGGCAAACATGGTACCTATCTTGAACAAGGAGGACCCAGGGAATAGGCAGCATCGATTTGTCAAACCAACTTAATTTCCTCCTTTGATAGGATTATTGATTTAGTAGGTGAGGGGTAGGAGGGAAACAGTGGACACATACCTTGATTTTTGTAAGGCTTTTGACACAGCTCCATGTGGGATTCTCAAAAGCAACTAGAGAAATGTGGTCTAGATGAAATTACTATAAGGTGTGGGCACAACTGGTTGCAAGACTGAAAGCTCATGTGATAAATACATTTGTTAGCCTTTAAAAGTGCCACCAGACTCCTTCTTTGTTGTACTCAAAGAGTAAGTCTCAGTGGTTTACTGTCAAATTAGGAGGGTGTCTTTAGTGAGGTCTCACAAGGATCAATCGTAAACTTGGTACTATTTTCATTTATGATTTGGATAATGGAGTAGAGCATGCTTATAAAATTTGCAGATGACACCAAACTGGAAGAATTTCAATTACTTTGTAGGACAGGCTTAAGATACAAAATGATCCTGACAAATTGGCAAATTGTTCTCAATTCAACAAGATGGAAATTCAATAAAGACAAGTGCCAAGTATTTCACTTAGGAAGGAAAAATCAAATGCACAAGTACAAAATGGGAAATAACAGTCTTGGTGATAGCAAGAAAAAAGGCTACTGTAATTCTTTGGTGTATTAACAGGAGTATTGTATGTCAGACACAGGAGGTAGTTGTCTTGCTCTGCTTGGCACTGTGAGTCTGGTGTACTCTATCCAGTTCTGGGCACCCCAGTTTAGGAATGTTGTGGACAAAGTGGAAAGAGTCCAGCAGAGAGTAACAACAATGATAAAAGGTTTAGAAATCCTGACCTCTCAGGGAAGGTTGAAAAAATTGGGCATGTTTACTCTTGAAAAAAGATGATGGGGTTGGGGGTTCAGACCTGATAATAGGGGATTGGGGGTTCAGACCTTCCCATATTTTAAGGACTGTTATAAAGAGGGATCAATTGGCAAGAAGTAATGGGCTTAATCTACAAGGGAGTTTTACATTATATAGTAGAAAAAAACAACGAGAGTCCTGTGGTACCTTATAGACTAACAGATTTTCTTCGGCATAAGCTTTCATGGGCTATAACCCACTTCATCAGATGCATGAAGTGGAAATCACAGAGGAGAAGTATATATACACATGCCAGGATGGAGGAGGGCAAGTGGAGGCAAAGTCAGTTCAGAGAGCAGATGAGGCCTATTCACACCTGTTGATAAAAGTGTGAACAGAACAATCACTTTTTGTAGTGTGAAAACCATTCCAAGTCCCTATTCAGACCCAGTCTGATTGTGTCAAGCTTGCAAATCAGCTTAGGGTTAGTATGCCTGTAATTGCAGGCTTGCCTTTGGAGTGCCTTTTTAAAAAAACAGCATTATATTAGCTACCTTCCAGTCATCTGATACAGATGCTTGTTTCAGCAGCAATAGGTTACATATACACATACATGCATACTATAATTTGTACTTGGGCAATTTCATATTTGAGCTTCTCCACAACCATCAGATCCTAGTGACTTGTTAAATTTATCAGTTTGTTCTAAACCCTTTTCTACTGACACATCAGGGTGGGGCAGTACTTCAGATCTGTCATGCAAAGAGGATAGCTCTGCTGTGGGTATCTCCTCCACATCCTGTAGAAGTGGGCATTTCCATTATGGGGTAAGATCATAGATTCAGCAATGCACTGCAGCTGTCTCATTGTATTTCCTTCTGGTTGGAGATACTGCTTTCCCCATTCACTGTTGTACTTCTGGTTCCTTGCTAATTGTAGGCAGAGAGCTTATTTCCCTGGCATATGAGGCCCTGCCATGCTCCCTGTCTTCAGATATTTAACATCACTGGAAAAGTGAGAAAGTAACCTGAGTCCTCTTGCGGCACTTTTAAATTCCCACGAAAGCTTATGCAAAACATAAATTTGTTAATCTTTAAAAATACAACTGGACTGCATCTTTGTTTTGGTTCCTCTTGGATACTAATGTAGGGTGATCAAGTCCCCCTCCTCCCTATCAGCTACCCCATCTGCATTTTGACTAACACTCTCCCTTACAAGTTTGGAGATAATTTAGGAGGTCTGAGTTATCCCTTCTGCTTTTAAAGCCATATGACCAGTTACCTAAAAGCAAAGGCCATTTGATATCTGCCAGTGCACCTGCAACACAGCCCTGACTCTTCTTGGTTCTGTATAGAAATCTGCTGGAAGTAGAATGACATCTTTTACATCAGGTACTCTAACCTGGATTTCACACCCTGGGAGTGTTTGTTGGAGTTTCATGATAGGAACTTAACTATAGCCATACCAATCCCTCCAAAAATGTTTCCCCATTAGCTACCATCTGCCACTCACCAGTGGATCTGCACCCCTCGGGGTGGAGTGTGACACATTGGCAGTGGTTAGGGATTTGAATGGCTTAGCATTAGGTGGGCAATAATATTCAGCGGGGGACTGGTGGTGGTGGTGGAGAGCCTGCTGGGTGTCGGGAGAGGGAACCAAGGGTGAAGCTGGCGGGGAAGGAAACAGGGGGAGCTCTTGGTGGGGGGAAGTGAGCCAGCCTGCGGGACTGCAAGGGCCGAGGGTGAGGGAAGACCAGCTGGGGTGGGGGGAAGAGGCAGCACAGCACTGGCCCTGGCCCCAAAGTGCCACAGCATTGGCCCCAGTGTGGTGCAACACCAGCCCTGGTCCTGGTCCCGGCCTCAGAGCAGAGTAGCGCGGGCCTGGGGGATGGAAGGAGCTAGTGCAGCCCCAGAACCGGAGTGCTGCAGCACCAGCAGAGGTGTTGGCACAGCGCCAGCTGTGGAGCAGCGCAGCATCGACCTTGGCTCCAGCGTGAAGAAGTGCTGGCCAGGAGGGCGGAAGGGGGCGGGGCAGCACAGCAGCAGTGCCAGCCCTGATGCAGCATAGCACCAACTGGGTGGGGGAGAGCAGGCCAGGGGCAGCAGGCCAGACAGAGGCCTCATGCAGGCCGAATCCAGCCCGCGGGCAGACTGGCTGTGATTTCCTCCCCTCCAGAGATTCAGTCACAGACTTGGTGACAAGGATAGCCATATGACATGGAAATCCATCTCTTCCTTCTTTACATGTGTATATATACCTACCATACTGCAGTTTTCACTTCCTGCATCTGAGGAAGTGGGTTATAGTCCACGAAAGCTTATGCCTTCATAAATTTTAGTCTTTATAAGTACCACACAAGACTCTTTATTTGAGTCACAGACTTAATGCTGTAGAGCTGGCCTTGCACTGGGTCTCAGTGGATGGAGTGGCCATAGAGCCACGTGGAACAACTCTCCATTTGGCCCCGGGTTTCCCAGTGGTGGTTTCCCTCACTTTTGGATATGGGTTTCAGCTTGGTCCCGATCCTTGTCCTCTGATCCCACTTCATCCTTATTAGGTTTTCTGTCAAACCCAGGATGACTAGGCAGAAACTGGTCTGCCAATTTCCCAGTTATAGATACCGCAGTACGATTTCTGTCTATGAACCATGATTTAAGATGGGGATGGCAGAGTTTATAGAATAGGTTTACAGAATTTGCAGGCTTCATCAACCATAGCAACAACCCAACCACTTCCCCCATTTCTTACATTATTCCTAGATTGAACTGAAACCTCAGTATAAGTCATGAGCTCTTTTTTCGAACTCACCAAAACCTCTTGTACTCTTCAGGAGTGTGACAGGACAGTTGCCCCATACTGGCCTTTATCGGGTTAATAAGGGCCAGGGAGCTGCAGCCAATGAGTTGCTAGTAGGCTGGGAGCCAATCAGGGACAAGCAGGCAGTATATAAGGGAGCTGCAGGCACCAGCTAGGATAGTTTGCCTGGGAAGCTCAGAGGGGAAGGTTGTCCCTCTGGCTGGCTGAAGAAGTTAGCACTCTGGAGAGCTCCCAGTGTGCCACTTGTTGCCTACAGTGAAGGGGTAGGGTACTCAGATTACATTTATTTATACAGGACGCCCCACCTCGCCCTAGGCTCTGCTCCCTTATCCATCTATCAGAGCTAAGGTGTACACAGGGCACAAGAGAGTAAGATTAGGTGAATCAAATAACTGATTTATTAACAATGAGAACAGTAAAAACAGTGAGTGACAAGCACAATGTCAAATGGAACACAACAATGGTCCCCCCTTTGGTATTCCTCCCCCCTATGTCTTTAGATGTTACTAGGACAGTCCACTTAGCTATTATTTCTTCCCCTTTAGTAGGGTGCTGTCATCTCCCGTCCAGGCGACGTTTTGACTGACAGGATAACTGGATCCAGGAACGCCGTGGATGAAGGTGTCCGAACCCATCCGTCTGATCAGGTAAGTGGTGAGGATTTCCTGAGGTGTCCTACGCAGTTCAAGATAGAAAGCAAACTGGCCCGCGCAACGCAGCCTCCCAGATGGACAGCCTGAGGCAGCAGGCGTGACACTCATTTATAGACGATTTTCCTGCCATTACACTTGATAGACAGCTGGTGATTGACAGGTTCTGCACATGGCCCTTAATTCCTTTGCACATGGCTCTCTAACTCTGCACACAACCCTCTGATCTATGCACATGGCACTGTGATCTATGCACACGGCACCCTGGTGTCTGCGCTGTAACACTGACCAATATGGAGTTTGTGATTGAGTGACACTCCACCAGTGCTCTACTGCCCTCTGTGTGCTGCTTCATACTATTTACAAAAGACATCTAGTCAACCTGTTATATTAACTTAAAACATCCCCAACACAGTGGAAGCTAACCAGGTGCCCAGAGGTCCTGAAGGCATGGAAGGCAGCGGAGGTCCAGAAGGTATAGAGCTGGTGTGGGACAGGTGGCTGCAGAGGTTCTAGTGGAACAACTGGACCAGGCAATGAGAGTGATCCAGAGGTGAGGATATGGACTGGACTGGGGGCTCTGGGGAAAGTGGCCAAGTTACATGGTCTCTTATTGGACTGGAAGGACTCTGGCGACTGAGAATGTGAAATAGTGGCCAGAAGCAGGGAGTGGGATTTTCCTCCAGAAAGGGGGGTGCATAGAGGGTTGCAGGGGGAGCCGGCTCCAGCCTCGGAGGCTGAGGCCCCTTGAGGGTGGGAGCCGGCCCTGGGCCAGGAGGCCGAGGCCACCTGCAGTGGGCCGAGCCGGCTCCGGTCCCGGAGGCTGCCTGTGGCAGGGAGCCAGCCATGTGGGGCAGACCAGCCCAGAGGCTGGGCCCCACGTGCTCCGCCCCTGAGCCTGCCTGCTCTGCCCTGGGGGCGGGGAGGGTCGGCCCTGGGGCCGGGCATAGCCCTCCCAGCCCACCCCGGCTCTCTGCGGGGTGGCTGTGGGAGGAGGGGCTGCGGGGCCCATGTAACCGCAGGGCCCGGGGCGATTGCCCCGTTCGCTTCCTCCCTCCCCCCCAGGACAGCCCTGCTTCTGAAACTGAACAAGCCCCATTCCCTCAATCTCCTCGTAAGTCATGTGCCCCAGCCAGTCCCCTAATTTTCATTGCTAACCTCTGTATTCTCCTATTTATTCACATCCTTCCTGTAGTCTGGGGCCCAAAAGTGGACACAATACTCCAAATGTAGCTTCACCAGTGCCAAATAGAGGGGAAGAATCACTTCCCGTGACAATACTCCTACTAATGCAGCCCAACAAGGGCTCACTGACTCATGCCCAGCTTCTTGTCCACTGTAGCCCCTACATCATTTTCCACAACTGCTGTTTATCCAGTTGGTCCCCAGTCTGTAGCAGTGCATGGGATTCTTCTGTCCTAAATGCAGGTCTCTGCACTTGTCCTAGTTGAATCTCATCAGATTTCTTTTGGCCCAATCCTCCACTCTAGCTAGGTTACTCTATCCTATCTCTACCCTCCAGCATACCCTCTTCACTGCTTCTCTATAGAGTTGGATCCAAACTTTCCCTCACGCATGGGACACTCTGCCAGTGGGCTGGGTGTTCCCTGTGAACTTGGACCATCATTCCTTTTCAAGTACCCTGAGTATATAGCAAGTCTACTAGCTGTGTCTTTCTCAATGTTGAGCTGCCTATTCTGCCTAGCTCAACAAGCTGACCTTTCAGCCATTGTTTATTTGTTTTTTCTCTTTTGTCATTCTGTCCCTGAAAGAACTGTTGAGACTTTCCTCTGATTAGTTTCCTGCCTAAGGTACTTGCTTTCACTGCTTTGGTTCTTACACAATTCATGCTGTTGTAGATCCACGCACCATATTACCACCCTATGTATCACAGTTCAGGTCAACTGCATCTGTATTCCTCCTTTGTGGTCCTGCAAAGACACCCACTCTTTGCTCCTAGCTCCTCAGCCATCATCTTTCTTGGATGGCGATTCATGTCTCTCTCCTTCCCGACCAGGGTATTTCCAGGCTACACAGCTCTCTGGCTATTCTGTGAATTCCCCAGCAGGACATATTGCTGAACCAGGCCTGTTTGGTTTTCTTCTCAACTATAAACTACGTAATTGCCCATAATAAGTTACCACCCAACCTTTTCCAAAGAAGCTCATTTATTCTGAAGGTGTCAGCATCATAGACAAAACATTAAACACAATAAAAGAATACACCACTGCTGATAATCTTAGCTGAGGTCACCTGCCAAACTCCAGCAAGGGTTCTAGTAGGAGTTACTCCTTCAAACCACACCGTAACATTTTCTTGTGTTTATAACAGCTCAGCATATGACTAGGCAGATCAGCCCATTTCTTTATAGAGCTTGGGCCTTTGATCTTTCGGGAACAGGTAATTAGTAGATAATGGTTTCCTCCTCAGGCATGGCTTCAAAAATCCAAGTTTTTGCTTAACTGGCAGAAGGTATTTGCATTAACTTTCCATGACTGAATATACCCTTGTGTCCACACCCTACATATTACTGTAAGTTTTGTATGAAGTATGCCTTGTGAGAGATCATTAAAAAAATCATACTTTGCTGATCAATAATGTAATGGCAAAATGCATGTAGCAGCATTATAAGTGAAGTTATAAGCATAAATTGAGATCATGACTAAACAGATATTTTCCAGAAAAGTCTGGTTAGGGGACAGATTGATTCCTCAGAGACAAATAGCAAGTTGGCACTTCCGTCAGATGGAAACAAGGCAAGGCTGTTGGTGTATTACTTAGAATCGTAGGATTGGAAGAGACTTCAAGAGATCTAGTCCAGTCCCCTGCACCTCTTGCGTGACGAAGATTTCACTGTTTCCCAAGGAAATTTATTCTAGTACCTAAATACCCTGACAACTAGAAAGTTTTTCCTAATGTCCAACCTAAACTTCTCTTCTTGCAATTTAAGACTATTGCTTCTTGTCCTATTCTTGATCCACAATGCCCCCCCCACCTCAACTCCCATTCTGCAGTACTTTCTTAGGGGTTATTTCCCATTTTGTATGTGTGCAACTAATTGTTCTTTTCTAACTGGAGTACTGTGTGTTTGTCCTTAGTAAATTTCATCCTATTTATATCAGACCATTTCTCCAGTTTGTCCAGATCATTTAAAATTTTCATCCTATCCTCCAAAGCACTTGCAGCCCCTCCCAGCGTGGTTTCATCCACAAACATTCGGTGTAATCACTATGCCATTATCTACATAATTGAAGATATTGAACAGAACCTAACCCAGAAATGATCCCAACTCAATATGCTCTTCAAACTTGACTGTGAACTACTAGTGGGAAACAGTTTTCCAACTTTGTAGTGGGTCCACAGGTTGTATTTCCCTAGTTTTTGTTTATAAGAAGGTCATGGGAGATGGTTTAAAAAACCTTAAGTCAAGATATGTCACATCTACCACTTCCCCTGACCCTCCATCTACAAGGCTTTTTACCCTATCAAAGAAAGCTATCAGTTTGGTTTGACATGATTTGATCTTGAGAAATCTATGCTGACTGTTACTTACCACCTTGTTATCTTCTAGGTGTTTGCAAATTCATGTCTTATTTGCTCTATCTTTCTGGGTACTGAAGATAAGCTGACTGGTCTTTAATTCCCCGGGTTGTCCTTATTTCCCTTTTTATAGATGGGCACTATATTTGCCCTTTTCCAGTCCTCTGGAATCTCTCCCATATTTCATGACTTTTCAAAGATAATTACTGATGGCTCAGATCTTCTTCTCACATCAGCGCCTTAAGTATTCCACAATGCATTTCATCAGGCTCTGGTGCCCTGAAGACATCTAACTTATCCAAGTAACTTTTAACTTAATTTTCCTTCAGTTTAGCCTCATCTGATCTCATTTTCACTGGCATTCACTATGTCAGATGTCCAACTCATACAAACCTTTTTGGTGAAAAGTAAAAGTCATTTAGCCCTTCTGCCATTTCCACATTTTCTACTGTTTTTTCTACCCCTCCACCCTCTCCCACCCCCCATTGAGTAACAGGCCTACCCTGTCCTTGGTCTTCACTTTGCTTCTAATATATTTGTTTTCTCATTGCCCTCTATGTCACCAGTTAGCTTAATCTCATTTTGTGCCTTAGCCTTCTTAATGTTGTTCCTGCACACTTGTATTTGTTTATATTACTCCTTTTTAACTTTGCCTATTTTCCAGTTTCTAGGACTTTTTTTTTTTTTTTTTTTTTTTTGTGCATTTCAGATATTGAAGATCTCTTAGGTAAGTCAGGGTGGTCTCTTGCCAAACATCTTATTTTTCCCACATAGTGGGTTAGTTTGCTCTTGTGTCTTTGAAAAACTGCCAACCCTCTTGAACTGTGTTTTTTCCCCCTTAAACTGGCCATTCTTTGGTAGAAAATGGGCAGGGGCAAAAAAAATCTACATAGTGGCAAAGAAAGAGCATGGCATTCTCTTCCACAAAGAGCCTCTTGCCTTGCTCCCAGATAGAAATGCTTTTTAAAAGGGCCAAAGGAATCTAAATAGAAGAGGCAGACCTCTATGGCATCCCTCCTCTCTCTCCCATTGATATACTACATCAGAAGTGACAAAAGATGCAGGTGTTAAGCGGAATAAGGAGTTCTGACTTAAGTGTAGCCATAGACTGTTGGGAGCCTGTGGTGAGGAAAACTGCTCTGAACATAACACAGTTTAAATTAGGCATCAGTTAGTTGTCTTTTTTTATCTTTTTCTTCTAATCATGTGTGAATTTTTATTTCTCATTGCTTGTATTCACTTATAAACTTTTATTGTTTATTTAATTCAGTGTTTGAATTGAAGAGTTTGGGAAACTCCATTTGGGGTAACAAGATTTGAGCATATCATGTTGTAGTCAGGCAGCCAGCCCTCCCTGGCTGGGGCCTGACCCGTCCCTCCGTCCCTGGAAGGAAACCAAACTGTCTCTGGCCCTCAGGCCGGGCAGGCAGGTAAATAAACTGTCTCTGGCCCCTCGGGCGGGGCAGGCAGGCAAACAAATTGTCTCTAGCCCTCAGGCAGGGCAGGCAGGGAAACAAACTGTCTCTGGCCCCTCAGGCAGGGCAGGCAGGTAACCAAACTGTCTCTGGCCCCTCGGGCGGGGCAGGCAGGTAACCAAACTGTCTCTAGCCCTTAGGCAGGGCGGGCAGGTAAATAGACTGTCTCTAGCCCCTCAGGCGGGGCAGGCAGGTAGGTAGGTAAACTGTCTCTGGCAGTTAAGTCCCTAGTTCAGGTCGTGGCGACTCCACGCCTGTTAAGGCTTCGGGGGCGGTACCAGAAGGGAGGAGGCAGGGGGACGCAGGCCCACCCAACTCCACTGCGTCCCAGCCCAGGGCCCTATCCGTGGCAGAGGGTTCTACCACGGGCCTGGCGTAACCCTCACCAGGGGTCAGTAACTCAGGCTCGGGAACCGCCGAGTCATAGTAGGCCTCTTGGTCCCCTGGGCCACTTCCTGCCCCTGTCCCCGCTGGTACCTGGTCAGGGCCCTCATCGCCCTCTTCCTCGGGGTAGTCACCCAGGGGGAGGTCACACAGTCCGACCAGGTCCTCTGCTAATGGTAACTCCTCCAAGTCGCTGCCCGCTTCTGGGGGTGGTCCGCCTTCCTCGGCGAAGGGGAGCTCCTCCAGGTCACAGCCCGGTACTGGGGGGGGATCCTCCGATTGACCCGCAGGCGGTGTGGGTAGCGGAAGGTCCAAGTAGTCCTCAGGTTTTAGGTTCCTGGGCGGCTGGTCTCCACAGGCGGTTCCACCCGGGTCCAGTTGCCCGTCAGGGCCCTAGGCCGCAGGCAGGTTCTCGGCCAGGTAGTAGTCAGGCGGGTGCTGGGGAGGGATCAAAGAAACACCCTTCCCCTTCAGCTGCCTCCTTCCCTCTGAGCGCCCAGGCGTGGCCCTTATATTTCCTGTCCCGCCCACCTGCTTCCGGCCTGACGGACAGGGTGCCTCCAGCTCCGCCCACTTAGGTGTAACAGGGCCCAGGCTGTCCATCTCCGAGGGGGGCCATACTCCCTCACTACACATGTCTATTAATAAAATGACAGACTTCATATATTATGAGCTTGTATGGTCCAGGCTGGGCAGAACAGGATACTGATTAAGGCAGAGAAAGAGATGGGTAAATGTGGCAGGACAAATCTGGGAAGGGAGTGGAGTATGGGCAAGGGACTTCAAAGGTCATACACTATGTGGTGCATGGAGGGGAGGCATGAAGCTATTCTTCCTAGTCTCAGAACAGGATGGTTTTGTGGGAGAGAAGAGAAGTTGGAGTGGACTTCCGTAGGTCATGGAGGTAGAGTTGTAAGGATATGGCATGGAGCATATGTAACCCATATGCCTGAAAAGGCTATCTCTGAGAGACCTGCTGAGGGTGGGTTACTGTTGTTGGGCAGATTAGCAACCCACAACTGAAAACTTCCAGAAGCAGGGAGTGGTAGCAATTTGAGCATGCTCCACAGTGTACCCTGCTGGTATGATGTGATGTTGTCAGTCAGATGACTGGAGAGCAGCAGCCTGAGCAGACAGCAGGCAGGAGCTGCCTTGAAAGGAGACCATGTGCTCAGTGTTCTGGAGAGGAGCTGAGCCAGGAGTGAACAAGATGTTTTCTCCGTGTAAAGGAGTCATTTGCACCAGACCTTGCAGACATGCATATGGGACTGAGGGCTGGTTGCAGAGAAGAAGAGATAGCCTGCATGTAATGCTACAGAGGATCCCAGCAAAGAAAGAAGAGGACAGCTATTTCTTGCCACTCAAGCTTCCACACTGGAACAGAGACTGTAGCTGAGAGTTGGGTGAACTCCACACAGACTTTGGGACTCTTGGGTATCTTTCATGCAAGGGATTGTTCTTGGTTAATTGTAGTTTGTTTTCTTAGGATAAGGTTCATTTAGTTAGTAGTTAATAAAGTTAATTGTTATGTTTGTTTTTAGTAGTATTTTAATGTGTGAGTGTAGCTCTGAGCAAGCTTCGCTGTGAGTCCTGTACAGACTGGATCCTGGGTCTCCAGCTGCTTTCCCCATAGGGGTTGGGATTGATTTCTGTGGGGCACTGGAGAAGGGCAACTAAATGAATTTAGCCCACCCGAAGGTTACACATAGAGAAGGGAGGCAAATAAATATTCCTGTGGATGCAGGGGGGTGGGGGAGAAAGGGAGTGGTTGGTTTAAATGAACTAGAACAATCAAAAGTAATAAAAAAATAAGTGTGGTAATGTAGCTCCATTTTTTTTATATACTGGCAATGTGTTGATTTACTAATTCTTGGAAAAACCATGGAACTACTACTAAGGAAAAACACTTTGCAGACAGCTAGAAGATAGCATAACCAGTAACCACAACCTAATCATTTTTAAAGTAATCCTTACTCCAAAATACCACTTTTAAATCAAATTATATTTGTGGGAGAAGAAAATGTCTCTAATGTAACAGCATATATAGATGTTTAGTTCATCTTGTGAAGCACTATCTCATTCAAGGTTACTTGAAAAATGTATTCAAATCAATTTGAATACGAGCACTGCCACATGGATTAGAAACTGCCTGAATGACTGTAAACAAAGGGTCATGGAAATGAAAAACAATTTAGTTTCTGGAAGGCATCCACCAGGGTGCTGCAGAGATAACTAGTAGGCCTGGATGTAGCACCATAATCTGGCAGAAGTAAAAAACCACACAGTGTCTGAGGTCACAGTTGACTGAAAGAACAAAGACTGTACAAAAGGACCTAGAGAGTTTAGGCAGAAGACTTTAAATGAGACTCCTATGCCATAGGAGCACTCTTCTCCAATAAGATGGACTGACTCTACTCAAGTTCCAAAGAGGTAGCCCTGTTAGTCTATTTCAGAAAAACAACAGAGCCCTGTGGCACTTTTAAAGACTAACAGATTTATTTATCACATGACGAAGTGGGATTTTCTCCCATGAAAGCTCATGCAATAAATAAATCTGTTAGTCTTTAAAAGTGCCACAGGACTCTGACTCTACTCAAGTGCTACTTTCTGTGATCTTAGGCGCCCCTCAGGCCGCTGGTAAAGGGTTTGTAGTCATGTAAGAGCAACTCCTGTGGGGCCTGATGAATTCACAACATCTAACACATTGCTGTTTGGGTATTTATAAGGAATTTTGTGTAAGATATCATATGAAAATTTATATAATAATGGTCATCGTAATCACTAACGTGTATGCGCAACAATTAAAAAGTTGTATGGATATATTGAAACTATGCTCAAACCATAAAGCCAGGCTGGGCTGGTAAACAAGTTTTGTCCTAGGCAAAGGAATTTTTTTTCTGCCTGGAGTTGGAATGTAAATGAAGCAGAATGAGCCAAAGACAATGAGAATTATGTTTGCATGGTGAGGCACCGAGAAAAGCAAATTAACCGAAGAATGAGAGGTATACAACATGGACTGCATGATGTCTCTGCCCTGAAGAACAATAGGGGAGGAGAGGAGGACAGGAACTGTGCCTACAGATACATTTCAAATATACCTGGACTGTGAGAAGGGGGGCCTAAAGACATTAGGTTGTCCATCACTGCCAGAACAAAGATCTTTGCAATCCCAAACACTGGGACGTGGCCCAGCAGGGCTTGTGATGCTGAAGGCAGCTTTGGTTGAGAAAACTGCCTTAGATAAGGATTGTAGCATGTTAAGTTTTAGTCACTAGAAAATATTTTGTACTTTCATTTGTGAACAGTTTGTTTCTGTTTGGTTAGCATCACTTCATTCTTTGCTTTTTATTAATAAACTTAATTTTGGTTTTACTGCAATATGTTAAAGTGTGTCCTCAGCTGAGCTAGCAGTCTAATATGTCTGTCTGTCTCTTTGGAGATGGCAGACTGTGATCCCAGTGACAGAGGCTGGAACGCTCTTCCAGGAAATTCAGAAACTGAAGTCCAACAAGTGTTAACTGCAAAATAAAGTGGGGGGTGGCAGAGTCCTAAGGTTTGCAGGGAGCTGTCACTCACTTTAGCACCAGCAAAATTCTTTTGCTGAGGAAAAGGGCTAAAGGTGAATACAGTTCTGGGCACCCACTATCAGACTGCCCCATACCACCCTCTTCCCTGTTGTTGATCTGGACTCCTATAGTCTATAAACTTTGAGTGTATGTACAGAGCTCTCTTACTGTATTTCTGCTTCCTCCTTCTAGAACTCCTCTTTGAGGCCTCCATGTCAATTAGCATTGCTGAGAGACTGGCTTCAGTGCTGCTTGTGCATCTTGGCTGCCTTTGGGAATGGCTCCATTAGTGTGATTGATTGACGGGCAAGCTTATAAACCCTGCTGAGGCATGAAGGCAGTGTTATAACCAGCCCTACAGTGTCTGGTATCTCCTGGATGTCATGCCAGCAACTTTAAATTTAACATGGCCAAATTGAATTTCCAATCCGTTTCAAAGTCTTTTATTTTCTCCACTGTCTGTCAGTGTTGATACACGATCATCCTGCTTGTCACTTAGACTTGTAGCCTGTGTGTCATCTTAGAGTCCTTTCTTGCTTATGTCCCCACATCCAATCTATGTTCAACTCCTGCTTCCTTGTTCACAACTAGAGCTAGTTGGAGAGTAGTAAGGGGGTGTTGTGAAATTCTGAACACAAAGTATATGAGAGGATCTGTATCTTTTTGTTTTGCAACAAATTCTAAATGTTTCAAATATTTTCAATTTTTTTAAAAAAAAAAGTGAAAGGGAAGAATCACTCTTTTATACCTTTTTAACTCTCACCCAGTCTTCATCCCCTTTTTTCCAGTGGAAAAAAAAGTTAATTGTTTGCATTTGAAAAAAACTAATCATTCAAACAAAATTAAAAGTTTCATAAATTGCTGTTTTGGTTTAAAAACTATAAAAAGTTGACCAGCTGTATTAACATTTTAAAATATCCAACATTCTTCATCGAGTGATGTCCCTGGGGGTGCTCCACTTGAGGTGTCACGTCCCGCGGCGCCCAGGATCGGAGACTTTTACAGCAGTAAGGAGTGCAGGGCCACGCACGCACACTGGTGAAGCTGGAGCCGTTGGCGTGCTCAGCTGCATGCGTGCGCGGCTGTAGCCCACCATTCCTTCTCAACCGCTGGTGCAAGACGGAGCAATTCAGCAGTTCTCTTCAACTTCGTTCTTCTCCTTTCACATCTAAGAGAGATAGAGACAATAGTTAGCCTTATTACTGTAGCATAGTTCTTCTTTCCTTTTCATCTTATCCTTCTTAAAAAAAAAAAAAAAAAAATTTCTTCCCTCAGAAATTCCTTCTTCTCTGATCCTTCCGAATCCATTTGTGTTCAGATACTTTCTCCTTAAGAAAAAAAAAATCTCAAAATGCCAGGCTCGCCAGGCTTTAAGCGATGCGCCAACTGTAAAGATGCCATGCCTGCCTCAGATGGCCATTCCACTTGCATACGCTGTTTGGGAGAGTTGCACATTCCCCTCAAGTGTAACCATTGTAAGAGCATGAGCTCAAGAGCTCATAAAGACCGGGACCTACGTCTGAAGCTTTTTCTGTTAGAAAGCTCCTTAAGACCAGCTTCTGACCCCGGACCTCCAAGGAAACCTGCGGAACACTCCCCGAGGAAAAGAGTAAGGTCTCCGGTCTCCACACCACAGAGGGCAAAGATATCGCCTGTGGGTCCATTAACTCCTGCTCGTACCAAAGAGGCTTTGGGTTCCTCAGGTACTGAGAAACGGCATAAGTCTAAGCCATCGGCTAGTTGTGACAAAGATTCGAGGAAGCGCGGTGATAGCGCACCTCAAAAGGCACCAAGCCATTCCAAGGGCTCGGGCTCTGTGGACCTGCTGACATCTTCGGCACCGACCTCGGCACTGGTAGCCTCTGCGGCACGGCACCTATTACAGGCACCGAGTGCTCCAACGCCCACAGTGATGGCACCAGCAGCGGCACCGGCAACCACGCAAAGATCGGTACCGGTTCCTTCAGAACCGCAAGGCCCTTCGGCACCGTCGCATCTGGTGCCGTCCTCGGATCTGATTGACCCTGGCACGGCACCGACCACTGCCAGTCCCCATAGCCAACCTAAAAAGAGGCAATCCAAGCAAAAACACACAGAATCCTCTCCTCAGCATGCATCTCCGGATCACTATCAGTTGAGTCATGCTTCATCACCTAGCCGGTCACCATTGCCAGAAGATGCCTATTTTTCATCTGAGCATTCTTCGCCTTTTAGACCCGCTTCTCCTCCTCCTGAGTTCTTCCACCATACCAGACATCCACATCACCATTATGTCTCTCGATCCTGATATCCTCATCCACCACCGTACTATGGGCACTGGGACCTGTACTATCCATATCACAGGCAATTTCAACCACCGCTACCTTCAGCTCCTCAATCTTCTCCATCCCTCTTGAGATTATTGCCAAGCCGCTATCACATATACCATCATGTTCTCAGGACGATGCTTTATCTTCATATAGGGAGCTTTCCCCTGAGGTCCATGAGTCCTCCTCGTTCCTGGATGATGTGGTTGTGCCTTCTACGAGCTCTTCTGTAGATGATACGAGAGCTTTCAACGACCTTTTAAAAAGAATTGCACGAGACCTCGACATACCACTAGAAGAGGTTAAGGAGGTCCAGCATAAGATGCTGAGGATTCTCCATACTACTGCCTCTGCAAAAGTAGCCATCCCATTGGACACAGCCCTCATAGACCTAGCAGATGCGATTTGGTCAACTCCAGCCTCAATAGCTCCTACCACCAAACAAAACAACAGAAGATATTTCATTTCCCCTAAAACTATGGAGTTTCTATTCACTCACCCCAGCCCAAATTCTTTAGTTGTTGATGCAGCAATGCATAAGGCGAAACAATCTACCCACAGGTCATCCCGTTATGATAAGAACTGGAAGAGGTTAGAATATACTAATAGTATATTCGTATATACGAATATACGAAAAGTATACTCATCATCAACCCTCATGCTTAGAGTGGCCAACTACCTGACACCTCTTTCCAATTACGATCACGGCATCTATGAAAAATTCTCTCTCTTTGCTGAGGACTTACCTGACAATAAAAGAGATCAGTATATTAAGTTACTGGCTGAGGGTCAGCTAGTGGCACGTACGTCATTACAAGCCTCTTTAGAGGTAGCCGATACGGCAGCCAGGGCAATTGCCACAGCCATTGTAATGTGCAGAGCATCCTGGTTGAACAGCGCAGGCTTGCCCAAGGATTTACAAATGAAGGTGGAAGACCTACCCTTCGATAAGGCGCATCTCTTTGTTGAGAAAACCAACGAGGTCCTTCACTCAATGAAAGACTCGAGAGCGACACTACGCACGTTAGGAATTTACACCCCTTTCAACAGATGCAACACCTTCCAATATCGCTTTCAACCCTACCAATGCAGGTATCCTCAGCAAAACAGATATAGACAATTCGACAACCAGAGATCGAGACAACGTCCACAACGCCGTAGGCAGAACCAGCAGCAGCAATCCACTGCCTCCCAACCACCTCACAATAAAAACAATTTTTGATGGACTGGTCGAGGGTTCGAGAACTCCCTCGTTGCAAATGGCAACTCACGATTACCACTACGACTTCATCCTAAGACCATTCCTTACCACCTGGTCGTCTATAACAGCAGACAAATGGGTCTTGCAGATTATCAAAAACGGGTACACGATTCCATTTTTGGCTGTGCCCCCTCCACATTACCCTACCCTGTCCCTCTTAAGGGACCCAGCTCACGTACAATTCCTGTTACAGGAGGTCCACCATCTCTGACGTATAGGAGCCATAGAGCGCGTCCCACCATGTCAGGTGGTGAAAGGATTTTATTCCCGTTACTTTCTGATTCAGAAAAAATCAGGAGAGTGGAGGCCAATCATGGATCTAAGACGCTTAAACAAATACAGAAAGAAAGAAAGATTCAAAATGGTAACTCTGAGTACAATAATTCCGTCACTGCAGCAGGGGGACTGGTTCTCGTCCCTCGACTTCCAAGATGCCTATTTCCACATCACAATTCATCCCGCACATCATCGCCTCACAATTGCACAACAGCACTTTCAGTACAAAGTCCTTCCTTTTGGTCTATCGACTACTCCCAGGGTGTTCTCGAAGGTTTTGACAGTAGTTACAGCACATCTCCGAAAACAGGGAGTAATAATTTTTCCTTATCTGGACGACTGCCTCATGCGAGCTCTAACCCAGACTCAAGCAATTGACATAACAAACCTGACAGTTCAAACTTTCGGTACTCTGGGCCTAAGAGTAAATATGGAAAAGTCATACCTCCAACCATCTCAATGCGTTCAATTCATCGGGGCGGAGCTGAATTCCCAACTAGCCAAAACTTTCCTTCTGGGAGACAGGTGCACAACCATTCAAGAGTTAATACACCAGGTGTTTGCACTTCAGTCAGTCTCCACCAGGACAGTTCTCCAGTTATTGGGGCATATGGCTGCCACAGTTTTTGTAGTGCCCCACGTGCGGCTTCGAATGCACCCGCTTCAGTTGTGGCTTTCCATCAGGTACAAGCCATCGAGGCGTTCGCTACAGAAAGTTCTGACAATTCCTGCGGAAACTGAACGCACCCTCCGTTGGTGGACCTCTCTCAAGAACTTGCGAAAAGGTGTCCCTTTCCATCGGGAAAGCCCTTCTGCCATACTGACCACCGATGCTTCCTTGCTTGGCTGGGGGGCACATTTTGGTCATCTAACCACTCAAGGCCAATGGATGAAACTAGAATCCTTCCTGCATATAAACATTTTGGAATTAAGAACTGTGCGATATGCCTGCAAATACTTTCTTCCTCTGATAAAGAGCACCTCTCTCAAGATCATGACGGACAATATCGCCTGCATGTTTTATATAAACAGCCAAGGAGGTGCCAGGTCTCGGCTCCTCTGTTCGGAATCACTGAAGTTATGGAACTGGTGTCTCTGCCATGGAATAACCATATCGGCGGCCTACCTGCCGGGCCTACAAAACACAATGGCAGATGCCCTGAGCAGGAACTTTCCCAGTGCACATGAATGGCAGCTGAGCACAAAGGTTTTCAATGGCATTTTTCGCCTATGGGGAAAGCCAACAATCGATCTTTTTGCAACAGAAAACAACCGACAATGCCATTGGTACTGCTCCAGGGCAGGAAGGGGCAAGCGATCCATGGACGATGCTTTCGTAGTCAGCTGGGCCAAAGGGCTCCTGTATGCTTTCCCTCCAGTACTTCTTCTTCACAAGGTTATCCAGAAAACAAGGACCGACAAAGCGTTAGTCATCCTAGTAGCCCTGGCCTGGCCAAGACAGACCTGGTTTGCAGACCTGCTGCATCTCTCAATCTGCAAACCAATCACCTTACCTCTACAACGCAATCTTCTTTCTCAGCACCATGACCAATCTTTACACCCGGACATTCACAGGCTGCAACGAACAGCCTGGATGATAGATGGCTCTCATGCGAGGAACTACAATTCTCAGAGCAGATCAAACATGTATTGATCAACAGTAGAAAGCCATCCACCAGGAAGACTTATCTCCATAAGTGGACAAGGTTCTCTACTTGGTGTGCCTTGTCACAATCTGATGCAAGATCATGTTCCATTTCAATGATTTTGGAGTATATACTACACCTCAAACTTTCGGGTCTTTCTGTCGCTTCCCTGAGGGTATATCTATCAGCAATTTCCACTTTTAGGAACAGTGCCCTGGGTTTTTTCCCTACTGTCTCACCCAACAGTTAAAAGATTCATTACAGGCTTGCAAAAGCTATACCCCTCAGTCCACGCTCCAGCATCATACTGGGACCTTAACCTTGTTCTCAAATCTTTAACGAAGCCCCCCTTTGAACCATTGGCAACGTGCTTGCTCCTTCACCTTTCTATGAAAGTGTCTTTCTTGGTTGCGGTTACCTCCGCACGAGTCAGTGAACTCAGTGCACTAATGGCAGACCCGCCGTTCACAGTTTTTTCTCACGACAAAGTATCACTAAAACCGCACCCAAAGTTTTTACCTAAAGTAGTGTCTGAATTCCACATCAATGAGACAATTCACTTACCAGTCTTCTATCCGAAGCCACACAAGAATCCTGAAGAATCCATCCTGCACATCTTGGATGTCAGAAGAGCTCTAGCGTTTTACCTACAAAGAACACGATCGTTTAGAAAATCAGACAGATTATTTATCTCTCTAGCCCCCAAATCGAAGGAGAAATCTCTCTCTAGTCAAAGAATAGCAAAATGGATTTCATCTTGTATCCAACTATGTTACAGCCAAAGACGATTACTACCACCGTCAAAGACTAACGCCCATTCAGTTCGAGCTGTGGCTACGTCTACTGCTTTCCTTAAGGATGTACCTATAGCCGACATTTGTAGGGCTGCCACGTGGTCCTCCCCTGAGACCTTTATCAGACATTATGCCATTGACAAATTTTCCAGCAACGACACTTGTTTCGGCATGTCAGTGCTCTCTACAGTCTCTGTAGCCAGGTCATCCGAAGTCCCTCCTCCACTTCAGGGTACTGCTACGTAGTCACATCAAGTGGAGCACCCACAGGGAAATCACTCGAAGAAGAGAAGGTTACTCACCTGTGCAGTAACTGAACTTCTTCAAGATGTGTGTCCCTGTGGGTGCTCCACGACCCCCCCGCCTCCCCTCTACTTCGTATGCTCTTTCGTTCCTTTTCAGAGTCAAGCAGTAGAGAAGGAATGGCGGGCTACGGCCGCGCATGCGTGCAGCTGAGCACGCCAACGGCTCCAGCATCACCAGTGCGCGTGCGCGGCCCTGCACTCCTTACTGCTGTAAAAGTCTCCGACCCTGGGCGCCGCAGGATGCGACACCTCAAGTGGAGCACCCACAGGGACACACATCTCGAAGAAGTCCAGTTACTGCACAGGTGAGTAACCTTCTCTTTTCTCTCTGGATTGCTAAAACTAGTTCAGACATTTTTGATTATTGCAACTACCTTTTCTTTAGACACAGACACAGACACACCCCTTAGCAGCCACAGATAGCTTTTAGACTCATACTTTTTCCTCAATCTACCTTACCAGATCCCTCTACTGACTTCCCTTGTTTCCCAAGTCTGAGTTCCTTCCTCACCTTAGTGATTAAATCTATGGATTTAGTTCCTGGGTTTAGCACAATCTCCCATCATCAGCCACCTCTTCCAACTTTCTTTGCCTGTTTGCCATCTTCTCCCACAATTATCTCCATGATACCATCTACTGTACCATATGCAAGGCAGCTTAGATTTTCAAAAATAGGAGCCTAAAGATAGGCCCTAAATCTCTCAGGTGACTAAATAAGTGGTCTTTTGCCTTGGCTCTGATATGAATTAAAAGAACCTACAGGTTGAGGAGTGAGGTACAGAGCGGTGGGATTAGGAGCGGAAAGATGGGGTTGGGGATCTGATTGCGATGGATACAGGATGAAGTGCTGGAACAAGAGAGAAGTAAATGGACAAAAGAGAAATAAGACAGGAGAGATGGAAGTGTAGAAGAAAAAAATGCAGAAAACAAAATAGGAAAAACATTGTACGAGTGTGCTTTATTATATACATTTGTAATTATTTTTACAGCTAGTGGAGGTAACTGTCTTTAATCCTCTGTTCTTCTTGCTCTACCAAGCCTTTTTTTTTTTTTTTTTGGTATGATCTTGTCCTCTAGCATGGTTTCAGCTGCCATCTTTTTACTTATGACTCTCAGGCTATGTCTACACTGGGGAATTTAGGTCGACTTAAAAAAGTCGACTTTTTAATAAGTTGACTTTAACTCGACCTTATTAAGTTGACTTAGAGAGTCCACACTGGACTCCTAAGTCGACTTAAAGGGAGCCTTACTAACTTGACTTAGAATCTAGTGTAGACTCTCTAAGTCGACTTGTTGGGTCCAAGGAGAGCCAGCCTCGCAAGGGGCTGGCTTTCCCTGGGGCAGCAAGCCCCTGAGCAGTCCAGGAGAAGGAAGCGAGGAGCTCCCTTCTGCCCCGGACCACTCAGCTTCCTTCTGCTCGGGAGTTCTCAGGTCCCGGGCAGAAGGGAACCCTTCTAGCCGAGACCGCTCGGGTCCTGTGGAGAACTTCCCCGGGACCCGAGTGGTCCCCGCCAGGAGGAAGAGCCGGAGACCCGCGCCTTCAGGCTTCCCAGAAGGTGGAGCGCAGCAGTGCCGGCAATTGCCAGTGCTCCGGCTCTTTAGGAAACCCTGGGGCTCCTAGCTGGAGCACGGGTCCCAGGGAGAAGGAAGCACGGGGCTCCCTTCTTGCCAGGACTGCTCAGGCTTAAGGAGACTTAATTTTCAAGTGTAGATGCACCCTCAAATCTTGTCCCTTTTTCACCTGTCTCCATTCATCCAATCCTGAATGTTAGCCTGTCTCTCTGCCATCTCTTCCTGGATTTCTTGTGTCAATTTAAAATTAACTTGTCCCAAAATACTCCTAATTTTTCTTCCTAAACCCTCTTTATTAGTTTCATTGTACATCACCTTTGAAAGCACTAAGCACTCACTATTTTCTGTCTTGATTACTGTAACCTCCTTTTTTCTCCTGGCCCCTCTCTCAATTCCTTTGTCTGGGCAAAATACAGGTACTATGATGATCATCTTTTTCCATTGCTTTGATTGAACCTCTTACAGCCTTTATATCTCCTATGACTCAAATGAAGTTCTAGCTGCTTGTCACTGCCTTCAGAGTCCCTCATAAGCATATTTAATAATGCCTCACTGATTGAAGTGGAAAGAGGAAGGATATTAGGGGTCAAGGGAAATGGACTAAGTGACCTCTTGAGGTTACCTTCCTGTGCTACATTAGTACGATCCTGTAATCTGACACTCACTATCTGCCCTTGTCTTATTTTATTTCATGGTCAGCCCTTTAGTCTACTACTGATACTAGCCTTGGATGTCCATTTGTCAGTTTCTCGTACAAAATGTGTCTCTGCCAGAGGTTCTCAACCCATGGCCCACAGGATGCTCACAGCTGTGGCCCATGTGACTTCCCAAGGGCTGTAACTGGGGCAGGGCAGGGCTATATCAACAGGAGAAGCTGACAAATTATGCACAGTACCTGATGCATATAGACCTATTGTGATCACATTGTGCCTGGGCAAAATTATGGGGGGGAACATGATAAATGAGATTAATAGTATACTTGGGTGGGGGTAAATGGAATTATAAATTGTATACAAACTCATTTCTGAAAAGAAAGATGACAGTTGATCATATTATAAGACTGAAAACAAATACTTTGTTTTAGTGTATTGCTAGGAATAATTGGGATACAAATAAGAACACAGTGATGGCATTAATAGGACCAGTTATAGATTGTGAATGGTAAGCCTTTAATACAGCTTTGAAATCAACACAAAATGGAGAAATCCAAACCCACATTCTGTGAATTACATATCGTGTGAGTATTGCAATTTTATTTCATGTACTGTGAGTAGCAACTAAAGATGTATATAAATTTAAGGATGAAATTGTTAGACAATCTTTTGGGCTGTGGTTAATGGAAATAGCAAAAGTAAGAGAAATGAGTATAGGAGGACTGCTGGGAATTAAGTAGAGAAGTAACTGAGCGCCACAAACTCCCACTTGCTAACAGAATCGAATGGTGGGTAAAAGACTTGGGTGAAAAGGAAGGTCCTGAAGGAATTAACATTTTTAGTCTTGGGAAACTAGACTATAGCTAGATTGTTTCTACAGCTATGGATTTGGAATTATGTGATTTAAAAAAAATAAGGGACGAGCAGGACCATAAAACATGACTGTGATTTTAAGTTTGTGTATGGTAAATGAGGTTAGCATTGCCAGATTCATACCAACGGCTCTAGAGGTGACATCTCAGGGAGAGTGGGAACAGCTTTCGTATCTCTGAACTTGGAATTAAGATATCTGTGAGAATAGCCAATTTTGTGGCCATCAAAATGGCCACATTGACAGCCCTACTGTTGGCCCTGACCTGGATAAGGGATGTATGCCCCACTATGACTGTCATCCTGTCTGACTAACATATAAGGGCAATTAGAAAGGGAGCCTCAGAAATCAGGAATGATTATTTAGTAAAATATTGTTCTTAATTACCGAGACAGTACAAGTTGGTATACATACAGTAATAGTGTGGATTATGGTGCTATCAGAATACTGGACAATGAAATTGCAGATAAAGCAGGAAAAAATGCCTTAAAATGACTCCTCATGGAGATATGGGATATAAAGATCCTGCTGAGTAAACAGAATTTCAAATATTGGGTTAAGAGAGAAGTCAAGAAGAAATGGAAAGAATTATGGACCAAAGAGCAAGAAGGACAAAGGTTCTATGAACTACATCCTGTAATTGAGGATAATGGTATACTTAATAGCTATGATAGAAGAAGTGAAGTAACTGTATTTAGAGTGCTAACAAGTCACTCTGACCTTAATGGTAACTTCTATTTCTCAAACAAGCACAAAGATAGGTTGTGTGACACCTGCAAAATCCAAGAAACAGTTGAACTGCTGTCCCTGGATTGCCACAGCAATTAGATTTTTTTTCTGAAGAACTGGTACCTCAAGATGAAAGAATATAGTCTGAAAGGATTGGTGAGAATGGGGTAACACTGAAAAAAGCTTTACTTTGCTCTTCAAAGGATACAGGACTGGGTGAGAGAATACAGGTGTGGGGTTTTTTTCTTATGTGATTGTGGTAGGTTGGAGGTCAATAGCTCACATACTGAGGCTGCTCTGCCATAAAACTTCAGAGCTTCAGTCTTACCCTTTTCCCCTGTCATTACTGAGGGTGAGCCAGAAGCTTAGGAAGGAACCCCCGATTGCTGTCACTATTCAGAGTCCAAAACTGGAATTCCAAGCTGGTGGAGGGTCTAGACTGCATCTATTCTCTCTCCTCTGGGCAGTGGTTAAAGTATAGTTTGACGGGCCCCGGAACCCTCCTAATCTCCAGGCCCCCTTCCCGTATTGTGTGGGCCCCAGCCCAGGTAGGCATTTGCAACCATTTCTCAGTACCACATGCATCGGTTATTGTTCCATAAAAATATTTATAATTTTATATGGCATTTATATCTATAGCAATTATTGTCACAAACTAGCAAACACTGCATAACACTAAGAATTGTGATTAACCAACGGAGGGGCGTAGGACCTGCCAGCAGCCAGGGCAGGGCGGAACATGCATTCTGCTGGATTTTTCTGTTTTTAGGGGCCCCGGAACTCTGGCCTCTCAAATTTGGGGCCCTGGAACTGTGTTCCGGTGCGTTCCCCCTTACTTTAACCCTTGCCTCTGGAGCATGTACAGGAATCAAAATGTGTCTCTTTCTATACGGGCACTTCCATGCCCCATGTGGCCCAGCCCCATAAGAACTGGTGATTCCTTATGGCCTGTCCTTGAATGAGCTCTTGTCCAGTTATTGGGGGAGAAGGGGTGTTTGCACCCCCTCTCCTGATGCATGCTTCTGCTCGAGAGTGAAGCCCTACTAGGATTTATACTTTTCAGGGCTGCCGGGAACTACAAGTTAGAGGCTGGCAAAGGATGCTGGAAAGGGATGGGGCACAGAGTGAGTACTTTGTTCAGAATGGAGAGAAACTTGTAGTGCATTTGAAAGGACTGAACATCTTTATTTGCATCCCCTCTTCAGAATGTATTGTTCAACTTTATTTTGAGCTGGAAAAAGTTTGAAGCAGATCCTCTAGGGAGGATGTGTCAAAAGTGAAAACCCTCTGCAAGGAAAGTTATGGATAATTTTGAAAGCACTCTGCAGCTGTCACTTCCAGGCAGTGAGTTCTAGTTCATGAATCGCTAAGCAGAGTTAGGACAAAGTCCAGACTGCAAGGAGATACCCATCTCAGAAAGGAGTGAGGCTTAGCACACATCTTTCATCAACATCTCCCATTGTCTACTTGAACTACTCTCTGCCTATCATGGTGGCTTTTGTGGATGTATCATAAGACACCTGTCTCTCCCCATTATTCTATAGGGAGCCTATGTGGCTAACTGTTTTGTGGATTGTGGAAAAGATCCTGTGGACTTTTTTGTCTAAACACCTAAAAGTTAGCAGCTGTGATACTTAGTATTGCACCACTCAAGTTCTTTCACAGATACTTCCTAATGGTTTATATTCAATTCTGGGCAAGTCAGCTTAAAACCAGAAAGATGCCAAAAATTGGAGAGTATTGAGAGAATATTATTGGCAAGAGGATGGATTGGCTGCATTAATAACTTATTTTTCATCTCCAACCTCTATGATACAGAATACCACCCCCTTCTATGCAAAGAAACAATATGCTATGCAATATTAATTTTCTGCAATTGAATATTGTATTCATGTGGAAAAACAGTAAGTGGTGAAATTTCCCCAAGTGGCTTTCTATGTCCAAGGTGGAGGAGGAGGATTTCAGATGTCATTTTATCTGAGAATCTTTACTATATACAGAAACTAAGTGATAATTTGCACAAAAAAAGAACATTTAATCAATGATAAAGTAGGCTAAAACTGTAACGTGTGTGGGATTATGATACACATCAAAAAAGAGAGCCTGTACGGGAAAATGTATAGAATCAGAGGAAAACTTCCTTTTTATTCCACTTTCATTTAAAGGTTATACTTCTACTATTTAAAGCATCAAGAAGCTTATGGGATTAGAAATAGTAACTGTCAGTGCTATCGGCAGCAGGTATGTGGTGAGTCTAAGGGATTACTTGGCCTACTGCCAAGACCACTCAAATTACACAGCTCAAAACAAAGTGCCATAAGACATAACTCCATGGCCTTGGAAATTCTGAACTGTTAAAACTGGATGATTTCTGTCTTTTCCACCTCCTGTAAGTCTCAGTGAGGACGACACCATAATTGGATGAATAGACACATCATCTCCAAGAACTTTCTTGTATCTTTAAGTTGAACATATTGGGCAAAACTCTGCTCTAATTGTCACTAATTGATACAGAACTGGACTAACCCCTGACTGCAATGGTATTACACTGTATTTATCTGCATAGCTTGTGGAGGCTGTGGTTGTTAACAGAGAAAGTGGATGACTGGACAGGCTATGAAGGACCAGTCTTGTAAACCCTCTATATCTGGAAAAGTTGTCCCTCACTGGAAGCTCTGCATGTAAAGTCTGGGTTCAGATCTTAATCACACTTAAAAGGATGTAATTAATGTGTATAAGTACTGGCTTTCTGAACTTTTTTCTAATCCCAGATGCTTCCATGAAATAGGAAGACTGGAAATTTGAAATATGAAAGTGAATTTTCCCATATCCAAGAACCAATTCATTACATGACTGACAGTGCATACAAAAACCAAATTTGCCAAGGAAGTATTTTTGGGGCATGCTAGTTCATGTGCTTTGTTTTCCAATTAAAGATTGTTAATTTATGTGAACATTTTTTACTTTTATAGTAGAAGTTAAGACTATTAATGGTGAACTTGCTTTCTTAATATGAACTTTTAGTGACAATGGAGATATAGGAACACTGGTTCTCTTACAATTAATGCATATAAGGTATGAATTTCCATCACAAACTAAATACTTACATGAAAAGTTAGTTTGTGAACTTGATGGGAATCATCATACTGGATCAAATCACTGACCTTCCTAGTAGTTGCTTTTTTCCCCCGACACTAGCCAACACCAAATTCTTCAGAATGAGGTGCAATAAAGCCCATAGCGAACAGTTCTGGAATAACTTGCTCATAGGGGAAGTTTGTGTAAAATTCAAAATTGTGAATTATGAGTTCGTCTGAAATCACTCCAAAGGCTATTGATTATTAATGCTAAAATAGACCATGAGATGCATCTAATGCTTTCCCACTTATTTCTGAATTTTTGGGGATAAGAGAGAGCATTAAGGTTCATTGTAAACCTGTTGTGTGGAATTTTGTTAAAACCACACTCTTCACTTCTGCTGCCAAAAAATTGTGCTGTTTTCATTGATTCAATAAGCATATGCCTAGAGGCAAATATTTTAAAGCTGTAGATCTTCAGAGTAGCTGTTTGTGATTAGTGAAGAGTTGGCTGGACATATAGTACTGACTTTGCTCCTTGTGTCTAACTGCTAAATTAAAGTGAAATAAGCTAAAAATACATGAAATATGTTCCTAAAATTACTTTTTCATATAAACACCTGTGGAGGAGATGTTATGTGATTGCAAATTGGAGATGGCCTAGGAGACAGTTTTGAACTATTTTTGGGTCATGTCTGCTCTGGAGATGGAGGTATGGTCATGCGACTTCTATGTACTAATTTGGAATAGTTTCCTAAAACACTTGCATTTTCTTACTTTCATTTTTGCTGCTATTCTATAATTATGCATCAAATGTCTAAAATAGATAACTTAAAAAAAATACAGAAGCAGGTTTCTTTTCCCACAGAACCTATATCTGTTTAAAAAAAAATCCTCATCTCACAGGATTGGGTCCCTGACAAAATCTCATGTAGGGTTTTAATATATTCTCAAAAGTGTTTGGGGAGTCTCTTACCCTACAGCTAGCCTCATCCAGTAATAGACAAGCACCAGGGACATGAATTGAGTGTTTTGATAGTGGAACAGGATCTCTCTCAAGTGCCACACTATACAATTGCTAATTGGTTATAAAGCAACCTGAATTATATTTGATGTTAATCACCTCTTAAACTCCAACGTGGGATTTCAGAAGAAAATATATATATCTATCTATCGCAGGCTTGACACTGAGTTGCCATTATTTCTGCACCTGTACATCCCCATTGTTAGCACTACTCGGAGGATTTCAAAACAGTTTAGTTTCTATCCAAAAGATAACTATCAGTAATGTCTCCTTTCCTGAGCAGTAGGAAGTTTGTGATCTTGTAGGGCCAGTTCCTGTTTAGAGCGGAGATAGGTAGCTGTAATGAGGTCTACAAACCTCACCCTGGCCAGGCAACTGCTGTTGACTCAATCAGTTCATTCCTACCACTGCACCTGCAAAAGCTGTCAAACTTGGAGGGGACAGTAAAAAGGAGAGGCGCATCTTGGATAAGGGGAGACTCAGAGGAGAACAGATTTCATATATTAGCTTCCTGAAAGAAGGCCTGGTGAGGGGCTAGAACTCAAAGACTGCTAGATGTGAGAATCAACTTAAGGGAAGATACGACTGGTGAAGTAGTATTGTGTTGCCTTTTCATAGAAGCTGGAAGGAACCATGAGCGGTCATCGAGTCCAGGCCCCTGCACTCAGGGCAGGACCAAGTACCCTCTTAAGCCATCCCTGACAGGTCTTTGTCTAACTTGCTCTTAAAAATTTCCAATGATGGAGATTCCACAACCTGACTAGGCAACTTATTCCAGTGGTTAAACACCCTGACAGTTAGGAAAGTTTTCCTAATCTCCAACCTAAACTTCCTTGCTGTAATTTAAGCCCATTGCTTCTTGTCTTTTTGATTTGGGGTATAGAGTTTATAATTCTTACTGGGATCTGCTTATAGTGTGAATGGGAACTACTGTAGTTGATAGGGGAAGAGGTCCATGTGGTGATTTTTAATGATGAATATGGTCCAAGAGGCACAGAGCCAGTGTCATCTGTTTATTTACAAAATGTATGTGGGTCCTGTTTCCTTGAGCAGAGGTGGCAAACAAGTATGACTCCTCCTGGAATTTCAGGGGCCCTTAACCTGTCCTCAGAACCAGCTGTCTGGTTCCCTGCTCTCTCCAAGTTCACAAATTCTGCCCCTTTCTTCCTCAGATCCTGTGATTCATGGATTTTACATGAGAAAGCACTAGATTGCACTCTCCAGTACAAAGGACCTGCTGGGACAGTGCTTCAATTCACCCCATATCCTTAACAGCTGCCTGGGTTCAAACAGTGTACAAACATATTAACTCACCCTATTTTCCCACTGTACCTAGAACAGGTCTTACATCCTCATTGGGATGAATCTGCAAAAAGCCTGTTAAACATTTTAATATAATCACTGAGAAAAATCTAAATAAAGCATTTGCTGTAAAGATTCAGTTCAGAGAGACGGGGGAAACGGGGTGAGAGAAACAGGTTAAATATCCTGTTAATAAAAATAGTAAATATTGGTCTGGCTGTTCTCTTGTACCCAACCTCCACTAAAGTCTATAGTATTTCTTTACATTGGGTAGTGCTTAGAAGCCAGGAAGGGCTGGCATAGGATTTTGAGGAAGAAAATGAGGGCAAAAGTCAAACATTGAACAACAACATATTAAAAAGTAATACAAATGGATCACCCTCGTCCACATGTTTGACTCCTCAAAGAATTAACAGATTAGTGAAGTGTGATATCTCTTTACAAAAGCTATGTTGACTCTTCCTCCAACATTTCATGCCTGTCTCTGTATCTATAGCAAGGAACCGAATTACTAGCTTCAGCCAGTTTGCCTGGTACTGAGGTTAGGTTTGCCAATATCCCCACAGACTTCGTCAGGCTATAGATATAGATACATATATATAGATAGATATAATTGCGGTCAGAAGGGACCAATATGATCATCTAATCGACCTCCTGCACAATGCAGGCCACAGAACCTCCTGCAATAGACACCTAATTTATGATTTGGGGACTTTAATAACTCAATCATGGTTTAAAGATTCCAAGGTACAGAGAAACCACCAGTAAGTAACCCATGCCCCATGCTACAGGGAAAGCCAAAAATACAGGGCTCCTGTCAATCTGCCCCTGGGGAAAATACCATCCGGATTCTAAATATGGTAATCAGCTACTCCCAGAGCACTTGGGCAAGGATCTCAGCCAGACACTGGAAAAAGAATTCTTTGCAACAACTCAGAACCTACCCCATCTGACATCCCGTCACAGGCCATTGGCATATCTACCACTAGTTAAAGATCAGTTAATTACCAAATTTTGCTGTCCCATCATACATCCCTCCATACATTTATCCAGCTCAGTTTTGAATAGTTTCACACTACCAACATAAAATATTTTATTTCCTATCCAAATATCTTTAGGGCTTTTCTTTCCCTAGATTTCTATTCAGCCACCAAAGCAGAACCTTTTTCAGTCAGCTACTGAGGAACACCTATTGTTTCTGAAAAATGTACTAGCTGAGGCAGACCATGCCCATTCTGCTCAAATGGGGATACAACTTTTCCAGCCTCTGCTTCCACAGCTACCTTCTCTGATGTGGAGGTTCAGGGGGCAGCCAAGCTGAAATTCTGTTCCCCAAACTGTAAGCACTAGCATCTGTGCCAATATGAAAGGCTTTGAAACATGGATGGGCCAAGACAGCAGTCCCATGAGGCTCTCTCCAACTCTGAAAATTCTAAATCACACCTACTCATTACTGAAAAATAGTTTGCAGTATTTTAGCTGTGTTGATCCCAGGATATTAGCAAGATATAATGGGTAAGGTAACATCTTTTTTTGGACCAACTTCTGTTGGTGAATCAGACAAGTTTAACATGTTTTAAAAGACTGTTCAAAGTGGTCTGCTAATATCTCTGCAGTCAGAGGACAAAAAGGGGGCAATTGTTGTAATAAGCCATAAATCCAGTGTTTCTATCAAGTTTAGTGGAGTTATGGAGTTTAAACTTCTACGCTCATCTTTGGAAGGTGTTGCATATGATTCCTTTGAGAACTATGACTCAGGGTATGTCTACACAGCTAGGTCAGATCATGGTTTGAATTCAGGTTTGAGCCTAACCCCCTGCTTCCATCTACACAAGTTGCACTAGAGCCAGGCTTGGACTCAGGGTCCAAGGATTCCATGTGGTGAAGGACAAGCCTGAATCAAGCTGTGACCCAGGGTTCTAGCACTATTGCTTTACAATGCCACTGAACTCATGCTCTGGGAGTGCACCAAAATCATTCCACTGACTTTGTCTTCTAGACAGTCAAGTTTGATGGACAGACAAGTATTCCCATCGCACACCATACCACAACCAAATAGCTCCAGTGGTTCCATTTTGGGAAGGTCCTCGGGAATCAGGGTGTGTGTGGTTGGACTTGGGCTCACATAATGCACTGTACCTACTGGAACCCCAGTTGTTGGGCCCAACAATTCCTAATCAGTGGTTACAAGTGAGTGTAGACCTTCAAGTCCACAGTCTGCTAACTCATTTTCTACTAACCCTGGCCTTACATTGCAGTGGAGGCACATGCTGAGTGGTCAATATGGAGCGATTGCTTATCGGTGAAATGGTGTTCTCATTTTTCCATGTCATCTCATTTGAAACTGTAGTGATCTGGTTTTATTCAAATAGTTATTGTTGTGGCATCTAGTGCTCTGGATGAGATACATCACATTCTGAAAAGTATATACAGGACCCATGAATATTGAAAGGTATTTTGAGTGGGGTATTGATCATTATAGCAGAGAAACTATGTCTGCAGATTTAGCACCTGTTGTTCTGGTGCCACTCTCAAGGGTCGTGGTCTGTGAGGTGCTTGCTTCTGATGAGGTTAGGGGGTGTTTGAACCCCAGGAGATGGGATTCAGGAAAGATTTCTTTCTGAATGTGGTCTCCATTGAACATGGGTTGTAATTATTTGAAACCTTTTGTAGGTTCTAGTGTAAGGTGGTAGGTGGGACCTAGGGGTGTATGGCTAGAGGGGAGGACAGTTTCAGTACTTAATGTTCTTTTGGGGTAGTCAGGTGCCCATTCCATGATGCAATCTACTTCCCTGGTGGAACGTCCTTGTTTGGTGAAAGTGGTTTTAAAATTTGTACCCAGACTTCCTTTTTCAGAGCATATTCTGTAGTAGCAGATTTCTTGGTGTGGTTGAGGTGTTTAATGGATCTGTGAAGGTAGGTGTGTTGATCTGTGGTTTTCTTGTACATAGTTGTCCCTAGGGTTCCATTGTTGAAGTGATGGTGCCCAAGAAGTTGAAGCTAGTGTGGGAGTGTTCTAGAAAAACACTGATGGGTAGTGGTTATTGAAGTTGTGGCAGAAATCTTATGAGGGAGGTTAGGTCTGTCCATAGGATGCATATATCATTGTATCTCAGCTACATCATTGTTTTCATGGTGAATTTGTCCAGACATTTTTCCTCCAGGTGGCCCATGAAGAGGTAGGCATATTAGGGAGCCATCTTAGTAACCATGGCTATTCCCATAGTTTGGACAAAGTATGGTTGAATGTGAAACTATTATGGGTAAGAATGAAATGGATGAGTTTGACAGTGTGTTTAGGATGGATATCTAAGAGTTGTCCATAGTCTTGTCGATATCTGAGGATGCAGTCATTGCAAGGGATGTTGATGTACAGGAAGGTGACATCCAGGGTGGCAAGGATGGTGTTCTGAGGGAGACTGTTAATGTTGCAGAGTTTCTAGAAAAAGCTGGGTCCTGGAGAAAGCTGGTCCTTCATGTGGCGAGTGGTTTGAGAATGGTTTCTAGTAGCTCTGATACTGCTTCAGTAAAAGTGCTATGGCCAGATATGATGGATCTGCCCGAGTTCCCTTGTTTGTATATCTTGGTAAACAAGCAAAAGATCATAGGATGGGTTTATTTGGGATGAGTTTGTAGAGTTTCTCTTGGAGTTGTCCGAGGAAAGATTTGATGATATCCTTAAACTCCTTGGTGAATTGTGGTGTGGGGACTTCATTGAATTCTTTAGAGGGGATGATTTCAGAGTTGTTGGGTGGCCTCATTAATGTAGTCATTACAGTTGAGGATTATGATGGCGTCACCTTTGTCTGTTGATTTGATCACAATCTGGTGGTTGGATTTCAGGGACTAGATAGCAGTCTTCTCAGCAGTGGAGGTAGTGTGGTAGATGTTCTGTTTTGTTGAGAGTTTCAGTCAATTTTTTTTCCAGAAGCAATCTATGTAAACTATACACTTGACTACTTGATATACCACTACATTATAATTGCAGGCCGTTTGCCACGTAAGGAAAACAAGATTACATCAAGTCACATTCAGCAAGTTCTCTCTTCAACCATAAGGGCTTAAAACAGTGGCCTGGTCCATGTAATCACTGGCTCTTTTAAAAGATGAATAAATGGGTATTTGATGACTGAACTAGTCATTCCTGCAGTTCAAGGAGTATAGGAAATGTGTCAGCTTTGAGACAAACAGCAAAGCAACATGCTTTAAGTCATCACTCTTGTTAAAGTTAGAGCTGTTTTCATACCAGTAATGCGGCAATAATGATATGACACTTCACAAGTGCCACAATAATGTATAATGTGAGGGTCATTGTAGTCTTCTCAACTTAACCTATATTGACCACCACTGCATTGCTTGAAAATAGGACAGGGCAATTTTTAGCCTATCAGGCTAATTTCTTTTAAATATGTATGCACATGAAGTAGCATCTATCGGATGCTGTCAGGAGAACAAGATATCCACTGTAGACACTCTGTGGAATACAAATGAACTCCTCATTGTACCACATGTATAGCCATGAAACCTATTGTTTTCAGAGGATGGTAGAAGGTCATTAAAACAAGCCATCTTATTACCAAGCCATGACAACAAAACCACAGCTCAATATAAAGTAGTGTGTCTGTTATGGAGTACAAACAGCTAAATGTGCTGTACTAATTCCACCTGGTTCTCTCCAGATGGACCGACAGCAGTTCTGAAGTACTAATGCTAAATATGCTGTTCTGACATCCAAGGTTAAGTTGCAGCCATGTTTGTCACAGACCACAAGATATATAGAAATTTGTAATATAAAAAAATATATAGTACTATAGCTCTTGCTTAGTTTGCAGACACTGTGGATTATTCCCTAGCCCTTCATAACTTCATCCCAATAAGAGGCTATTAATCCATAAACAACTCAAACTATGGACTCAACTGTATGAGTCAGAATCTCAGTAAAATACGAGATTTTGCATTATATTGGTAACCGTGTACAGTAAGCCAGACTTGCCAAGCCTATGGCATTTCCCTGTAGGCTATTGCTTTTTGGCTCAGTCCACTGGGAAGCCTAACCAGTCTATTGCTTTTCCAGTTTCTGGTCATGAGGGCTTCATAGGAACTCAGAATGGTGTGCGCTTGTTAGGAAATGGCCCTGCTTCATGCTGCTGTCCTGCAGCCACCCCTTATTTCATAATTCAGATAATCTATCCAGATTCTTCAGCCTCTCACATAATGTATTTATAAGCAAATACTTCTCTTTCTAATGTCAACATATCAGATTTCCTATTTCATCCCATTCCAGATTGAAATTTCTTCATGCAGGTTACAATTACTGAGATTCCTCCTTTGGCTCAGAGAGCAAAGGCAAGATAGCGTAAAAAAACTCCTGTAACAAAACCCCAGTGTATAGAGATCTGTGTGGTTTTGACATAGCAGAGGGAGTCTCTCTGCAGGAATCTTGAGCTCCATTGCAGGCTCAGTAATGGAGTGTGCTCTAGTGGGCACAGACCATTCAACCTGGTCACCTCTACCCTGCCCTAATCTTACCTCTTCCATACCTGAGGCTTCTCATCCTAGTCTCAGTTCTTTCTGTTTACCCAATCCCGGTGTCCGCTACTCAAGCTTTTCATTCCAAACCCCTTGCACAGCCAGTCATGATCTTTGCCTCCTTGCTCCCGGTTTGATTCTTAGTCTCCCCTTCTTAGCCCCGGTCTTCTTACACAGCCAGTCCCAACCCCCTACACACCTCCACTCCCCAGGTCCTCAGCCAGTCTACCTCTCCACCCTTCTCTTCCACACGCACTGGCTCCTAATACCAGGCTCCATACCCTACTTCCACATCCCTGAATCCAGCTTTTGCTCCTTCTTCATTCAAGTTAGGCAGTTATTTCCTCCATGCTACCTGGACACCAGGTGGGGATCATTAAGAGCACAGGAAAGAGGCTCCTGTGCTTAATTCTGGTGCCAGCCCAGAGCAGCTGAAAGATGTAGTTACAAGGAAAGTCATTCTGAGAGTCCATAGGCCTGAAGTGGAGCATGCTTAATTGCTCTGTGAGGTAGCACATGCTTTGTCTGGTCAACACTAGGATTGCGAGGGGCTCAAGCATTTTCTGTGAGTGGAATTGTCAGATTTTAGCTGCTAAATTGTAACATCTCTATTGAGCATGTGCAAACTGAGGCTTTTCAGAGACTTAGAATTTTTCCAGATTTCACAGGAACAGCAAAAGACACATGCCTGCCCCAAATGCCAATCCCTGAAAATTCAGGCCCCTGTTTCAAACATGGGCAAAACTTATTTTCCTCCATGCTTGTTATGTGAACTTGTTAAACTGTTTCAGCTGAAACAATCACAAGCCATTTAGCCTGAGGCAGACACTGGACTTGTGCTGGGGGGGAAGAAGGGCCAGCCCAGAGTACAGGCTCTGCAGTCCCACTCCACCCCCAGGGGCAGGGCAGGCCAGCCCAGGGTTTGCTCTTCCGCCCTGCCCCTAGGGCGGGACAGGCTAGCCCAAAGGCTGAAATTGTCCCTTCCACCCCTCCCCTTACTTCCAAAAGCAGCGGGGAGCAACGCGGCAGTGGGGAGTGCAGCAGCATGGAAGTGGGACAGCGCAGGGCCCACAGAACTGCAGGGCCTGGGATGGTTGCCCCACTCAGGCCCCCCCCCTCAGGGATAGTGAGGGAGTTCTTCAGACTGAAGAGTTCCAGAGGGGTAGCTGTGTTAGTCTATGTACAGCAAAAAACAAATTTGTTCGTTTTTTAAGGTGCCACAGAATTTTTTTCCTCCAGACTGCAGTTCACCCCCCTCATTTAAACTTGGATATGGAGCCTGTAGACTGGTCATGGGTGGTTCGGGGCGTTCAGGCCCTTCCTCAGGCCCAGGCTCCAAGGAAGGCCAAAGTTCCAGCTTGTCTGGCCCCAGGAAAATGCCAGCTATTGCTAACACTAGGCAGTTCTTGACTCCTTCAGTTATGTCAGCTGTCAACCTGCTTGCTAGGTCAGGCAGAACAGGTATCAAGAGTCAGTAGCCCCCAGCCCCTAGGCAGGGGGGGGGGGAGGGAGAGAAGAGGGGTGGCAGGCACACAGTCAGTAGCCCCTGGTCTGGGATGCACAGCAGGCCCAGAGAGGGACAGGGACACCACTTAAACCCTCAGTGGCTATGGCAGGAGGGTTCAAGCACCCCAAGTGGTTGGGAAAGAGGGGGCAGGGAAGGAAATGCAGATTCAACCAACTCCACTGTGTCCCAGCCCAGGGCCCTATCAATGGCAGGGGGTTTGTCACTGGGTCACCAGGGCTTCAGCCACAACATGACAACACCTGTTTGCTCCAGTTATCAGCTGAGCTGGCGTCAGCTACTCCAGGCTACTTCCTTCCACCCTGAGCCCACGTACCTGTCTCCCAAAGGGGCTCCCCTGGGTCTTCAGGATAGACAGCCTGTGGGATCCCCACTAGGCCCTTGCTGTCCATGGGCAGCAAGTCTGGAAACTCCCCATTGGTGGAAGGCAACTCCTCCAGATCATAGGGTCTCTCCGCAGCCAGGTCCTGGCTCCGCCCCTCCACTTCTGTGGCCTGAATCCTGCAATGCCTGGGTCTGTCCAGAAGGGGCATTCAGGCCCTTCCTCAGGCCCAGGCTCCAAGGAAGGCCAAAGTTCCTGTCTACAGAGCCCACTCTTCCCGTAACATTCTCCTATCTCCATCTCCCAAGCAGTTATAGTACAATTCACCATTGTGCCTGGCCCATGTATATACCTGCAGGACCAATGTAAGGTCTCTTAAGGGAATACTACTAGCACAAGGGCACCAACACTACATCTAATGGTAGCACTTATATGCTCGGATGTTATCCACTTTCACCATTGTATGTTTTGCACTCTTTGGTGTTTTCCTTTAAGCCCCAGCTCCTGGAATCCTGGATTGAGAAAATTTCAGTTTTCATTTCTTAAAAAAAGCAGGTAGTCTAAAGCAGTGGTTTTCAACCAGTGTGCCGCAAGAACTGTCCAAGTGTGTTGTGAAATTGTGTACAAAGGTAATGAAAATCAATCAATGTAAAACAAACATTGTTTCATCTTAAACAATATTTTCTCCAATCAAAATTTCAACTCATAGAACTAAAAAATTATCAAATTAAAAAAGTCTTTTGATTTTAAAATGTGAAATTCTAAACACAGGTGGCCAAAGGGCAAAATTGAGATGACGTATTTTTTTTTTTCTGGTGGATATGAAACATTAACGCATTTGATCCTTCTTTAGCTTGCTGTATGCACTATGTTGCAAACCACTCTAGTAAGACTGTAACCATGGTATATGTAAGTAAATGTGATGTTTATGAGCAATCGATTCAGCTGAAAAAGTGGGTGTGCTGTGGAATTGTTTGTCTCACTGAAGTGTACCGTGTTACTGAAAAGGTTGGGAACCACTGGCCTAAAGGTAGCAGAGAAAAGCTTGGAAGTGTGACCCAAATGCACCCAAAAAGCAAAGAAAAAGATATTGCTAATCCCAAATGTTCAGAAATCATGTCAGGTGCCAAAATGATCATAAAACTTTTACACGTAATAAATGTTGAGTCCTCCTTTAGATTTGCCTTCTGCTTTACAGAACATTTACAATTCACATTTTCAAGCTTTACTTTTTAGCCATGGGGGCAAAAACTTACCTCTTTGTTTTCATTTAACAAAAAAACAAAAAAGCAGAGTCATCTTCCCAACAATTAGTTCTGTCACTGCAGGCTTCAATCAGCTCTGCCCACCCCATATGTTCTTCCCTCATCTCTCCACAGCCTCATCTCTGTTCCTCTTGGGGTTTTTCAGGCCAAGTGTCAAAGGGAGAGAGGGGGACCGGTAAAATAGCTGTCCCGTTGCCCACAGGAGAGGAGGAGGCATAAAGTCACCCTGAATTGCTGGGCTTTTTCTGGTCACTCTCCTCTGTCTCTGCAAAGATGACATCAACTCCTTTAGGAAAGAGGTAAGCACTGCCTGCTTTCTGCAGCAGCCCTGACTGACTGATATTCCCCAGGAAGCGGGCAAGTAGGGAAAGCAGCTAATCAAATGGGTTTTCCCCCAGCCGGGGATAATAATATGCACCTGTCAGCAGTCTGGCTCACTTCTTGGAAATTTCTTTTCCTAGGTCTGCAACCTGGTATTCACTAGCACTGCCTGTGCCAGAGGCTCCACCCTGTCCTCTTGCGGCATCTTAAAAAAGGAGACGCAAACTGTGTCCTGTCCGTTCTATCACTGTGAAACATGCAGGCTTTATATTGCATCAGTGTATTACTATCTATTGTGGGGAACTGAAAGCAGCAGTGGGATATGTCTGATCACACACAAAAGAAGTAAAGATGGGGACTTGCTGGAAGTGCCCGGAAACCCCCAGAACAAGAGTGTGTGCCCAGTAGGTTTCTTGGAGCCATATGGAAATCCTCCATTCTGGGCAAGCTTTCTTCACATCCATCCTTCCCCTGAGAGCTGAACTGATTGGAACACTGGTGGAAATGTTATTAATACATGAGCTATTGGCAGCCCTAGGGGGACTTGGCTGAAGAAAATAATGCAAGGTCAGGAGGCATGCTGTCTGTCAAGGCTGAGTCTCAACACCTGTGCCATCTTGGCTACAGTCAGGATCTTCTTATGTGACCCACACGCTGGGGAGTGTAAGCCACCTATGGAGAAGGATTCAGAGCAGATAGGTAAAAAGAGTGTAAATGTTTGCTTACTAAGCAGTTGTGCAGTATTCTCTGAAGGTGAGCAGTTGTTCTTCACACCTAAGTTAAAGTATGTTAGTATAATAAGCCTGGCATTTGGTTGTGTGCAATGGTTTCTGGAAAGAACGGCCTCTAGCCTCTGCATTAGCAAAGTGCTGAGCTGAGGGAGTTTAAGGAAAGGGAATGTAACAGCTTGTAGGATCAAATCCTATGAACAGTATTAAAATGATCTCTATTGTGCCTATGGTATTTATTCAATTATCTGAATTCCATTTTAATTCTCATACTTCAACACACACAACAGCAGGTTGTGGTCATGCAGCCCTACATTCAAAAATAATCTTTAAACACTGTACACTGGTGTCTAGAAGGGTGTGATAGCCCCCGCTGATGCTAATGGAATAACTAATGGAATAGGCAATGTTAATTTTTGCCAGAAGATGTTATTCTGATATCAAATCTCTTTTTAAGATTTATTGCTACTTTCAGAGAAGTAGTTAATATTCATTTTTATAGTAGATTATTGTTAATCCCCAAATGACTTAACTATACGAAATGGATTTCTCACAAGTTAATTTGGATTTTTCTGTATTGTATGTTGACATTTTTGTGGCAAGACTTTTATTCTGCAGCTGAAATTTTAATGGGGTGTTCCTTAGTCTGAACAGAGGCACAAAGAGGGACAGCTTCTCAAGTTATTCTTTATATACTATACTATTCATTCAATATCTAGCAACTGAGAATGCAGCTGCAATATCATGTTATACAACACATGGTTATTATTTAATACAATAAAGCCCTCTTGAGTTTTTAGAATACTATATTGTAAATTGACACTGTATATAATTTCTATCCACAAATGTTTCTGAACATTGTTAGAAACTGTAGACATGGTATTTATATCTGTTTTTCTTGAGAAAATAACTTGGAATCAAGTATAAATACTTCAAACTGGAGGTGAGGGGAAACTAACAGGCAAGAGCTGAAAATCAAATCTCTGATCTTTTCTGGGAGACTGGGGGTATGGGGAAGAGGAGAGATGCAGCAACCAAGAACAAAAACATCAGAACAATTTTAAGAAATGACATTAAATGTACATGATACATTTCTAAAAGTGAGAGAATAGAGTATCAATGAATTCCTGAGCTCTTACATTTTTTGTTTTTGGAGAAAATATGCATAGTACAACTGAGGCAAACAGGAGTAAGGAAAGCAAAAAGCTACTTCACTTATTTTTTTCTGATACTGTGCTCTTGTAGAACTTTTACTATCCTTCTATTGTAAATTTGTATATTGTTATTTATTGCTTCTTACAAACGTGTGAAAAACAACTTACCCATGATTTCTTTAAACTCATTTACAACTATAATTTCAGCTGCATGTTTTCTACCACAATTACAGAAATAAGGTCTGAAATGATTCTCTCTCAAGACATTTCCTTTGCTAATCCTACAAGTGGATAATTTAAAATACTACTGTCATAGGAGGTCTGATAATGCTGTGAACTTCAGATCCTAGTAGAGATAAATCAGTGTTCTTTTGCTGTTAACTTACAATTTACTCCATGAAGAAATAATTTGGCATGAAATGCTGGTCTTCAGCTCACTTCTACATTCTCAGTTCTGCTGTTCATTCCCCATAATTGATACATTTTTATGCAAGGTTACAACTGAATTTAGAGTATTATAAATGGCACTATTTGCTCTTCTGTTCCAATTATAACCTATCTTTCTCAAGCTCTTTTAAATCAAACATCCAGTGATTCAAATAAAACAATCCCTCATGATGGCCATGATCCTCAGTAATATTACAAGGATTAAAATTGGCTTAGAGACAGCACTGAAAGAGATGAACCGATGTCTTACTAGTTGAAATGGTCGTAAATTGTAAAATTTAGAGCTGGACGCAGAGGGTTGGTCTGGCTCATTAGAGATGGAAGTTTCAGTTAGCCAGTATCAAGATATCAGTCTAAAGTGTCAGAGTCTTTGGTGTCTCACCAAACTAAGTATAAAAACTTAATTTCAAAATTGTAATGAAGGTATCTAGTCTTCATTGTGGGCTTGGTTTTTAGGATAAAATATTCTAAAATTGCTCATTTTCATTTAGAAACATTTGCTGAATATCATTACTTCATGGCTACCTGTCACGGTCAGAGCAATGGTGATATTAAGGTTGCCTACTACCTTTCATAATGAAAATTGGTGTGACTTGGATTTCAACAAAACTTGGAAGCTTGGCAGGGGCATAGTCTTCGGGGTGCGTTTGACTGGCCTCATGAAAATCTGATCAGACTTGGCTGAGTTATCAACTGTCCAAAATAACTATCTTTTCTCTGTGCTTTTTGTAGTACCTCTTGGTTTTTGGCTTGCTGTCAAAACTGTGAACGGTCTATAGCAATAGCAAGTGTCTTGCTTCAACATTTCACACAGAACTCTCACTCCAGATGGGTCACAGACAAAACAGCTCCTCCTCCTCCTAAAATGTACTTCGCCCTAAGTGAATGTGAACCAGGAGATGAGTTCCAGATTCACTTCTAATCTTCTCTAATAATCCTGCACCTATCACTACCCTTCTTAAGCAAGTTCTCAGACCTCACTGAGGTTATGTTTACACCATGACTTAGGGGTGTGTTTACCTTTGCCTCTGTTCAAATCCTCTCACTCAATGAAAGCCAGTGTAAGTGTAAATAGCCACAATGGCAGTGGAGGCAGGGCTGAGCCATGCTGAATACAAATCTGACTGCAACCAGTGGATTTGCACTTGGCTCAGCTGTGCTTGCACTGCCATAATCACTCCTGCTGTGGCTCTGCTGTTATTTATATTTACCCTTACTTGCTAAAAACGAGTGCCCATGGGTATATAAGAGTAGCTAGGGGGAGGGAAATCACATCCCTAGCTTGTAGAGTAGGAAAAGCTTGAAGTTACATAAACAGGGAATAGAACTCAAATCTAGGGCAGGCACAAATCCCATCCATTTAGCCACACTGCCTCTTAGAAAGCACCTGCCATATCTTGGTAACTGTCTGTTACTTGTAAAATTGGACTACTCGTGCAAAGGTAAGCCATATAAAAACCAAAAATAGATTAATGTGGAATGAGGTAGAGAGCCTCTCTGGTTCTTCTAATACTATAACACTGCCTTTGTGAATTAAGTATCTAATTAGTATAAAGTTCTAGCAGAACTGATGTATTATTAGACTCATAGGCTATGTCTACATCTAAAAACACTAAGTCAACTTGGTTAAGTCTCATAGACTCATAGACTTTAAGGTCAGAAGGGACCAGTACGATCATCTAGTCTGACCTCCTGCAAAACGCAGGCCTTAAGATCTCACCCACCCACTCCTGCAATAGGCTACCAACCTATGACTGAGTTATTTACCTCCTTAAATCATGATTTAAGGACTTTAAGATACAGAGAATTCACCTGTAGGTGAGCCCTGTGCTACAGAAGAAGGCGAAAAACCTTCAGAGCCCAGGCCAATCAGCCCTGGGGGAAAATTCCTTCCTGACCCCAAATATGGCGATCAGTTAAACCCTGAGCACGTGCGCAAGTCTCAACAGCCAGTTACCCACGAAACAATTTTCTGTAATAACTCAGAACCTACCCCATGTACTCTCCCCACTTGTATATCCACCACCTGTAACCAAATATCAGTCAATTTCCAAAATAGGCTATCTAATCATACCATCCCCTCCATAAATTTATCAAGCTCAGTTTTGAAAGCAGTTATGGTTTTTGCCCCCACAACTCCCCTTGGAAGGCTATTCCAGAACTTTACACCTCTAATGGTTAGAAACCTGCTTCTAATTTTAAGCCTAAATTTCTTGATCAACAGTTTATAACCATTTGTTCTGGTGTCCACATTGGTGCTATACTCAAATAATTTCTCTCCCTCCCTGATATTTATCCCTCTAATGTATTTATAGAGAGAAATCATACCCGCCCCCCAACCTTCTTTTGGTTAGGCTAAACAAACCAAGCTTCTTGAGTCTCCACTCACAGAGCAGGTTTTCCACTCCACAGACCATCCTTGTAGTCCTTCTCTGTACCTGTTCCAATTTGAATTCATCCTTTTATACATGGGGGACCAGAACTGCGCATCCACACCAGAAGGCTAAGTCGACCTAGCACATCCATGCAGGTTCAGAGGGCAGTTGATCTAACTTCCAAGTGTAGACATAGCCATAGACTCTAAGGTCAGAAGGGACCAAGATGATCATCTAGTCTGACCTTCCGCACAATGCAGGCCACATAACCTCACCCACCCACTCCTTTAATGAGCCTCTAACCTATGACTGAGTTATTAAAGTCCTCAAATCATGATTTAAAGACTTTAAGATATAGAGAATCAACCAGCAAGTGAGCCATGCCCGATGCTACAGAGGAAAGCAAAAAACCCCAGTGCCCAAGCCAATCTGCACTGTGGGAAAATTCCTTCCTGACCCCAAATATTGTGATCAGTTAAACCCTGAGCATATGGGCAAGTCTCACCAGCCAGTCAAGAAAAAATTCTCTGTAATAACTCAGAATCCACCCCATCTAATGCTCCTTCCCAGGTCACTGGCATATCTATCATCAGTAGTAAAAAATGGACAATGGCCAAACATAGCTGTCCCATCATATCATCCCCTCCATAAATTTATCAAGCTCAGTTTTGAAGGCAACTATGTTTTTGCCCCCACAGCTCCCCTTGGAAGTCTATTCCAGAGCTTTACTCCTCTGATGGTTAGAAACCTGCATCTAATTTCAAGCCTAAATTTCCTGATGGACAGTTTGTATCCATTTGTTCTTGTGTCCACATTGGCGCTGTACTCAAATAATTCCTCTCCCTCTCTGGTGTTTAACCCTCTGATATATTTATAGAGAGCAATTGTAGCTCCCCTCAGCCTTCTTTTGGTTAGGCTAAACAAGCCAAGCTCTTTAAGTTGCCTCTCATAGGGCAGGTTTTCCATTCTGCGAATCATCCTTGTAGCCCTTCTTTGCACCTGTTCCAGTTTGACTTCATCTTTCTTAAACATGGGGGACCAGAACTGCACACAATTTTCCAAATGAGGTTTCACCAGCGCCTTGTATATTGGTACTAACACCTCCCTATCTCTACTGGAAATACCCCTTCTGATGCACCACAGGACCGCATTAGCTTTTTTCACAGCCACATCGAATTGGCGATTCAAATATATCTTGTGATCAACCAGTACACCCAGGTCCTTCTCCTCCTCTGTCACTTCCAACTGATGCGTCCCCAACTTATAAGAAAAATTCTTATTAGTCCCTAAATGCATGACCTTGTACTTTCCATTATTAAATTTCATCCTATTCCTAATACTCCAGTATACAAGGTCATCCAGATCTTTCTGTATGATATCCGGATCCTCCTCTGTATTGGCAATACCTCCCAACTTGATGTCATCTGCAAACTTAATTAGCACATTCCCACTTTTTGTGCTAAGGTCAGTAATAAAAAGATTGAATAAGATTGGTCCCAAGACCAGTCCTTGAGGAACTCTGCTAGTAACCTCCTTCCAGCTAAACAGTTCACATTTCAGTAAGACCTGCTGTAGTCTCCCCTTTAACCAGTTCCTTAACCACCTTTCTATTTTCATATTAATCCCCATCTTTGCTAATTTAACTAATAATTCCCTATGTGGAACGGTATCAAATGCCTTGCTGAAATCTAAGTAAATTAGGTCCACCACATTCCCTTTATCCAAAAAAATCTGTTTTCTTCTCAAAAAAGGAGATCAGGTTGGTCTGGCATGATCTATCTTTTGTAAAGCCAGGTTGTATTTTATCCCAGTTATCATTAACCTCGATATCTTTAAATACTTTCTCTTTCAAAATTTTCTCCAAGACCTTGCATACTACTGAGGTTAAACTAACAGGTCTGTAGTTACCTGGATCACTTTTACTCCCTTTCTTGAAAATAGGAACTACATTAGCAATTCTCCAGTCATACGGTATGACACCTTTGTTCACAGATACATTAAAAATCCTTGCTAACGGGCTGGCAATTTCATATGCCAGTTCTTTAATATTCTTGGATGGAGATTATCTGGACCTCCCGATTTAGTTCCATTAAGCAGCTCAGGCTTGGCTTCTACCTCAGTTATGGTAATTTTCACCTCCATGTCCTCATTCCCATTAGCTACCCTACCTCCATCCCTGAGCTCATCATCACCCTCATTAAAGACATAGGAAAAAAACAGAGACATCAGTAGGAGTATTGCCAGCAGATCGAGGGATGTGATAATTCCCCTCTATTCGACACTGGTAAGGCCGCATCTGGAATACTGTGTCCAGTTTTGGGCTCCCCACTACAGAAAGGATGTGGACAAATTAGAAAGAGTCCAGCGGAGGGCAACAAAAATGATTAGGGGGCTGGGGCACATGACTTATGAGGAGAGACTGAAGGAACTAGGCTTATTTAGTCTACAGAAGAGAAGACTGAGGGGAGATTTGATAGCAACCTTCAACTACTTGAAGGGGTGCTCCAAAGAGGAGGGAGCTAGGCTGTCTCGATGGTAGCAGAGGACAGAACAAGGAGCAATGGTTTCAAATTACAGCTGGGGAGGTCAAAGTTGAATATTAGGAAAAGCTTTCTCACTAGGAGGGTGGTGAAGCATTGGAATGGGCTATCTAGGGAGGTGGTAGAATCTCCATCTTTGGCGGTTTTTAAGGCCTGGTTAGACAAAACCCTGGCTGGAGTGATTTAGGGGGAGTGGTCCTGCTTTTTAGCAGGGGGTTGGACTAGATGACCTCGTGAGGTCCCTTCCAACCCTATTGTTCTATGATTCTAACTTATTTAGATATTCAGCCATGCCTATATTAACCTTGATCTCCACCTCATCCTCAGTGTTTAGTGGTCCCACTTCTTCCTTCTTTGTTTTCTTCCTATTTATATGACTAACAAATCTTCTATTATTGGTTTTAATTCCCTTTGTAAGGTCTAACTCTACTTGGCTTTTGGCCTTCCTCACTTGATCTCTACATCTCTATTAATTGGTAGCTTTAAAAAAACATGAACTTGGTGAATCAGACTCATGCAAATTTCCTAATATTTATTTACAAATATGAAGATGATGAATTTACTGATAAGATCCTTTCATTAATATATAATAGGGACAATGGCTTTCAATTGTGAATCTGACACTTAGACAAAACTGCTCATAGTTCTAATTAGCATGTCCATCACTAAGAAAATCTTTCAAGTTACCTATTGATGCCATAAAACTATTATGGAAAAAATAAACAGCAATGTTTGTACTAAATTGAAATCATAGAATCATAGAAATTGGAAGGTCATCAAGTCCAGTCCCCTGCACTCATGGCAGGACTAAGTACCATCTTAAACCATCCCTGACAGGTGTTTGTCTAACCTACTTTTCAAAACTTCCAGTGATGGAGATTCCACAACCTGCCTAGGCAACTCATTCCAGTGCTTAATCACTCTGACAATTAGGAAATTTTTCCTAATGTCCAACCTAAACCTCCCTTGCTGTAATTTAAGCACATTGCTTCTTGTCCTATCATCAGCGGTTAAGGAGAATATTTTTTCTCCCTCCTCCTCGTGACAACCTTCTAAGTATTTGAAAACTGTTCTCATGTCCCCTCTCAGTCTCCTCTTTTCCAGACTAAACAAATCCAGTTCTTTCAATCTTCCCTCATAAATCAAGTGTTCCAGACCTTTAATCATTCTTCAAAGGGGTAGCCGTGTTAGTCTATTGCAGAAAAACAACAGAGTCCTGTGGCACTTTTAAGACTAACAGATTTATTTATCGCGTGAGCTTTCATGGGAGAAAATCCCACTTTGTCAGATGCTTTGAAGATGGGAAACTTACAGAATGGGAGGAAATTAAATGCAGGGGAGTGTATGATATAGGATCAGGTCAGGCTGTAACAGCAAATCAAAATAGGTGTTAGGATTCAATCACTGAAGAACAGCACATAGAGAAGGCTGAGGTCAAATCACCTGTTGTAATGAGAGAAAAATCTGTTGTCCTTGTTTAACCCCAAGGCAACTGAGTTGAATTTGCATATAAATTCAAATTCTGCAGTTTCTCTTTGAAGCTGTGATTTGTTATTCATCTGTTTCAACACAGCTATTAGCAAGTTGTCAATGGAATGAGCAAAAAGATTGAAGTGTTCCCCTATTGGTTTTTTAGTGGTGCAATTTCTGATGTCAGATTTGTGTCCATTTATTCTTTTGCATAGAGACTGTCCTGTTTGTCCAATGTATAAGGCAGGGGGGGCATTTCCAGCACATGATGGCATAAATCACATTGGTGGATGAGCAGGTGAATGAGCCCTTGAAGGAGTAGGTGGCTTGGTTTGGTCCTATGATGGTGTCTTCAATGTAGATATGAGGGCAAAGTTGGCAGCGTTAAATCTGTTAGTCTTTAAAAGTGCCACAGGACTCTGTAGTTAATCATTCTTGTTGCTCTTCTCTGGACTTTCTCCAATTTCTCCCCATCTTCCCTCAAATGAGGTGCTCAGAACTGGTCACAATACTCCAGTTGAGGCCTAATCAGTGCAGAGTGGAACGGAAGAATTACTTCTCATGTCTTACTTACAATACTCCTGTTTAATACATCTCAGAATGGTGTTCGCTTTTTTTGCAGCATGGATCTAAAATGTGTAATATATCTGGAAACATAAGATTTCAATTCTCACTTGTAGCAAGTACTGTTGAATTCTTAGTACAGAGACATAAAATGAGTGCAAACTGCTTCAAATCCCATTAACCTAAATAATTTCTTAGTGTAGATCATATAATTCACTGTAAGTATTAAATCACAGAATGTTTGAAACAGATAAATGTAGCTTAATATCTGATCCGAACCAACAAGGGATAGTGTCTAACTAAACTGATTTTAAAGTAGTTCAAACCTTGGTGACTCCTAGTTTGAACCTCTGAGGATTTGCTAGCTAAGTAAAGCTAAAACCTTTTATAAGCTAACAAAAAAAATGCAAGGTATGTCTGCATTGCAGTTAATCTGCAGCTGGCCCAGGCCAGTTTACTCAGCAGCCAGAGCCTGGCCTAAGTGTAGTGTAGACAAAATTGTGGGACCCCACAGGCAACAAAAACTTAAGCTAATGTTAAAAAAAAGTCTCTCAGCCACTTTGGTCTTCTTCAGGGCTCTATTTTCAGTCTCCTTCTTAGCTACGCCAGAGTCTTCTCCCCAACTCCAGTGCTGAGCACTAGCCCCTGGTGTCTCCCAGATGTGTCTCTTTTCCTCACAAACTTCATCTTGATCTCCTTTACAAGATCCCTCTATTCCCTACTGTTCCTTCCCTCAGACTGAACTCTCCTTTTACGAGGTTCAGGTGTCCTATTACAGTATCACTTGATGCCTCTTTATCCCACCTCCAAGGCAATTTTAATTAATTACTGCCCAGGGGCAACAGATGTAACCAAAGTGGCTCCTCACCCCTTTCTATTTCCTGGTGGGTTCCGCCTCCAGTTAACTTTACTTAAAAAACCAAACCCATCTTGTCTTTTACAAACCTTTTTTTCTAAATGTATAACATTCTTAAGCAAGGGAACATGGGTTATAAAGAAGAATGAGGAAATGGTGTATATCATAGGCTATGTCTACACTTGCTAAAATTAGTTCAAATTAGTTAGGTCGAACTAACTAATTCGAACTAATTTTAGTGAGTTCGAATTAGCTTAATTCGAACTAGAAAAAGTTAGTTCGAACTAAGCAAGTGCCATTCATGGCACTTGCTTAGTTCGAATTAGTGTTCCCCTTTCATTTCAATGGCCGGTAGTTCGAATGAACATGGCCACATTAGCTAATTTGAACTAAATTCCAAAAGGGTAGCCGTGTTAGTCTATTGTAGAAAGACAACAGAGTCTTGTGGCACTTTTAAAGACTAACAGATTTATTAATCGGAGCAAAGCCCTATTTCTGAAGCCCTATTCAAACTTATTAGTTTGAATTAAGGAAGCCCTTAATTCGAACTAACTAAAGCCTAGTGTAGCCATGGCTTTAGTTAGTTCAAATTAAGCCTCCTTAATTCAAACTAACTTGCCAGTGTAGACATAGCCATAGAAACTAGAGTCAAAATGAATCTTGGCATCCTGTCAGCTAAGGCATTGTTCTCTACAGCCTATCTTTCAATGCTTATATAATCCAGTTTTAAATGAATGAAGGAAGATGAAACTTTCATCCTTGCCTGTGAGAAAGTACACCTGCACTTTAATAGATCTTGCCATCAGGGTATGTTTCGTGGTATTCAGCATTCATCTTCATTTGCTTAACTTTCTCACTCAGCAGATTCAAAACCCAATTAATTGTATCCCTTTATGTTTTAGCTGCATTCAGATTCCAAAACTTGAAGTGCTCAGCATGCTTTCAGCTTTTATTCCTTTATTGGAAAAGCTAAACAAAGCTGTGATTAACCCTCTGAAAAAAAAATTGAGACTCAGGGGATCTAGGTTCTGGAGTCTGAACTTCTCAGCTAGTGGGCGAAAATTGAAGCTGTGGTTTTTCTCTCTGAAGTGTGAGCATTAGTTGTTACTTATAGAAGCAGCTTTCAAATATTAGCTTCTAGTATATCACACAGAGCATTAAATTGCTCCCAATTTTGACATTGTCAAAAAACTAAACCCTGAAAGGTATCCAGCTGCTTCTGTGGTGCTGGTAAACAGAGATATTGTGTGGAACATACTATTAGCTGACTTTGTTGGATGATGTGGGTGAGGGGAGAAGGGATCCCCTCAAGACCCAACCAGGCCTCACTTCAGGTCCTTGTACTGTCCTTCTCTCCTCTCCTCTCCTCCCCGTCCCCCCCCCCCCCCCCCACCTGACCTGCAGCAGGCACCCAAGGGAGTTTTGGAGTAACCCTTCCTGTGGCTGGTTTTCCCTTTGGAAACTCTGCCTTCTCTGCCTCCCAGAACAAGCCTTGCAGGTGGGCCTCCATACTGCTGAACTGAGGTTCCGGCAGAAAGGAGCCCCACACTCCCTTTCAGCCGGGACCCCTGCCACAGAGGAACTCTTCCCAGTCTTAAAGACTAACAAATTTCTTCAGGCATAAGCTTTCATGAGCTCCAACCCACTTTGTCAGTTGCAGAATTGCTTAGGAAGGACCCACTGATGATGTGGCAAGTTGAAGCTGGGTGGGAAAGCAGTAGATCTATGACAAGGAACTGACTAGTGATTGATGTTAAGCACTAGAATTCCTACCACAGCGACTCCACTGTCAGGTCCTGGCATGGCAGGCTTGACCACAGTGTGTATTGTGATGAAAGATGTGTAGCTGGTGGGTTAAAAAGGTCAGTGAACAAGGGCAAGCTTGGGTTGTCATGTACCTTCTCAAGCAACTTCCCAGCTGTAATCTCCCTCTTGGTATAAGGGGGAGCAATGTGATTCAGAACTAGAAGTCATGGAAGATGAGTCAGTCCGTGATGATGTGCATTGTTCAGTTGAGTTGTATGTAACAAGTTTGGTGTGTGCTGACCAACTCCATACTGGTGCACAGTACTCTGCAATTGAGTATGAGATAACAGGGACTGAGATCCTTAGGACTGGAGCATCTGCTCCCCATGAAGAACCTGCCAGTTTGTTGATGAGGCTGTTATGTGTCCTGGCTTTTACTGCTAACTTGCTCAGGTGACTTTTGTATGTCGGGATTTGACTGAGGGTCACACCTACCTAAGTAAACCGGGTATGCCTCATGCTTCAACTTCTGGCCTTTCATTGAGGTGTTTAGTTCTCTCTTCACATTGGTGTGGTGGAGGTGGAATGTAATAGAGCAGGGGTTCTCAACCCCTTGAGTGCCACAACACAGTGGAGAGTTCTCTGAATCAAGCATGATACAGTGGAGCCTCCTCCTCTAGAGCCGCCACTGCTGTGACTCCCCCCACTTCCGAGGTTTCCCCCAGCAGTAGCATTTTGGCGGTGGCTCAAACTTACTTAGCCCCACTGCCAAAAAAACCTTCATCCACTGGCAATTTTGGTGGCAGGAGGCTTTAGAAGCAGCCCCTGCCACTGCAAGAACCAGCTGCCATGGCTAATTTCAGCAGTAGCTTGCTAAAGGAGCGTCCCTGCTTGCTGCAGAAAGCTGCCACCGCTAGAGATTTTGGTAGCAGCTCTTAAAGGCGCTGCAGGCTGCGGCTGAAGCTCTCCTCACCACTGATGGTTTCTTTCAACGGAAGTGGGCTTTTGGTGGCAGGCTCTATTGCCACAGCACATTCAGCCACTGTGCTGTGACACACTTTTGTGTCCCAACACAGCGATTGAGATCTGCTATACTAGAGAGTGCCTTGTGGTACTAGGGGTGCTGAGGTGTCATGTCTTTCAGGAGTTGGTCAGCTTTGCAATTTCCTCACTCAAGGTCTTCTCCAATTCAGAAAAAATCAGAGCCTGTAGCTTGCAGCAGATGTTGTCTGCACAGAGGAACTTCCATGACTGGGTTGGTGGCAGGTCACTGATGTATAGCTTGAACAAGGTTGGGACTAGAACAGATCTTGGGTTATCAGCTCATCTGTTTTTTCCAAGCACTTGTTTTCTCATTCACATGCTCTCTGAACCATCTCTCTCAGAGTATATTTTGATGGGAGCAGTAACTCATGCTGGGAGGACTCTTGATATTTTAATAAGTAGATCGATCTGCCCCACTGTATCATATGCTGCAGTTAGGTCAAGGAAAATAGCACCTGTTTTCAGATTTCTTTGAAAACCATTTTTGATGACTATGGTTAGTGCAAATATTTGATTGCATGTGCTTCAACCTTGTAGAAAATCTGCTTGCTCGACATTCAAGATGTTCTCCATCTCTGGTGTATTCACGATAAAACTAGGAACTTTAGAACCTTCACACACATGGAAATCAGCAGCATGAGGCAATAGTTTGATGCCTGGATGGGTATTAACCAGGATTTGGGAGGCTGATGATTTTTGACATGCACCAGATTTTCGGCAATCTTCCTTCATCGGTGACTCTTGTGAAGAATTGAGCCAGTCAAGAATGGGTGCATGGGCCAACGTGTTTCAAGAACTCTGGAAAGATGTGGTCATATCCAGCAGCAGTACCAGATTTGATGTTATATAGCACTTCATCCAGTATAAAAGATTCAGGGCAAGCTCTGAATTTGTGCTGCCTGCAGAAAACTCTCCACTCACTTGAGACTCAACTCTTCACTTCCTTTTCCAGGAGTTTCTTTCCCATGTGAAGCAGGTGACTGACTACTTAGTTAAGTGACATTATGATAATTTCTCTTTACTTATCTGCCCCTTTCATAATGGTTCCTAGCACTGTTAGCTTTTTAAAATTCCTGCTGCACATTGAGTAGGTGTTTTCAGAGAACTATCCAAGCTGCCGCCAGTATCTCTTTCTTGAGTGGTAACAGCTAAGTTAGATCTCATCATTTTGTATATACAGTTGGCATTATGTTTTCCAGTGTTGATTATTTTGAATTTTATCTGTAATTTTGTTACCTCATCACCCAGTTTAGTGAGATCCCTTTGTAATCCTTGAGAATTTAATGCAAATTTTGCCACCCCTTTGTCTACCCCTTTTTCCAGGTCATTTATGAACATGTTGAATTGCACCAATCCCAGTACAGATACCTGGGAGATACCACTATTTACGTCTCTCCTTTCTGAAAACTGGCCATTTATTTCTATCTTTTGTTTCCTGTCTTTTAACAAGTTACTGATCCATGAGAGACCCTTATTTTCTATCCTATGACTGCTTACTTTGCTTAAGAGCCTTTGGTAAGGGATCTTGTCAGAGGTTTTCTGAAAGTCCAAGTACACTATATCCACTGTATCACCCTTGTCCACATTTTTGTTGACTCCTTCAAAGAATTCTAATAGAATGGTGAGGCATGATTTTCCCTTTAAAAGTTGTGTTGATTTTTCACCAACAAATAGAGTTCATCTATATGTCTGATAATTCTATTCTTTATTATTGTTTCAACCAGTTTGCCTAGTACTGAAGTTAGGTTTACAGGTCTGTAGTTGCCAGTATCACCTCTGGAGCCTTTTTTTACAATTGGTGTCTCATTAGCTATCCTTTGGTCATCTGATACAGAACATGATTTATAAGATAGGTTACATACAACAGTTCTACAATTGTACATTTGAATTCGTTCAGAACTGTCATGTGAATACCATCTGATAATGGTGACTTACTAATGTTTAATTTATCAATTTGTTCCAAAACCTCCTTTAATGATACCTCAATCTGGTCCAATTACTCAGATTTGTTACCTAAAAAGAATGGCTCAGGTTCGGGACTCTCAACTGTATCTGCTGCAGTGAAGATTGATGCAAAAAATTCAGACAGCTTCTCTGCAATGGCCTTTTTTTTAGTTTATGTGCTCCTTTAACACCTTAATCATCCAGTGGGCCCACTGATTGTTTGGCAGGTTTCTGCTTTTTGTGTACTTAAATTTTTCTTTTGTTGTTAGCTTTTAAATCTTTTACTAGTTGCTCTTCACGTTCTTTTTTGGCCTCTCTAATTATACTTGACTTGCAAAGTTTATGCTCCTCTGTATTTTCCCCAGGAGGATTTAATTTCCAATGCCTTTTTGCTTCTAGCCTCTTCTTATACTTTGTTGTTTAGACATGGTGGCCATTTTGGTCCTCTCAGTGTTTTTTTGATGTGTACATTTAGTTTGAGTGTCTGTCACAGTGTTTTAAAAGTTTCCCCACAGCTTGCAGGGATTTTACTTTTGCTTTGCTAGGTGGACCCACCACTCCAGGGTTAGTCCACACCACCCTCCTGCATGTAATTATTCCCAGGCAGTGGGTGTGTGCTCCCTAGCCACTCAGAGGATGGTCTCCCAGTGAGCACCCCTAGCCCCTGGATGCCACACTGGGAATTTCTGTCTGACAGGAATCAGGACCCTTTCCAGATCACTGTAGTCTCATATTCTTTGGCCTGTTAGTTTAACAAAGAAACTGAAATGCAAACAGCCCTTGCCCCTTCACACTCTCTAGAATCCACACAGCTCTAGATAAAACGAACACTAATTTATTGATTAAACATAACTTTAAGTGAGTATATAGCAAATCAATGCACAATCAATTAATCAAGCAGTCAGGAGTTAACCACTAGCAAATGAAATAATAAGATGCATTCTAACCTAAAGTTTACTGTTGTAGTCCATTTCAACATTATCTACATGGTTGGCTGCTAATGGTTTTACATCCAGTCTTTGCCTTTCCCTAGGCAGGGCACAGTCCTTGGTTGTAGATGGAAATGTTTCAAGATTGAGATTCTTCAGCAAAAAGCCTATCACAGTTCCAAGTTCCAAAGGGTAGCCATGTTAGTCTAGTTTAGTAAAACAAACAAGGAGCCCTGTGACACTTTTAGGCTATGTCTATACTGGCAAGTTAGTTTGAATTAAGGAAGCTTAATTCAAACTAACTTAAGCCTTGGCCACACTAGGCTTTCATTAGTTCGAATTAAGGGCTTCCTTAATTCAAACTAATAAATTTGATTATACCTTTCGAACTAACCCTTAATTCGAACTAGTTAGTTTGAATTAAGTCAATGTGGACATGTTAGTTTGAATTAACTGCTTAGTTTGAACTAACCAGCACATTGAGCTTAATGCAACTGATTAAATCGAAATAAGCAAGTGCCATGCATGGCACTTGCTTAGTTTGAACTAAAATTCCAGTGGGGCCATGCTAGTTCGAATTAAGTTAATTCGAACTAACTAAAATTAGTTAGTTTGAATTAACTAATTTGAACTAACTTTGGTAAGTGTAGACATAGCCTTAGAGACTAACAAATTTATTTATTGCATGAGCTTTTGTGGGAGAGTTCCCATATTGTCAGATGCTTGAAAATGGAAAAAAGTATAGGAAGGAGGCATAATGCATTGCATTTACTGCTGTACTCCTTTCTCTCTTTTTTCTCTCTTTCAGGGAAGAGCTGGCCCCTGTCAGAACCATTCCATGTGATTGGTGGGGCCATAGCATAGGCTGGAGCCATGAGGTATTTTATGCCATGGTATACCTGCATAGCCTTAATCTGGTCCTGTCTGTCAATACCTCTCTTACCCTCTGTGTCGGGTAACTTGTAATTTGACAAATTCATCACTCTCATCAAATACAATGTCCCTTGATATAAATAGAAAACTACACATTTTCTATACATTGTTAATTAAAGACATGAAAAACTCTACCTGTCGCTTCATCTACCAAGGGTGGATTAAAAGGATGAGTATTCCTAAATTTTAGTAGAAACAAGCATAATTTATAAAGATGATGTTTTTTAAAATGCAGTTGAAATGTTCACATAAACAGTTAAACATGGCGCTTTATTCTCCCAATAATGTATGAGGAATTTAGGCAGATAAACTATTAATGCTACTGGACATAAATTCCCCAAGAGCAACAGGAGGACAGATTTCAGAAGCTTGGAGAAAGAACACTTTGCCTTTATAATTTAATTAAAATAAAGATTAAATTAAAGTTGAATTATTAATGGCAAATTCAACAGGAAAAACCAGCATCAATCTCTCCCTAATTAGTTTTTAAACAATAGTCATTCTAAGAAAAATCCTTCACTTCAGTTTTCTTTAATTAAACATTTCAAGCAATGTCACCAGGGTCAGAGAGTAGAGCTTTAGAAAACAATCCTCTTTAGGAGCCACTGGAATCAATGTAGAAACCACTGTTCCATACTCACTAGAAACTAGTTTGAGGGTGGACATATACTACATTCCTGCCACTGTTATTAATTTAAAAAAAAAACAAAAACGAAAAAACAAAACCCAATGTGATAGAATATCTCCATTGAACTGTCATTGATTCGGACTTATTTTAAGTCTGGGCACAGCTTTCTTTGGCTAAGTATACACTTACAAAAGCTAGATCAAATTAGTTAATTCGAACTAACTAATTCAAACTAATTTTAGTTAGTTCAAATTAACTTAATTTGAACTAGCATGGCCCTACTAGAATGCTAGTTTGAACTAGCCATGTCCGTGTAGGGCATTTGCTTAGTTTGAATTAGTCAGTTGCAGGAAAGTCAATCTGCCAATTAGTTCGAACTAAGCAGTTAGTTTGAGCTAATATGGCCACATTGACTTAATTTGAACTAACTATTTCGAATTAAGGGTTAGTTCGAACTAAGCAATTGAATTTATTAGTTCGAATTAAGGAAGCCCTCAATTTGAACTAATGAAAGCCTAGTGTGGCCAAGGCTTAAATTACTTCGAATTAAGCTTCCTTAATTCGAACTAACTTGCAAGTGTAGACATAGCCTTTGTGTTTAAGGAAAGGCAATTTGGACTTCTTAAGTTGTTTTAGAATTTAAGCTCTTTTAGGTAGAAACTGTGTTCCTTTATTATGTGCACAACCGTTGTCACATTGTGGGTGCTACAAGAATACAAATGGTAATTAATAACATCTAACTATCTAGTCTAAATCTGTCTCTCAAAGCATTTTATACTATACAGCAGAGTATCAGAGAACTTTCCATGTAAAATCAATAGTAATGGCAAAGGTCCCCAGTCAATTCCATGAAGTCTCTGGCACTTTGTCTCCAACTCTCACATGCTTCGTCCTGAGCTTTGTGATCTCCACATCTCCAAAAGAGGTGTGCATGCTCTTCTGGGATTCATAGACTGAAAACCAGTCTTTAATGGTGCTGGGGCTTGATTTGTTAATTGCTTTGAAAATTAAGACCAAGGCCTTGAATGAGCATCAGAAACTATTTGGAAGTCCGTGGAGATGTCTGAGCAAGAGTCTGATGTGCTCACAGTGGCATAAGCTATGGAGAAAGCAGCTAGATACAGCATGTGCATGTATATGTGATTTTTTTTTTAAAATCCCTCTCACCCCATCTTCCTATGATATTTCTCCTCTTAAAAGTGCTCTCTGAGTGCTTGCTCACATCGACTCCAATTAGGTGTGTGCGTGCGTTGTGCATGACTGCCAGAAGATTTTTCCCCTAGCAACCCCAGAGGGTCGGCGATAGAGCCCCCTGGAGACACGCCGCTATGGCGCTCCTTATAAGGGCCTGCCGACCCTCCCCTCTCCAGTTCCTTCTTACTGCCCATGACAGCTAGTCGATCCTTCTCTCTCTCTCGCTCGTAGAGAGTCTCCCTAGCAGCTTCAGTCCATTCTCTTAAACACAATTTAATTAGTTAATTAGTTAATTCATTAATTAGTAGTTGTTAGTTAGCAGTTACAGTTAGATTTGGAATTAGTGTTAAATTGTAGTTTCCCCTCACGGTGTTACCTCGCTAGCCGGGGCCAGGGCATGCCTCAGTCCCCAGGCTTTAAAGCATGCTCAGCCTGTGCCCAAAAGTGACCCACACTCTACTTGCTTAAAGTGCTTGGGCAAGGCTCACCTGAAAGAAAAGTGTAAAATCTGTAAGTCGTTCAGACCAAGGACTCAAAAAGAGAGGTCCCAGAGACTAACGTTTCTTCTAATGGAAGCGGCACTGAGACCTTCCCCCGGCGCCTCGGTGCCAACTACAAGCACGGTGTTGTCAAAGAGTGCCCCGGTGCCGACAAGAGACCCGTCCAAAAAGGATGGCAAAGACCATCGTCACCGTGAGCTGTTGGCACCGAAGTCAGCGCCTATGCACTGGTCACTCTCCCCGGTACCAAAAAAGAAGCACAAAGACAGAGGCCGGTCAGCAGTCCCCAAGAAGGATGTTAGAGGGTCCGATGCCATGAGACCTGTGTCGGTCCACGTAGTCGCCACCTCTAAACCACCTATGCCATCGGCTCTGGCCCCGGGAAGGGGCTAGTTGAGTCTGGCAATCGAGGCCCCCTCGCTGGGCGATATGGAGGAATGTATAGACTTTGTCCACTCTCCCTCCACACCGGAGACATTTGAAAACACCAGAGACCTCATAGAGGAGGCGGTACAGTAACCACCATGCTCAGATACCATGGCACTGAGCAGGCTGGTGTACTCGAGGGGGAAGCTAACCCCACTCCCGAGCCATTCTCCACCTCAGCACTGATCGCCGGCACCAAGAGGCATGGCACTGTCCTGGTCACCCAGGAGCAGCTCCCCCTCGGGATTGGAGGCAGAGTCAATGATGTGAAAGAGGAGCAGATCCCGATCCAGCTCCCAGCACCAGGCATTCCTGGTACTGCGGGTGCCTCAATGGCAGAACTCCAGCGAATGGCCATTCTGGACACCATGGGCCTATCATCATGTGCAGGGCCCTCACTCCTCCCATTCTATCTCAGTTGGGTCAGGTACTGGAATCTCATGAACTAGGTCAGAGACAATCTCCTGACCTGACACTGATGCTGGCCGTGACCCAACAAAAGATCATAACCTGGCACCGAGAAGTACCCATCCCGGCTCAGTTTTCATTGCCGGTACCGTAGATGAGGAGCCCGTTCTGTTGACACTGATGGAGATCCCGGTCTCCGAGCCCAAAGACCCTGAACATTTGAGAGAGTTTTCCTCCTCATCCCCAGATGAGGCTGTGGTGGGTACCACCCCAGCCCCCTCCAACGGAGGACCATAGGGCACACCAGGACTGGGGGGTAGCCCACAAGTTGAACATCGAGATCCAAGAGATCAGTGAGGAGTTGTCGGACCCGATGACCGATATTTTATCCCCTTCCGGCCCTTCAAGGGTGGCTTTGCCACTTATAAAAACCATCGACAAAAACATGAAAACAATTTGGCAGACCCCATCCTCTGCATCACCTACCCCTAAGCGAGGTCAAACGCAAATACTTTGTACCTGCCACGGGATATGAATACCTCTAACCCATCCCCCTCGGGTCCTTAGTTTTGGCAGACGCCAATAATAAAGAGAGGCAAGGGGCACAGGGCCCATCCCTAAAAGACAGGGATGCCAAGAAACTAGATCTCTATGGCAGAAAGGTGTATTCAACTGGGGGCCTTCAATTTAGAGTGGCCGATCAATAGGCCATTTTAAGCCGATATACATTCAACACACGGGGCTCTATGGAGAAGTTTTCAGCCTCATTGTCATCAGAGTCCAGGAAGGAGTTTACTGCTCTGGTAGACGAGGGCAAGGTGGTGGCTAAGGACTCCCTGCAGAGGGCCTTAAATGCAGCTGATGCAGCAGCCTGGATCATGGCTTCAGGGATTTCCATGAGCCATAGCTCTTGGCTGCAGGCATCGGACCTACCGTATGAAGTACAACAGACGGGACAAGATCTCCCCTTCAAAGGCCAATCTTTATTTTCTGAGCAGACAGATTCAAAGTTACACAGCTTAAAGGATGCTAGGGCCACACTTAAGTCCCTAGGGATGCACACCCCAAACACTCAGAGAAGGCATTTCAAGCCACAAACACTACCACATCCTTATCAGCAGCCTCAGAGACAGGACTCAGGACGCAGGCGTAATAGAAACAGTCACTTCAACAACTCTGGTAATAGAAGGAGACAGTATACCATGTCTAACAAGAATGATGGGGCCTCGAAACAGTCCCAAGGCCCGAAGCAGAACTTTTGAAGTTATGCCCGATGACAGAGTACCAATACCCCAGGTTCCAACACCCTTATTTCTGAATCACTTATTCCAGTTCTACCCTGCGTGGTCCTGAATTAACTCAGATAGCTGGGTACTTTGCACAGTGGGACTGGGATATTCTATCCAATTCCACTCTATTCCCCACCCACACCCACCCTGTTCCCTGTCCCTCTCCAGGGACCCCCTTCACGAACAACTCCTTCTGAAGGAGGTAACCAAACTCCTGGAGTTAGGAGCAGTAGAAGAGGTCCCAGCGGAATTCAGAGGGAAGAGATTTTACTCAAAGTATTTCCTGATTCCCAAGGCCAAGGGAGGCCTCAGGCCCATCTTAGACCTCCGAAACTTGAACAAGTTCGTAAAAAAACTCAGGTTTTGCATGGTCTCCCTGTCTACGGTCATCTCATCCCTGGAGCCGGGGGACTGGTACTCTGCCCTCGACTTAAAGGATGTATATTTCCATGTCTCCATTTTTCCAAGGCACAAATGAGCGACAGATACTTTCAGTTTACAGCCCTCCCGTTTGGACTATTGATGGTCCCCAGAGTCTTTACGAAGTGTATGGCCGTAGTAGCAGCTTTTCGCAGAAAGTGAAGGGTCCATGTCTTTCCATATTTAGATGATTGGCTGGTGAAAGGGAGATCTAGGGATCAGGTTCTAGATCACTTGGAATTCATAAGCCATACTTTCAATGATCTCGGCCTGTTGAGAAATGTAAAGAAATCGACCTTAATCCCTATCCAGAGGATAGAGTTTATAGATGCTATCCTGGACTCCACTACTGCCACTGCCTCATTACCAGTGACTTGCTTCCGAAACATCCTTGGGGCAATAGAAGACGTATCACGCCATCCCATGACTGCAATTTGGAGCTGCCTGAAATTGCTGGGCCACTTTGCAGCCTCAACACAGGTAGTACAATACACCAGATTGCACCTGAGACCCTTCCAGCTGTGGCTGGCATCTGTGTACTGACCCTCAAGAAACCCTCTGGATCAGGTGATATCCATACCTCAACACGTACTGGACTCCTTACAGTGGTGGACAAATCAGGAACTTATCTGTGCTGGGATCCTGTTCTCGAAACCCCACCCAACTATCACACTAATAATGGATGCGTTGGACTTAGCATGGGGAGCTCACCTCGGCCAGATAATAACTCAGGGCACGTAGGACCAGAAAGACCTGTACAACCATATCAATGTCAGGGAAATGGGGGCAGTCCAACTGGCTTGCCACACCTTCAAAGCCCACCTGATAAGCCGACATGTAGCAGTGAAAACAGACAATGCTGCCACAATGTTCTATATAAACAGGCTGGAAGGGGTTCGCTCCCCTGCACTATGCAAAGAAGCCCTGACCCTATGGCAGTTCTGCATTCCCCTGGGAATTCACCTGGAGGCATCCTACTTACTGGGGCTGCAGAATACGCGGACTTGCTAAGCTGCTCTATCCTGACTCATCAGTGGTCTTTCAGACTGGATGTGTCCCAAACCATTTTCCAGAAGTGGGGGATCCCATCTGGATCTCTTTGCCACAGAAGACAACACCAAATGCAAGATTTTTTGCTCGTTCCAAGGCCGTAGCAGGGGTTCATTCGCAGACGCCTTCCAGATTGCCTGGAGCGAGGGCTTACTGTACGCGTTCCCGCCTTTCCCATTGATTCACAAAGTTCTGTTAAAGGTAAAAGTGGACAGGTCATCCCTGATACTGATCGCACCAGAATGGCCCCGCCAGCACTGGTTTCCCACTCTGCTGGATCTCCTTGTAGCGGACCCCATGACATTACCATCGTACCCAGATCTGATCACCCAGAGCAATGGTTGGCTACACCACCCGAACATTCTGTCCCTTCATCTGAAAGCATGGAAGCTCCGTGGCTGAGCCAGAGGGAATTAGACTGCTCACAGCAGGTGAGGGAAGTGTAACTGGAAAGTAGGAAACTGTCCACGAGATCTACCTACCTAGCAAAGTGGAAACGTTTCTCCCTCTGGTGTGAACGGGAAAAGGTCCCTTCCACAACAGTGGGGATACCTACCATCCTGGACTACTTACTTGGCTTCAAACAAGAGAGCCTCTCGATGTCATCCCTTAAAGTCCACCTGGCAGCAATTTCTGCTTTCCATGCTCCAGTAGAGAGCAGATCAGTTTTTTCTAACACATTAGTGAGTTGATTCCTGAAAGGCCTTAGCAGGAAATTCCCGCAGGCGCCCAAGCTGATACCACAGTGGGACCTTAATCTGGTTCTCCTAGCTCTCCCTAAACCGCCGTTCGGGCCGCTAGCTACGTGCTCGATCTTATATCTCTCGTGGAAGGTAGCCTTCCTCCTCATGGCAATCACCTCAGTGAGGAGGGTGTCGGAACTAAGAGCACTCACAACTGAACCACCTTACACTGTTTTTTTAATGATAAAGTACTTCTCCGCCCACATCCAATGTTCCTACCGAAAGTGGTTTCCCTCTTCCACATGGCCCAGGACATCCTCCTACTGGTCTTTTACTCGAAACCTCACTCGACAGACCAACAAAGACAGCTGCACAGCCTTGACATGAGAAGGGCACTAGCCTTTTACATTGATAGAACAAGGCCCTTCTGGAAATCCCCACAATTGTTCATGGCTGTGGCCAAAACAATGAGAGACCTCCCGGTCTCATCACAGACAATTTCGTCCTGGGTTACATCTTGCATTAAGACTTGCTACAACCTGGCTGGTAAGCCAGCCCCAGAAGTTACAGCTCACTCAAATAAGGCCCAAGCCACATCAATTGCGTTCGCGACAGGCGTCCCAATTCAGGACATCTGCAGAGTGGCGACCTGGTCCTCCATACACACATTCACGGTCCACTATGCGATAACTCAACAGGCCACAGAGAATGCGGCAGTTGGTAGAGCAGTACTGAGGTCTATAACCTGATGAGTTCCAACCCCACTACCGGTAAGTGCTTGGGAATCACCTAACTGGAGTCGACGTGAGCAATCACTCGAAGGAGAAAAGATGGTTACTAACCTTCTGTAACTGTTGTTCTTTGAGATGTGTTGCTCACATCCACTACAAACCCACCCACTGACCCCTCTGTCAGATCCTTGGAAAGAAGGAACTGTAGAGGGTTGGGTCGGCAGGCCCTTATAAGGAGCACCATAGCGGCGCGACTCCAGGGGGCTCTGTCGCTGACTCTCTGGGATTGCTAGGGGAAAAATCTTCCAGCAGCCATGCACAACGCGTGCACGCACCTAATCGGAGTGGACATGAGCAACACATCTCGAAGAACGACAGCTACAGAAGGTAGGTAACTGTCTTTTCTTTGGGACAGGGAACATGTTTTTATATGGTGTTTGTGCAGTGCCTAGCACAGTGGGGCCAGAAACCTGTTTGGGCTTTTTGGGGGTTACTACAATATAAATATTAAGTTGCATATCAAACTACTACACGAAAAGATTGCAAAGTCAAGAAAAATTTAAAGAAAATGCCAGAATGAAGGTTAATTTGACCCTCTTTCATGTGTGTATTATGAGATGCTTAACCAACATTTGGCCCGGCAGAGCCAAGGATAGGACTCAGCTGTCCTGAATCTCAGTTCCCTGCCTTAAACCCAAAAGGAACATCCTTTTTCCACTTGCAACTCTCTGCCTTATTCAGTCCCCAGCCTCTGTCCTGAGTAATGCAAGGGTACTGCTGAGCAAACAGCATATGATCATGTAATTAAAAAACTGTATCATAATGCATATGTATAAGGGGGTTGAATTAGGTTGCACGGGGGAACCTCAATATTCATAATTTGGAATTGAGTCTTTTATCTAATAATCTTAATGTTCTTTAACAAGCCATATTGACCCCCTTTCTCCAAAGTCAGTAAGCAGAGTCTGAATGTTGGATCCTTTGGGTAACACCACAGACCTCCACCACTTGAGCCAAAGGAATAACTACAATCAAGCTCCAAAGGAGTGGCCGTGTTAGTCTAGTTCAACAAAACAAGCAAGGCATCTGGTGGCACTTTTAAAGACTAACAAGATTATTTTTGCAAGGGCTTTTGTGGGAGAATATCCCACTTCATCAGACACTTGAAAGTGTCTTGAAAGAAAATAGTATAGGAAGGAGGGATAAATGCAGTAAGTAAACGCAGGATAATGCCAGTTTACCTCAGCAAATCAAACAGGCTGAGAGAGGTGACAACTTCTGTTTATAATGAGAAAGCCAGCTCATATCAAGCTGTTACCTTCTGTGGACCAGCGACTAGCGGGTTGCACAGGAGACACTTTGGCCAAAAAAAAAGAATTCAGAGTTGTACCCGTTTTTTAAACGCTAAAGGAACAACACAAAGGAGACCCTATAAAACCTTTCCCTGAATACTCAGATCTCCATGCATGCACTCAACAGTCTATTTTCCAGATTTCTTCAAGCTCACAGTCCATTTTTTCCTAAGAGAGTGGAACTGCAGAGGCAGTTTAATAGAGAATTGCATCTTTTTATTATGCTATGAGGGGGTCACTCATGCCACACTAGCCCTGCAGGGATTAATATAGGCAAGAGAGGCCCCATTAGAGGAGCCAAGATACAATGAAGTTTCATAGGAGATGAAGCTTACCTGGACAGGTGGGGTGTCTGTAAAGTTAGGGAGCTGCCAACAGAGTGCAGTAATACTTCCTGATACTAGCAGGGGAGAGTAGGAGCCTATGATATGCAGGCTAGGAAGCCGTCCAAGGAAGGAGCAGTAAGAGCTGGGACAATAAAGATCTGAGGTGCTGGGTCAAGGGTCATTTGATTAGAACATGGTGTAGAGGGCAGGGGGTCACTGTCCCCTACAAGCCACTGCTGGAGTGGCATGCTAGTGGTAACCTATTTGGGGACTGCTGAGGATGGTTTGAAAGGAGACCCTGATAATACCCTAGAAGGGGGGACTATCAGTGTGACTTGCTGGAAGACTAAGTCACAAAGAAGAAACTTCTTCAGCTCCAGCAGTGCTCAAGAGGCTGGGCTGAGCAACTGCAGGAAGGAATGTCAATGTGGTGAAGTAATCCCTAGATCGGCCACTAGGTGGCACCAGAGTGGTAAGAGCTATACCCTACATATGGTAATAGAGAAATAAGCATGATGAATAATGGCTGTAAGCCAATCAGTCAGAGTACAGGGACTCAGATACTTGATGGTTCTTTAGGAACTGTACAATGATTATGCAGCTCAGATGCTCACAACCAGAGATTAGGGAATTGCACCGGTGAGACAAAAAATACACTTTTTATCTGTCAAGCTGATTCCTTTCAGCTTAATACATTATTCATTCATATATTTTCCCTTATTCTTACACAGCTCACTCCATTTTAAGCAATTATCTTTATTATCCAAAAAATATCCTACATAGAGCTGAATATTTTAGCTTATTAAAGAAACAATACCATGTACAGTTTTAACCCTCAGAGAGCTGGTCCTGTACCTGTGATGGATGAAAAGAGGTTTTCAGTCTTCAGATTTTGTAACTCACATTCCTTTAAATCTGAATTAAATTAGTTTTTTGAATAGCATGCTGGCACTGAATGGAGAGGGAAGATGTGTGGTGCATTGATTAGATCACAGGGCTGACTGGGAACATTAGCATGTTCTATGGCTCTGTTACTGATATCCCACATATGACCTTGGGACAGTAACTTAACTGTTCTGTTTGTTTCCACATTCGTAAACTACTGCTGAGGGTATTTGCACTAGGACCAGTAGTTGTTCAGTGAAAACCTAAATGATATATTCTTTAAGAACCTGATCTCAAAAACCACTGAATTCAAAGAAAGGACTCAAATTCAACATACCCAAAACCTTGACAGGAAAGGATACAATGAGCTAGTCTTAACTAATGACTAAGGCAGTCTGAGCAATTTTAAAATAGTCCATCAAATGTAGTGGAGAGATTCAGAGAGCATTAAACTTTGTTTAATTTATGAAGCAAAGCTAAGAGCTGCAGCAATAATAATAATAATAATAATAATAATAATTAATAATAATTTTAAACTTTTATTTTAACCAACCATATAAGAATATAATTGAAGAACACAAGAAGTAGGTTAGATTAAAGTATTAACATGAGTTATAGGAGAACTGGAAAAGAGATCGGACAGCAATAATGACAGTTGAAGCTCATCCCTGTTTGCATATTTGAGACTAATGACTAGCACGGTTTGTATTTCCTATATACAGAGAGCGTCCCAAAATAAGAATTCTCTGGGAAATCCTAACACAGTCACAAATTACAGGTCACCATATCCCAAGTCAACAAGCCCTCATGTCCACACCATCACCCACTGTGTCTTAAAAATAATGGGACCCTTCAGTTTTTTTATGGAATGCTAAGTAATGCCATAGCTAAGAATCTACAATACTATGCTGATCTTAATTTTGATTACTGCCTAGCAACTGCCATTAGCTAGCCTATTAATTGTTCCTGTATCAATGCACCGCTATCTCATCTACAGTCCCTCTTATATATAGGTATCCACTTCAGTTACATGATTATCTATTGGTTATGTTATTGGCAGCGGTTAAAGTATAATTTGACGGGCCCCGGAACCCTCCTAATCTCTGGGCCCCCTTCCCATATTGTCTGAGCCCCCTTCATGCATGTGTGGGGCCCAGCCCAGGCAGGCATTTGCAACCACTTCTCAGTACCACATGCATCGGTTATTGCTCCATAAAAATATTTATAATTTTATATGGTGTTTATGTCTATAGCAATTATTGTCACAAATTAGCAAACACTGCATAACACAATAAGTATTGTGATTAACAATCATGGAGTGTAGGACCTGCCAGCAGCCAGGGCAGGGCAGGGCAGAACATGCGTTCCGCCAGATTTTTCTATTTTTAGGGGCCCCGGAACTTTGGCCCCTCAAATTTGGGGGCCCCAGAACTGCGTTCTGGTGTGTTCCCCCTTACTTTAACCCCCGGTTACTGGACTTCTGTAAATTGACTTGTAATTCTCTTTCATTTAGTTTATTCTCCCAAGAAATCTACTGTCTTTATTTCAAAATGGCAAAGTGATGCGTTGATGAGGAATAGCTGATTTCACTTCAGCCGACTCTGATGAATTATCCTGGGCACCGACTGTCAGATTTAGGGAAGGTAACAAAAACCCAGAGATATCAGCTTATTTCTGATCACTCACTGAAAACTGCTTTATAATTCAAATAGCTGAAGAGAAATTGAGCAGCTTTAATGTCTACTCATGCAGAAAAGGAAATTTATTTTTAGCAATGTACCCATGCACACTCCCATAGGCCGTTTTGTAAAAACCCACCAAAGGTTAAATGAAGTGGCTAATATCTTAAGTCAAAATAGTCTGAAAGAGAATATTTGCTGTAGTATTTTCAACAATGGAAATATTTTCAGTGGAATATGGAATTCATTAGTTCCCATTTCATTTAAAAAGCCAGAGGCGGGTTTCTGAAACAGACACAGTATTATTGGTATTCTCCAGGAGCTGTTGTGTTCTTTATGGTACTTCTCTGGTCCCTCAAAACCTAGTACCTGAGCACCTCAAAATCTGTAATATATTTATCCCCATAACACCCCTCAGAGCCAATAAAGTGCCGTTATTCCCATTTTATGGGTAGGAAACTGAGTCACAGACACTAAAGTTTCGTGTGTACTAGATGTGTTATACCGGTATAAAGACGCCAGTTAGGGTGTGATTTTTTTTTAATTATTTTTTTTACCCATATGCTTATACTGCTATAAGCAGTATAAGGCACTAACATGGATGCAGCCACACACAAAGAAGTCCCATACTAGCACAGTCCCATTAGCTTCCCAATCATAACCTATCTCCTCATTTATTTCTCCTGCTGCCCCCTTCAGTCTCCTCCCCATTCCCTCCACCTCTATTTTTCCCAGGGGCATTCTCTCTCCCATAATTGGATTAGTTCTTTCCCGGAGTCTCCAGCTCACGAGCTGGTTGTTGGCTGAGTCCAGGGCTGCCTCAGGCAGCTGGTTCCAGCCACCGGAGAAAGACCACCCCCTTCGTTGAGCACAGAGGGGGCTTTCTCTTATGTTCCCCAAACATACCAAAATACTATGGGAACAGTACAGGAAAATCTCTAAATACAGTTTGAGGATGTGTTTGAATTATAGTTTCTACCTTTGGTCTATAAAAGCTAAAGATCAGAAAGGAAGTTTAGAATATGGCAGGATAAAGAGATCAAGAAGATGGTAAAGTCACTGAAGCTTAACATATTTAGGATGGAAGAGAGATAAAACATGCCTAGTGATTTGGTCAGAGAGAACTTCCTAAATAATAGCAAGATTAATGAGCCAGGCGTTTTAAGAAGGAGGGAGTGGAGGGAAGAGGATTAAATCAACAAAACCAGACGTGATTTATCACAGATTGTTGAAGTTAACCATGGGCAGATATTTGTTCTACTTGCAAAATAGGGGTAATTCTTTGCTTTGTATTATAGGATGTGTGGGTGTGTGTAGGTAGGGAATGAGAAGATCAGAGTGTGAATTGGACTGAATGCAAACAAATGTTCTACAACTATTCAAACACTGTGATGACACTAAGTCATAAAAATATGTATACCTCTATTTAGATAAGCAAATATATTAATTGCCCCAAAACTTCATTAATACAAAATTAACATTATCCAGTGATTCCTTGTGCCCTTCCAGAATGTCAAGTTCAGCTATGCTCAAGCTTCCAAAAACTAGGAAATAGAATTAAGGTACATGCCACTGCCACATCTCAACCTTAACTCTGCCCCGTTGGAGCTGGCAAGAGGCAGTGGGAAACAGTAATGGTGGTACTGTAATAACAAAGCACAAGGAAGGGCTCTGAGAAGATGCCATTATTTGTGTTCCACAGATCTGAATTCCAGCATTTCAGTTGTAATGTACTATATTTGATGTAGTAGCATAGAATGATGGAGGAATTATTTGGAGCAGGTGGTCTTGTCACTGTGATGGGAAAAGTCGACTTTAAGTCGACTTAACAAAGTCGATCTAACTTTTCCTAGTGTAGACATAGCCCAGCATAGCTGGAAACCAACCTGGCTCACCTGTGTGTTGGTATTGGTAAAACAGGTATTAGGTTATAAACATACACTTAGTGATTAGTCTTTAAGGCTATTTCTACACTTAGAAAGTTAAGTCGACTTTAGTAAGTCGCCTTTATTAAGTCGACTTTAAGTTGACGTAGAGAGTCTACACTAGACTCCTAAGTTGACTTAAGGCAGAATTTATCAGGTGGATGTAGAGAGCCTACACAAGACTCTTAAGTCGACTTGGGGGGATTGGAGGGGTGCATCGTGGGAAGTGTGGTAGTGTGGCAGCAGAGATGGTCTCCCCTCCCCTGGCCACTCCTTCAAACAGGAAGTGGGCTCATCCCCTTCCCATTGTACCTGGAAACTCAGAGCCTGAGCAGGTCATGGATCTGCCTCTGTTCCTGCTCTTTGTCAGCCAGCTGAGCGACACCTGCCAGCTAGTGGTAAGGCTTCTTTGGCTGTGGGCCAGACCTGTCTGGCAACATGCCAGCACAGAGGAAGACAACAGCCTGCCCCCCTCCCAGTTACCCCAGCAAGCTGCCACGGGCACTGCACTGCGCTCCGTGCTTCGTCGCCTCTGGGCACGGGAGGCCCACAGCGACTGGTGAGAACGAATCGTCCTCATGACCTGGGATGATGACCTGTGGCTGCAGAGCTTTGAGATGAGCAAGCAGACCTTCCTTGAGCAGGTCCACAAGCTCACCCCAGTTCTGCAGTGCATGGACACCTGTCTCCGACCTGCCCTGCCTGTAGACAAGCATGTGGCCATTGCTGTGTGGAAGCTGGCAACCCCAGACTCCGACCGCTCCATGGCCCAGCAATTTGGCAGCAGGAAGACCACTGTGGGGACCACCCTCATGCAGGTCTGCAGGGCAATCAACCGGGTCCTGTTAGCTCGCCTCGTCACCCGGGGCAACCTGCACAAACTCCTCAACAGCCTCGCCCTACTTGGCTTCCCCAACTGTGGTGGCATCGTGGACACCACCCACATCCCCATCTGAGCCCTGGAACACCACGCCAGGGACTATGTGAACCACCAGGGGTACTACTCTGTGGTCCTGAAGGCCCTTGTGGACCAGCGTGGAATCTTCCAGAACATCTGCGAGGAGGGCTGCCTCTGAGGTGCAGGGCGGGGCCCTGAGAGAAAAGGCACTCCTCCAGGTGCTCCAGGGACTGGGTCTGCCACTCCATGAGGTCGAGCCTGCGCAGCCCCTGCTTGACCCTCCAGTGGGCATCCTCCTGCTCCTGCTGGGCGCTGGCCTCCCCCTGCTACAGCAGCACAGTCTCATACCCCTGGTCATCATCGAGGGAGGGGGGCTCAGCAGTCGATGGTGTGGGCTGGGAGGCTGCCGCTCTCCTGGCCCAGACAGGCATCCAGCTGCTGGTAATACCAGCAGCTGGGGGAGGGGGGCTGCCCCCATCCGGAGTGTTGCCTCCTGTGCCTTCTGGTACGCCTGCCGCAGGTCCTTGATTTTCACCCGGACCTGCTGGGTGTCCCAGGTGTGGCCCTTGGCAGCCAGGACCTGGGAGATGGAGGCATACGCCTCCCGGTTGCAATGGCTGCCTCACAATTGAGAGGTGACAGCCTCGTCCCCCCAAATGGCCAGCAGGTCAAGGATTTGATGGTGGCTCCAGGATGGGGTCCACCTGCGGCAATGGCTCTGCTCTGCCTGCTCCCATGCAGCAGGTCTGGCCAGCTCTGGGGAGCAGGGTGGTCAGGGGTAAGTCCTGCACTGTGGTTGGCCAGGGCAGGCTCTTCCTGTGCCAGGAACTCTGGGTGGGAGGTCAAGGAGGAAGGTCTGGAGGCCATGGAGGTCAACTTAGGGCTACTCTGCATCTACACTGGCTTAAGTCGACTTAATGAGGTCGATTTAAGCGTTAAGTCGACCTAAAATGAGGTGTTATTAGGTCGACTTAATTTTTCCTTAGGTCGACTTAAGGAACTGCTTAAGTCACCTTAAGGAAAGCCCAGTGTGGACGCGGAGTAGTTTTAGTCGACTTAGGCCTCCTTAGGTCGTCTTAATTTGTAAGTGTAGACGCACCCTAAGAAATGCTTGTCAGTTACTGCATGCATTAATCACTCTTCTGATATCTCTAGCCCATGTTATAAGGTTATATTTAATGGTTTGATCTGAAATGATAGTTCCCCCCCACTCCCAGTCAGGTGAGATGTATAGCCAGGTGTTAAATACCAGTTTACTACAAGAGGAGTTATCTCTAACTGAACAAAAGAAGCTCCGTAGACACCAGGCAAACAATGTAGAACAGCAGAGAACAAAAGACTTTGTTGATTACTCCTGCAGCAGCCATGAAGAGGAGACTTGTAGGAGAATTGGTCCCATCAGTGGGAACTCTGGGAGAAGGGAATAAAAAATGTTGACAGAAAGAAACTGGATCTCTTTCCTGCTTGCACTTTGGAAGGGCAAGATTTCTCAGCATAAGAAAAGAATCTGCTTAGCCTAGGTTAGCCATAGAGGACATACAGAGCTTGCATATTGCGGCAGCCTGTGATACCGTTTGGAACCTAAGACTGTAGCTCTTCATGTGTGTATGTGTTTATCTGCCTTAATCTTGCAAATAACTCACACTTATTGTCTTAGTTAGTTAGGTTTATTTTCAAAGTTGATAAATCTTCAGGTAATTTATCATAAGATTGGCGACAAGCATTGGTTTTGGTATGTGATCTAAGGTGCAGTTGGTGACCAGTCCTTTTGGGATTGGGACTAACCTGAATATCATAGGGATTTTTTGGTGTAATGGACCATATATCACAAAAGCAAGCTTACCTGTGTGGAAAGGTAGATGGAGTACCCATGGGGACTGTGACTCCATGGTTAGGCTGCTTTCAGATATGTCTACACTTGCAAGTTAGGTCAATTTAAGGACGTCTCTGGCTCATGGGCAATAATTACCCTGGTCACAGAAAGCCCTTGATACACATTAATCCCTTCATTGCCTTTGCATCATCTAATTGTTTTGCATCTCACTGTCTGTCCCGCACAATCTGGTCCCCCCGACCCAGCACTCCTCCACACAGATTGTACAATGGCATTAATACTTCTCTGGCTCTCCTGGAAATCCCTCACCTGAGAGATGCTACCATATGTGTGTTTTTCATAGCTGCATCATTTTAGAGGCTGATAGTCATCCTGTGATTAACTAATATACCAGGTCTTCCTTCTCCTCTGTCATTTCTAACTGATAAGCCCCCTCTTTATAGCACAAAGTTTTATTAGTCCCTATGTGCATGACCTTGCACTTTGTACTATTAAATTTCATCCCATGTTTATTACTCTAATCCTCAAGGTCATTCAGTTCTTCCTGTGTAATATTCCTATATTGATGACCTGGGATAAGTGGAATATTCCTGTAATATTCTGTATTGATAATACCTCCCAATATTGTCATCAACAAATTTCTTTAGCACACTCCTACTTTTTGTGCTGAAGTTATTAATGAAGATATTAAATAATATCAGTCTCAAGACAGATCACTGAGGAATTTCACTCTTCCTCCATCCCCAGAGTTCTCTTTTCAGCACAATTCATTATATTCTCCCCTTCAGCTAGTCCTTATCCACCTGACAGCTCTTGTACTAATCCCCATATTCTCCATTTTCACTAATAATTCCCCATGTGACACAGTATCAAATGCTTTACAGAAATGCAGATAAACTACTTCTACCACATTTTCCTTGTCTAGGTTAGTCTGGCATGATCTATCTTTTTTTAAGTCTATATTGTTTTTTATTGACCTCCATGTCTTTGGACCAAATTTTGAACAAAAGAATAATTAGACTTCTATACTACTAAGGTCAAACTCAAAAATACTTAAAATATCATGTAGTGGGGTGACTTCCCTTCTCCGGCAGGAAAGGGGTTAAAAACAGCAGAAGAAAGTGGCCAATGTGAGCAGGCAGCTCCAGAGCCAATCAAGGCCCAGGAGCCCAGTATATAGGAGGCCTGCAACTCCTGCTCTGGGCAGTCTTCCCTAACCTATGAGGAAGAAGGAGACTGTTGGCTTGGTGGCAGGACAGTCCCCAGTGGACTGCTGGAGGTTGGTTGATGGGCAGACGCTGAGGCAAGAGGAGAGAAGCTATCTGGGGTAGGCAAGGATGTGGCCCAGGGGACCTGTCACGCTGTGCTGGGGGTTGAGGTGGTGCTGAGGAGTGGTGCATAGGGTCCCTGGACTGAGGTCTGGAGAAGTTGGTGGGCCTTGGTCCCTCCCTCCCTTCCCCCAGAGTGCCAGTGGGCAGTGAAAGGATAAGTGGTGGCCACTGATGCAGAGTGGGTCAGCCTAGACTAGACCTTATCCTGGAAGGGGGGAACTCAGAGAGGACTCAGCTGGAGGGCTGAGGTCCTGGAAATGAACTAGAGACCATGAGAAGATGGAGCACAGACACCAGATGGGTGGGGCACTTGAATAATTCCCCTGTACCATCACCAGGAGGTGCCTGTCCACTGGGTCATGTTCTGGCACCTGTCTACAATCTGCTCTTAAACCAGGGCAAAAATTCCTGCAGAATGTCAGCTGAGAGCAATTAACGTGCAAAGCACAGATTCTTTAAACACCGCTAAGGGTAGGGCACAGGCGCACAGTAAAATTGTTCAACTGCCAGAACCCATCTCTTGAGGAGCCTGGCTCTTGCCAGAGCAGGCTGCCTGCGGCCCCTCTGGGGGTTAACGTTCAGCCTAACTTAAAGTTCCGAACATAACCCTCAATAGTTTGTGAACTATTGCTCCCCCAAAGCAACAATGGATGCCTTGCAGTAGCTGAGATAAATCCCAAATGGGTGAGATAAGTTGGAGAGGATTGGAGCCACAGTTTCGAACCCCAGGTGTATGTAGGGGGAAAGTGTGAGAAGAACTAAGTGATGAGGCAAACCATACTTTTTGGGGGAATGCAGGGGGCTGTGTGTCAGGAACCTCCTGCTTAAATGACTCCAGATTTGGACCACTCATCCTTTACCTCCACCTTTATGAGGCACAGCAAATTTCAAGACAGTCCAAGTAAGCGTGCGGATGTTAGAGCACTTAGAAAAGTTGTCAGTTAAACAGTAATCTATACTAGTGGTTCCCAACTGGGGTCTGCAACCCCCTTGGGGATGGGGCACCAAAGATTAGAGGGATCCCTGAGGCTCCTGTAATATTGAGGTCTTGTGGAGCTGCTCCATGTGCTGTGCCATCTGGGCACAGCATCCTGCATGAGCTCTGTGCCTGCTGGATGCCCAGCTGCAGCAGAAATGCTGCCCCACGAGGAAGCTGAGGAGCTCAGAGCTGTGGCTTAGTTGTGGGAGCTCATTTTCTCCTGCTGGCAGTGGGCTCGAGAGAGGAGCATATGGTCTTGGGGTTGCACTGAGCTCTGAGCCGCCGAGGCGAACAAGCAGCCCCCCCCCATGAGCAGCAGTCTGCCCTGCGCTCCTCTCTCCCTCCCTCTGATGATTCAGTTGCTGGCAGCCCCAAGCTCAGTGCCACTGAAGTAGAGGTGCAGTCTCCCTTCCCCAGGGAGCCGGAACCCAAGCTTTTTATGCCAGAGCATGATGCCCTGAACTTCCTGGGTGCAGCAGCTCCCCTTCCCCCAAACTCTGCACCTGAAGGTGAAGAGAAGCATTCTCCCAAGCTGCATGCCTGCCATGCCAGCAGGAGCTGAGGAGCACAGCCCCCAGGGAGCAGCGGCCCCAAGGTTGGTGCTAGCCAGATTGGAGAAGCAGCACGCACAGCCCCAGGCCAACAGAAATTATATGTGTTTATGGATGGTGAGGGAACATGGGGGCAGGTGTGTTTTACCTAGTGTTAACTGGGGGCTGTTACTCAAAAAGGTTAGGAGCCACTGATCTATACTTAGTTTCAGGAACATCCCTTTCCTCTGCTGCTTCCCAGTCAAAGGAAGGTACCCAGAAATCCCCCCTATCCCCATGCTGCCTCCAGAAGCAGGAAAGCTCATCCTTCCCCCAGCGAAGAACCACTCTACTATAATCATGCAGCATAATACACACACTATCAGGTATGGCAGGAATTAGGCAAATCAAACTCCTCTTAATATTGTAAAGTAAATACAATGCCTGGATCTAGCAAGAAAATGTATGGAAAGTGTGACTGAATGTATGATGAGATGTGCCTGGAGCATGTATGCTTTTGTTCCATTGTGGTCACTTTATTTTAAAAAGGAGATTTAGAAAATAAAAAATCATGTGTGTATTGGGGAGAAAGGATGGATCAGATGCTTTTATGTGTTGAAAATAGAAGAGCGGGCATGACTGAGGTACAGCATATATTGAATGGTGTAAAGTGAACAGACTTTATCATCAATCACATTCTTTGTTCCATTAGGCAAGAACACAAAACTCAAAGGCAGAACATTTAAAAATAGACAAAAGAGATAGTCTGGTCAACATGTGGCATTTATTACTGTTAATTGTCATTGAGTCATTATGAACAAGAAATTTAAAAAAAAAATGGAGCCAGAATTAGATTTTTTTCATAGAATTCGGTTGAAATAGGAAACAAAACTATGAAAGTATATCCATTGCAAATATGCATTGTATTACTTACATGAACGATAGTACGAAACAGTAATGGCCCTGAGTCTCTGTCCTGCTTGAGCCAACAGGGACTGATCTAAAGCTCATTGAAATCAGCAGAAAGAGTCCAGCTGATTTCAACAGACTTGGATCAAATATTTTATGTAAGAATGGAGAAGAGTTGGGAAATCTGGTTGTTTGACAGTTTTATATTCCCTATATTCTGGGGGCAGCCTTTAGTATATGCTGTAAAACCTTTAGCTCTGCTCTAATTTACATTTGGTTGCAGTGACCCTCTGTTGCAGCTTCCAAAAATAGCCAAAGAGCAGCACACTCTGGTAACACCTATGTCTGTCCCAGACACACCCTGGCCTGTCCCGTGTCAGGAATTGAAATTAGGTGTGGAATAGACTGACTATGCTGACTCCACCACCTGCCATAGTCCACACAGGAGGAGAATTTCTGTTGGGGAAATCTGCTGTCTTTAATGGCTCCTTTAAGCTGCCAGAAATATGCATAGCAGAACTGATGTAAAAGAAACTATGAAGGAAAAAATTCCTAAAAATTACAAATATATCAGAACTTGCTAATATATAGAACTAAATAGATTAATTCCTAGATTAGATTAGATGGCCAGAAGGCACCATGTTGGTCATATAGTCTGACTGGACAACTGATGTCCTACATCAGATTATAGTACTTGAACTAAGTAGAACCTATGTTTTCTATCTACTTATGACCATTTATCAAAGTATTTGAGAACCTTCAGGAAACCTGCTCTCCAGCTTTGTCACATACTTTGTTTTCCCCATCATGTCTGTGCTGCATCCTGCTCAGAAATTTCTGAAAAGTACCAGTTTAGCTAACAGGATATTTGAACCATGGATTTCATATGTGGGGTTTGAGAATTATTTTTTAAAAACCAAAGTAGATAGCATCAAAAACCTAACACCTCCTCCTGAGACAAACCCAAGATTCCCTATAGCAATGCAGACTCATTCAAAAAGATATGGCAAAGATGTTTCCTAACGATATTTTAAATGTCATGAGCATTAATGGAAAACTGTCTTTTCCTTCTAATGCTCACAAACCAGAGGGTGAAGAGGGATTTGACAGATATTGGTGGAAAAATAACCAAGAATATATTTGCCTGGTGTTGAAAAAAATTATTTATCTTTTTGCCTAATATATTGAAGCATTACTATAAATCTGCTTGCTGCTATTGTTATTGTACCATGGGTGAAAGTCTTCCCTTCTTCAAACAAAACTTCAAGCATTTGGGTCTATGCAGTTTAAAGTTTCCTGCACTGCTTTTATTTATCTACGTACTTTTTCCTGCAGTTCCAAAATTAATGGAGAAAATACATACCATGTTCTTGTTTGCCCACATTGACTTTATTCTACTGTTTTTCTATTCCCACAGAGCCTAATGAAGTTAATGAGTAGTATAAAAATAGTGGTAGTAGGTGGCTCAGCAATATTTTTAGAATTTTTGTCCCAGTTATTTGGACGTGTCCCTTCCCACCACTTCTAGGAAACAAATACTATTATTATGTGAGCACTGAGATGAGATGCAATATTCAGCACTTTTTAGATTACAATATGGAAAATCCTCACAATGTAAATGAAATGAGGAGGTCAGAAGAGTATTATGGTCGGTTTTGGCCATCCTTTTAATGACAAGAGATGCTCAAAGAAGTACACTGTAGACAAGTGTAATTAAGGAACTGTTAGGAGTATGAGGGAAAATATTTTACTTTATCTTAACAGACATTTTAAAAGAAGGCTTCTCGTTTTACTAGACCAAATTAGAAACAATGTCAGATCTCAGGTTTCATCAAATGAGGCATGGAGTTAAATGAAGGTTAGGACATAGAAACTAATAAGTAGGAGGTTGTTATTTTTACTCAGAAAGCAGTGAATCTTTGGAATTACTAACCTGGTAAAGTTAAAGGAGTAAAGCCACTAAAGGAGCAATGAGGTCTTGTTCCTGGAGAAAATGCTGTAGCAAGGATAAAGTTAATTGAGCTGAATGGCCTATTCCTTTTCTGAATTGTTCACTTTAGAAGAAAACAAACATTATTCATTTTTCTAGCAGTTTGTTCATGCCAGTAGAGACTAGCGAAGCTCTAACTTTCATATGCCATAAACCATGCTGTGAGTTTTAATAAAGTCATTATAAGTGATTATTCAGTGCTCCCAAATGTACCATATAATTGTTTTTCATTAAAAAAGATAATTGTGATAGCTTAATAAAAGTAGTTCTCTCTGTAAAGTGCAATATAGAAATATTGTCCAAAAAACTGTAACATCTTGGTTTCAACTCAATTTCCCATTTTAGTAGACAGTTTTCTTTAAATAAATACTTTAAACTTCTTACCTCCAGCTTAATTTATTGCTACATCACTTTCCATCTTTAATAATTTCTTGGTATAACTTCTCTCATATTATGAAAACCACTGAAAATGTAGAAGTTAAGCTCCTTCCATTAAAAATTGCAAATACGCAACCATTTGCAGGTTTAAGGAACTATATATCGAAGCATTGTATTGTTATCCAGCATCCATTTAAAATGGGATAAAGAATATGCTTTGGGTTTCAGAACAACTTCAGTTGCTACTTTTTGTGTTAGTTAGCAAAAGGCAAAAACTTTGAATTTAGCATTCTGGAGATTGTATTCGTAGTCTGTTGGATGCAGTGAAAGTCCCCAAATCTTCCTGTTATAAAAATGCTGATCTTCCAGGAAGAAGTAAGTTCAAGATCATGTTTCAAAGAAGAACATAGGATCAGAAATGTGAGTAGAAACCAGAGGAGGAAGAGGGATTTGACAGATATTGCTACCAAACACAGTATCTTTGGGGACCATTGTATTAACTTTACTAATATTATCTTTACATATTACATGCATTGTTGTGAACTAGGTTTTGCATGCTGCTCCATAGGGGATGGCTAGTATAGCTTCTCTTGGTCAAAATTTCACTGCCTGTCCCTTGTTGCACAGCATGCTATATACCCTGCCTCCATTACAGAACAGACTGCATGTTTGGTCAGCTTTATGTTGTTTATTTCTTTAATTCTAATTATATTCTCATAGTCCTTAGGAGCCACAGTCACAAACCATGACACCATTGTGCTGGGCACTGAACAAACACTGAACAAAAAGACAGGGCTATCTAGTTTATAAAACATTAGCATCATTTGGAAGACAAAAAGCTAAATATGAGTAAGTGTTTATGTGTGTATATGAACTATCTCTGGAGATCATTTCCTCAGCCCTTTCAATAGCTAACTAGTTTTATATTTAAAAAAATGCTCAGTGATGTTATACTTCAAAGTGATTTAAGGTAGTATAATAAGAAACTTGTCCAGGTTTCCTTATGTTGAAATATAATTATATTCTTATTTTTGCATTTTCAATTAGTTCAAATAAGTCTGCTTTTACAATGACTCAGTCCAGAGGGTTCTGAGAATTCAAAGAGAAAATTCAAAATGATATATTATACATGGGAGGAAAACATGTCTTGCTGCAGCTCAGACCATATAGAAATCTGTGATATTTAGCACCATATATGGAGAACAAAGCCACAAGTTGTATATGGCTAACAGCCTACCCCTTCTGACAAGAATAATATATGTATGACCTAAAAAGAACCATCACCCAGACAGGCCACCAGCTGGCCTGGGTAATGTACCCAGTAAGTCAAGCATCATTTGCGTTCTAACAACATGGAGTACGGCAATAATATTTCACTCCCTTCATTTTCAGATTTCACAACTATTAACAAAAATAACTTGTCACCAAGCAACCACAAAATCTTTTTGAAAGTTGTCTTAGCAATGAAAGCCATCATAGAAACAGCTAAAACGACTCAGCAAAGAAACCCAACTATTACTATTGTATTCTGACACTGTTCCAACAAGGGGAATATAAAATTGTTTCAGATTGTTCAGCCATACTTACCTGCTTAACAGGGCCATGTTAATATGCTCCTTGACCATTACTGAAGAGACATGTAAAATCATTAATATTGTGTTATCGTTGGATATTAGACTAGTGTAGCATTAGTTAATATTAGATACCTTTTTGCATCTTTTGCTGACCAGTGTCTAGATTCTGACACTCTTACTCAAACCCAGTAATGAGTGATAAATGCTATTTATTGCTAATAAGGGCATCAGACTCTTAATGTATATGTAGATTATGGAGTACATCACTGTTACGTCTCTCAGCTCACAAAATGCACTCATATTTTCAGAATGAAGGACTGATTTTAAATTAAGTAAAAGAGCGAAAAGACAGTAAAAAGACTCCATCAGAGAGCACTGTGTGTGTGAGTCCATATTGAACTGATTATTGAACACTTATTTATACAGAAATCAGAAATGTTAGAAATTCAAAGGTGTCATATGCAGAAAACCAAGAAGCATAACAATTATTTAGCCAGAATACACACTGCTTTCAGCTTCTGAAACCTCCAGATGGAGATATCTAAGGGAAATTCCTGCATATTTTATCCACAATATCCTAGGACCTTGATAGATTACATGCAGAGACATTGGTTATTCAAATTTATTAAAATTTTCCAAGTCCTATAAAGCTGCAGACACAAATCCAGATTTTTGGCTCTATTTGATCTGGAATGACAAAAGGCAATGAGGAGTCATGGTCCAACAGTGGACTTCTCAAAATTCAGCAGTTAGTCTTCAGTATTGTCCAGCCATTATAAAACTTAGATTTTCAGCATCATACATACATATTTGCATCCATAATTACCATAGCTCTATGAGCAAATTAGGCATACAAATAAATAAACATTGCAGAAATAATAATAAAAATCTGGGGCAGTGTCTTCAATGCATTAAAAGAATTGAAATGGCCAGTCTGGATTTCTTTGTCTTCCAGTTGATTAATTGCAGCCAATAAAACACATGGGACCCTGAAGAGGAAAGGAATCCATTCAGCAACAGGAATATGGTGGGACACCTTCACTAGCCCTGCAATGACCTGCCTTCACCAGAGCAAATATTCATAGCATTTTGATTTCTCTGTTATCCAATATGGATGTAAGAATCGGCAGGGGGCGGGGGAGGGGGGCGTGGCTTAAGATTTTGGACAAATCTCTTTTGTGCGTTGTATGGAATGATGGCATGATACCAGAAGGTCAATGGAACTGCTCATGTGCCTAACTTTATGCATATGGTTAAGTGTGTTGCTGAATTAGGGTCTTGAGGCTTTCCAGCACTAACTAAATTGGGTGAAATAGAAAAACAATAAAAAAGAGATGGTTCTTTAGAAGATATTAGAAAATGGAAAAAAATAAAAAGGATGTAAATGAATTGTTTTTGAAATGTAGATAGGAAAAGAATTTTAAGAACATCAAAGGTTTACAGACAATCAAAAGCAGTGAGTTAAAGAACTGATTAGGCAAAGGCAAAAAAGAAAAAGAAAGGGGTGAATAGGCCAGGGTGGAAGAAAACAAACAAAAAAAGCCCTGCCTTCCAGCCCCACAAAGAATGGAAGAAGAAAAATTTAGTGTTGCACTTCTTTCCTCTTCTCCTTTTGTTTGTATGTTGCCTACTTAAAATGTAAATTCTTTGATTCCGAGACCTACCATCTTATATGTTTGTTAAACACCTAACCCATTCTTGGTCACTATATATATATAAGCAGGGGTGTCTAACCTTTTAGCAGGAGGGGGCCACACTGCAATTTTTTTTCTCACTTGGGGGGGACGGTAAGCAAATTTTGGATAGATAAAGCATAGAAATTGATCTTATTATTAATTAAAATGAAACAGTCAAAAAATAAAAACAGTTTACAAACTCAATTTGGTTCTATAAAAGTGGAAACTTATATTTAAGATCTAAACACAATTTCCAAATAATATCCATCCTCCCTACAGTAATCTTTATAAAAGTGTCACTTTGACAACTGTACACAAGTTTTCACCTGTTAATAAAACCACATTTTGTGAGAATTTGAAAAGGGCTTCCCTTTTTTTCCCCCCCAGGAAGTGTCAATGTGTACAGATGGCAAGGAGGGATGGCAGGGCAAGGGTGACTATACGGGGTGGCAGGGGAGAGCGCGGGGAGCATGGCAGAGCAAGGGTGGCAAGAGAGGGGACGTGTGGGGTGGCAGTGGAGTGTGTCAGGGCAAGGGTGGCCATGTGGGGTGGTAGGGGCGAACATAGGGAGGAGTAGCAGAGCAAGGGAGGGGTAGGGTGGCTGGGAGGAGCATGGGAAGCAGGGCGGAGCAGGGGCAGGGCACAAGTGGCAAAGAAACATAGGAAGCAGCATGGTGGGACCCCCACTATTTCCCTTAACCACCCCCCCTTCCCCAGCCCTGCATCTCACTGCCTGCCAATCCCCTTCCCCCCTCCTGGCCCCTCACAGGTCCAATCACCTTCCTCCCCTCCCAGCCTCCCTCCCCCTGTCCTGGCTGGGCACCTCGCTGCCTGCCTGCCTCCCTCCCTATCACCTTCCCTTCCCAGCCCCTGACCCTACCCTCCCACCAGGTCACCTCCCCTGGTCCTAATCACCTTCTCCACTCCCAACCCCTTTCCCCTACAATTCTGCATGTTCCCGTCCCGATCATCTTCCTCACTTCCTAGTCCCTTTCCCCTGCTGGCCCTGCACCTGGCCCTCTGGATCACTTCCCCCCTTCCAGCTCTGCACCTCCTCTGGTCCCAATCAACTTCTCTCCCATCCTGGCTCCACATGTTCCCGATCACCTTCCTCCCCTCCCAATCCCATCCCCTCCTGGGTCCACACTAACCCAGTCTGATCAGCTTCTCCTCCCCCCTCCCAGTCTCCTTCCCCTCCTCCTGGTTAGGCACCTCACTGCCTGCCGACCCCTCCCCTCCTGTATACATACCTCCCCTGGTCCCAATCACCTTCCCTTCTCCCAGCCCCTTTCCCCTCCTGACTCCTCATGTCCCCTTGTCCAGACCATCTTCCCCCTTCTCAGTCCTCTTCCCCACCCCTCCCAGCTCCACACCTTCCCCCTTCTCCTGCCAGCCCCCAGTTGACCGGGTCCAATCACTTTCCCATTCCCAGTCCCTTTCCTTTCCCGGCTCTGCACTGCAGGGGTCCTGATCCTCTTGCTACTCCCCGCACCTCACCTCACCTCACCTTGATGGAGCTCTAATTGTCAGAATCCAGTCAGCTCTTCCACCCTGGGCCATGTGGTCAGCTGTACTGCAGTGGGACATTTAAAAATGCCGTAGGCCCCAGCTTCCAGGCAGTGTTGTGGGCTGGATAAGAGCCCTTGGCAGGCCAGAGTCCAGCCTCTGGGTTGTAGGTTGGATATATATGTGTGTGTGTGTGTGTGTGGGTGTGTCTTGGGGCTGGAGCAGGAAGGTTGTCTCCCTGGCTGGCTGGAGACATCAGCACCCTGGACAGTTCAGTGGCTGACCACTGGGAGCTAGTGGCAGCCAGAGTCCTGGAAGAAGGTCCAATTTGAGTGCTGAGGCTCTGGGGAAGCAGGCCAGCAGTGGACTGTGGCAGAGGTCCTGGAGGGGTGGTCCAGAGGCAACGGTCTGCATGGGATGACTGCAGAGGAGTGGCCTGAGGTGAGGGTCTGTGTGAGATTGGGGCTGTGGGGAAAGTGGTCTAGGAATAGAGGGCAACTGGTGCAAGTGACAGGAGGAAGGCAGCAGTGGTGCAGAGGTCCCTGAGCCTGGGCCTGGAGAAGTGGGCAGGTCTGGGTCCTTTCTGACATCCCAGACTGCCAGCAGAGTGGCAGTAAGCCTTGCAGTGGCCATTGCTGGAAAAGATGCCAGGCTCAGTTAGTGGGGACTTTCCCATCAGAAGGGGGGATTGTATGGACAAGTGCTCAGCTGGAGGGCCAAAAAAGTGATGGAGCAGAGGCCACTGATGGGTTGACCGCTTGAGAGTAATTCACTGTATAACATTGCCAGGAGGCGCCTTTCTGGTGGGACATGTGTCACCCCAGCAGAGAGAGAGAGAGAGAGAGAGAGAGAGAGAGCAAAGACAAGCTCAAATATCAGTAAATGTCAGAGTTAAGGTTGTCCATGCATACTTAATTCAGCCTTCTTGTGCTCATCCATTATGATACAGCCTTTAATTGCATGACCACTGGCTATTTTTCCATCCCCACTTCCCACTCTGAGATAGGATCCACATGATTAGGGTCCCCCCATACCTTTAGAAGTGGAGAAGATGACCAAGTGCCATGTGTTTTACTTAATAAAAAACAAAGAAGAAATTGAGGGACAGGTCTCAAGGGGGTGGTTCTCTGTCCTTTTCCTCTCTCTCATTACTACCCTGGCAGTGGAAAGGGAGCAGAAGCTGGACTTTAGTCCTCTGACATATTAGCAGACACAGAGCTCAGAGCCAGTCCTTATGACTCCCTCTCTGCACATTCACTGTTGAGGGTGGAGTGTGGCCAGCCTGGAGAAGAATGGAAGTCTTCACGTGGCAAAACATCCTTTGTATTTGCAATGGGGCAAAGGATGAGTGAACCATAATCGGTTCCTTGATAGGCCTCCTGACTTTCCTGAGCATCTGGGCACAGTAGAATTTAACCCATAACTGGTGTCTAGCCATTGTATTTAATATCCCATAAATCTACAAGGAAATAGATTTGTCACATCCTTAATTTATTTCAATTTGAGATTGAAAAGAATGATGCTGAACTGAAAAGAACCTTGTAGTCATAGTGATTATGAGCAATGCAGATGTCCATGAATATTTTTTAAATTAAAAAACTGTAACTATATATTTGTTCCAGAGGGATAGCCGTGTTAGTCTGTATACAGCAAAAACTGAGAGTCCTGTGGCACCTTTAAGACTAACTAATTTCTTCAGGCATAAGCTTTCGTGGGCTTGCATCTGACGAAGTGAGTTGAAGCCCACAAAAGCTTAAGCCTGAATAAATTAGTTAGTCTTTAAGGTGCCACAGGACTCTCAGTTTTTTGCTATATATTTGTTATTTATTGACTGATTCCTACAGGCAACAAACACTCTAGTGGTAAAGCAGTCACCACTAATGACTATAGGTCTTATTCACGTATTGTAAATGAAAACCCTTATATTTTCAAAGTTTGTATTCATTATGATTTGTGGCACGTATTAATTTAGGCTGTACGAGCAGCCCTTATAATGGACAGAAAAAAGTTTTTCAGAAAGGTGACACCACTGCCAACTCAAAAAATCCCCAATTCTGTCAATGTTTAGATACCATAGTGAAAGGCATCTTATAAGTAGCTATGATAGATGAATTCTTCTAGTTGATCTGTCTAACTGCACCACACACACTTGGGCTTCTAAGACGGAAATTACAGTCTTGGTTTTATAACTTTTTATATGTAGAATTATTGTGAGAGAAATATAAAAAGACTGTTAATTTATGGGGTCTGGAAAGAATGTTACAGGAGCTGTCATGATGAAAAAGCACACGAACTGAGATACATTATTAAATAAGATTAGATGACTTTTTTGGTTCAAAAAGTTCTTATTTTTATGATAAGACAAATATAAATAAATTATTAATGCAAAAGAGGCATATTTCCACAATGGGAGAAAAATAAAAAAAAATGTATAATAATACAATAGCATAACAACTATTTCAAGACCCTAATTAAGAGTGTGAGTTATATGACCAGAGAGATACTGGGAACTACAACAGGGAATAAATAATCATTTGTACTTCAGGAAAATGTAACAGAAGAAGGAAATTTTTATGTAAGTAAACTACAATATTAGACTATAAAATAGGTAAGTGTCATTTATATGCTCCAGGAAATACTTATTGATTTGTCAACTTGTGAGATATGGAAGGCCATTCTTCCTTAAAGAAAGGAATCCACTCCATTTGTAACCATCTATTCCTCCCCCCCCCCCCCCAACAAATGACAATAACAACACTGAACAACCATCGTGACTAATTGTTATTACATCTTTCCAATTAGTAATAATCACTTTTAATGCCAGGAAGCTATAGTAGGTTATCTTTCTAAAATAATGACTTGTCTCTGCAGAAACAACTAACTTTTCAGGATTATTATTTGGAACTCTCCAGCTGATATCAGATTGTGACTTACTGAAATTCCAAATTGGTAGCCAGAATCTGAAACTCAAAGGTCATTGACAAGTGCTTGTCATTTACATTGACAGAGGACTCTGGTCTCTCTTTGTCTTCTTTTACACTTTGATAACACAAGGGATTTCAGAAGTATGAAGACAATAGAAGTGGAGGATATAGCTGTTGATTTTGAGGCTCTGGAAATAAGTTACTAAAAAGAATTCCAGTCTAAGAGCTTAATATCCCCAAAGTGCTTTCCAAATTTTCTGTCATGGCCTGAGGGCCACAAAGTGGAGACCTGGGTTGATGCCAGGTGGCCAGTGGATGTGCTTGATGAGTAGTAGCCAGGGAGCAGCCAGGTTGTCTGAAAGGTGAACCAGGTTGCACCATAGTCCAAGATGCAGATAGTTTCAGTAGCTCTGTGTCAGTCCAGTCAGGGAAGGCAAAGAATGGGCAAGCCAAGGGTCATGCTTGGCAGGATAGGGTACAGATAGATTGGAACACTGGCTTGGAGGAGCAGGAGTGTCTGGACGGAAACAGACCTATGACACTAGTTGCTCAGCCCAGGGGGTGATGTAGGAACAGGAAATTCTATACTAAGAAGTGGCCATGTCCAATCAGCAATCTGCTGCTAGTCAGCTGATCCTGCTGAGTCAGAAGGTGTATTTCCTGTTGTGGGGTATCAGCTGCAGTCTCCTTGTCTCACTTTGCATTGTGGTGGTGCAGAGGGTAAGGATTTTGTGTGGCATTCCCACAGGTTTGCGTTCGAGATTTGCAACACCTGAGCCAAGCTTCAAAAGTGCTCAGCATACTCCAGTGGGGCCATATTACACTCTGGAGCACCCATTTAGAACCAAGGAAGCTGAAGTCTTTGGAAAATCTGGCCAGTTATTTCGGTGTCTATATGGAGTTGTTGGATGCTGAACTGTTTAAAAATCAGGTGGTATCTGCTTCTTCCATCACCCATTTATTATAATAGTCATGACAATTACTGTGATAGCTGAAAGCAAAATGCAGCTTCTGCTAGAACACCTTCTCACCTCATTTCAGTTGGCCAGAACTTCGGTAAATTAATTTATTCTGGGCTGTAATGCTCCAAGCATACGCTCAGCCTAGTAGCATTTTCTTTCAGGATTATTCAGCAAATTCTGATATACTGTTTTGAGCTCTGCATTGTAGAAGAAGCAGCAGTGAACTCTATATTTAGGTGGCTTAACATTTCCCATTGTAACAAGTCTTACAACATTTTTAAAGAACTCCAATTCCTCCATGGTTTGTTGCAGGACCTTGACTTTTGGCATGGGACTCTCCCAAGATTACGTTGGCCTTGGGAAAATTCATTCAGATATTGGTGAGTTATCCGCTGTCAGAAGCTGCCATTTCCCATTTGTGGTCTTGGCAGCATAGGGTGGTTTTGCTGTATGCCAGAAACCCTTAACATTCCATAGCACCGTACAGACAAAGCCTCCGCATTGCCCACAATTTGAACGCCCAATGGGATAGACACAACGGGCTATCTTCCTCCTTCTCATCCTGCTTTCCTTGATCAAAATACATTTTGGCTGATTGGGAATGTGTGCTGACTTGGAAACCAGGAGATGAGATTCGATTAATTTCTTCCGCTGTCCAGTGTTAATGATTCTGTACCTCTCACAATCTTTATTATTAAGCAACAATTATGCCCCAGAAGGAAGTTACACAAATTGCGAAGAGGACCCACCTATGGCAAACCCAAAGCTCATTCACTTAGCCATATTGCATCTCAGAAAGAACCTGCCATTTATGTGTTCTTGGTTATACTGTCTGTAAAATGAGACTATTCATGCATTGGAAATCGTAGTTTCCTCCAGGCCTTCTCTATTGACTGGTTCACGTAGGATAACAGCCTTCTCTTGCTGCTAGCGAATGTTCTTAATCCTTTAATTTAAGTAACAGAAGCCATACAGAAGTGCTGAAATCCTGTGAGGTCTAGAGCCTCTAGACTTGGACTCTGATGCTTGGTATGTTGTGTCAGAAACTTCTACTGCCAGAATTTGCCACCTGTAGCAGTTTTTGGCCCTACACCAGCTGAGCTCCTCCTCTCACTACCCTTTCAGATGCAGCCTACTGCAGGAGTTAACACATTGCCTCAGCCTCCACCTTGTGACCGTCCTCAGTGGGCGATATGCAAAGCAGGCAGCCGCAATGGGGCTCCAGCAGCAGGAAAAGAGAATCGACAGCTGTAGGGTGGGACGAGGAGGAGCTCAGCCAGCAGCTAGCCATCTTGCTGCTTCCTTCCTTCCTGGGCCACAGGGATATGGAGAGTGCTACTGCCAGGAAGAACCCCTGCCTCTTTGGTGCTGATCAGCCCTCATCCAGAGAAATCTGGAAAGGGTCATGCAAACCTTTCTTTTGTGTGTATTTAACATGCCCTCCCAAAGTGTTCAAGTTACATTCCTGAGCATGCCCCTGATTCTAGCCCAGTGTTTGCAAGCTTTATGATACAGTCATTAATTTCAACACACCGTTTTAATGCAGGATTCCAGTCTCATTCAAAGCACAGGTTGGGCTGTGCTCAGTGAATGAATCAAGGACCTGCAGTGCATGAGGTGGCTGCTACATTCATTCTAGAAGTTGAAAACAAATAGAGAATGAGGACAATAACTGCCAGAAGAATAAGGCTGGTTCTGTGGCTAAGACAGTTGAATGCTTCCAAAATAATTGGGTTTCATCCCTACTTCTGTCACAGAGTTCTGGTGTAATGCTAGGCAAATCATGCAACCCAAAATTTCTGGGGGTGTCTATAAAAAGTTTATCTGGATTAGGTTTAAAAAAAGTCAACATTGGATTGAGATTAGTTAGAATGTTTTAGCTAACCTCAAACTTTCCCCTAGAGGAGACATAGGTTAATATATTTTAGCTGAATACAGCTGGTTAAGTTTAACTGTAGGCTCCCCCAATGTCCCAATAATGGTTAGGCTGCTGTTGGTGCAGGATGCAGAGGCTTTTAATAACCCTCTCCACAGTTCATGTGAAGTGATTCCTTTAAAATTTGGAAGGTAAAAGCTTCCTCAGTTTCCTACTGAGGAAAAGAGAAATAAAAAATTCTGGCAAGTCAAGTGTAAAATTATAATTAGGCAGGTCAGAAAATAATTTGAAGAGCAACTAGCCAAAGATTCAAAAACTACCAGCAGTTTTTTAAAAGTACCTCAAAAGCAGGAAGCCTGCCAAATAATCAGTGGGGCCACTAGACCATCAAAATGCTGAAGGAGCCATTGTGAAAAAACTAAATAAATTCTTTGCATCAGTCTTCACTGTAGAGGATGTGAGAGAAATTCCCACACCTAAGCTATTCTTATTAGGTGAGAAATCTACGGAACTGTCCTAGATTGAAGTGTTAATAGAAGAACCTTTGGGATAAACTGAAATTTAAGCTGTAATAAATCGCCAGATGATATTCACCCAAGAGCTATGAAGGACCTCAAATATGCAGTAACAGAATTGTTAATTATTATATGTAACCTATCACTTGATATCAACTTCTGTAGCAGATGAAACTATAGTAAAGAAGAGAATTATCAGACACATAGGTGAACACTGTTGCGGAACAGTCAACATGGCTTTTGAAAAGGTTAAGCTTGGAGAAGAAATGACTAAAAGGGATATGATAGAAGTCTATAAAATCATGAATAGGGAGAAAGTAAGTAATGGTTATTGACTCTTCACATAATACAAGAACCAGGTGTCATCCAATGAAATTAATAGATAGCACTTTTAAGATAAACATAAGGAGATACTTCTTTGTACAATGCATAGCCAGTGTGTGGGACTCATTGCCAGTGACTGTTGTGAAGACCAAAAATATATATGCGTTCAAAGAAGCATTAGATAAACTCATGGAGAATAGATCCATCACTGGCTATTAGCCATGATGGTCAGTGACACTATTCCATGTTCTTACTAAATCTCTAATGACCAGAAGCTCAGACTGGACAACAACAGATGGATCATAATATAATTACCCGCTCCCTTTACATCATCTGGCACCAGCCACTGTTGGAAGAGAGCATGCAGATCTTGCTATGCTTATTTTATTGAGCCTTGCACAAGTTGCTTCATTTTCTTGCCCAGAATCAATCGCAGTAAAGGTCTATAGGATTAGAACCCAGGTCTGTAGAGCTTGGGTTAGACAGCCCTGCCACATGGCCACTGAAAGGGCATATAGAGCCTATGCAGATTAAGTGCTACAGGATGCACCACTCAAAGGATCCATACTGACAGAACCCTGTACATTGTTTAACCCTGGATGCTGGCCCAAGAAGCTGCCTTGGAAGCCATTCAGACTTCTGGTCAGTTGTGACTCCAGAACAAATGTTGCTTTCTGATCTTGAGTCTGAACCTTGCCTTTTGATTCCAACCTCTAATCTCCAGTCTCTGACCCCAGCCTAATTCTTAACCTGACTCTTGCTTATTGGTTTAGTTCTAACAGTTCCTCTGATCCCTGCTTACTGACTCCTGTCTTGTGGCCATCATGTGTGAACACAAGCTCAGCCGTGACTACTAGGCAACACTGTCTAGACCCTGGTCCCTTACAATGTCAGATTATCAAGCCTGTAATTACCTGGATCATCCAATTTACCATTTTAAAATATTGGTATAACATTAGCTTTCTTCTTGAACTTCCGTCATGTTCCAAGACTTATTGAAAATCAACATTAATGATGTTGTGAGTTCCTAAGCCAGCTCTTTTAGAACACTTGAATGCAAGTTATCTGGATCTATTGATTTAAAAATGTTTGAGTTTATTGGCATCTGTTTAATATCCTCCTGAGGTACTAGGGAATGAAAAGAGTATCATCATGTGATATGGCTACATATCTGCTTTTTTCCCAAATAGGGAGCAGAAATATTTATAGGACATTTCTGCCTGGTCTGCATTATTATTGATAATTTTACCATTTGCATCTACAAGAGGACTTGTACCATTGTTAGGATTCTCTTTGTTCTTAATATACTTAAAAATCTCCTTCTTATTGTCCATTGAGTTCCCCTTATGTCCCTTTGCTCCCCTTATCAATTTTCTACAATTCCTAGTTTTTTATTTAAACTGTTCAGTTCCTTTGCTTCCACTATATCTCTTTACTTCCCCTCTAAACCAAGGTGATTTTTTAATCAATTGAGCCTTCTTCCTCAATTGTGGGGTTGTGGGCATTAAGTAAAATGTTCTTAAACAATTCCCAACTATCATTTGCATTTTTCTGATTAAATTCTTCCTCCCAAGTGATCTAACTCATAATTGTTTTAAACTTTTTGAAATTGATACCTTTTAAAGCACCAGAGATCATTGGTTTGGACTTTATTCTGTTTGCACAATATCAATCATTATAATTTGTATCTAAGTTACCATTACTTTTTAGTTCTGTATATTTGTAGCAGGTTTAGAAATGTCAAGGATGTTTTAATATTAGAAGCATGAGTCATTCACTATATGCCACTCAGATTGAACTCCCTCATGATTACATAGCTTTTTTCCCCTATACCTTATAGATAGGTGCATAAGGAGCAAGTCATCCTATACCTTAGTGTGGTTTGGTGGTCTACAGCAAACACCAAGTAATAACCCATCTTGTGTTTTCTCTGTTAGGACATTGATCCATATGCATTCATGATCATTGTCTTTCAAATTTTCAGTGACTCAGAAACATTTTAACATAGTGTGCCACTCCCCTGCCCTTTTGCCTGCTCAGTCCTTCCTAAACAGATTACAACCATTGATTTAACACAGGAATCATAGGAATCACGCCAGCAGGCTTCAGTAATACCGACTAGATCGAATTTATGAACAATTCCGGTTCCTCTTGTTTGTTACTCAGGCTCCTAGCATTGGTGTATAGGCAATTACAGAATTTCTTCCTTTAACATACTCTGGTTCCTTGATTAATTTTTTTCTGAACATCTTGATTTTGTGTTAACCGAGTGCTCATATCTTTTCTTTATTTGTCCTCTGCAAGATATGCTGGCTTTGACCACACAAGTTATGGAAAAAAGGCTTCCTCTATATTTTCTACAATGCTGATACAGCCCATTTTTATGGCGATGATTGTGGTTATTCTGTGGCTCTGTAAGAATCTTCTCATTATTTTTAAAAATTCTTGAGATGTGACTTTAATTTCTATAAACAATTTCAGTAATTGCACCTGAGTTTCTTTATTGTTCAACGTTTTTAGCCTCTCCACAGTATTCATTTGAGGGTTCACAAGTCCTTTCTCTCATTGTGCTGACATTTTCTTTTCACAGGCTGATGACATTCTGAGTCTTTGTGTCTTAGCTATGTATATACCTGCACATACTTTATTTATGCTACGGCTTTTTCCTAAAATGGCTCATTATTGCTACTCCTAGAGCAGCTCCAGCGGACATTGGTACTTTAAACACAGTGTCATATAGACCTACTCGGACACAGTGAGATGGTGCTTAAAATGCTGGTGGGCCCCTGGACCCCGGACTTCACTGGGCCTTTCCCTGTTGCTACCGCTGGCAAAGCTGCTCCAATGTTCAGTGACACTGGGGAATTTTAAAGAAAAAATGTAGATATGGCCTCCAATCAAGTAATTAACATGTCAAAAATAGGGGTTCACTTAGCTGATTTATGTTTATATTGTTATGGTTTTATATGGAGATTAAATTCATAAAGTCCCATGGGGATAAGGTAATTCTGACTTTCATAAATGGATTATATAATTACAATAAGCCAGAAGGCCTGGAGAAAGTATTTCTCTCCTGTTTTTTTTCTAAATAGAAAAAGCCCTGTCCATCATAAATCAATTCTTACTAAATCACTTACCTAAAAGAATGGAAGATTGATTTAAACAGGGTCAGGGGGAGGGGTGTCGTTAATCATTTTTTGTGAAGGTCCAAATTTCTTGGTCAAGCTGTAGTCAAGGTCCAGACTACATAGAAAACCAATGATGATGCTAATAATAGCTGAATAAAAAGATTTGTGTGTCTATTCAATGGTGTCTGGTGGCCCAGATTTGGCCTGTGGTCCACCCATTGAAGATCCTTGATTTGGACCTTCAATATTTGTTCTATCCATACAGCTATATTTCTAAATGAGCAAGTCATTGTATATGTGTTATAAATGGCTACACTTTCTTTATCATACACCGGCCAAAAAATGCCATATTTCATGGTGAGACCTCATCAGATGTCAAATATCAGATGACATAATGATTCACACCATGGGACTTGACATTATGTGAATCTTTGGAAGGCAGTCGGAAATACATTCAGGTGGCTGATACACCAATAATATTTTTATATTCATGGGCATAAGTGAACTCACACCAGACAAATACATATGGAAATTCATCAATTTATCTTTACTATCCACCAAAAAGGACATCACAAGGTTCTGGAAATGCAATAAACATTTTACTTCTAAGTCCTGGCTTGCAAATACTTAAAGACTTGCTCCACTGGAAAAAGTGCATTACTATGTTAATGGAGAGGCATATGTTTTCCATAAGATTGGGGATTTTTCTGAGTCTTTGTGAAGGAACATGATAAAAATAAAGTATTTTGAAATGTTTTTATTCCCAGCTCCTAATCTCTCATTAAGACATGCACCAAGTTCTGCAGTTTTTAGCCTGATATTTTTACTTTATTTGTTACAAACTTTGTAGATATGCAACTCAATAATATGTTAGCCCTCCCTTTTACTGCGTCTTTTTTGTTTTTTTCTAAGTATATAGGTATCAATCAACATGATTAGAGCCCTGCATAGATACAAATATGTTGATCTGGATCTGATCTGGATCTGCAAGAAATTGTCTGTGGCTATCTGCATTGTATCTGTGGATGCTGATATCCACGGATATAATGCAGATATCTGAGGATTTGTAGGGCTCTAAACATCATAGTTTAGTTGCATTTGTAATTATAAACATTGTACATAATGCACATCAAACATAAGGTGATTTGCCCTTTTTATGTAAATTTCATTTATTTCAAAATATTTATGAAAATGAGGCTTGAAGAAAATTGCAAATAATGAAGACCCAGTAAATGCAGCTATTGATAAAAAAGCATACAGGAATACTTGAAATATATTGATGGCAATCATCTAAGAGTCTTAATGGAATTTGTTAATAAACTTTAAAAGTTATAAAAAAACTAGAGTGGTAAAGTATCAGGAGATTGGAGAAACTTATATATGGAGTTGCATTAACTTCTTTTTAAAAACTGATACAGTGCATTGCAATTTTGAATTATAGTCACAAAGCGGAGAAGTAATAGTATCTTTCTATTTGTCAATATAGGCCAACAACCAGAATATTACACTTACTTGTGTGCATCTTAAAAAGAATTTAGAGATCCCTTTGAAAAAATGTCTCAGAATATTCTACAGACTACTAAAACTAGTTATTAGGTGCAATTAATTTCATCTTAAAATTTACCATTCTTTAATCTGTTGTTACATTTTGATTAGGAATTGCAGATAGCAGTAAGAAAGGTATTTTCAAAGCAAGGGACATAACTGGAAAAACTTAGTTCTGTTATCTCAAGATTATACTCAGAACAAATTAAATAACCATCTGATTCAGAATGAAGAGAACTGTTGGAGCAAGACAGTTCAAGTTTGACCAAGTAGACTAAAGGTATATCATTGAGGGCATTAGAAGTTACAAGTAGAATTTTAAAATCCATACAAAATGTAATCAGGGAGCCATTGTAGATTTGGAATAAATATATTGTCTCCTGTCTGTAATTTTAAGGGGAAAGATCAAAAGAGCTCAATTACATCAAATTTTTATTGAATGACACTTAAGAGTTTACTATGTAAACTAAGAAAGGAGAAGAATTGTTTGGAGTGCCCCAGAAAGGACCTGGGGTAAAGTAAGAATGGATGCTTATGAAACTGAAGCACCGTATTGGGATTCAGAAGATAAAGATTGTGTGCTTGTCTTTTCTATTTTCTTGTGTTCCTTATAGGAGTGCGTGACCATCCCTCCCTGTCTGGCTGTGACAGAGGCCACACTCTCTCACTGTCACACTTATAAAGGCAAGCTGAAAACAGGGAATTAGCTGTCTACAAGTCCTTTGCCCTCTGGGCAGCGCAGGGCAAAAAGTAGAGAAAGGAGCTCTGTCCCTTGGACAGGGCAGACCTGGAGCAGTCAAAGTGATTCAGGATCCTGGACAGGACTGAACAACAAGTGATTTATATACTCAGGTCCCTGGGCAGATCAGAGCACTCAACGTGTAAAGGTTCAGGCCTTTAAGTAGGACAGAGCACCAAGTAGTCTAGAACTCTGATCTTATTTCTGGGCAGAGTAGTAAATTGTCTAGGGGCTCAGGCTCTCATGCAGGGCAGACCACCCAATAGTCTATGGGGTCTGGGTCTCTGCCCTGCCTGAGGGTATGAACCCCTATTGGCTAATGTATGGTAGAGTACCAGACGGTCCAGAGACTCAGGGCCTCAGGCAGGAAAGAGCACCAAGTAGACTAGTTTCCTAGCTTTGACAGATGGTAGACCAACAAAGGCCTCCTGGCCTAATATGGCGAGGCTGCCACCTCATGGAGGATGGCAGCAGGGGTAGGGGGAACCTGGGCCCACCCTACTCCATCTGGTTCCAGCCCAGGGCCTTGGCGATGGCAGAAGATTCCATTACTGGGTCAGTGGGGATCAGCTGCAACACACTGTCCTGTATTCAGGCAACAATGCAGATTGACTATAGTCAGCTACCCATGGATTACTTCCTCCCCTCTTTTCAGAGTGTACCTGGCCCCAGGGGTCATCTGCCATTTCCCTGGGATATACTGCCAGTAATAGTCACAGCAGCTCCTTGGTGTCTGGCAGCTCAGGTAGTTTGGGCAAGACCCCAGCTTGGCAGAGATCCTCTTTAGGTTTCCTCATCAGCAGCAGGTGGGAAGTGTCTGCCTCCCGCACCACTCCCAATCCAACTGAACTGTAGAGCCCACATTTTCTACTTTGTTTCCCAGTCCCTGCTTCCAGCAGGCATGGTCTTCCGGCTGTGCCCACCAAGGTGTAGATTGTGGTCCCTCCTTGTCAGTATCTGAGGGAGGCCATGCCCCCTCATTACAATAACCTTTGCCAAATCACTTAATTTCTCATTGCCTCAGTTTCCCCATCTGTAAAATGGGGATTAGCTCAGTTCCCTACTTCACAGGGATGTTGTGAGCATAAAGTCATTAACAGTTGTGAAGTAGTTAGATAATGTTGTAATGAGTGCCATAGACCTGTCTGATAGTGGTAGGATTAAATTTAGAAAAGTTAAATATCAGTAAAAACAATTGTAATGGTGAATTTTATTAAACTATAGAGAAATCGTCCTTGGAAATGATAAAGGCTCATTACTTAAGACATTGAAGAACAAACTAACAAAAGCCATGTAGCAAGGAACTTGAGAGTAATCCTGCATTGATGTAATGGGCGGAGTGTAGGCAGTGGACTATGTGGTGTGCTGTGATGTGCTGAAGCAGTGGAAGAAGAGTGTCAATATGAAGACACAGGAAGAAAGGGACATAGGATTTGATCTTCAGAAATTATTTCATTGACTTGAATAGGCTTTGGATCACGTCCATAGAGAGAAGGAGATACAGTGGGAAAGGACAGACAAACCAATAGAAAAGGCAGATGTACAAGTATGACAGCATGGAAAAAGGAGAGGAGAAGGACAACATTAGAGAAAAGGAAAAAAGCAGGGAAGAGCAGAAAAATAATAGTAAGAAAAGAGGGGGGCAAACGGAAAATAAATATAGGAGCAGAGTCAAAGCTGAAGTACCAAGTGGAGAGACATAGGAAAATAAGGCAGAAACACTTCATCCTGACAGAAACAGGATCTTTTGCCAGAGTTACTGCCAGAAAAGTTATCTAGGCATTGAGAACTGTCAAAGGGACATCAAAACATTTGACTAAATTTTTAAAAAAGAAAAGGAGAACAGAGTAAAAATAGTCTGCATGAGCGCTGTGTTAGATTACTTCAGTCTCAGTCCTGGGCTGATAGAACTGGGGAAGTACAATGCTAAGTCCTGGAAAGGGAGTATCTTCTTTGGTTCAATAGAAGCCCTTCCAGCTGAAGAAAGATCCTACGTCTTCAGGCTGGCTGCATCTTAGGTGAGCACAGGTTTAAATAAAATGTTTAAGGTGTTATGGATAAGGCTCTGTGTGTATTTTGTAGTGGGCTGGATATGAATTCTATGCCAAATTGCTGGATTCTTCATCTCTCAGCCATAGAAGATGGGAAGTTCTGTGGCATTGTTATATAATTTTAAGATACAGATTTTTAATTCATGAAGTATGTCAGGAGTATAACCAGTACTTTTGTTATTTATTTTGATATTACACTTAATATAGTTACATGATTCCTGATATTCAGATTTCAACATTCAAAAATTTTGAAAATATTGAAAATATTTGGTTGCATTATTTAAATTGTCAGAGCCCCAAACTGGTGGTTTTGAGTAGGGGTTTTAGGCACCTGAGGAAGAGTTGGAGGCAGCTTAAAATTGTGGGATTAGTACAGTTATTGGATAAGGTGGATATTTCTGTTAAAAAGATCAACAGTGAAACTTCTGGCTTCAATCATCTTCATCAAGTTCCAGAAAGCAGTTAGTGTCTCTCAGAGCTATTGTTTCAGACTGTTTGCAGACTCAGGAAGACAACATTGTTCCATTTTTAACCCCATTTATTTAATGTTTTTGAGTTTTTCTCCACAATTACAAGTGCTAGAAATAGATTTTGTTTTAGCAAACCAAAAACTGAGATTCATAAGTACAGTTCTCCACTAGAGTTGGTGAACTTATTTTGGCCCAACCTTTTTTCTACCAAAAAAGCCTGAAGATTTGGGTTGACCAAAATAATTCACAAATTTGGGTCCAATTTGTTGTATTGTTACAACTGGAGGATGGAAGAGTTTAAAAAAAAAAAGAAAGAAAAGAAAAATATGAATATAAAAAAAATCAACAAATGTAATGCTTTGATTTTTTTTTTCAGTGTTTGAAAGACCTTTCTGGTTTGAATTTTATGGCAATTTTCTTTTCAAAAAGCATCCTTCCCAAATGAAATGAAACATTTTGTTTGACATAACCTCTCACCCCCCTTCCTTTTTAAAAAAAAAACAAACTTTTTTGGTTCACCAAAAAGTTGAAAACATATTTTGGGTTGCTCTCTGACAAACATAACTACTCACATTGGCAAACTTGTTCTTCTCCACATCCACATGATCTTTATCCAATTAATACACAAAGCTAACAATGAAGCGAAGATAGCTTCAAACTCCCTGGCTACTTGCAGTAGCCCCTTTAAATATTGCCTTTTGTTGCTTAGGGCCCCCATGAAGGATGAAGACTTTAGGTACTTTAACTAGATGCTACCCTTCATACAGGAACAATTGGAGGTGAGAGGAAATGTAAACATTTTCCTTGATGTGGCTTCTCCTACTTTAAACAAATGGCAGAATTGCCAGTCCCAGGAGTTCAAAAATACAGACCAAATCAAAATAAAAGCCGTGAGACTTATTTCCATTTTGGCCCACATCCCATCTCCACAGCATCCCTGCTCCTAATATCCTGAAAGGAGCAAAAAAGTTATGAATACCATGTGGTAAAGATAGACAGTGCTGCACTCCATTTGCCAATAGGAAATTGCTGTTTCAATCTTAGCTGCACTGATACTATCTCTTCATCACTAAGCAGCTTTTTTTAAGGTGGTTTTTTTTTTTTGTTTTTTTAAAAAAAGGCTAGATCTTTCACCCTGGAGGGCTAATCCCACTCTAAGGCCTGATCCTGCAATGACTCTACATGGCAGACCTCTGTGCCCACACAGCTTGTTGCAGCACTAGGGCCTTAACTTTGCCTGCGTATATTAATCTATTGATTCACTAGCAGCAGCCAAAAGAGTCTGCTTATGGCTCACGTGGAAGGTTAGAACAGGCTGCTTTGTGCCAGGAGTAGCACCAAGTACTCGTCATAGTTTAGACTTGTCCAAGGAAAATCTTCTGTTGAACTTGTGCTTCCTTTTTGTGTCCCTCTTATATTAGCAGTAGTAAGAAACGTGCATTGGGTTGTGAACGTATACGGCCCGAGGCCCAGCATGTAGTAAGAGCTGTATTGGGCAATAGCTTGCAATCTGTAACCTCCCATCCTGCAAACACACGCTCAGCTTTGTGGAGGTGGGTGGTCCCCTTGGCTTCACTGTCCCACCTGCTCCCAGTGCCCCAGGAGAAGCTGTTACTGAGAGAAGGGACCAGAAGCGCCGGGCGCTGCAAGTAGCCGCCCCCTTTCCTCAGCTGTATTTACTGGCGTTTGCAAATTGCCCCTGTCCCACCAGCCGGGCTCCGCGGCCGGTGATCAGCAACAATCCCACGGGCTGCCCTCCTCATCCTGTCCCAGGACCGGCTGGCAGAGACGGGCACCAAAGTGACGGCGGGAACTCGCCCTGCTCGCCGCCCCGGGATTGGGAGTGAGCCGCTCACACAAGTCCCTTCGCACCGCTGTCCCCGCACGCGCTCCCAATCCCCCCCGCTGTGCGCGCTGCCCAGCGGGAGGGCTTGGAGGATGCCCCGTCGGGTGGCCTTACTGGGGCAGGATGCCGCCCCTCACCGTGGCATCACTGCGGGAGGGGCGAGGCGGCTGCTCCCCGGCCAGCGTGGGAAGGAGGGTGGCTGCGGGCAGGGGCAGGAGGACCCCGAAGCCCCCTCGCCTCCCTCCGGGTGCGGTGTGGGGGCCGCCGTCACGTGTGCGCCCCTCCCCGCCTCCCTGCGCAGCACCGCCCCGACCCAGCCCGCCGCGCTCCTTTGTTGTAGCCGGAGCTGTGCGGTGGCCGCGGCACGGGGAGCGCCCACAAAGGAGCGGGCGGGGAGCGGCGGCCGGCGGGGATGCTGAGGGCCGGCTCCGGGCCGGCGAAGGAGGGTCGGTCCCTGCGGGGTTGATGCTCAGGGCCTGCCGCTCCCGGCCGCCATCCCGCCGCTGCTGGTGCCGCTCCGCGTCCGCCCCGCGCCATGGCGGCGGAGAGCCCGGCCGGCCGGCCCCGGGCTGGGTGTTGCGCCGCGCTGCTCCTGGCGCTCGCCCTCGCCGCCCTGCCCGGCCGGGCCTCCAACCTGCTGGCCGGCGGAGAGTGCCCCGGCGGCGGCAAGGGGAAGGGCGCCAACTGCTCAGGTAACCCGGCCTGGGCACAGCACGTGCGGCGGGGCGGGGGTGGGTGTGCGCGGAGCCGGGGCTGCGGGTCCCTCGCTCTCTACGCGCTGCTGCAAACAAAGGCGCCGGGCTCGGGTCCCCAGCGCGGAAAGGGGACCGGGGAGGAGGGGACACGTCCCTGCCGCTGGCCGCGCCGGGCTCCCTCGCCAAAGAAAGGCGGTCCGGGTTCTCTGCGCGGCTGGGGGTGCGGGATGGCAGGTGCATGGCAAGCGCGCTGGAGCATTAACCCCCCCATTTTAACCTCTAATCTTTTATCCCACCTCCTCTCTCCTGGGTAAGGAGGGGGTAAATCCCAGAGGTGCGCACGTGACTGTAGCCCATTAAAAGAGTCGCCCTGAAATGAAGGTTCTTGTAGCTGCTTCCCTTTGTTTACAAACCCAGTCCAAATGCTGAGCCTCTCCCCCTTCATCTGCTTGGTGTATAGAGCAGTGGTTTTCAACCAGTGATCCCTGAGAACTGGCCAAGTGTGCCCTGAAATTTTGTACGAAGGTAATGAAAATGAACGTGAAACAAACATTCTTTCATCTTAAACAATATTCTATCCAACCAAAAATTACAACTCAGAAAACTCATGAAAATTAATCATCAGATTAAAAGTGAGGTGTAGGTCTTTCAGTTCTAAAAATATGAACATCCTAAACGCAGGTGGCCAAAGGGCAAAATTGAGATATGTATTTTTTCTGGTGGATTTGAAACAATGCATTTGATCCTACTTTAGCTGGTTGCATGCACTGTGTTGCAAACCTCTCTAGTAAGACCGTAGCCTTAGTAAATGTTAAGTAAATGTGACGTTTATGAGCAATCAATTCAGCTGAAAAAAGTGGGTGTGCCATGGAATTGTTTGCCTCATTGAAGTGTGCTGTGTTACTGAGAAGGTTGGGAACCACTCATGCAGAGTTGTTGTTGCTCTGCTGTTTGGTGTGAGGGTTCCACTGTATCTACAGATAATATTTCTAGTAATATTGTTCTTGTATCAGAACCGTGGCAGCTGAATGTTTTGTGACATCTGCCCATTCTGAGCATATACCTGAGCTGTCATTTTCATGTTTCACATAAATCCTTTATCAATTTAGATGGATTTATGCCTATAAAGGAGCCCATGTTTTCGTAATTCCTTAGGGACATTGAACAATGGAACATTGTTGGATGGAATAAAGTAAGAGCATAGCAATGTCAATGTTATAATTGGCTATGAATATGTTAAAACGTTTGTCTTTCTCAGTGATATTTGGATAAAATCATTTTAGTTTTTCCTTCTTAAAACCTGCCAGTTGTGTATTGAACTTCTTTTAAAATCTCAGATTAATTACACTGGAGTGATCACTAGTAGAAGTGTTACAAAACGGTTGTCCAAGCTGATGAACATTTCCTGTGAGGTCCTGAATGCCCTCTACTCCTTTTTTTTTTTTTTTTTTTAAATGAGAGCTGAAGGCAATTTATACTTAGAACGTGGCTATCAGCACTTTTTAGAATGGGAACATTATACAGTATAACAGCTTTGAAGTAATGAGTGAATATTTCAGCAACATATTCCCCTTCTGTATGTGACATTTAATTTTTTTAAATATTGGATAATGTTGATAATGTTGCTTATCAAGTTCATAAGCTAGCAAACTATATGTCAAAATAATTTTGCAATACACTAAGTCTCATCACTGCTTATTTGTTCTTAATTTTAGCGAGTCTTGACATCTACTGTGTTGTAGTGTTGTACCAGAGTACTACTCTTCTATTCCTGCTTGACATTTTTGTTCTATTTGCATTAATGTAATGGTTATTTTTAAAGGAGGGTTAATAGGTTACTGTGTCACTGGCATTAATGGCTTACCCAACAGAGACATGTAGGTCATTAGACCACAGCATATGCATAAATCAACAAGATTAACTATGTAAGTGTAGTGAAATATTTGAGGAAGTTGCTAAGGTAATGTGGGAAACATGTAAATTATTATTCTATATAAATGATCCTCCAAGTAGCATTTTTTTTAAACCAGAAACTGACAGAAAACTATGTGCTACCTTAGAGCTTTTCAGAATGATATAATTCTAGTTGAAGCAGGCAGAGGCAATTCTAATGCTATAGAAGTATACCTGGCATGCATTGCTTTTAAACATAACTTTAAGAACTCAGAGGAACTGTTTTTATTTAAAACAGCAATTCAATCTTTCGGTGTTAACCCTATTGTGAGGAACCGTGGGAATTCTAAGCTATGGTGTCTGTTATCAAATGAATGTTAAGAACGAGTGTTAACATAAACTTAGTGGGACAAATTTTCCTCTCTTCCTTACTTTTAGTGGATGAGCTTATCCTAGAATAAGATGAATTGACTGCATATTTACACATCGTGTTCTAGATCCCTATCTGGCATAAATTGATACAACTCCATTTGCACTCGAGAGTCGTTGTATATACTGTATGGTACCACTTTATTAACCAAAAAATTAAGGTAAAATATTGATAACTCCTCTTAAAACATATAGAACTTTATAGTTTGCTTTCGCATCTGCCTATATTTAGAAGAAACAGACTGGATAGCTCTTGTATTATTATTTTGTCAGCCCAATGCTGACATCAGACCTTATCTGCTGCTCTTGATCAGCCTCTTAAACTTTTTGACCAGATTCTGCTATTGCATCATTTTATCACTAATGGATAAAGCATCGTCTTGTGAAATTGTTGCCAATCCTATTGTATATATTAAATTAACTATTGCAAAATGTTAAACTCCGTTCCTCTGCCTCTACTTCTCCCCTTCAGTATTCTGCTAAAAAAAATGCCCATAATATAGATATATAATGCAAAAGCTCATTAAAAGAATGCAGGGTTGCAAAGTGAAGAACACAAAAGTTAGAAAATAGCAAAATTAAGATAGTTTGTGAAGCCTTATTTTTCCTTAATTCTAAATCCTTAATTCTTCCCTTTCTACGTATGCATTATAGTACAGTCTTTAGTTATGTGGTAACATAATTACTGGCTCTGAGAGGGATGTGTAGTCCAGTGATTTGGATAGGAGACTGAGTGCAATGTTTTGTTTTAAATGACGACTTGCATTTACAGAGACTTCGGGTGTGCAAAAGTACCGGTAGTCTCATTTTGCAGCTTGAATAGCCAAACAGAAATTTGCCACATTTTTTTTGAGTCAGTGTGGGTAAGAAAATGGTATTTGGGACTGCTATATTAGACTTGATTTTATTCCTAACTCTGTCTGTAGTGATCTTGTGCAACATCTCTGCTCCCCTGTCTATAAAATGAGGAAAATGATACTTGCCTATTTCCTCTGTTGGTTATAGAGTGTGAGATCTTATCTGTAATAATGGTTGGAAAGTGCAGAAAATCATTAAGCCTAGTCAAAGGAAGAAGGAGTAGAATTGAGAGCTTGCTAGCTCCTGATTTATTGGTGCTTCTCCAAGGTCAAAGGCTGTTTTGATGCCCAAATCAGCATCACCATTATGATAAAAATGAGTCAAGAGGTGCACTGGCACCTAGGAGTATTGGCAACAGGGCAAGATTTCACATTTGGCAGTAGAAGGATTAACTGTTGTACAAACTCTGCCACACGTACGCAAATGGTGATTTTTCCCCCCCTGTGGTTTATCAGTCAAATCTCTGGTAAATTTTCAGAGGGACAGTGAGAGACCTCTCTCTCTGCCAGCCCTACTAGCATTCAGTTTCCTAATCTAGATTCCTGGGACACTGGTGCTGCTTCTTTTTTTTTTTTTTTTTTTTTTTCTTTTCTTTTCTTTTAAAATTGCTTTTACTGATTAACTAAGTTATTGGGAACAGATTCTTTACATAAAAATCAACCTAAGGCGGGCATGGACAATTTCAGCCCAAAGGTTACAGTCTGACAAAATTATAAGCAATTGAAAGCAGAGAATTTTAATGCAAGGTGTTAGACAAGTTTAACAATAGGTATTGCTATCTGCACTGCCTATAATATCTAGCTCCCATCAAGCCAGTACCGGGGAATTTAATCATAAGTGACATGTTTCTCCCAGGAAGCAGTTTGCTTCATTGCTCCTTTACAATAACATTTACTGGACTTATGTATATGGGACCTTATTCTGTATTTAAATAACTGTGCATGCCAGTTTTTTATTAGACCAGTTACCTCCGATGTGGCTCAGAGGGGTATATACTCTACTTTGACTTTCTGCTGTGTGTTGTTGATGACTGAATGAGGAAAAGGAAAAATAAAGGAAAATTTCCAATTTACAGGACTCCCTTTCTGTTAAATGTAGGGGAGTCTGTGTATTTATATAATGATAATTTCACTAGATAGAAAAGTTCCAGAAGTGTAAAAGACCTGGGAACCATGTCTTATGATAGAGGTTCAGTCATGTGAAATGTAGGCGGTTAGATTTTTTGATGCCCTGTTATCAGGCCCAGGAGTATAGGCTGTCATGAAGCATGTAGATATAGTTCACCTCTCCCCTTTCTAAAAAAATCTGTATTTGAGTGATTGTTAAATACTTGTATAGCTCCATAACTTTGTATGATCATAGAATACAGTGAAACCTGGATTATCCGGTCCTCAATTAACCGTAAATTCGGTTAACCGGGACCGGATCCCCAGGGCTCGGCTTTCAGCAGGAGCTGCGGCTTAAGCCGCAGCTCCTGATGAGAGCTGGGGGATCGGGTGGCCACAGGAGCTCTCTCGGAGCTCCTGTGGCCACCCGAACCCCTGGACTGTGCTGGGGGACTGGCTCCCGTTGGAGCCGAC
>ML685756.1:29420977-29434268 GCA_007922175.1 Pelusios castaneus | reverse complement strand
TTTCTTTCTTTCTTTCTTTCTTTCTTTCTTTCTTTCTTTCTTTCTTTCTTTCTTTCAAAAAGTGAGGGTTGGTCAGGGATGAAATATGACTTTAAAGGGACCCTGCCAACTTGAGTCCCCTTAAAAATGAATTAAAAGTAGTTTAAGGAACTGTACCTACCCCAAGTTGTACTGATAGTTTCTGTAGTTTGTAGAGTCACATTTTCCTATTTTTTTTAATGACTCCGTTGCCAGGTGATTCACGAACACGGGAAACTGCATGAGCAGAACAATGAAACTGCTTTTGAAACTAGTGGGAGGGAAAGCTGTAGGTACTCTCTGCCTCAGACCCCAAATATTATCAAATGTGCAGGTTAGACAAAATGGGAGGGGGGGGGGAGAGAATGTTGGCCTTCCTTATAATAACAATATCTACCAGTCCAGGTACTTATGACACGCTGACTGTCCTGGGTGAGCTCCTCACAATGCTTTTGTGAACTAGGGAAGTATCCATAATTTACCAATATGGAATCTGAGGTATGGAGAGATTTAGTGGCTTGCTCACAGTTATGTAGGAAGCCTTTTAGTTGAGGTGGGAATTGAATCCAGGTTTCCTGCCTGCTAGTATAGTGTCTTGGGCACAATGCCTTTTTTTGCCATTAGGTTTGCTATCAGGCATATGATTCTAATGCCTAATTTCTGTCTTGAACTATATCTCTGTGTGTGTTATGCCCATTGTACCAAATCCAACTTTAGAGTGAATGGGTGCTGCTACTTTGCAGTCAGTGAATGGATGCATATTTGTTTGGATCAGGCTGAATCTGGCCTGTTTCACTGAAGTTGCACAGGCATAACTGAGTGCAGAATTTAGCCATATATATTGCAATATTACATTGAACTTTTCAGTGTTTCAAGCTGAAAATACACAATTCTATTAAAAAAATCCAGTCTAATCTGTGTCCTAGGGCCACTTGTGGCACTCACGACTCTAAATTGTGGCCCTTTCGGGCAACTGTTTAAGTAGAAAATGTTTACTTAATTGTGAATTGCAAATATGTTCCCTGAGTTATACTGTGTGACTTTCATTTTATCTGGAATATTTCAGTCGGCCCTGTCATACCCACCTTCCATTCCTTCCCCTTCCACCTCAGGAGCCACAATGTCAGCCAGTTCTCTGAACAACTGCTGTCGTGCTCCATCTGCTCAACAGCTCCACCGCTCACTGCTTGTACATTGCAGGGGAGGAAGAAGAGTACCTCCTTTTTACTTGCTTGTCTGGCTGTTAGGGAGCACCTTGCTTAGGATTGTGCCCCACTTCTGTGAAGTCATCAAGGGTGGCCCAGACAAGAGGAACAGCTGAGAACAAACAACCAGTTACAGCTTCCTGATTCTTTGCCTCAATCGTGGTTGCAGCATCTTATGGCAGCTAGCAAATGTCCCTTGTTTATACGGCAGCTGGGGACAGATGGATTGTAATGTGCTCCAATCAACAAGACTGTGGGGAGGGATGCACAGGAGCTGTCTGCAGTGACCATACACTTGCTAGGGACTCCTCCCAACTGAGGTTATTCCCAGCAGGGCCATGGTGAGTGATTTCTACTCCCCACTTTATGCTGCCTGTGTGGCACAAAGAAAGAAAATGTACCTATAAGAATTGCATCTTCTTGACCTTTTTGAAATAACTTTGGTCCCTCAGGCTGAAAAGCTGGACCACTGGTGTAGTCTGTCTGTCTATTTTATGTAGTCTCAGCGAGTGAATTAAAAAAAAAAATTACAGAGATGCCATTAGCTCTAAGTAAGTTGGAGTCAGTCAGTTCTCCCTATTTGCAAAACTGGCAGCCTGCCCATTAAGTGCGAGAGCTAGAAATTAGGTAATTGTAAGTGCCACAGGACTCCTTGTTTGTATTTGTGTTATGTTACCTGTGACTCTAATAGGCAATGGGCAGGTGCACATTTCTTAGTATAGAGAGTCTGTGTTGGAACACAACTGTGAATTATGATGCCTAAAAATACTTTTGAGAATATCAGTGGAGATTAATCGAAGCTTTGAACACAAACATTTCTCCTTATTTTAATGAGGATAAACATTCTAACTGAATGGGATTATTGGCTCTAGAGTCTAGATTATTAGTTAACAAGAGTCTGTGTGGGATGAAGATACATTTCAGTGAAGTGGATTAATCAGTAGTGTTGGTTTTGTTTGAAAAGGGTAATATCTTAAACTTTTCTGGAAAGATCTTGTAAATCTGTTCTTGCTGTTCTGTAATTTATTGGAGTCATTAGAATTCATTAAATAACTTGGGCTGTCTCTTATTTTTCCCTGGTTTTATTTTTTTTCCAATCTCTGACATTTGTGTCACAGCTTATTTTGTTACTCTTCCAGTTTCTATTGACCAGTTAATTATAGATTTCAAAAACTGCCCTTACGAGTTGAACAGACTTAAAATATGTGAATGTATGTAGGAGAGACTGCACAAATCTAATCCATCTGCACCACTTTCTTACTGTCCATTTCATTAATATTAGCTGCATTTAGAAAAAGATTTTAGTTGTATAGCATTTTCCTGTGTGCGTATATTTTATAGGCATAATGACAACTAACATTGATACATTACTAAATTATAGGTCAGTGGAGTGTGTCTAAAGATGTAAACTATATGAGTGAAAGTGGAGTTGTTAGTAATAATACCAATGTCTCCAGATTTAGCTCTTGCAAGTTGCTATCATTAGGATAATGAAATATTTTTCTTACTTAGAATTAGCTTAAGTGTGATTTGGGGAAAAATTAAAGGGGGCTTGCTCCTTTATGTGAAATAAGTAATCATTTATGATATTTTATATGGAAAATCTCTTATTTTTAAGTAGGCTGGCTAGGAACATAGAGATTTGGTTCCATCAAGTGAAGGTGTCAAGCATGTGTTTACAATCCTAGTTAGAGAAACAAAACACTAATCTTTAGATGTTCAAAAATAATTAACTGTGGATGAGTACCTATACTATTTGTAAAGTAAATTATACGTTTTGCCTGTGTCTTATAGCCTAGTGTTTTTTGAGGCAGGGGTAGTGCCCTTTGGTGCTCTCTATATAAAAAGAAAAATCGTAAAGATAAGAGCTTCAAATGTACTATTTCCTTAGTAGTTTGTTGCTGTCCATTTTTTTTAATTTTAAAGAAATATGATATTTTAAGTAGAGCAATATAAACATTAAGGCCTTTGTAATGGGGAACTCCTCACCCCGAAATATGGAACAACAGCTTGTTTTTCCTTTAAGGTTGCTGAATCATTAAGTCTCTATATAATGCATATATGTAGCCAGATTTGCTTGAAGATTGGTATATCATTTCAAGGTCTTGGGTATAGTTTTTGAGTGCACATTTAGGGATCTTTTTTTGTCAAAGGTGTTCAGAGACACAGATTTCTGTCCTCCATCTCCATGACTTTTTTGAAAAAGTTAAAAATTTGTAATAAAAATAATAAAGTGAGCACTGTACACTTTGTATTGTGCATTGTAATTGCAATCAGTGTATTTGAAAATGTAGAAAAATATCCAAAAATGTTTATAATAAATTTAAATTGGTATTCTATTATTGTTTAAAAGTGCAATTAAAACTGATTAATCACAATTAATCTCTTTAATTGAGTTAATTTGTTTTGAATTGATCACTTGAATTAACTGCAATTAATTGACAGCACTAATAAAAATGAGTCGCAGTTCTGATCAGAGACAGCTGGAGTGTTATAAACTCAAACTTTAGTTAAAAACCAAATGGACAGCTGTTTCAAGGCTTCAAATTCAGTTTCTTTAATGAAAACAAAGGTTTTAAAGAGCTACGCTTGACTCTGGGGTATAACTCAGTTGCACAAAACAGAATTTGTTTTTTTACCTTTTCCCTTAAAGACCAAATTAACTAAATACTAAAAATCAGCCTTTGACAACTATGTACAAAAAAAAAAAAAGCTATGTTAAAATAAAGTTGTTTAGGTTGGAAAGTTAAATGCTTGAAAGTTAGGAAATGCCAAATGTATGGTTGCTTGGGCAATCTCAATCCTGGAGCCTTGGGCATATGTATTATACCAATAGTCTTTAATTACATGAACGTATTCTGTTTTCTCCACAGCCTCATTCAGCCAAAGGGTGGATTGTGCTTACTGAATGAAGATCTGTTGAACATTTATTGAATATTTAGGCTTTATTTATGGCATATATTGAATATAGAATTATTAGTCATTTCCCTTATAGGCTTTTCTATGACACTCATCAACATACTATCTTGGTGGTCACAGAGATTAATGAATTAATTTTTACAATACTTTTGTAAGGTAAGTGTTGCTATTCCCATTTTATTGTTGGGGAACTGAAGCACAGAGATTTAAGGTCAAAATTGTCAAGAATATCCATTAATTTTGGGGGCCCAATTTGAGAAGCCTTTATGGCCTGATTTCAGTGTACTTTGCATTTTTTATAATGCTTTGTGTGTTCAAAACATAGTTCAAGTTGTCTTCTGCTGTAATTGTATGTACTTAGCACTTCTGCGTCAGACCCTAGTTGTCATCTTTTACAAAATAGGCGCTCAGCATATGAGGAATACACTGTTAATGATCATGTGTGGATGGAAAGTTTGGTTTGAGTGACTTATCTAACATCACACAGGAGCTCTGTGGGAAAGACAAGGATAGACTTTTAATTATTTGTTGTGGTATTCCATTGCCTTAACCATGCAACCATTCTTTTTCTTCCTATATTCTCCTCCCTCATTTAACTGCATACTTTCCAACTAGGCAGCTATCCTACAGCCAACAGCTTAATTCACTGCATATCCCCGATTCCTTCCAGGAACACTGTCTGTTCCGTGAACCAAATGAGGCAGGGGTCCTGTGAAAATAAAAGTCTACAGTCCTGTCATTCAAAACGATATCATACTGCATATGCAAAAGAGGGCTAAAAGTAAATCTGGCATTTCACAACCTTTGAGTGCTTGACTTTGTATCCTTAATGTTCTTTTAATATAGTATAATATATATAATTATATAAATTAAAATGGGAAAAACAGAAAATCCATCATGTTTACTATATTTACCCCTATATGTGTCACCAACAAGATTGGAACCTTTAGTACCACAGCACAAATCTCCCTGGTGAACTAATGGACTTACTGCTAGTAGCTGAAAATAGTTATCTTTTGTGGATCAACCATTATAGGAGGAAGAGATACCTAGTTGCTAGATCAATTTCATAGCTATTTACTACACATCAAAGGAATGTTGGCCAAATTTGGTGGATTTTCACAGGGACTAAATGAGGCATCTCTTTGACTCTCAGGCAACCACCTTCCCAAAACCCTTGAGACATTAGAACTTTAAAATTAATAATCACATGGGTTTGTTTAACATTAGCAAAACAACATATTTTATCCCATAATGTCGTGCTTCAAAATAGCTAAACTTTTTACTGAAATTTTTTAAAAAACAATCAGCCTGAGATAAACATCTGCTAGGAAAAATGTCAGCTCAAGCAGTTAATCTAATTTGAGCAACTAAAACCAGAATCTTATGATAGAAAGCTTTGGGCAACCTTAACTGTAGGCGTTTTTGCCAGTTCTGGTCATAATTCCATCGGGGGAAAAAATCCATATTATAAAGGAACATTAGGGTTCCTCAGATAAAAGTGTAAAAAAACCCAACCCCGTCCCCCTCCCCAAAAAGTCAGTTTTGCTTGTCTCCAGAAAATCACTGTTAGCTTCTGTATCATCCACTTGAACTATTTCTGGTATTTAATACAAATTCAGCCTTGTTCTGGTAAGGTGTTTGGAACCTTGAAAATATAAAACCTTGCCATAAAGTGAAATTAACTGAGTGTCATCTGCTCAGATTAATTAGCAATATCCACTTCCATTTCCCTGGAAAGGATCCTGAAAGGCATTCTTACAGGTAAGTCTTCAAAAGACATGTAATAATCACAACAATCCTTTCCCCTTTTTATTTTAGGATTAATAAGGCTGGGTATTTTCTCTCATTGCTGCTATCTATAAAGGAGATAAACAAATAGCTCATTTAGAATCCTAGAAGATCAGGATTGAAAGGGAGTGTGATGCTGGCTGCATTAGGAAGACCATTTATCTTATTTTTTTAATACCGATATTTCAAAATTACAATAATCTATATGAGATATGGCATATTAGGTACCAATAGAAAGGTTATAATTTGCTAAGAATGATTAGATTGTTTATGTGCATGTGTCATATTTGTATTGGAAGTTATGAATATGTTCAAAGTACCTGTATGTCAACTAGTGATGTGTTTGTGGGAAACATCCTAGGCAGGATGGCTGCAGCAGTAGCCTGCTTAATGGCCCATTAAGAAAACCCTCAGGTACAATGGGCCCAGGGAGAGACCTGATGGGTCCCCAGGACTTGCTCATGTGACTCTGGATTCCATCTTATAGCTGTAAATTTCCATGTGCGGCATTGCAGAGGCCAAGGGACATAAAAGGCAGCTGCAACCCTTCCATCTTGTCTTCAGTTCAGTCTTCTATACTACAGCCTTCGGCTATCACCTATCTCTGGATTTATTCATCTACAGCTGAATCTGTGAAACAAAGAATGAGACCCATCCAGGTACTGGATGTACATCAGAGGAACTATACAAGCCTGGAAACTCCAAATTCTACCAAGGACTTGATGTATATGGACTTTAAAATCATTTCTATGTATCTGATTGGTTTAATCTTTTAACAATTCTCTCCTAGTTTTTCTTTCCCTTTTTATAATAAACCTTTAGTTTTAGTTACTAAAGGATTGGCTGGTAGCGTCGTATTTTGGTTAGATCCAAACTTGCATTGATTTGGTAATGTGGCTGATCCTGTGGGATTAGGAGAACCTTTTGGTAAAGAGCATGGAGTTTTAAATAACTCTTTACTAGACCCAGTGGCTAATTGGGAGCCACTAGTTGAGATTCAGTAAAGAGGGCTGAGTATATTTTGTTGTGGCTTCTTGATAACTAGTGTGAGGAATCAGAAGCATTGTTTGTGGCTGGTTGGGAAAGTCTGTCTTCAGTGTCAGTCACCTGTCCTGGGAGAATCTGCTCTCCATTTAAGCCTGCTCTGATCTTTGCATTTTCAGATGGCTACCCCTGGTATGGACAGGTCACAGGGACCTCGGGTGTCGTCTAGTCTAATCCCATGCTCGAAGCAGGATAACACCAACTAAATCATCTCAGGCAGGATTGTTGTCAAACCAGGCCTTGAAAACCTCTAAGGATGGAGATTCCACCACCTCTCTCAATAACCCATTCCAATACTTCACCACCCTTTTAGTAAAAAAGTTTTTAATATCCAACCTAGACCTCCCCAGTTGCAATTTAAGACCACTGCTCCTTGTTCTGTCATCTTTTGCCACTGAGAGCAGCCTAGCTCCATCCTCCCTGGAACCCCTCTTCATGTAGTTAAAGGCTGCTATCAAATCCCCTCTCACTCTTCTCTTCTGCGGGCTAAACAAGCCTAGTTCCCTCAAAAAACGAGAGTCCTGTGGCATCTTAAAGACTAACAGATTTATTCGGGCATAAGCTTTCGTGGGCTCCAACCCACTTCATCAGATGCATGAAATGGAAACAACAGTTGAGAGGTGTATATACACATGCCAGGAGGAGTAGCATAATAATGGTAAGTGCTGACAAAGTCAATTCAGTGGGACAGGAAAGGTTCATTCACACCAGTTGATTAGAAGGTGAGAATGTGTGAAGACCAACAATTACTTTTGTAGTGTGATAACCATTCCAAGTCCCTGTTCATACCCAGTCTGTGTCAAGTTTGCAAATGAGCTCCAGCTTTTTAGTTTCATGCTGGAGTCTGCTTTTGAAGTTTTGTTGCAGGAGTATGGCAACTTTCAAGTCCAGGGAGATTGCAGTGTTCTCCTACTGGTTTATGGATGTTACCATTTTTTTATGTCCAATTTGTGTCCATTTATTCTCTTGCATAAGGAGAGTCTGGTTTGGCCAATGTACGTGGCAGAGGGACATCACTGGCACATAATGGCATATGCAACATTAGTAGATGTGCAGGTGAATGAGTTCCTGATTGTGTAGCTGATGTGGTTGGGACCTATGATGGTATCACTAGAGTCGATGTGCGGGCAGAGTTGGCAACAGGGTTTGTTGCAGGGTTAGGTACCCAGGTTAGTGTTCTTGTAGTATGGTATCCGGTTGCTGCTAAGTATTTGCTTCAGGTTGGGGGACTGTCTGTAAGCAAGAAGAGGCCTGCCTCCCGAGGCTTGGGAGGATGTGGGATCATCTTCCAAAATAGGTTGTAGATCTTTGATGTGTTGGAGGGATTTCAGTTGGGGACTGAAATCAGTGCAGTGATAAATCATTGCTATCTCCTGGATTTCAGCCCCCTTCACTGAAAATATCAGTTTCAGAACATTTTCTATAAAATGGACAGAAATTTCTTGAGATTTTTTCTCACCAGATTATGTCGATGTCTTTTCAGTAAGAACACCAAGTACTCTCCCTGCAAATTTCATAAAATTTGTATTAAAAAGTAAAAGAAGAAGCCTAAATAAAAGAGGAAATGCATCATATACAGTGTCTATGTACTGGCTGGCATGAGAATGCAAGTACTAGCTTTCCTTAAATGTAAAAGCAATTAAGTGTCTCATTCTATGGAGGAAGCTAGAATTTTTTTTTAAAATAATGAGCAGCAGTTCCTAATGAGCTTTCTAGAGCAGTTGTTACTGGCAAAAAGTAGTTCGCTCTGTGGCAAATAGGAAGTACTGAGTGCTGTGTAGTCAAATATTGGTAGTATTGCAATTAATTATAGCATTATACGCGGACCTGGTGGAGCTGTTCTATTTAGCATGTCTTCTATGAAGAGGAAAAGAACAAAAGGAAATAATTCTCTGCAAAAAGTACAGGGCTTAAACCAAAGAAGTATGAACTCATAAGAGAGTAATCGGATTATCAGACAAAGCGTCTAAAAATGAAATCTTCTGTCTCAGAAGGAATTCTCCTCTTCATCAGAATCAGACTCAGAATATCTGTAACCATGCTTGATGGAAGATTTTAGTCACCTCCTCAAACAAGTAACAGAAATATTAACAATTTCTACCTGTTCACACTGCAGCATTGCTTGGGGGATAGTTCAGCATATGAACTTGCCAGATCTACATCCATCAGTTTGACTCAGGAGTACAAAACAAAAGAAAAATTAGTTCTGTCTGGGAAAGTCATCTGAACTATTTTCCACTTAAGAAAGAAGGTGACTTTAAAGATGTGTTATAAAATATAGATGGGATTCTTATCATACTTTATAGAAAAAGGAATTAATCTAGGGCAAAAATTATTCTGTCGCTGACACTGCAGTGTTTTTCACAAGAGTGGGTGAACAGAGAGCTAGCTGTAAGTGTTTTCATTATTGTTCAGAGAACCCGTCTCCCTGCCCTGAGGCGGAGCTTACATTCTAATTCAGAAAAATACAATACATAAGACAACGGTGCAAATGCAAGGAGGTGTGGAGATGTGGTCTGGGAGGAAATCAGCATTGAGAAGCTCCACAAAAGAAATGGATTTTAAAGAGAAATTTGTATGAAGAGAGGGAGGGCACTTGGCACTCAGGAAGTAAAAATCTGCTTCAAGCTGAGTGGTGGCATGAAAGAAATACAAAGTTTGACTGTGTGAGGAGGATACAAAGAGGGAGAGAATGCAGACCATGATAGGGGTTTAGGATGAAATGAGAGCAAAGACCGTGGGGTGGAATTGAACAGAACCTTGAAGGCAAAGACCTCGAATGTGACACCAATGGGTAAAGGAAGCCAATGAAGGGATTTACAGAGGTGAGTGAAATGGCATGATTGGCAAAAGAGGAAGAATGTTTTAGCTGTAAATTGGACAGGGTGGAGAGAGGGAAGGGAAATGTGAAAAGACTGTGGAATGAGAGGTTACAGCACCAAGGACAGGGACCAGGAATTTGGTAGTTGGGTTGAAAAACTAAGGATGTATATTAGAGAGAGCACAGAGGGAAAAATGACAAGATTTAGAAGAACTTAGGTATGGAGAGAGAAGGAGAAGAGTCAAACATGATAGCAAAGGTGAGTGACAGGGAGAATGCTGCTGCTGCTTCTGTACACGGTGAAGAAGAGGGAAAAGAAATGAAGGTGGGAATAATGAGATCATTTTTATACATTTTGATGTGTGTGGGGTGAGACATGCAAGAGGGCTTATCTGTGGGTCAAGTGCAGATTTCTGATTGGAAAGATGCTGAAAGTGAGGGGTGGAAATGTAGGTATGGGATCCAGTGGCATAGAGGTAATAGCTAAACCTTTAGGATCAAATAAGATTGTTCAGAGAGTGTAAAACGGGAGAAGAGGCTGGGAGGATTTAAGACAAAATGTGTGGGTGGGTGAATGGGGGAGGGTGTGGGAAGAGGACTCTCAAGGGAGGAGTTGAGAAGTCCTGAGTTTTTTAAAAGGAAAAGGTAAAAGTGAAGGAATGGTCAAAATGTAAGAGGTTAATTGGGAGAGGACAGAGCTATGTAAAGCAAAGCTCAGATACTGTGGAGGAGAGGTGATGAACTTCCTTGAAGGAAACACATGAAGGAAAATGAGGCCATTGAGATACGAGGCTGTTATATTATTATTTGCCCAGGAAGCAGACATTCACTTTTAGAACTGGTCCAGTGGAACAAAAATGGAGAATAGAAAGGGAATAAGAAGACAGGAAGTTCAGGATGTTGCGTAAAACCACCTGTATAAGGAACTGAGCAGGAAAAGATAGGATGGAGACAGGGCAATAGATTTAGTTGGGATCAATAGAGGATTATTTGGAGTCGGAGAAAGAAGATCATGTTGCAAACAGAAGGAAAGAAAAGGCTGTGGAGAGAAAAGTTAAAAATAGGGGGAAAAGAAGGAACCAGAGGGCAAGCCATCTAGGAGGAGGAGAAGAGAAAATGACCTTAGTATTCTAATCAGGAGTAAGAGAGCAGAAAAGGCCGTGGAAGGAATAGAGCTTCTTTTAAATATTGCTGATTCAGTCTGAATAAACCAGCAGCATCTTTGGTAGAGAAGATAGGAGCATAGAGGAGAGACTAGGCAGAAAGTTTGAGTTGCTAGTGGATAGCATTGTAGGAGATGAGGGAATATTTGTTGCCCATCTAGGGAGATAACTGAGTAGAAGGAAGAAAATACACATCTGTAGTGGAGAGAGTCAGTGGCATTTTTCTGCAGACTTTGAGATGCTCAGTGATTAAATACAGAGATGAAGATAGCAGACATCGGAGACAGCCATGGTTGGGAGTTAGAGGTGGACAGGGTAGTAGGAAGGAAGAACAAAGGTTAGGGGCTTTTTCAGGAGAGGAAAGAGTTTTACCAAGGCTATGGAATGCACTGAGGATAGGTGGAGCAGAGGTCAGAAAGGCTACCTTGCAGTATGTCAAAAAGGTGTGCTGGAATAGGAGAGTGAGCAGCCTTAAATAAGAAACGCCAGTGATTAGAGAAGAGGAATATGGAAATTTAAAAAGTCAGAAAAAGCAGGACCAGATCAGGAAAGAGACTCAATCAGGTCAAACAAATGAGAAAGGAGAAGGGTTGAGAGGTTCAGGAGTGGATAAAAATGATTACAGTAAAGATTGAAATTACTTAAGAATGGGGTAGGGACACTGAGGAGACAGGAAGAGGGCAAATCAGTCATTAGAATGGGAGACAAAGGAAGGAAAACCAATAGATTTGGCAATAGATGACCATAACTTGAAAGGAGAAATTGTTGAAAATTTGTAATGGACTCGGAGGAGGAGGGAACAGAATGTTTGAAGTGTTGATAAAGTAAGTGGAGTAACCCGTAAACCCGTAGCTTTCGGAGAGGGTGACATTTGAAATTCTCCAAAAGAGAAGATGGCCTCCAACAGAGGCAGATGAACTGAGTGAGAGTCACACAAGAAAAGAGCATTGCAGGAAGCTGTCATAGACAACAATGAAATTTCTGGAATGGGAGTAGGAGTAAGGGCAATGTTAAGGTGAGAGGAGTAGTGATAGATTGCAACAACATTAGAAGCATTACAGCTGGATAGGGGAGACTGGGGAAAGACACTGAGGGAAGATGAGAAAGGGCTAAATGTTCCAGGATTAAACTATTAGCATTATGAGATCTGAGTGGAAAAATTCTTTAAAGGGACTTTGTCAACTCAAAATCTAGGCAGTTTAAAAAAAAAAAAAGTTAAATAGTTTTAGCTACCCTAACTACTGTTAAGTCCCCTTGCCAATGTTATTTTATAGTGATTATAATTTAAAGAATTCTTTTTCTCTCCCTTCTTGTTTTGGAAGACCTGCACAAATAGAGGAAATTGATTTGACTAATGCCATAATCCTGCAAACACGTATGTGCTTAATTTTAAGCACTTGGGTAATCTTGTTGAAGTCAGGCACTTGCATACTTAACTGCATTGCTGGGTCAGAGCGAGGGTGCAGTCTTGTAAGATTAAGCCCAAAATGCAGCTAGTAATCTTTCAGTTAGAGGAGCCTTAGGTAATATATCAATAGTATGTTAAATAAAATTTCACACATGTGATTTCTAAGTTGATGGCATTCCTCTAAAATGGGAAGATAGTGAATTCTATTCATTAGTCATTGGAGGGAAAGAATTTCAAAATGACACTTAGGTACTCCATCCCATTTGTGTCTTTGGAAATCTCCCCAGTAATTTTTAGGGTGGCAAATAAAATCAAACTCAAAATTAAACTGAAAAATACATGGTGCTCAATATAATCAACAGTGAATGGATTGGTGATCATTTAAGATAAAACAAACAAGGAGTCCTGTGACACTTTTAAAGACTAACAAATTTATTTATTGCATGAGTTTTCATGGGAGAAAATCCCATTGCGTCAGACACTTCAAACTGTCTGACGCAGTGGGATTTTCTCCCACGAAAGCTCATGCGATAAATAAATCTGTTAGTCTTTAAATGTGCCACAGGACTCCTTGTTTTGCTGACCTAAACTAACACAGCTACCCCTCTGGAACATTTAAGATGATAAATTGAATTTTAAATTATCTCTTAACTATTTCTCCGTCATGGAATGATCAATTTGGAACACACGGTTTGGGTTTTCTTTGTCATTAATGGGTAATTCATTTGAAGGATAGATTAATAACTGTTAAACTAACCTGATGGTTGCATGGATTTTTTGTGTGGACTTTTAATTAAATTGCCTTTTTTTTAAAAAAAAGAGTACTAAAGAAGAAAGATGAAAACATACTGTCAAGGTTTTAGGAGCAGACTTTGATTTTATTCTTGAACTGCAATTCCATGTTAAAATAAATGAGGTTGAT
>ML685756.1:29370529-29420577 GCA_007922175.1 Pelusios castaneus | reverse complement strand
ATTTGTAAGTTCACTTAGGAAACATTGCATTTTAAAAACCACCCTTAACGTTTGCTTTTTTATTTAGTTACAATCTCCAAATATTTTGCTGATAAAATTAAACTAGGGACAATAAAATGAATAATTAAAAAAGGTGTATATGTATAAGTGTAATTACACAATTATATACAAAAATTTTTTTTTGTCTTTTGTGGTTTATATGGGGGATGAGACATCAGTGTTTCTATAATTTTATTTCTCTGATTTAAAAAGAGAAATTTTAACTGTGTCTCCTGTAATGCGATTATTACTCAGCATGAATGTTACGTACTACACTGTGCTAAAATACTGATCTTTAGTGACTTAAATCTTGACAACCTTATGAGCTTCTGGGATAAAATTTAGTATGCCAATATAGGTTTTCAATTCACGGTAAAAATTTGATTTAGCCATTTCGTTTGCTTGTTTGGGAGCATAATATAGAGTTGAAGTCTGTGGCATTGACTCATTGGAAAAGACAGGGTAATTTTTTTTGAAAGGTACAAAATAATTCACAAAGATTACAATTTTAAGTATATTCAGGAGTTTTCAGAAAATCCGTCATTTCCTAGAAATGTTTTAAAATAAATGGTTTAACCTGAAAGATAGTAACTGTCAGATACAGCAACTTAATATGAGACAGCACATTTTTTTTAATATAGTACAATAGTGGAAGAGTGCATGTTACCGAAAAAAATGGCTAAAGTGAATGTTTACATGTGTAACAAGGGTTTCTTGGGAAGACCCTGTATATTTACGATTAAAAGTTCTTTCAAATGTGGATTCAGTTGTGGGTTTGCCCTGAATCCACAGTGAAGGACAGCATGTTGTTTTGTTTTCCTAGGAGTAGCCTAGAAGAGAGACTGTTACTCAGGGAGTCAGTCTCTTCCCAGGCTCCACCCCCTCACCCCCCCTGCTTCAGGAAGGGAGTAAATTGCATCAGAATGGGTATAGACCCATTGAATCATAGAATCATAGGGTTGGAAGGGACCTCATGAGGTCATCTAGTCCAACCCCCTGCTAAAAGCAGGATTCATCCCAGCCAGGGTTTTGTCTAACCGAACCTTAAATATCTCCAAAGATGGAGATTCCACCACCTTCCTGCCCGTTCCTGTCTCCACAGGCACACCTGCATGAAGTGGGGCTGTAGCAGCTCTGAGGAGACCACTTTCTTATCCCATGCTGCCCCCTGTGGTATAGAAGTGTGTCCTGCTCCCATTCACCCCACTATGCCATCTTGGCCACAGTATGGCCCTATGTATTTTTGTTAAGATAGCAGTGCAAGAAATAGTCCATCCATTTTATCTTCTCTGAATTACTGGGTATTATTTTGCGCAGAAATCACTTTTCAGTATTTAATGACCACTGTTCAATAACGTGATCTAAGACAAAACAAACTTGTCTTGGACAGGCAATTGTGTTGTATTAACGATTTCCATAGGACAAAGTGAGTGCAATGTTCTCATGTCAGGGAATTGTGATGTTTTGAAACAGTTGATGTAAATACAGTAGTTATTAAATACTGAAAAAGTGATGTCTCGGCAAAATGACACTTAGTCCAACCATTTCATCTTCGCTGAATTACTGTTTCCTTCCTTGCTACCTTAACAAAATATTTGGCGGTAGCTTTTCAGCATGTAACAGTGAATTATCTATATTATTACATCAATTTATGTGCTGCACTTACTAATGCAAAATGCGAATAGTCAGTTAAATATGTTGGAAAACATTTTAGGGCCAGCTTGGAGAGCATTTACTCATGTGAGACGTCTCATGGAACTATTTAAGTGAGTAGGGGCTCACCAGTGAAAGGAAGGGTTGTAGAATTGAGCACTTAATAATATATTGCATGTGTAGATTTTCATATTATGTTCATATAATTGTGAAAGTAAATTAAATTAATGTTAAAGAAGGACTTTAATTTCTACAAAACTACGTAGGGTCCAAATTGTCCAATTTTGGACTTTAATTAAACATAACTCCACTATGGGATTTTCTAGCTTTCTGTATGAGACATCATCTGTAAAGGTAATTTTGGACCTCTCTTTTCAAAGCATTGATAGCTGATCAGAAATGAATGCATACAGTGAGTAAATACTGAACATATATACTGTCTGTGCTCATCTTTATAGATGAGGGCTCCTTGCTAGGAGCCTGGTGATCGCACAGTTCTGCTCTTGCAGTAATATTGTGTGCTCTTGAGAGCAAGAGTGTCTGACAGTCCCTGAGAGCGTGAGTCCCCTCCTCTGCAATCTTTTGAAAACAGTTTAGAGATGAATCCAGATGGTGTCCCCTAACCATCCACCCACAGAAAGCTTGCTAGAATTTCCTGTATCTGAGCACTAACAGCTCAGAGTTTGGAGAACTTCCACTGAACTCTGTCATTTTCTAAAGATCATGGCTTGTATTCAGCTAAAAATCTTTTTTTATTATTATTCTTTCTTGACATGCCTTCTCCTCCCTCTTCCCAGTCAGTCCATTGTAGGGTTACCATGTTTCAGGTTTCCAAAAAGAACAGACTGCTGGGAGGGAAGAGAGGAGCTGAGTGGGGGGGACAGTTGGTGGGTAGGGTGTTGGAGGAGGTATTTGGACTGTGCTAGAGTGGTGTGTGTGTACTGGGAGGGGTGTTTGTGGGGGGCTAGAGGATTTGTGTGTACTGGAAGGAGATACCAGGGTGATGCTGGAGAGGAAACCTGTGGCCGGCCTCACTCACACACTGACTGACTGACTGTGTTGGTAACAGGGCAGCTGATGCAGACCCAAGATGCAACTCCATCCATCCATCAGTGCCTCCCTGCCTCTCCCTTTTCCCAGGGCTGGGAGCTGGAGTCTGGGTGGATGGGATCCAGCAGCTGCTGTGGATGGACCAATCAGGGCACAGAGCCAGCTCTTTCTGAGCTGCAGTATCTGCTCTATAAATATCCCAGACATTTCCTCTTTTTTGAAAAATTCACCTGGGCAGAAAGTGGATGATCCCAAAAGAGAAAATGTCTGGGAAAACTCAGCCATATGGTAGCCCTAGTGCATTAGGACTGTGCTTTCCTTAGCCATGTGGTGTTTCCGTAGCTCAGCATGGGAGGCATGGACATAGGCAAAGGTGTTTACTCCTTACACCTAGTTCTCTTATGTTTAGGTTCCTCTGCCATGAACATCACTGTGATATCAAAGCACCTGGCTGAAGTGCATTAAGCAGTGTAACTAGCATTTGTCATGTGTGGCTGTTTCCTACTTTCACTCTTCCTCTCCTAGGGAGTAAATTGATTTTTTTGTAATGTGTGCTGTGCTGTGTATTTTTGTTAGTGAAGGCAAGGTTGGAGAAATCCACAGAACAACAAAAATAGGTTGGAGGGACAGGCCAAAATTTCTTCTCAGACACAATCGAACTATTATGGCAACGGTAAAGTCAGTGTGCAGGAGATGAAGCTTTCTCAGGGGTCACTCGAAGACTGTGGCACAAACTCCTGCTGAATCTAGGAGCCATCGCAAGCCACATCACTTTCCATTCAAAGAGCAAAGCACTCTCCCAGGTTTAGGTGTTCTGTCAGGCTGTTTCCTGATACTAGGCCTTCTACTTTGCTTCTTTCTGCTCCCTTAAGATCCTTCCTTAAACTCTACTTTTTCCAACACTTGTCCTACATTTTGTTCTTTCTTACTGTTTCATGTTTTGTTTACTCTTTTCATTTTTTGTCCCTCCTTGTGGCAGGGAGTATGAGTTGAAAAAAATTGTGCTATAAAAGTTATTTTCATCAATAACTGTAATGGGCCCAATGGTCTGGTGGCAGAGCATCAGAATTTGGAAAAGTCAGTCTTTTGTTAGATTTGGAGCACTCAAGAGGCAACACACTCATTCCCTAGATAATGGTAAAACTTTTTTCATGTTTAGTAACTTCTCTACTCCTGGCTGAATGAAGGAACAAACCTTTCATTGCTGCCTGCCAATCAGGAGGGTTGCTTAGATGTATACTTTGAAGTTGAGGGAGTGAACAAGAAAATATGGAAAATTCAGAAGAGTTTCAGGAGTAAAAAAAGAGGTAGATTGAACAGAGGGTATTAGTGAGCTATATGGAGACAAGCAGAAATAAGATATATATATATATATATATATATATATATATATATATATATATATATAGCATATTACTGTGCTTAGGTCTTGGAAAGCCTTCCAAATGTAGGTTGTTAAAGGGCAATCTATTGGCAAGGCTCCATGTAGTCTGCAGAAAGATGGACCTAAATTATGCTGCAAGGCCATGGGTTTTTACAACGCTGTTGTGCAACAGACTGGAAATTCTTCAGCTGCTTTATTTACATTAAGTTTTGCTGTTGAATAAATATGAAAATGAATAATACAATCAGTACAGTAACTCATGCATTATTTATTGTGATATTAAATTCAGTTTATGAGATCACCATTTTAGAAGCTCTTCACTCCACTTGCTGTGTATTTTTGTAATGACTACATATCATTGAATGATTGGCAGTTGTAAAGGGGAAGTTGGTGCTTCTGGCACTGAGAGGCATGTGAGAAGATTTGGTATTGGGGGTAAGCACATTAACTGGATACTTTGTGGTAAAGTGATAAGCAGTGAGGTAGTCAACAAAGATGACATTGAAACTGTCATCATCGGGTTTCATCGTTATTTATATAAATGAGGATAGTTCAAAACACTCAGAGCTACTGTGAATAACCCAGACAGATGTCACTGCATTGCTTAATCTTTGAATGGTTGGAAGATCTTTCTTGTGAGTAAAATTACTAGAAACTTAATTTTTTAAAATAAAACCAATTAAACAATTAAAAAAAAAAAAAGTCTAGTTTCTGGCTGAAGACCAGAATATTGTACAATAACATCTGGATGGCCTTGTAAACTGGAGTAATAAAAATGGGATGAAATTTAATAGTGCAAAATTCAAGGTCATGTGTTTTTAGGGACAAGTATAAGAATTTTTGCTATAAACTGGGGATTTATCAGTTGAAAGTGGCAGAGGAGAAAAAAACCTGAGTGTATTGATTGATCATAGGATGACTGAGCCGCCAATGTGATGTAGCCATGAAAAAAGCTAATGCTGTCCTAGGATGCGTCAGGCGAGACATTTTCAGAAGAGATAAGGAAATGTTAGTATACCTATACAAGGCATCTCAAATCCTGTGGACAGTTCTGGTCTCCCATGTTTAAGAAAGGTAAATTCAAACTGGGAGAGATACAGAGAAGGGCTAAGATGATCCGGAATGGAAAACTTACTTTATGAGAGGAGTTTCAAAGAGCTTGTTTTGTTTAGTCTAACCAAAAGAAGACTGAGGGGAGATATGATTGCTCTCTATAAATACATCAGAGGGATAAATACCAGGGAGGGAGAGGATATCTGTGTAAGGCTCAAACCTTGAATCAAAGGGAGCCTAGGTGGGTGTTGCTCTTTTTTTCTCAGTTTGATTTCATCACCTCCTGTCACCAGGGAACCATGAACGGGAAAGCCAATAACTTATCCTGAAGGAGAAGAGGAACCTAACCAACAATCACCCTCTTTCCTAAAACTTTACATCTTCCTTTGCACTGCAATATACCAATGTTTGATCTAGTCAGATCTGCTTTGTGAGTGTGACCCATTAGCCCAGGAGGAGACAGAACAGCCTAAGCAAATGAAAGCCAAAAGGATTATTTTGACTCCTGTAACCTGTGAGCATGTACCAAGATTCCTGGGGCCTTCTGACTAGCCCATGCTCACTATTAAACTCTGGAGGTTGCCCCAGGAAGTTGCCTGGGTAATGACCCAGACTTCTGGTCTGTTGGGACTCCTAGTGGGACCTTGCTTTTTGATCTCAAGTTTCTGATGGCCCAGGTGGATCTGGCCCTGACTGTTGCTTATTAATCATGGTTGTAGGGATTACTCTGATTCTTCCTTGCTGATTACCACTCTGTGGCTGTCTTTGATTTGGTAACACCAGCCCAGCTCTGACCGCTAGACCAGACTGCCAACGCTTTAGTCTTTTATACACAGCAATCAGATTACTCTTTGCCCTGACTGGGATATTGCTCTGTTGTCTCACAAATACTTCAGTATTAAAGTATTATACATGCAAAAATTCTCATCAGTGTGTGTTACTTGTTCTCTTTGCACCTGTTACACTGAGGCTGTGACTCTGTAACAGGAACAAGGTGGAGGTCTTCGTACTATAGTTCAAGCTATATAGAATCATTCTTTAAGAAGAGGTTCTACTGTTGGCCAAGTTGGTAGCTTTTAGAGATACACATAACAGCAGCTACAGGCACATATCAACAAGATAACATACTTTTAAAATGAAAGACTATTAAATTGGCACCTTTATTTTATTTGTTTTCATTTATAACTTTAGAACAACCATACACAGACTTTGATCAATTGTTTAAAAATATAAAATCAAAATACACATCAGTCAATGTTTCTCCTTTGACCAAGCAACAGAGTCGTAATCCTAATATTTCTAGGGTCATGGTGCTGTCTCCATAACGGACATTTTTAAAATCAAGGTTGGATATTTTTCTAAAAGATATGATCTAGGAATTATTTGGGTGATGTTTTGTGGTCAGAGTGGGTGATCACACTAATTCCATGTGGCCTTGAAATCTATGAATCTATAAAATAGTCTCTCAGCCTTTCCTAACCATCCTCAAAGGCCTGGCAAGACAAACTGTCTGTACAGCATACCCTGACAGTTTATGCATTTGGCTTTTTTGGACCAGGGCAACTGAGACCTTTATGGATCTTCCAGCTTCCCTTTCTTAACTGTACAAATTGAAATCCAGTCAGGCCTTGCTGAAATGGCCGTATTTTGTTCTAATCAGGCCAAAGTACCAATAAATAAATTAATTAATTTAAAAAAAGAAGAGGGAGGGAAAAAAGAAGGGAGAGAGGAAATGGTTTGGACTAAAATGTGACCGCACTTCCTAAAATGTAAGGGTACAATAATACACTTTCATCTTCATGATCAAAGTTTTATATGAACAATCCCATAAGGTGTTATTGAGAGTTACTTCCTCAAATACACAGACTTACACTTACATACAAATGCATATGTGTATATAGACATTCTGTAGTTTGTGGACTAAATTCTATTGTGGCCATTATCCACAAAGAATGCATGTTGCAAATGCTGTTGGCTGTGCAATAAACGGTTGTGATACTCACTAAATCTATGTAGAGAAGATGGTTTTGTACATATCATTTGAGAAGAGCAAAATTTTTTTTCAGGCGGACCAGTTAATTTGCAAAATATCTCCTTTTCTAACTTAACCTCATATAGGCTTGTTTATCATTTCAGTATGCACAGTGATTGTCCACATGCCCATTAGTGACTATTTTTGGTAAATACTGTGTTTTTTTTCTGAAGGTTATATTGCAGAACTGTTCTGTGGGTTTTTACCAATTGGCTAATTAATATACAAGCCAATTATATATAGGGCACTATGTGTGATGTATAAATATTAGAATAATTTGCCAACCAAATAGATCGTCAGGTACTACTTTATATACAGCATGTGTCCTTTACTAAATAAAAAGAAAATAATGTGAAAAAATGCTTTATAGCATTCCAGTATTAAATAAAGACTTCCTCATCAAATGACTAGTAAGCAAATGGCTGGGGGAAAAAAGGAATGTTGTCTTTGTCATTTAAAGATATCTTTAAAATTAGTGGCTATTGTAATACCACTATTTTATATCTATTTTTAAAAAAACACATTCAGAAAGCAAGGGGATTTGGAAGTTTTTATATATTTCTTCATCTTGGGCCTCATATCTAGAATAATATTTTAAAGCATTTTTAAAATATTCTTTTAAAACTGCCACTGAAAAACTATGCAGAACATAGCAGAGCATTTCTCCAGGGTAGCAATATTTTGCTCTAACAATAGCATTTCAAGATATGAATATTAAACAGCTTCCAGTGTAGTATAATTTCAGATTAATGCTAGATAATGAATCATAACCTGCAGTCAAATGCATTTGCATCACATATATTATATTAGTTTTCTTCTAAACAGAGGGGAATTATTAAGACCTCAAAAAGCACTGTTAAAATTTGAAAAAATTCACATGAAAATTAATTTAGAAAAGGTACAGATTTTAAGGCCAGAAGGGACCATTGTGTCTATATAGTCTGACGTCCTGTATAACATAGGCCTTCACCTTCACCCAGTAATTCCTACATTAAGCCCATAATTTCTTGTTGAGCTACAGCATATGTTTAAACCAAAGATTGGATTTTTTTAAAAAAGATTTCTGTTCACAGAGGATCCATATTCTCATGTACATCATTCCAGTGGTTAATATCCCTCCCTTTAAAATGTGCCCTTTATTTCTAGTCTGAATTTGTCTAGCTTCAATTTCTAGCCATTAAATCTTGATGAGCCTTTGTTTTCTAGATCAGAGTCCTCTACTATCAGAAATCTGTTCCCCATATAGGTATTTGTAGACCACAGTCAAGTGACTTCTTAGCCTTTTCTTTGATCAACTAAATAGATTGAGCTTCCGAAGCCTATAAAGCAGACTTTCCATACTTTGAATCATTCTTGTAGCCCTTTCCAAATTTTACATCCTTTTTGAAGTGTGTACACAAGAACTGGACACAGTCTTCTGGTAATACTTACCAATGCTGTATTCAGAGGTCATATGACCTCCCTACTCCTACTTGATGTTCTCCTGTTCACATACTGAAGAATCATAGTAGCCTTCTTAGATAGAGCAGTGCAGTAGGAGCTCATTCAGCTGGTTGTCCACAATGACCTCTAGAAGTCACTGCTCTCCATCATTCTGTATGTACAACATACATTCTTTGTTTCTACATGTTTGACCTTGCATGTGATTGTATTAAAAACCTGTGTTGTTCAAATGAGCTCAGGTTACCAAGCCATCCAGTATAGCCATTGGTCTATATAACTGATCTATAGAGACCGTTGTTTAATACTCCACCAAATGATGTGTAATCTGCAAATTTTGTCAGCAATAATTTTATTTTTTCTCCTTAAAGTATTGATAAAGATATTGAATAATACTGGACCAAGAACTGATCCCTGGGGGACCTCACTGGAAACACATGTACTAGATGATAGTTTCCCAAATACAGTCATTTATTGGGATTTATCCATTAACTGGTTTTTAATTTATTTAATGTGGGCTACATTAATTTTGTATAATGATGATTTTTTAAATCAGAATTATGTTTTGCTAAGTCAAATATGCTGTAGAAATCTAAATATTATAACAGTTAACTTTTCAACCAAATTTGTAATCTCATTAAAAAACAAAAAATAAATTATATAAAAACCAAAAGTTTTCCAGATGAGATGACCTTAAGGGAGCACACTAAAAGGAAAAGAACCAAGGACTTGACAGTGGTAAGACTTCTTGTAGGAGGAATTTTAAAACAACGGAAGGCTTTTGTTTGCAAAAGGTTGGATGGCCAGTATAGTGAGTGTAATGTCATGGGCACAGTTATACTGGCCATCCAGCCTTTTGCACTTTTGTATTTGTGTGAACTCTTCTTAATATCAAATACTCGATGTCTCCTTAATACAATTGCCCCAGAGATAATCTCCATCCTTGAAGAGGAAGGAGAGCAGCCATTCTGAGGTATGTCCCATGCACTTCTCTCTTCTTTCTGTCCACTTGAATCTGCAGAAGCATCTTCTATAATTTCCATGCTGTGCCCCAGATAGCAATTGGATATTTTTGTTGCATAATATTCCTCCTGGTTTTCGTTTCTCTGATGATCACAAACTGCACATCCTCTTTTACGTATAGCTGTGTAGAACCTCCTCCTGGTGTTGTTTCCTTGTGTCAGTGAATTGCCAATCCTCTTTTTAGTGCCTACTTTTTCCTGTTACATCATTGCCAGTTCTTTCTCTTGTTGTGATGCTACCCAAGTCTCGTTATCCAAGAACTCTACAGCCTCTCTGATGCATACAGGATAGAAAGCTCTCCTCCAGGATCACAAATCTTTTCTTTCAGTATGGCCATTAACTTGTACTTCTTATATAGGAAGTCGGTTCGGTATTCAGGCTGGGAACAGAACATTGAACATACCCGGCAGATACCACTTTTCTCCCTCTTATAAACAGGAAAGGATCAAATTCTTAGCCTTCAAAAATCTGACCTGATCAAAGCATGGGGAGGAGATTATCTGCATAAATAATCTAATCTTGGATTCTCCATTCCCTGCATAAATCATCTAATCTTGGATTCTCCATTCCTGCCAATATCTGAGTCAAGACTGAGGGGTTCTGAGATTTGCACCCCATGTAAGTAATGAGAATTTTGCCCTCTAAACTGTCACATGGATTTTACATCTGTAGCTCTTTGCCTACAACCTTGATGGTAAATAAATGAAGACCGTGGCTACTTCTTAGTATAGTCCTAAAATCTGATAGCAGAGGGTGTCTCTAAAATGAATAAGACTGTGAAAAGAGTACTCCTTTTTGTGTATATTTCCACCTGAATGATAATCATAATTCTCTTAAAAAAATTACCACTAAAATGATGAACCAGATAAACTCTTCTCTTTTCCAAACAGTACAATGTGATTAGTAGGCTCATTTAAACTCCCTCCTCCAAACCTTCTGCATCAATTTAAATCAGTATAATGTACAGTACAGATAAATTAGTCGTAAGTGAATATTTAGATAGTATAGAAGAATAAATCTGTCAGGAGAATAAGTTAATTATACGTGCCTCCCTTGTATACAAAAGTTATAATTTAGGTTTTTTTGTGTAATTGGAATAACATTAAGAAGACGCACATTGTGTTTGAATTAGCATTTTAACATCCTCTTTAAAGATTGAACACCATTGTTCAAAAGGTTTTGTTCTTCCTTCCCTCTAGCTCTTCATTCTGACTTTAAACCAACTTAAAAGAAAAGAACCCCTTATGTAACTAAAGTAACAGCTACTTTTATGGGACTTGTGGTAAAGGTGTCTAAAAACTATTAATTTAGTGAATTCTGCTGAATTCTCTTAGAGAAGAATACGGAACAACCACCATGGCTTCTTATAAGATGAACAGAGTGATCTAGCAGTCAGAGCAGGGCAGTTTGCTCCAAGATTCTTGTGTTCTCTTCCAGATACTTCCACTAACATGTATGATCTTTTACAAATGATTTAATCTTTCTGGTCTTGTCTAAATGGGAGTTTTTGGTCACGTTGTAACATGTTAGTTGATTTCCAATAAGAGATGTCAATTAACACAATTCTAGATGTTACTGTGAAAACTTTACAAATGTTTGTTACAGGTTGCAGTTTCTTGGTCTTGGCTGACAATTGACAATAATATAATGTGTAATAAGATGGCTGAAAAGCTTGGTCTAGATATGTCTCCATGACCAATTTAAGCCAGGTTTAAATTGGTCTAATAATAGAACCTATCAGTGAGGGGAAGTTGTATATTTGTAAATGGTTTTGAGATTTTCAGATAAAAGACAAAGTTATCTTCAAATACAGGTGTTAGGAAAGGGTTAGTCATTTCAATGGTCAGTTTAACCAGGACACAGTGAGCTGCTCAGTTGCTGCTTTTCTGGTTTGGCCAGTTGACAAGATCCAGGAAGGAAGAAGTATCAGTAAAATTCAGGCCTCTGTGGGAAATGGATTGCTGGCCTCCATTAGGCTGTACCTTCAATTGTTCTGGCATTACTTTTTTGTTAAGCTTTTTCCTGTGACTCCAGGATTTTCAAATCTGAAAGTTTGTGGTTGTATTTCTTTCTGATGATGGCTGGGTGAATTAATCTTTATTTTTTTCCTCTCATTTCTTCCCTTTCAGATAGCTTGGAAATGTAGGAGAAAGCAAGATATTGATATGAGTGACAAAACAACTGTTCCCTTTCCTTGTCTGTAGGAGCATATTCAGATAAAAAGTCTGGGACAAGGGATATAATGCTAAAGTCTGATTTTAATTCAATTTAGTTATTATCTGGACAATTTGGTTAATAACATGCCTGTATGGCAGAGCTTGAAAACGTAACAGAAGTGGCTCAGACAAATCTGAATAATTGCAAGAAAACTGACAACAGAATTGCCAGTCAGACAGGATGTAGTTAGGCAGTTAACAGTATTCTGATCAAGGAAAATGGAGTCTTGTGTAGGAAAAGAGAACATATTAGTAGAAACCCTCCTTGCAAAATAATAATTTAAGGCATCTATTTCCTCGGGTGTTAAAAGCAAAACTTCAAAAACTAACTCTGAAATTAAAAAAAAAAAAAAAAAAAAAAGTGAAACTGAACATGGAAAAGGGATACTGAATATGTTTTACTGTTAGCTCTTTGCTCTGAAAAACTGAGCAAAGATAAAAGGTTTTGTTTGTGGAATAAATGAAATAATTGCCTACAGACATACACTTAGCTTGCCATTAGCAAAATCAAAAGTAAAAACTGGCAAGAGAACTGAATGTTGTTGGTTAACTCTGCAGCATCTGCTTATTCAACTAAACTGGCGTGATTTATCAAGGCATAAATTTCCATTTTTAAGAGTCTGGATTTGAGAAGCTCCATGAAGGTGCTTCTGCTTGGAAGCTAGCGTTAGGAAACCACATCCATTTCCGAGAATAGGTTAAGGGGAAAATTGAGTTAGGTAACATTAACATTTTTCCAACTATTTCATTGAAAAATTCAAGAGCCTCTCTGATTTGTGACAGGAACTTGAAATTTGACGGGAATGTGGTCTTGGGATCGGGAAGATGCTTTTTTCTGTCCACACAAAATTGAACCAGATTTGTCCAAATAATAAGGCTGACAATTGTAATTTACACTTCCTCAGCTTGTTAATGTCTTGCTGCACTGTGCATGCCCCATCCTTATAGAGTTTCTAGCTGCCAATTGCACAGACCATTCTCCCAGGACTTTTACTTGGTAGGCACAGGGCTAGAACTCCAGATAAGGCAGCAGCCACTATATTCCTTTATTTCATGCTAGAGAAGATGCATTTGGTTGGGAACCAGGATGATACCATGAATTTTAGTCTCAGCATTTTCACTGACTGGCATCAATTCTCTGCACTTCAGAGCTCTGATTACTGAGCAGTGCCTTAGGAGGTAGGCTAGTATCTTTCTCTCATTTTACAAATAAGGCAACTGAGAGAGTGTACAAGATCACAGTTCAAACTAGACTCCAAGTCTCTCACAGGACAGATGCAAATCTCATCAGCTAAACTGCTTTTCAAAACAAATGTGCTCTGTGTGTGTGCTTGTTTGTGCTTTCTGTAACCAAAAGACAATGCTCCATTCCAAAGCCAGCAACCAAGCTCAGAATTTATAATTCCCTATATTTCAAAGTGAGGATCATGTTCACCTTTAGTGGCTGGTCCACACTGAAGATAATGCTCTCCTTAGATTCTAAGTCTCTCAGGGTATGGACCAACCTTTTACTCTGTGTTTGTACAGCAGCTAACACAAGGGGGTCTTGGCCCATGGCCAGGGCTCCTAGGCTGCGTCTACACTGGTAAATTAAGTCGACTTCAGCTTGGCTTAAGTCGACTTAATGTGCCCTGGGTCTACACTCGACTTTGCTTAAGTCGACTTAAGCAGCTTGCTTAAGTCGACTTAAGCAAAATAAAGTCGACTTAATGAAAATTAAGTCGACTTTATTAAACCATCTTTCTACTCGACCTAAGGCTTAATTCGACTTTTTAAAGTCGAATTAAGCCAGTGTAGCCCTGAGGTCGACTTAGGGCTACCCCAGGACTACACCAATGCCCTCCCTGCCGGGGGGGGGGCACAGGAGGAGCCTGGCATACCCCCCAAAGGGCAGGGCATGTGGGCACGGTGTGACACTGTCTGGATTTAGGGAAGCATTTATATTATTTTCTATGGATATCTCATAAATGCTATAATCCATAGGAACTATGTCATGTTTGGTATCAATAGAAAGGTAGTCATTTGCTGGGAATGATTATATAGTTTATGTCTAGGAATTCTATTTCGATTAGAAGTTAGGAATTTGATGTTATATCCATACTTTAATTTGTGTCATTCTGGACAAATGTCTTAGACGGGAGGGTGTGAACAACCATTGTCTCCTTAATGTTTAGGAATTTTCCAGGTAGAATGGTCCCAGGGAGTATCCTGATGAGCCATTAAGGACATAAAGAATACAACCATTGTGTCCTTAATGGCTCATCAGTTTACTCCCTGGGACCAGATCACCTGGCAGATTCCTTAACATTAAGGAGACAATGGTTGTTCACACCCTCCCGTCTAAGGCATTTGTCCGGAATGACACAAGTTAAAGTATGGATATAACATCAAATTTCTAACTTCTAATCGAAATAGAATTCCTAGACATAAACGATATAATAATTCCCAGCAAATTACTACCTTTCTATTGATACCAAACATGACATAGTTCCTATGAATTATAGCATTTATGAGATATCCATAGAAAATAATATCATAAATGCTTCCCTAAATCCAGATAGCATCACACACAGGGCTCTGCGTTGCCAGGGTCCCTGTTCCCCTTTGCCCCATTGTGCACAGGGGATGCCCCCCCGCCACTGTGGACCTGCCCAAGGTCCCCCTAGCCCCACAAAGTCGACCTAGAGCATCCAGTGTGGACGCTCTTGGTCGGCTTTGTAAGTTCCCCTTTAAGTCAACTTTAATTTTAAGTGTAGACACACTAAGTCAACTTAACTAAGTCAACTTAGTTAAAGTCGACTTAAAAGTGCAAGTGTAGACATAGCCCTAGATGTTAAGGGGACACAAACAAATAGCAACAATAATACCACTGCTATAAATTATTCTTTAAGGTAAAGGTCTGTGCTTTGAATCTGCTCAAACTAGAGATGGAGCTTAATGGGGTAAGCAAAGCAGCTGAGAAGCAGGCAAGAAGTGGGAGGGTACAGACCTCTGCTGCGCAGTCTGGGAAGGTAATAGTCCAGGAGTTCTTGTTACATGAGACCTGACCACGTCGTAAAGAAGAGATTGATGACTCTCTGGGAAGGTCAGAAATTCTGTTTTCACTTTGGTTCTTTAATGTATGCTAAGGAAAAGGGTGCTTCTCAGGGAGGCAGTCATCTGAGAAGGCCTCTAGTTAGCAACCCAAGGTGCAGAATTTAGCTGCCCACCATTGGGGCTTGAATCAGAGCCCAGTGGAGAGGTTGACCAAGGCTCCCTACCTGATCCCTTAAGATGGGATAACAATAGGTGTCCGCCTCTAGCTGAGGAATCCAGTTGGAGAAGACTCACGATGCCCTAGAGTCTAGACCCTAACTCCAGGAGCTAAGGAAAAAACCCTGGTCTTTGTGGGTACCAAGAGATTTCTCCATTATTGGACTTCTCTTTCTGTATATCCTGAAAGAGGTGGAATAGAACATGTTAACCAGCAGAAGGGCAGTGCCTCAAAATATGGGACTGACCCATCAGCCTGGAGTTGTAAAAGAAAGGGGAGATGTCTGGGAAGGGAAGCCCTGGCCACGCTGCTGCCTGATCACTAGGGAGCACTGCCAATTAGTCACCTTTCACAACTTTTTAAAAAAAGCCAAAAGCTTCAGGAAGTTACATTAAAAAACTACATTCAATATTAAATTGAAAAATTAAGCATCTAAAGGTTAGGAAATATATGTGACTAATTATAATTTGGTTGAGAATACAGCTGTGGAAACTTCATTTAATCCTGCTGAATATTTAAAGAGTTTTTATAATCTTTCTTCTATTTTTCTTTCTTAATCATGTTTGGAACACGAAGCAGAAACCAAATTTGACTCTAATTGTGTCTTGCTTATCATTAGTCATACGTTTGACACAGTACTACACAGGGCCAAGCAGAGAGTGGGGTGAGGAGGGCCTGGGCCTCAAATTTAGACACTTGTTAATTTTTTCGTTTACTGATATTCTTTACTTTGTTTTCATGTGTTGTCATTTTTTAATTTTTATTATGGCTAGGGGCTTCAAAAGGTGAAAGTGGCCTGGGCCTCTCTAGACCTTTGAGTGGGCCTGGTTCCACATGAGGGTCTCACGGGCAAACTAGGGAAATGCAGTCTTGGTGAAATTATTATAAGGTGGGTGCACAGCTGGGTGAAAGAGCATACCAAAGAGTAGTGTGAACTAAGAGGGCATATCAAGTTGGGTCCAGCAGGAGGTCAGTCCTGAGTATATCATTAGTCAGTATTTTCATTAATGATGTAGGAAAGAACTATCAGTTGCACGTATACAAAATGGGCAATGACTGCTTAAGGAGTCCTGCAGAAAGGGATCTGGGTGTCATAGTAGGAGTCAACAGTGTAATACTGTGCAAAAAAAGCAAACATAATTTTGGGATCTATTAACAGGAGCATTGTAAGAAAGACATGAGAACTAATTCTTCCACTCTATTCTGTTCTGATTAGGCCTCAACTGGAATATTGTGACCAGTTCTGGGCGCCTCATTTCAGGAAAGGTGTGGACAAATTGGAGAAAGTCCTGAGAAGATCAACAAAAATGATTAAAGGTCTGGAATAGTTGACTTATGAGGGAAGATTGAAAGAACTGGTGTTGTTTAGTTTGAAAAAGAGGAGACTAAGAGGGGACATGATTACAGTTTTCAAGTACCTAAAAGATTTTTATGAGGAGGAGGGAGAAAAATTATTCTCTTTAACCACTGGCAAGAAGCAATGGGCTTAAATTACAGTGAAGGAGGTTTAAGTTGGACATTAGGAAAAAATTCCTAACTATCAGGGTGATGAACCACTGGAATAAGTTGCCTAGGGAGGCTGTGGAATCTCCATCATTGGAAATTTTTAAGAGCAGGTTAGATAAACATCTGTCAGGGATGGTTTAAGAGGGTACTTGGTCCTGCCATGAGTGTAGATATCCCTTTTTATATTGCTGAACTGTCTATTTTATAAAACAAGTTTCTGGTTTCAGATATCATGTATATTATTGCTTAGGTTTATAAAAGTTGTAAAAATAAAGTTAATCTGTAGTCAATGATCGATGACCTCTCATGGTCCCTTCCAGTTCTATGATTCTATTATTCTATGACTTGGGTACTGGAATAGAGGATATTCTTACAAAAGTTTGGATAACATCGAGCTGGAGGGATGGGGGTTTACAAGTACTTTGGACTGGGTTAGAATTCAAAATGACCTTAACAAATCAGTGCATTGGTCAGAAATCAACAAAATGAAGTTCCATAAAGACAAGTGCAAAATATTTCACTTAGGAAGGAAAATAAAATATGCACAGCTACAAAATGGGGAATAACTAATTAAGTTGTAGCAGTGCTGAAAATGATCTGGGGGTTATAGTGAATCACAAAATGATTATGAATCAACAACGTTTCACAACAGGATAATATCATTCTGGGGCGTATGAACAGAAGTGTTGTATAGAAAACTTGGGAGGTAACTGTCTGCCTCTGTTTGGCACTGGAGAGGCTTCATCTGTGTCTAATTCTGGGCTCTACACTTTAAGATAAATTGCACAGAGTCCAGAAGAGATCAAAAAATATGATAAAAGGTTTAGAAAGCCTGAGCTATGAGGAAAAAAAAATTAAAATATCTGAGCACCATGAGCCTTGAGAAAAGAAGACTGAGAGGGAATATGTTAAGGGCTGTTAAAAATGGGCTGTGATCAGTTGTTCTCCATGGTCACTAGAAGGTAGCACAAGAAGTAATGGGCTTAACCTGCAGCAAAGGAAATATAGATTAAATAATAAGAAAAACTTCCTAACTATAATGGTAGTTAAACTCTGGAATAGTTTGTGGAGATTGTGGAATCCCCATCACTGGAGGTTTTTAAGAACAGGTTGGACAAACACCTGTCAAGGATGATCTAGATTTATTTGGTCCTGTCTCTGTTCAGGGGCTAGACTTAGCCTCATGAGGTCCTTTCCAGCCCCACATTTCTATGATTCTATTTTTCTGTTGTTCAAATGACTAATCATTTTCAAAAATAGCTATTTTGTAGATATCCCTTTTTATATTGCTGAACAATATATTTTATAAAACAAGTTTCTGGTTTCAGATATCATGTATATTATTGCTTAGGTTTATAAAAGTTGTAAAAATAAAGTTAATCTATAGTCAATGATCTAGAAAGATTGTAAACATTTTCTATCAATTTCAACACAAAATTAGAAATATGATGTAAAAATGTATCTACTAAGTCACAGAGTCATTGGCTGTGATTCATCTGGATGAATAGGTACCAAATTGCAGGACAGATCACCACATGCTGTTTCTTGAAAAAAATAGAAATGTAGTAAGAATTTAAAGCTGATATAACAATAAACATTAGATGCAAAGGCTTGGTAGTTCAAAAATACATTTTCTGGTTCATATAAAAATTTGCAAGCATTCAAAATGTTATGACAATTTTACCTAAGGATAAACTATGTTTTATTCTCAGTCATAACATGGTTAAAATTTTTGTTTAATTTTTCATTATAAAGTAAATAAATTAATCATTGAAAATGTAGAGCTCCATTGGACACTGAGAAAATACAGAAGGAAGAATTTCTCATAAAACGAACCCCTCTCAGGATTTTAGTTGCCTTTGCTATTAAGCATCATAGCCTTTGACACCAGTATTCATGAAATACTGTGAACATCTGACAAGTTTATATCTATCTACCCCAGCCCTACAGAATGGAGGGCTGTCTTCCTCTGACCTTTTAGTAACTGAGGTCCCTCTCTCAGACAGATACCTTATTTCCTTCAACACTGCTCTTTCTCCCCCTGACCTGACTCCTCCACCTGGCCCTTCTGTGACCTCCAATCCATTAACTTCTCTGACACCTAAGCACCTCCCAACACCATTCTCTGCTCTCTCCGCTCTCAGCTCCATCAATTCACTTCTTGTCTCTTCCTTCCATTCTCTCTTTGACCTTGATTACTTCCATTCTCTCAGAATTGCAACAAACATTACTATAACAATAATGCTCAGTACTTCATGAGCATTCTAGAAACATCTTAAATGACATACTTTGCATTAAACAATACACAATTGTACTGTAAGGGCATCACACCCAGTATCTGTGTGGGTTTCCCTTTCACCTGCCCATCTCTAACAAAATTTGTGGCAATAGATGCATCACTGTTTGGGTGGGCAGAACACCTCACTAACCTAACTCAGGGCAGATTGTTACTTCAGAAAACCAGTCCCCATATCAAACCTTTGGAACTCAGGGAAGTCAGAAACACCCACTTTCTGTCCCTACCCCTGATTGGGACCATTCAGTCAGTTTCATGATGGATTATCCTTGTACTATCAACCTGGTTAAAGTAAGCTTACCTGCCTCATTTATGTCCAACTGGCCTTCAAGCTTCTGACCATCCCTCAGCTCCTCTTTCAGGATACTTCTGTCCATTTGCCCCACTCTAACATAGAGCTCCTTCACATCAAAACTTGGCTTCTAGATGGTTTATGGGTTTAGAACCCATCTGCTCAACAGGAGTAAAACAGGTATTACTAAACAGTTTAAGGGAGTCAACTTTGAAAAAATCTCTCCTTTGTCCTTTAATCATCTATGCTGTCAGCCATCTTGGATTATCTGTCTGCCAAACTTGAAGAAATCAGGGGTATCAGGTAGCTCTTTTAATTGGCAACGATATAATTATTTCATTCCCCACTAGCATGGGTTTTCTATATTTGCTCATCCTATCTCCTCTAGATTTATTAAGGGTTTAAGAAAGTTTTACAGACAGGCTAAATATTGTGCTCTGACTTGGGGTCTCAGTTTGGTACTTAGATACCTTTATGAGACCTCCATTTGAAGCTGTGATTATCTGTTCCTTTCTTCACTTATCTGTGAAGATGGCCTTTCACGTAGCTATTAGATCAGCCCTCAGGATTGGAGAGATTGAGGCCTTGATGATAGATCCCCATCTCCACCCCATTTTTGGTATTTTTCAAAAAAAGGTCTCCTTATGACTGCACCCAAAATTCTTATTTAAAGTGCTCTTGGATTTTCATCTTAACCAGTCTATTCATCTACTGGTAATTTTCCTTAAACCACGTAAATCTCAGTGTGAGACCTCCTTTTATACATGACTTGTGAGACAGGCTTTGGTCTTTTATCTGGATAGGATCAAGCAGTTTCAGAAATCACCTGAACTATTGGTCTTTGTTGCAGAAAGACAAAGACTCTGTGGTTTCCTCATAGACTTCTGAGGTGGATATCTAGGCGTATTATTGCTTGCTATGTGATGGCTGTACTTTGCCTCTCAAAGGATAATAGCTGTCTCTACCAAATTACAGGCAACTTCCACAGGTTTACTCAAAAACATTCCAATGTCTGTGGTGTGCAGAGCTGCTACGTGCTGCTTTTGAACACTGTGTTGATCCACACTGTCAGATTTGATACAACACTTGATTCTGTAGTATTGTTTTCAGTTTTGAATTTGATTCTGAAGATCCCTCCTCCCTGTGGAGACTATTTGATAGGGACACTAATTGAAGAAGAGCAGTAACTCACCTTATTCAGTAACTGTGGCTCTTTGAAATGTGTCCCCTGTGGGAGCTCTGCTACCTGCTCTCCTTTCTCTCTGCGTCAGACTTCCTTTGTTGGACATTCGATGGAGAAGGAAATGAGGACGGTTCACTTGTGCAGCCCTGTGTAACTTGGCATGCAGCACAAGGTGGTATAGAGCGCATGCACGGGCAGAAAGGACACTGCTAACAAAAAATCTCTAATCAAGGGCTCAAGAGGGGCATGCGTACTTGAAGTGGAGCACCCATAGTGAGATGCATCTCAAAGGATTACAGTTACTGCATCTTCTTTCAATGAGATCATTAGCCAATTCATAGTAAAACTTTAGCCTAAATATTATACAAATCAACTGATTTATTTGTTTATTTAAACAAATAACTGTATAACTATATTTTCCCAAGTATTTTCTGTATTGTATGCAAAGCTGTATTTACTTCCTAACTGTCCATACCTCTTTCTTTATTTTTCCTATTAGTGTCTGATTTTTTTTTAAAGAAAGCAATTATGTGCTCAGCCATTTTAAAATCGTCTTTTATTTTTATCCTTCCTTTATTTATTAATGGCCATAATTTCTCTATAAATTCTCTCCCTCCTACTTATGGCATATTTATAAGACCCTTTTGTTCTCTTTAATCACTTTAGCTAGCTTTAAATCATTCTCCTTTTTTGCTATGCTTATCTTTTTTCTGCGATGCTTAATTGAGTCAAGAGTTCTTCTTTCACTTTCACCTCTTTCTCTCCGTTGCTCTCAGATCTTTCAGCAATTCCTCCAAAAGCCACATTAAGAACTTCCTTTTCCTTTTCTTATGGATGTATAGTCTGTTACTCCTTTATTTATGGTTTGCATTTAAGATTTTCAGTCTTCTTTCATGCTCATGGATGTTAATGCCTCTTGGATCATATTGACTAATAATACCTATCACTTGACTATAGCTTTTCATCTTTAAAATGCTTTGCAAAAATTAGCTCACTAACATTAAAGAACTCACCACAATTTGCTTGCTTGAAATCTAATAGTGTGTTCTGTGAGCCTGTTCTTTGCCATTGACAGTTCATGTAGTCCATGAACATTAGCATCAGTCCTTCCTTTTATCATATAGGCAATTCTTTGCTGTTGGTAAGTAGGAGATCCAGTAAACAACTACAACTTGTACACGTAGGTGGGCTGCTGCATACAAGATTATTTTTGAGAGTGTCTGTCTTACAAACTCTCTCTCAAAATGGCTTATGGAACTTGAAAGAACAGCAAATAAAGCAGTAGTGGAGGAAGTGTTAATTTAAGTAACAAATATATGGAGAGATATATCTATGCTGTTTATCTACTTCTATAGTTGAGCTGATGAGCTTTCAAGTTAATACTCTTTTTTTAATGATCTCTGTTAAGAATATATCTAAGAAATTAAAGAAAATGATTCCAAGGGCCTTAGTGAAATGTTCATATGTAAATCCTATCCAGTATGAAAACCTTGCATTGAGAGAGGTTGAGTCAATAATGTTCATAACTGCATGTTTCCTTTGCTCAGTTAATATCGTTATGAACATCCAAAACTCAATAAAATGGCAGAATTTTCTTAAAAAATTAATACTCAGTCTGTTGTGAGCTTTCCAATTTCCTCTGCCCTAAACAAAGAGTAAATAGCAGGAGGGCCTTCACCTGTGTCTCTTTAACATAGACATTTTGAAGAGAAAGCCCTTAAATAACATTAATCTGAGAATTAAGTCAGGGAAGCAGAATTAAAAATACTGTGCTCCTCAGATGCCAAGGCAGTGGAGCCCAGTGATAGTGTGTCTCTTTATCCTCTTTGCTTACCAGAGGCTCACAAATGTACTTGAGTAGAATTTGACCTGCACAATATCTGTTATTTTTGATTCATGGCTTGACTTCCAGAACACAAAGTAAGTTTAAAGGTAGAAAAGGCTGGAAAACATTTTCCATCTCATGGGAAGCTTCACTATATTTTTTGTCCCAAATCTGAACAAAAATACCAAACTCAAAATTTTTCATGGAACAAAATATTCTGAATGTATTTTAATTCAGAGTAATAAATGACCTTATTGAAATGAGACTTTTAAAAACTTCATTATGGAATAGTGGCTGTTTTTTTAATTCAGTTTGCAGGGGAAGTCACTGACTGATACACAATATAAACAAATAAAACAGAGGATGGGAAGTGAGAATAAGGAGGTGGGAGTGAGTTGTGGGGTCAGGGTAGATATACCCCTCACCAAGCTACAAGAAGGAGGCACTCCAATATTTGGGACCCTTTTTCGGTGGTGGCATGGGAGACACGTTGTGAGGATGGGAGGCTTTATAGATACCTATGAAGAAGTAGTCTGGGACCAATACCAGGTTGTGCTGCATCGTAGGAAGCACCCAGAGGTGCTGGCGGATGCACAAAGAGACCCCTCACAGAGCCAGTGGCCAAATACTGCCTGCCATGCACTGAGACACTGGGATGGTGTATCAGCCCCTGCTCCCCCAGATGCATCTCCTAACACTCCACCCAGGTCTTATCCCCTTCCATAAAGAGCTTTCACCTAATTACCTCACTACCCATCATATGTATGCTAATTATCTAAATTGGGTTCTTACCCTTGACTACATTCCATTCTCATCATGATAATTGGGGTTGTCAGAACAACATCTGGTGATAGGCAGGGCAGTGTAAAAATATGAGCCCTTGGTAATGAAAAAGTGTAGCCCCAGACGTTCAAGGATAACTTGTTGTTCCCATCACCATTATCTATCTATGTGCAGCTACAAGCATACATGTTGTGTATTTTGTGCTGTGTATAATGGACTGTGGCATGCAAAAACTGAGAAATCTACAAGGTTACTCAGTGACCCTATTCATCTCTGCCATCCAGAAGATGTCAGTTACAGGGGTCAGAATAGCCAAGCAGCTGAAGCTGTGCTAGGCCTGTAGGACAGGGATCAGGCCACTGAAATTGCACTGAGCCTCCAACAAGTTCTGTTTCTGTCTGGTTACTTAGGGCCTAGTACACCATATAGAAAAACTCTTTCCTTTGTTGGCCATCTGTGATGGCTCTCAGTCAGATATATTACAGCTCTGTGTGGTGTTCATGAATTCATAGCATTTGTGCCATGTGGCTCAAATAGCCTTCTGTCTACCACCTTCTTCCTGTGCTCCTTCCTGCTCACTAAAGCTGGGATGAGGCTGATGATGCTGGCTCCCAGCTGCACATAGTGTGGATTTATAGACTCATAGACTTTAAGGTCAGAAGGGACCAGTATGATCATCTAGTCTGACCTCCTGCAAAATGCAGGCCTCAAGACTTCACCCACCCACTCCAACAATAGGCCGCCAACCTATGACTGAGTTATTTACCTCCCTAAATCATGATTTAAGGACTTTAAGATACAGAGAATTCACCGGTAGGTGAACCATGCCCTGTGCTACAGAGGAAGGCGAAAAACCCCCAGAGCCCAGGCCAATCAGCCCTGGGGGAAAATTCCTTCCCGACCCCAAATATGGCGATCAGTTAAATCCTGAGCACGTGGGCAAGTCTCAACAGCCAGTTATCCAAGAAACAATTCTCTGTAATAACTCAGAACCCATCCCACGTACTCTCCCCTCTTAGGCCACTTGTAAATGCACCACACATAGCCAAATATCAGTCAATTTCCAAAATAGGCTAATCATACCATCCCCTCCATAAATTTATCAAGCTCAGATTTGAAAGCAGTTATGGTTTTTGCCCCCACAACTCCCCTTGGAAGGCTATTCCAGAACTTTACACCTTTAATGGTTGGAAACCCGTGTCTAATTTCAAGCCTAAATTTCTTGATGGACAGTTTATAACCATTTGTTCTGGTGTCCACATTGGTGCTGTACTCAAATAATTCCTCTCCCTCCCTGATGTTAATCCCTCTGATGTATTTATAGAGAGCAATCATATCCCCCCTCAGCCTTCTTTTGGTTAAGCTAAACAAGTCAAGCTTCTTGAGTCTCCACTCATAAGGTAGGTTTTCCACTCCACAGACCATCCTTGTAGCCCTTCTCTACACCTGTTCCAATTTGAATTCATCCTTTTTAAACATTGGGAACCAGAACTGCACACAATATTCCAGATGGCATCTCACCAGTGCCTTGTACTGCGGCACTAACACCTCCCTGTCTCTACTTGAAATACCTCTCGTGATACATCCTAGAACCGCATTAGCTTTTTTCATGGCCACATCACATTGGCGGCTCATAGTCATTCTATGGTCAACCATTACTCCCAGATCCTTCTCCTCCTCAGTCCGTTCAAACTGATGCGTCCCCATCTTATAGGAAAAATGCTTCTTGTTCCTAAATGCATGCATTGTGTGTGTTGTATTCCTAGCATCCACAATACATCACCTGTGCTTTACTTAACATCTCCTCTTACTACTGCCTCAGTTGTGTTGTGGGGTGTGCCTTATCATTCCTTTAACCCCCTAAAAATTTTTTTTGCAAAATGTTCTGGAGTCAACCTCTTACAGCAATCCCCCCCTCCCCCCAACAAACAAACAAAAAAACCCCTTTTATTTTGGAAACTTTTCTAAAACGCTAATTGACTTTTTGCCCATAATTCCCTCTACTGGTGTGTGGAATACAGGTAATACAAAATCTTCCCAGTACTCACCTGTGGGACCCACCCAACAACCCCATGTGTACAATCCTCCCACTTACACTGTGGTTTCTACACTGAAACTAAAACTAAAATCCAGACGGGAGAAATTCTGAAAAATCTAGGTAGAATTTTTCTGAGAGATGCCCTTGACAGTAAATAAGCATAATCTAGTGGAAACATATTCAGCTGCTGTTTTTCACATTTATTTTTCAAAAATAAAGTTGTGGTGTTTGCTCAAAGACCACCCAAAATATTAAAAAAAAAAATTACTAATGAATAACTGTAACAAAACTAAATGTTAGACAGTGAACCAGAGGCTGAGGTACTTGATACAGTCTGACTTTTATGCCTATACGTGCATAGTTGACAGTATGGTCCCTCTTCTCTCTCTTTGGGGTTTCCCAATGCAATACATGAAATAAATGATAGTCGGTCTACATGATGGTACTGGGAGCAGTATCTGTCATGTATCCATTCTGTGCATCCCAGCATGAAAAACAGAAGTCCTTCGATATGCAGCATTCCTCAAAAGAAAGGGCTGCGTCTGGAGAGAAGTAAGAGGATCTACTGCATGAAAATTCCTTCAGTAAGGTCTTCCCCCAGGTTGCTGCTGGTGTCTTCCATTAGGGTGTGTTCCTGAAGAAGCGAGAATTGATAGATTCACGTGAATGAAAGCCTGTCTGCATTCCCAGTTGGAAACTATAGTGCTTGATCTTATTTGGAGAGAGCACTGTTTTTCACCTATAAATGGCAAGTCAGAACCCAGCCACCACTGCTTTGAGGGCTGACTTACGTTAATATCTTGTGATTAATATGTACACTATTAGTTATCTATCCATCCATCTTAGTATTTTATGTTATCACCCACTGCTCTAATGTCTGAGTTTTTTCTAGATTAGCTAGTTTGGCATAGCAAAGACCCTGGTTGACTCTGAAGTCTGGTGCTCTTCTTCCTCCTCTTTTAAGGGGAAGCTTGAACATATTTGTCCTCACGCTTCAATCTGTCTTTTATGATCTGGTTTGGCCTAGAGGAGTGGAACTGTCTTGGCAATTCATAGGTGGAGATGTTGTTACAATTTGTAGCTGGGATTCAATCTACTAATGGCTTTGGGACTCAGCACCAAAGTCTATAACTTATAATAGAAGCTGATTGGGAGCTACAGAAGGGCAAAAACACATGGGTGATGTACTCATGGTGGCGTAATCTATTGAAGAGGCTGCCAGCTATGTTAAGCATAAGGTGGAATCTTTTCATTGATTTTACTTTCAGATATGGTATACTGCAGTAATCCAGCCTGACAAAAGCATGGATCCGTGTGGTCAAGTCTTCCTTGGCCTACAGGAAAGAAGGGCAGTTTTCTCTTATCAAGATTGGAGTACCGGGGAAGAGGAATGCTGGATGCCACTGGAGTGCTGCAACATCTAGTCCACTATGTGATATCAGCATTTGTGATCTACAGAGTTGAAAGTTGCAGAGAGGCATAATGTAATATTCTCTGTATACATATCATAGCTATCTTCTAATGCTACCAGAGTTGTCTCCATGTTGTGTGCTGTTTGAAGCTGCACTACAAGACATCCGGGATATTGGCTATAGTTGTGTTTTGGTTGAAGTTTAGTTGTCACTACTTTCTCAATTATTTTGCCTTGAAATTTGAGGTTGGGGATGGGGCAAGAGATTGAGAAGTCTTTTGCGTGGAGAAGAATTGGATGGTCTTTTGTTTCGTTTATGTAGAACAGCAACTCCACGTCTCAGAATGAGACATTTCCATTTGTAGTGGGCATAGCTGTTCTACAATGGCTTTCACCAGCCATATAGTGGCTATATATTTCAGGATTCCTTGAGTTTCAGCAGTTGTTCTGGGGCCAAACTCTGTCAGTGGTTGGGAGACAGATAATGCAGTTTGGTGTGTTTTAGTTTTCTTCCTCAGTTCGTTCCATTTAATCTTTTCAGTAAAGTACAAGGATTCCTTGCTGCTGTCATTTTTAGTAGACTGTTAATGTCATCTTTAAAGTTAGTAGAGATGGGGTGATGCCTTAGATTTACATCAGAAAGTTCTGCAGTTTTCTTAGTGTCAGCCAATGTGACTATCCCGCTTAACTAAAGCTCCTGCAGCTATAAACAAGTGGGAGACCGAACAAAACAACTAATAGACACAGTATGAGAAAGATGAGAAATAAGAGTAAAGTAAAGTAGAAGTGTGATTACAGGTAAGTTATAACATGGTGTCGAAGACAAAAGGAAGGGAAGAAGCAAACAATGAAGAAAGGCAAGGCAAGGGCTTCTGATGGACAAATGTGTAGATCCTTTATGTATATAATTGACTGTCCTGATCTGGGTTTTCTGAACAGTGGCTAAGTGCCTTTTCATTTTTAAGTGAATTTAGTGCTGGTAGAATGTGCTAGTTTTACATTGCTAGAGATTTACTAGTCACAGGGCCAATGTAACATAAGCAAGTAGCAGTGAAGATTTGGTCCTTCCAATATACCTCAATTGTAACTTCTTATTTAATTTCAACGTTTTATTTCAAAGATCAACCGTGGACTATTAAATAAAATATTCAGAACAAACTTAAAAGAAAAACTAAGTGAATGCTATTGGCACACACGTTCACTTGAATTTCCTTTAGTGATGGCTAAAAACGTCTTTCATGGGGAGGATGCTGCATCTCAGAAAGAATATGTAAAATAATCAGCCACCATATTGGTAAAACTAAACACCATCAGTATTTCCATTATTCATGTAAAGTGCATTATAAAACTGTGACTAGAAATGAAAATGTTAAATCAATTTACATATTTTAAAGTTAACCCCCTGTCTCTCCCTCTCTGTCTGAGGGAGTCCATGCCCCCTCACTGTCCCACTCCTTCAGGTACAGTTCAACAAAGGGAAATTAGCATGGGTGCAGGAGTCCTGGTCCCTTCTGCAGGCCCAGGCAGATCAGCAGTCTGTAGCCTAGCCCCCACGTAGGGCAGGTGAACAAGAAGTCTCCAGCCCTCAGTGGGCAAGTCAACAGGGTATAGCCTGGCTTTGGAGTTGGTATGGGTGTGCTGGACAAACCAACAGTCTAGTGCCCAAGCAGGGCACGCAAAATGATCTAGAGCCCCAGTAGGTTACACAGACAGTCTATAGTCCCGACAGGGCAAGCAATTAGTCTATAGCCCCAGGCAGTGGAAGCACATAATCTGTAGCTTCAGGGAGGCTTTACAGGACTGGATCAGGCAACCACACTCTACTCAACACTTTATAAGACCTCAGCTGGAGTATTGCATCCTTATCTAGGCACCACATGTTGGGAGAGATGTGGACAAATTGGAGAAAGTCCAGAGGAAAGCAATAAGAGTGATTAAAGAACTACAAAACATGACCTACAAGGAAAGATAGAAAAAAAATGGGTCGGTTTAATTTGGAGAAGAGAAGATTGAGCAGGGACTTGGTAACGGTCTTCATAAAGACAAATTGATAAATTGCTCTCCTTAACCACTGAGGACATGACATGAAGCATAACTTAGAGCAAGGGAAATTTAGGTTTTACATTTGGAACACTTTGTAACTGTAAAGGTACTTAAGCACTGGACCAAATTATCTAGGGAGGTTTTGGAATCCTCATCATTGGAGATTTTAAAAAACAAGATAGACAAACATTTGTCAAGGATGGGCTAGAAAATACTTAGTCCTGCGTCAGTGCAAGGGACTGGGCTAGATTACCTATTGAGGTCCCTTCCACTCCTACATTTTTATGATTCTGTATGCTTAATGTTAAGAATTTGACTGTATTTGCATTGATGTCAGTAATCTTACCTGCTTAATGGTTAGCATCTGCTGAAGTAATTAGCTAGAGGGTCAGATAGAATACTATTCTTGTAGAATTGAGCCCCAAATGACTCAAAAATTTACAGCATTTAGGTACAAGTGATCGTGACTTGATTATGTTTCTAATGTGCAAATAGAATTAAGTCCAAACCAGGACTATATAGACTTGGTGTTTTAAAGAAAGACAATTTAACAAAACTAAAAACAATTATGAGGTAAGTCAGCTGGGAGGAAGAATTTAATCAGAAAAATGTGAATGATAATTGGGAATTTAAGAATACTTTACTAGATGCCCAAAAAGCCACAATCAAGTACCAGCAAGATCTAGGAGGGAAGTGAAAGCATCTATAAAATTTACATAAAACATATAGGGTGTGTCCACACTGGCAACTTAGGTCAACCTAAGGATGCTTAAGTCGACCTACACAAAGCCGTGTCCACACTGGGCTTTTATTAAGTCGACTTAAGCGCTTCCTTAAGTCGACTTAATAACAACTTAAGTCGACTTAATAACACCACCTCTGAAGGCCAACTTAAGCCTTAAGTCGACTTCTTAAGTCGACTTAAAGTGAGTGTGGATGAGGAATAGCACTAAGTTGACCTTATTAAATCAACTTAAAGCCAGTGTGGACGTTTGTCTACTGTTAAGTCGATTTGACAAAGTCTATTTAAGTAGACTTAACGTGTAGCCACTCTGTTAAGTCGACTTAAGATTCAACTTAACTTTACAAGTGTAGAGATAGCCATGGAAAATAGGGGAGTCAATAGTAATGAATATAAACAAAAAATAGAGGTTGTAGAAAAAGGATTGTAAGAAAGAGCTCTTAAAGTGTATTAAGAACAACAGGAATCCTGATAATGGTATTGATCCATTACTAGATGGCAATGGTAGAAGGATCAATAATGCAGAAAAGATAGAACTGCTGAATAAATATTTTTGCTCTGAATTTTAAAAAAAAAGATGCAGTTATATCATATGATAATACTCTTTCCATTCCACTAGTATCTCAGGAGGACATTAAACAGGAGCTATTAAAATTGGACATATTTAAATAAACGTGCAGAGAACTTGCACCCAAAAGTTTTAAAAGAGCTGGCTGAGAAGTTAGATGTTTCATTAACATTAGTTGTTTTTTCCCCTCCCAGTACTACTTGGGGAGATGTTCCAGAAGACTGGAAGAAAGTTAATTTTGTGCCAGTATTTAAAAAGGGTAAATCAGACAGCACAAGTAATTACAAGCCTATCAGTGTGACACCTATTCCAGAGAAGATAATGGAACAGCTGATAAAGGACTTTATAAATAAAGGAGGGTAACATAATTAATGCCAAATCAACATGTGTTTATGGAAAGTAGATCTTGTCAAACTAACTTGATACTTTTTTGATGAGATTGCAGGTTTGATAAAGGCCATAGTGTTATCATAATATACTCAGACTTATGTAATGCATATGGTACAGAATGACATTTTGTTTAAAAAAAAAACTAGATAGAGATAAAATTAACATGGCAGATATTAAATAGATTAAAAGGTGGTTAACTGATTAGTTTCAAAATGTAATTGTAAACAGGGGACATTCATTGAGCGGATTTGTTTCTAGTGGGGTGCTGCAGGGATTGATTCTTGGCCATACACTATATTTTAAAAAACGTTTAATGACCTGAAAGAAAACATAAAATCATTACTTATCTCTCCAGGTGATGCAAAAATTGGGGGGAGGGATGAGAGATAAATAAAGAAGAGGACAGGTCACTGATACAGAGCAATCCAGATTACTTGGTGAACTAAGTGCAAGCAAAGAATATGTGTAGTGCTCTGGCTAAATGTAAGTGTATACATAAAGGAATAAAGAATGTAAGCCACACTTATATAATGAGGGACTGTATCCTGGGAAACAGTTACTCTGAAAGATTTGGGGGTCATGGAAGATAGTCAACTCAATGTGAGATCCCAGTCGACTCTTAGACCAAACAGGTTAATGTGATTGTAGGATACGTAAATGGGAATCTCAAGTAGCAGTTGAGAGGTTATTTTACCACTGGGTCCGGCACTGGTGTGATCACTGCTGGAATACTGTTTGTGGTTTTGGTGATTACAGGTCAAGAAGGATATTGAGAAATAGGAGAGGGTGCAGAGAAGAGCCATCAAAATGAATAAAGGTTTCAAAAACTTGCTTTATAGTGGTAGACTCAAGGAGTTCTATCTATTTAGCTTAACAAAGAGAAGGTTAAGGGATGATTTGACTATAGTCTATAAGTACCTAAGTGGGAAGTGGAAAAACCCATTATTAAATATCTATCTAGCACATAAAGATATAACAAGATCCAATGAATGGAAGCTAAAGGTAGACAAATTCAGATGGGAAATAAGGCATACATTTTTAGCATTGAGACTAATTAACTATTGGAGAAGCTTACTAAGTGTTGTGATAGACTCTCCATCACTGGTAATTTTAAAATGAAGATTGGATGTTTCTAGGAATTATTTTTGTGAATTTCTATGGGCTATGTTATACAGGATGTCAGATTAGATAATAGCAAACAGCCCCTTCTGGCTTTGGAACCTGTAAATCAATGGATACTGATTTCAAGTATTGACCTCTTAATGGGTTGATTAATATATAACATGTAATTATTATATAATATTCTATTTTTGTATCCTGAGAAGAAAAAAATTAACTGGTTTTATAGCAAGGTAAGTTTCAAAATTTATGTACGAGTTGGAGAACAGTATGGCAAATGCATAGTCCTGGGCAATGCAACTAGGGATTTTATTCCGATCATATTTGTATCTGTTAACACTTACTATCAGGGTGACAGGAGTTTGCAGTTGTATTGTAGCTGTATTGCTCTCACAATATGTGAAAGACAAGGTGAGGCAGTACCAACTTGTGTTGGTGGATGGGATAAGTTAATGAACTTCACAGTTATTCCTCAGTCTGGAGAAGGTAGCCACAATGTCTAAGTTAAATACAAGGTGGGAGTGATTGTTAAGTACAATGGGTTTGCACATGCTATAGAAAACCACTTAAAATGAAGTGGGTAATTTTGAGGTAGCCAGCAGTAGGGTGGGTTATAAATCATTATAATGATCCATAAAGCCAGTATCTCTTAGTCTGTGGTTTTTAGTGTCCAAGAGAATTATGAATTTAAGTTCCAAGGCCCCTCTTTTAAAGGTGATTTTATTTATTATTTTTCTGTATAAGTTTATTGAAGAGCATAGTGATTGTCTGTCTGATTAACCCATGTAACTGTTGGGGTATTTGATGCACTGGCTGAGGTACACTGCATATTGTGATAGGCATGTATTAAACCCTTGGATCTTGAATGGTGTATTGTGGGGAAATGATCATCATCATAGCAGTGAAGATATGTCTGCATGTTTTGCAACTGTTCTGATGGGCTAATATCTCCTGGTTTGTGGGGAGCTTGCTTCTGATGAAGAGGTTATAAAAATATGTTCTGCTAGTACTCACAATATATTTTTATTCTGGAAACACTATTCCAAAAATTGATATCTTCTATATTACTGTACTCGGATTAGCTTTATAAGCAATTGAGATTTGTGAATGAAACTTCAACTAACCAGTCAGGTTCTAGGATGTTGGAGCAAGATGAGATGGGTATTGGAAAACATATCGTTCTTCCAGCATGCTTTAGCATTTTAACAGTGATCAGAGGAAAGCATTCATTTTACTATTCTACAGATTCATTGGGGAATATGTACAGAATAAAGACTGAGTTTTCTATCCTATGATTACAGATAAAGCAGTTTATTTTTAAAAAATAAAATGATGAGGGCTAATAAGAAAGTAAGGATGAAATTTTATCTGATTAAGAGAACCAAAACCACATAATTTGATACTCCAAGACAAGTTATACTTTTTTGTTTTAAAAAAAAAATTACTGACTTTGAGTCATACGCCGCCCTCAGATAAATGCACACATTTCCCATGGACTTCAGTGGGTGTTCTGTGAACATAATTGAGAGTACAGTTTGACTTTTATATTGCATTTTTCAAAGAAACAACAAACCAAAATCAAGCCAGCATATTAACTTTCTATAATAGTGAAGGAACAGAAATTGTTATTCACAGACAAAGCTGGCACATAAGCCCGTTCAATGTGAAAGAAAAGCCCCAATTTAAAAGCACGTTGTGAATTATGCTTTCTGATACTGAGAAAAGCCAATGCTTTTGACAAGGCAATTTTTATGAAGATAGATTTTCCATGGTTTCAGTTACTATGTCTCAGAAGCAACAAAGAGGCAGTGGGTGTCGTCTTTGTCAGGTCAGCGGCTTCCAATATCTTTATGTGTGGCAGAGTGCTGTCAACAGCACTCTCAAATATTTCATAAACTAAGTATTGTGGCATGAAGCTCAGATGAAGAGTGCCTTTTCCAGATGCAGTAATGTCATACAAAACCATCTGAATAAGGGAGTGATTTATTGGTAAAAGTATTTTTAAAAAATTAAATGTTGTAATGTTGTAGCTCTGTTGGTCACAAGTTATTAGAGAGACAAGATAGGCAAAGTAATATCTTATCCAACAAAAGATACTGTCACCCACCTTATCTGTCAAACAGGACCCTGAAATTTCCCTTTGTTATACAAAATAGCCTTTTATATGTAATGTGTATATATACTAGATATTTACAAGAATGGAGACACCTTTCCCTTTCTTCTTAGCTCTTCTCTTTGTGTAGCCCAAGTGATTTCAAAAGTTTTCTTTCACAATACTCATTGAGAGAGCTCCTCCAAAGTGTATCTTTAACTTTAATGGTGGATTTAGTTCTAACAGCTTTGGGTGTTCTGGGCCTGATCCTATTCCCATTGGAGATGGAGACAAAATCTCCATTGACAAGAATGTGGGGCAGGATCAGAGCCTACGTGTATACTTGTATCAACTGACAAATGGATCTGTTTGTTTAATTTACATTAAAAGGAATATTGTATTCTCTCTTTTCTTTATAACAGTAAATTTTGCGCAATTAGGCAAAAATATGAACTGTTTCATTAGCCTGGCATCATGGTGAATAAAACCAAGTCACGTCTTTCAAATGAAAGGGATTTTTTTCTTCATATTTTATTTATGATTTTTTTTTTGGCTGGCCTACTTTTATACTCATTGGAAGATTCCCCAGTAGATGCTTTATAATCCTCTGCTGGTATAAAAACTGGCAATTTTCCTCACTACAAAATGAAACCAACAAGCTAGTGTTATTCTGAAACCAAGTTTTTCTGATAAAGAAACGGTGAGAATAAGATGTTAAGTTTTTCCTGACAACTGCTTAATCAGAGGACGGTAATACAGGTGTCGTCAGTGCTGTCCTATAACTTTCAGAAGGAGCCTGAAAATAGCCAATAAAGCATCAATTTGATCAGTTTTCCTCTTTTCCTCCTCACACTGCGAACATAGCATAACTGTATACAAAAATGTCAGGCAGCTGAAATACTCAACAAGTAGCAGTGCCATCAGAGGGGCCCCCTCTCCTTCTTTCTTTCGATGACCCACAGGGCTCAGTCCTTGGCACCCTTCTTTTCACTCTGCCCTTTAGCTCAGGGTGATTTCATCTGCAAATGTGGGAGGCAAACAGAGGTTTTGGAGGGAATCTAGTTCCTTTTCCTTCTGTGTAGCTGTGCATCGTTTTGCACCTATAGATGATGAGAAAACAACTGCTGTGACTTGCCTGGGATGTGCTATGTTTCCTTCCCACCAGAGTACAGTAGAGAACAGGTGCATGAAGTGGAAGTTTATGGCCAGAGTGGAGGACAAGATGCAGGAACTGGAAGCGCAATACTGCACAGCATCCAAGAAACTGAAGACTTCTTGGACAGCCATATTTGGACATTGTTGGCACAATACAAGGAGAAGATTTGGAAATAATGGAATTGGAGAAAATAGAAATCCAAGAAGTGAGTGGTTATTTGTGACCAGAAGATGAAAGAATTCAAGTGTCTGATGAATTGGGATTTTCTCCCACCAAAGCTCATGCAATAAATAAATGTTAGTCTTTAAAAGTGCCACAAGACTCCTTATTTATTTGCTGAACTAGACTAACACGGCTACTCCTTTGGCACAGAAAAGCTAAATTAGACATTCAACCTGGCTGAAAGCATTAAAATATCCGTTACCTTATACAGTGTAATTGTAGCCATGTCGGTCCTGGGATGCTACAGAGACAAGGTGGGTGAGGTAATACCTTTTACTGGACCAATTTCTGTTGGTGAGAGAGACAAGCTTGTTTGATACTTATCTGATATTGTGAGTCAGAGGCTAAGGAATCTCTCTTTAAAGGAATGGAACAGAAAATGTCATAAGAAACACCCGATGGGCATCCTTTGGCATGAAAGAAGTCACTTCCACGAAATGTTCTTCAACCATTCTAAGGTAAGTAATCATTGTTGGCAACTCCAGATTAAGAAGAGTGGACAGAAATCAGCGAGGGATACAAGGACAACAGGATGGTGTGCTGTTTTCTTGGAGAGAAAATACAAAATGGAAAATTGGCAGATGATACAAAGATTGGTGCAGTAAATAATTGAGAGATAAGTGGTCATGCAGAGTGATCTGGATCACTTTGTAAAATGGGTAATCTTCCATTTGGATAATCTGCATTGTATAAATTTGCATTTGGCTGTATTAGAGAGGTGGGCAAACTATGGCCTGTAGACTGGATATGGTCCACAGGAACCTTTCATCAGGCCCTCCAGCTGGGGCCTGGCCAGAGTGCAGCGGGCACTCCCCACCACCTTGCCCTGTCCCTTCTCCATTACATGGACCCAGCGGTGCCCTCCTGGCAGGAGCGCGGTGGCTGCTCCCTCCTCCCAGCCCCCCTTCCCTATCACATGGGCCCAGTAACAGCACCCAGTTTGCCACCTTTCTCCTACCACGTGGGCCCAGCAGTGGTGCCCTGGCTGAGCATTGTGGCCGCTCCCTCAGCCCCAGTCTCTCCCCTTCCGTTGCCCCTCATCCATCGTGCGTGGCCTGCCACAAAGAAAGCAGGTCATATGTACACAATAGAGGAGTGTATCCTGAAAAGCCAGGACTCTCAAAAGGATCTAGGGATCATAGTTGTTTAAGCAACTTAATAGGAACTGCTAGTGCGATGCAGAGGCAACAGGGCTTATGTGTTGCTTGAATGTATAATCAAGGGAGTAGTCAGTAGAGGTAGGGAGGTAATTTTACTTTTGTATATGGCATCGAGAAGATCAAGGCTAGGTTGATGAAAAAACTGGTGAAAAAATTCAGCAGCTGTTAATGGGAGTTATGTCAGCTACACAGAGTAGCATGAGTTACTCCCATTGACTTCCTAACTCTCCATCATTATGGTTTCTTGACTGTGCTGCACCACCAGGAAATGCATTCCCGTCAAAAGAGTGCTACGCCATTTGAGGAGATGATCTCCAGATCGACTTAGCGGTACTTAACTGACCACTAAGTTGATCTGGAAAGATCGATCTGCTGGTAGTAAATGTGCTGCCATCCATGTAGATGTGGTCCAGGAGTAGAGTACTGATGACCATATTTTAAAAAGGATGTTGAAAAACTAGAGTTTGGAAAGGAGCCACAAAAATTGAGAGATGGAGAAAATACCTTACAGTGAGAGACTTAAAGAGCTCAATCTGTTTAATTTATCAAAAAGAAGATTATGATGTGTAAATGTCTTCACAGAAGGAAAATACTATGTACTAAAGGTCTCTCTTATTTAGTGGGAAAAGGCATAACGAGAATAAATAGGGAGAAGCTGATGCCAGACAAATTCAAATTCAAAATAAGGCACAATTTTTTAAAAAGTGAAAATGATTAGCTATTGAAACAAACTACCAAGGGAAATTGTGGACTTTCTGTCTCTCGATTTCTTCAGATCAGGAGTGGATATGCTTTAGTCAAAGACAATTTATATGGCTCAACATAAGGGCTAGTGATACACAAATTTATTGGCTTGTGATACACAAGAGGTCAGACAAGGTGATTTGATGTTCGCTTCTAGCTATAAACTCTATGAATCTATAAATGGCCTTGACTATCATAATGATGTTGCTTCACAAATCCATCTTTCTCTTGACCTGTCTCCCTCAGTCTAAATTAAAATCTCATCTTATGTTTCCATCACCTTATTATGGATGCCAAAAACTTACCGTGGCCAAACTGGTCTCCTAATGTGCCCTATTAAAGCCCTCCCTTCTCCCTCCTTCCTGTATCACAGCAGACAACATCATCATCCTTCCTGTTGCTGAAGCCAGTAATATTGGCTTTATCATTGACTCAGTGCTTTCCTTTGACCCACAGATCAGGTTATGTCTAAGTTTTACATTTTTTTCTTGGACAACATTTCCAAGTTCCAGCTTGTCCAGTCTATTCCCACTCCTGTCCAGACCCATATTGTTATGTTCCTTGATTAGTACAGTCACTTCCATTGTGGTGTTAATGCTTACAAGTTTGTTCCCTTCAAATCCATTCCAAATATGGGCTGCTAGACCATCTTCTTGGTTGTTCTAACTACACGTTCAGAACCCCTTTGGTTTCTCATCTTCCAATACATCAAACACAACTACTTGTCTTTATTTACAAGCCATCCACAAAGTAACTTGACCGTATTATTTTATGGCAAGGTTGACTCGCACTTTTACTCTGCCACTGATGTCAATGTCCACTGACCCCCTTCTTTGGTTCTCTGAGAAGCACTTCCATGCCTTCTTCAATGCTACCCCAGTAAGTGGGAAGAGCTGTCAAAATCCATGAAGCTACCACTGTATCCTCTTTCTAGTCTCTCCTCAGAACTCACTTCATTTGTAATGCATACAGGATACTGCAGACTGATCATAGCTAAGCAGGTGGAAGGCTTTGATGACTACTACAGAATGGCTCAGAATTGTACACACCCACTTATTTTTTTGTTTACCCTGTCTCTCCTCATCCTCTCCTCCCTCCACTCAGATCAGAATGTGTCCTTTTGTCTTTGAAAAAAGTGAGTGGTCAGCCTTTTAAGGTCTCAGGGAATAACCTTCCATCCTGACACAGTTTAAAGTGTTACATGAATATTTTATGGAAAGTCAGATACCTTGTGAGATCCTATGGCTATACGTTGCTTGAAAATGCCATTCTGACTCTTTGATGTGGTATGAGAAAATGTTGTAGGATGGGGTGGGTGGAGATTTGAAGCCTGAATAGGCACAGTAATCTATAAACATTTCAGAAAATCCTTGAAGGGAAGAAGAAGGGTTAGATGGTAGCACTGAGGGGGGGAAAATTAAAGGGACTATTATTTTGATGGATTTAGGGAGATTTGCTTTATGGGTCAAAAGTTAACCACTTTCTCTCTGAGAGAAAAGGCCCGGTATTGAAAAAGAGAGATCAATATCACTGCAATTTTTCCCCGACAAAATGTCATAGAATTTTATTATATCTTTCTAGAAATGTGGTAGTTATATTTGAGGAGACAGTTTCATTATATATCCTTTGTTTTTCAGGTGCTTACAACCCTCAAAAATTAACCTTTGGTCTGAAATAAGTGTGTGTAGCAGGGATCTCAGATGTCTTCATGTAAGACCACATTTTGAGACAATCTCATGAGGCATCTTACCTCCCGTATGTGATTCTGTGACTAATCTGTCCTCGAGTTTGAAAACATACAGTATCTATAGCTCAAGAATAACATTAGGAAATTAACTTGTTTTATTTTTTTCTCAGTCAAAAGACTAATTAACACTTTTATTATATTTAAAGTTTTTTAATAAACATTTTCAGATGCAGTTTTTTTGCGCCCATATAGTGTTGAAAGTCGCCTTTCTTAAAACTATACAAAGTGCAAGGCAGTGTAGAATCAAGCCCTGTGCCCCTTTTACCCTAGCACACGAAATGACAGTAAGTTGGGTAGTTGTATGTTAATAGTTGTGTAAAAAAAAGCTTTCAATTCAGATGTACTAAGACAAGTGCTTTTGTGTTGTTTTGAATTTTTTTATTTAGAATTAACAAATTATAAGCATCAGAAAGTCCCATTGCACCTGTGAAGTAATGTGATTTTCTACTTTTTCTTCAAAGCATCTGACAAAGTGGGATTTTCTCCCATGAAAGCTATGCGATAAATACATTTGTTAGTCTTTAAGAGTGCCACGGGATTCCTTGTTTGTTTTTTGCCTTTTTAATAGTTCGCCATGCGATACTGCTGCTAGGCCACAGTTAGGCACACTTCATTTTGCCCCTTCTCCCCCTTTCAAACTTCTAGCTGCCACAATCCTACCTTGCCTGCCCATAATACTTCTTGTTATTCTCTTCTCTCTATCACGTTTCTACTGTCCTCCTTCTGATTTTTTCCTTTACCCACTTCCCTCAGTTGCTCCTGTCTTCCCTGCTTCCAATCCCAAGCATTGCCACAAAAAATAGTTTTCCCCCAAACTGACTTTGTGATATAACTAAACCAGGTCTATTGCACATAGAGCTGGAATCAGGGTCCTATCTGACAGCAGCAGAGGGGATCTCTGTGCCAGCCCTATATAGGCTGACACAGGGGTATCAATTGGAGTCTGCTAAGGAAGGGCCACAGGATCTGCATTTACATGGAGCCCTGAAGAGCAACTACTGCTCTAACCATGTGGTTAAAGTAGCAGCTCTACTGATCTGTGCTATATAGAAGTCCTGCTCCATACCCCCATTTGAGTGGGATTAAATTCTCCTCCCTGACCTGACTACAGAGCTTAAATACTTGGTTCTTTTGCAGTTGAAGTAGACTTCATCCTAAAACATTACCTCTCTTGAGGTCAGAGGTATAAAGTTAACTCAGATAGTTTTCTTCATAAATCAAATCTATGAGTAAGTAATGGCTCTTCCAACTCTAATCTCTTTAATTAAATCTACAGGGGCAGATGTGAAAAATCCCTTGTCAGTAGAGTTACTAAAATTACTTTCTATTGTTTCAAATAAAGAAACGCATTCAGGCAAGAATCAAGGACAATTTTAAGAATACTCTTTAGAGAAACAAAGAAATTACACCTATCTTCCAGGGCTAGTTGAAAATTTTCAAAGAAGAGTTTGCTTGCCTTGAGGGTATTTTTTTAATTAGAAAATCAACATCCAAAATTTTTCCAGATAAAAATTTTGGGGGCATTTTGCCAAAGTCTCCCATTTTTCAGCAGTTTTCAGCTAACAGCTTTTCATTTGTTAGGTTTTCAGTTTGTCAAAAATTTCCAATGTAAAAACACAGCCCCTAAAGCCCCTTTGATAATCCAACCCTGGGGTTAACTGTAGGTGGGGGAGTCTTCACGTATTTTTGATAAGTCAGAAAAACCGAATACTTTCTCTGGGATCTGAAAGTTCATTTTCATAGTTACCTGTTGTGGAACCCTTTCATTGAGCCTGCAGATCTCCGGGGGTCCACAGACCACAGGTTGAAAACCACTGGAGTAGACATATATAGTTACTGTCTGACAAACTTTCATTGGCATATGGTGGTTGTTTCTCCAAAGCCCTGTGAGACCTCTCAGTCAGAAATGGCACTTGAGTCATAACGAAAATGGTTTTAGCAGACATATGAGACTGAACTATCTTCTTACACTCAGAGTTTACCATTCCAGATCAGGCATTAAGCTTATTAGTGGAATAAGATGAAGGAGTTTCCTCTGCCATTTATGCATACTTGTACCTGATCTGTGGTGAATAGAGTTCAGTTTTCATTGCTGTCAGACACCATGGTACAAAAATTAAATACCCAGAAAACTTGCTTCTTCCTCACCAGCCAACTCCACCAGCTTTTCAGTGCAGGGCTGGATTAAGGCCTGGGACTGCCCACCTCTGTGGTTCCCCCATTGTGATGTTGCCCTATGTGGACGGTGGGGTGTCAGGTCCCTTTGGGGCTGGGGGCAGGGTCAAGGACTCCAGGGCCCCAGGCAGCACTGCTGTGGAGGATTGGTGGTGGGGAGGAGGCATGAGCTGGCACTGCTGCAGGGGCATGAACTCCCTCAACATCCCTCGCTGGGAGCACTCAGTCTGCGGTGTTGGAGGAGTTGGACCCGGCATGGGGGCGGTACCGAGGTCAGGGCAAAAGGATAGACTGGGGTCTGAGGGGGGCAGAGAATTCCACGCGCACACAGCGCTTCTAGGCTGGCCACAGTGCAGCGTTGCAGGGGCAGGGACTCCCCCCTCTTCCTGGGAGCTCTGTGGACCGGTCTGCTGAGTGTCCATCATGATGGAGGAGGGTCGAGGCAGAGGCAGAGGCAGGGCAGCTTGTTGCAAGCATTGGAGCCCAGCCAGTGGCAGGCCGAGCAGTGCAGCAGACTGGCAGTCAGGAGTGGACCAGGATCGGATTATTGCAGAGGCTGCAGGGCCCCCCGTTTAGCCCAGAGCTTGGGGCTTAAGCCCCTAAAAGCCCCTGCAGTAATCCACCCCTGTTTCAGTGTGTACATGTGCATGCATCTTGAACCATTCCTTGGCATCTACTCTAAAGAGCAATCTTTCTTTAAAGCAGACTAAAAAAAACCAGATTAAATGTAACTAATTTAAAAGATGATCAAAGGTTTTGCATTAGCATCATAATAAAACTTACCAAAACCAGTAGCAATGTTTTTCAGTTCAATTGCATTTTATATTAATAGTATTTCAGAAGTAATGAAGCTTTGCAATATCATTTCATCTCACCAAGCAGGCCTAAAGAAGAATAAATTAGTTACCATGGGAAGACAGAGGATAGAAAAGGAGATTTTAAGATGGAAGAGTTAGAAAAACTTTGAGAGAAATTTTTTTGATCAATATCTTTTTTTCTACATAAGTAGCTAGTAAGCTAAGTGACTTTTATTTATACAATTATTTGTTTTCCAAATATTTCACAGAACACTCTTAGGTCTTTTAGAAACCTGTTACATATCCACCACGCTATGAAACAAGCTTTTGTATTCAGTCAGTCAGAGTGTGTGTGTGTGTGTGAGAGAGAGAGAGACTTCCTTTGTCAAATTTTTGAGGATTAAATATATGCCATGAAGACTAAAATACATTTAGAGCTTCATTTCCCCCAGCTGATTTTTTGAAGTCCTGCAGATATAAAATACGCATTTCTCATGTAGCAGGGATTTCAAGTTTGGTTATTTCTTTTCTATAAAATACACGATTAAGATGGAAATAGGTCATCTTTGGACATTTCTGTGAAGTGTGCCTTTCTGTCAACAGTTCTTCTAGTCCAAATCTACATTTTACCAGGATACATTTATTTTAAATAAGAAAGTCTAGCAGGAGCATAGAAGGCCTCTGTGCTGTGTGATTGAGATTCTGTATAAGAAAAGGAAAAAGAGTGACTATATTACTGCTAGTTGGGAAGAATGATCTGAATTGGTTGGTAAATGGGGAACAAGCAAACAATATGCACTTTAATGTAGTCAGATGTATGACATTACATCAAGACCATGCTTTAAGGATGGGGGACTCTATCTTGGGGTAGTAGTGACTCTAAAAAGGACTTGGGGAGCTGGGCTCATGCTGTATAAGTAGGAGAACATGAGTGCCCTGTACAACACTGTGAGCAAAAAGGACAGTGCAATTCATGGATGTATAAACGGGACAATGGAGTAGAAACAGAGTGATTGTGTTACCTTTGTATTTGGCACTGTTGCAACCACTACTGGAATACCAGGTCCTGCTCTGGTGCCCACGCTTCAAGAAGGAATTGAGAAATGAGAGAGTTAAGAGGAAAGCCATGAGAATGATTATACAATTGAGCTGCTTCAGTTTTCCATTCTGTTTAGATAAACAAAGAGAAGGTTAAGGTTGACTTGGTCACAGTCTAAATGTATCTACATAAGGGACAAACATTTGGTAATAGAATGCTCTTCAGTCTAGTAGACAAAAGGGTAACAAGATTCAATGCCTGGAAGAGGAAGCAAGACAAATTCAGAGGAGAAATAAAATGCAACTTTTTTTTTAACAGTGTAGCTAGTTAACCACTGGAACAATTTAGCATGTAAGGTGGGGGATTCTCCACTGCTGGAAATTTTTTTTATTTGAGCTGGATCTTTTTCTAACCCTAGTCCAGTGGTTTTCAATTTTTTTTGCATTTGCAGACTCCCCAAAATATTTCAAGTGGAAGTGCAGACCTTTTTGGAAAACTTAGACATAGTGTGTGGATCCCAGAGGTCTGCAGACCACAGGTTGAAAACCCCTATCGTATATCTATCAGGAATTAATTGAGGAATGTCCAATGGCCTGTGTTATACAGGGTGTGAGATTAGATGATCACAGTGGTTCCTTCTGGCTTTATCATCTATGAATAAAATAGGATTCCAGGTGAATTTGTATTTAGAATATTCCCAGAGTGTCCTTCCCCAAGGGCATTATAAAAGTCTTCCCTCAGGCATACAGGAACCAAAAATCAAACATGTTTATATCTTTTTTGCATACCACAGAATTGTTGTTGTTGTTGTTCCGTTGGTCATGTGTCTCCCTGTCAAACTCAAAATAAGCCCAAAAATGCCATGCAGGCACAGACAGGATCTGGGATTAGGTAACAGAAAATGGAGGTCTATGAAAGAAATTGTGGCACAGTGTAAAGGAGTTGACAAGAACCAGACCCAGTTCTGCTTCCTGAAATTTTTATCTGCTTCTGGGATGGCCATACTTTTGATGAGATGAGAGGAACAAAGAGTTAAGTCATGTTTCTTTTCAATAAATATGGCATTTGCTTTCCCTTCTTCTGAGTCATTCCATTTCCCATGTTAAACTTTAACTCCTAGGAGTGAGGCAGGGTGTCTGCTCTCTGATAGCTTGAGGAACAATGAGCTAGCCTCAGTCATCTCAGTAGAGATGTTCAATTTGGAACCAGTTATTGATAAGGGCCTTATAGTTAGTCATTTCTAGCTCTGTAAATCATAGAATTTAAGGCCAGAAAGAACCTCCAGATCATCTGTTCTGACCTTGTGTATACCACAGGCCACCAAAACCACCCACACACTAAACCCAACAATGAAATGAGACCCAAGCAAATGAGGCCCACAGAATACTTGATTATCTGCCACAGGCAGACAATAGTATGAACTGAGGTGCACCAGTGCCTGAGACCTCACCAATGGCAGGGAAGTGATTAAATGAGCTACGCCTAGATAATTCTGGCAAGTGAACTGCACCCACATGCTGCAGAGTAAGGCAGAAAAACAAAACAAAAAAACCCCAAGGTGGTCCTTCCCACCCCCCACATGAAAGACTAAAATAGCTGAGTTCTTCCAGACCTCAACCTGATTTAGAGGGGACCAAGAGTTGGAAAGCTAGTGACAGTTTTGTTAGGGCCTGAAGGGTGGGAGAGGGTATCCAATTTATAGCATAATGTCTGTTTGTAATGAGACTTCGTAGCATGAGCATGTACACCAGATGTAAGCAAATGAAATGCCAAGGACCCAAGAAAAGCAGTGTTAGACAGAATTGCCAGTGTGGATGGAGCATTTGCATCATACAGTAAGATGTATAGGTATAGTTGGGATATTGTAGAGGATTCCTCAAAAGGATGTCTTGATTCCTCTTGAGAGGCAGCCAGAATTATGTCACATGAACTCAGGAAGCAACACAGGTTATTTCCCTTAGATAGAAATACAACCTCATCAAATATAGAGGAGACTAGCCATTCCCCAGGTACAGAAAAACTCATTTCACTGTATGGAATCATAGGTGTATCAAGTAGTTGGGAGAGGCATGGCTTTCTAGTAGGGAAGTTAATCATTAGCAATAAAGGTAGTTGGGTTTTTGGGGACCATGGAAATTAAGTAGTGTTTTGTGCATTTGTTTCCCTGAGGCAGTTAAACAGCTTTGCATGATGCTGCTAAAGAACCTGTGGTCTTTGTGCATGCTGACACATATCACGTAAGATAATGCAGAAAATTACGCCTGCAAGTTTAAATTCAGAGTGCTACATAGAATGCTAAGGTTTCTAGAGTAACTCTGTCAGAAGCGTTTCCTGTTCTGCACACACTGATAATAGATATTTTGCACTTGTTCTTTTTACCCAAAGATCTTAGATTGCTGTACAGTGCTATACATTAGGAGTCTCACTAAATAGCTGAAAAATGGTGGCAGGATGATGTATTAGGTATTAAGGGAAAGGAGGATCTATATTTTGGGGATTGACTCCTGCTAATGGTAAGGGAACCAGATTGGTAGCATGAGAAAGTAATAGGTTTTGCATTGATTTAACTAGGAGGGAGGCAAAAGCCAGCAGGTGCTGAGGTGCAGTCTAGTCAGACCACAAACAATTCTTTAGGTGGCTGAGAATCCCAGAGAGAGGAAATAATTAAACAGTATTGAATTTCCTATGACAAGAACAATTGTGAATGATTAGTGGCAAGAATCAGTCCAAGCCAAATCATGAGTCAATGAAGCTAATAGTAATGGCTGGTAAGTGTAACATTCAGAGAGAGGTGTTTTTATTCTAATGCTAAAAACTCAAATACTGTTTTAAAAAAAAAAATATCCCCAAATGGGTAATCTAGTGCTATTGTTATAAAATGGTGTGATCCCAGGGAACTGTTCTCTCTCTTTCTCTCTGCCCCCTCCCTCCTTTTAATATTTACTGCCCTATCTGGCTAAACAGGAGATAGCGTTGTCCAGTGGACATGGACGAGGAGATCTGAACTGGATTCGTAGCTTAGCCGGTGGCCTTCCTGTGTGGTCTTGGGCAAGTAGTTTAGTACAAAATTTCCAGAACAGTCCACAGTTTTGGGTACCCACATTAAGATACCTAATGCTTGGTTCTTACATGCCCTCTCATCCAAGATGCTGAATATTAATTATAGCAGGGACAAAGGAAAGGCAAAAGGGAATGTAAAAGAGGAAATCAAATCAGTATCCTCCAAAGCACTTGCAACCTCTCCCAGCTTGGTATCATCCACAAACGTTATAAACGTATGCTCTATACCATTGTCTAAATCATTTATGAATATATTGAACAGAAGGGGACCCAGAACTGATTCATGTGGGATCCTACTTGATATGCCCTTCCTGTTTGACTGTGAAAAACTGATAACTACCCCGTAGGAATGGTTTTCGAATCAGTTATGCAAGCACCTCATAGTAGCACCATCTACGCCAGTGTTTTTCAACCAGTGTTCTGTGGAACACCAGTGCTCCTCAGATATAGTGCAGGTGTTCCGTGACCCACCATGTCTCTTCCTGGTTGAAGAGGGGTGGGGCTGAGGAGGTAGAGAAAAGGAGCAATTTAAATGTTCCATCCGCAGCAAACCTTCCAGATGCACAGTGGCGTACGTTGATGCATGCCTGGAAGCTTTGCTATGGCTGTGGCATTATAAATCTCCCGCCATTGTTGCCACCTTTTTTGAGAACATTTTCATCAGGTGTTCTGCATAAAATAATTAATACTTGATGTGTTCCTCGGCCCACTAAAGGTTGAGAAACACTGATCTATGCTGTATTTCCGTAGTTTAAGAGAAAGTCATGCAAGATGGTAACAAAAGCCTTACTGATGTTAAGATATACCACATCTGTTGCTTCCCCCCATCTTCCATGAGTTTTCTAAGACAGACACTAATGATTCAAGTTCCAAAGGGATAGCCATATTATCTTAAGATAATAATCAGCTATGTCAAATCAACCTCATTGAAGAAATTTATTAGGTTGATTTGACATGATTATGCTGATTATTATCTTCTAGATGTTTGCAAATTGATTGCTCAATTATTTGCTCCATTATCTTTCTGCAAACTGAAGTTAAGCAGACCCGTCTGTAATTTCCCAAATTGTTCCTATTCCCCTTTTATAGATTGGCACTATATTTGCCCTCTTCTAGTCCTCTGGAATCTCTTCCATCTTCCATGAGTTTTCTAAGATAGACACTAATGATTCAAGTTCCAAAGAAGTAGCCATGTTAGTCTAGTCCAGCAAAACAAACAAGGAGCCTGGCATCTGACAAAGTGGGATTTACTCCCAAGAAAGCACATGCGATAAATAAATTTGTTAGTCTTTAAAGGTGCCACTAAGTCAGATATTTCTTCAGTCAGCTCCTTGAGTATCCAAGGATGTATTTCATCCAGTCCTGCCAACCTGAACACATCTAACTTGTCTAAGTAATTTTTAACTACTTCTTTCTCTAGTTTAGCCACAGATCCTACCTCATTTTCACTGGCGTTCACTATGTTAGATGTCCAATTGCTACTAATCCTTTCAGTGAAAACTGAAATAAAAAAGGAATCTAGCACTTCTGCCACGTCTACGTTTTCTGTTAATGTCTTTTCCCCTTCATTGAGTAATGGGTGTACCCTGTCCTTGGTCTTCCTCTTGCTTCTAATGCATTTGTAGAATGTTTTCTTGTTACTCTTTATGTCCCTGGTTAATTTAATCTCATTTTGGCCTTGATCTTTTTAATTTTGTTTGTAGATGCTTGTATTGGTTTTTTTATATTCATCCTTTGTAATCTGACTTAGTTTCCACTTTTTGTAGGATTCTTTTTTGAGTTTCAGATCATTGGAAATCTCTTGGTTAAACCAAAGTGTCTCTTGCCATACTTCCCATCTTTGCTACACAATGGGATAATTTGCTCTTATGGCTTTAGTAATGACTCTTTGAAAAAAACCTGCCAACTCTCTCAAACTGTTTCAGACTTCCTTTCTGTGGGATCTTACCTACCTACCAACTCCCTGGGTTTGCTGAAATCTTCCTTCTTGAAATACATTATATTTACTCTGTTTTCTCTCCTACCATTGATTAGAATCATGAATTTTATCATTTCATGATCACTTTTAGCCAAGCTGCCTTCCACTTTCAAACAGTCAACCAGTTCCTCCCTATTTGTCAAAAAAGAAAAAAAAAGAAAAAAATTAATTCTAGAATAGACTTTCCCCTAGTAACTTTCTCCACTTTCAGAAACAAACAAAATGTTGCTAGTGCATTCCAAGAACTTGTTCAATAATCTGTGCCCTGGTGTATTGTTTTCCCAACAGATGTCTGGGTAGTTGTTTTAAAGAAAGCATTCTCCATCTCTTCTTCTTGATTAGATAGTCTATAGGAGACTCCTACCATGACATCCCTGTGTTTCTTATCCTTATCCAGACATATACAAGAAGTCTGTCTCCTATTTCCATCTCAACCTCAGTGCAAGCATATACATCTTTGAAATATAAAGTAACTCTTCCTCCTTTTTTCCCCTGCCTGTCCTTCTTGAGCAAGTGTTACCCTTTTATAACAATACTCCAGTCATGTGCATCATTCCAGCAAATCTCTGTGATGCTAACTACATCATATCTGTGTTTATTCACTAGGATTTCCAGTTCTTCATATTTATTGACCATACTTCTTGCATTAGTATGCAGACATCTAAGATACTGATACTGTGTCCACATCCATGGACAGCACTTTAAGTTGACTTAATAAGGTCGATTTTAAGTCGACCTTATTCAGTCGACTTAACAAAGTCGACCTAACTTTTTGTAGTGTAGACATAGCCAAAGAGGTTAGCATGAAAGCTGCCTCTTCGCAGATCTCCTGTCTCCCTGGCTGCAGCAGGGAAACTGCCCGCATCCTGTAGCCCAGTGCACTACCCTTGGGTCCTTAGGCAGTAGTTTCGTTTTGCAGTTAGGGGGATGGCAAATAAATGCTCCTCCCCCTTTGGCTCCAGGGGGGAACCCCAGTGCCTATTGACATAGGCAGAGCACTTTGCCATGCTCCCCGCTACAGACAGGGGAAAGGGTGAACTGATCTCTCATCCCCTTGGCTGCAGCAAGGAGCCTGCATCAGTCTTTTAGTCCCACAGAAATGTGCTCCACCTGGGTAGCTCCCTGCTACAGCCAGCAGAAGGGGAGCAGCGGGCCACTTTGAAAGCTCCTGCGGGTCATAAGACTATCATGATTTAACATTTATTCAAAGGTAGTGCCTAAAGGCCTCAATCAGGTTTGTCCCCATTGTACTAGGCACAGTATAAATGTAACAGATGATAGTCCCTAGTCCAAAGAGTTTCATCTAAACTACATCAGTGTGTATATAATATAGATACAGAGTACTGTCCATAGATGTATACACACTAAATTTGAGAGCATGCAGTTTGAGCCATCATTTCCACAGGTACTGAATATTCATAGTTCCATTTAAAGTCAATGGGAACTGTACCTAGAATCACAGATGTGAACAAGGGGAAGGAACCTCTATAGGTCATCTAGTCCAGTTCCCTGCACTCAAGGCAGGACTAGGTAACAATCGACCATTCCTGACAGGTGTTTGTCTAAATCTGTTCTTAAAAATCTCCAATGATGGAGCTTCCACATCCTCACTAGGCAATTTGTTCTAGTGCTTAACTACCCTAACTAACCTCAGAGGTTAAGGGGAACAAATTTTTCACCGTCTTCCTTGCAACAATCTTTTATGTATTTGAAATCTTTTGTCGCCTTCTCAATCTTCTCTTCTCCAGACTACATAAACTCAATTTTTTCAATCTTTCCTCATCAGTCATGTTTTCTAAACCTTTAATCATTTCCGTTGCTCTTTTCTGCACTTCTTCTAGTTCATCCACATCTTTCCTGAAATGCGGTGCCCAGAACTGAACACAATACTCCAGTTGAGGCCTAATCAGCATGAAGTGGAACAATTACTTCTTGTGCCTTGCTTATAATGCTCCTACTAATACATCTCAGAATGATGTTTGCTTTTTTTTGTTTTACATGTTTGACTCATAATTTGCTTGTGAGGCACTATAAACACCAGATTCTTTTCTCCAGTACTCCTTCTTAGGCATTCATTTCCCATCTGGGCATGTGCAATTGATTGTTCCTTCCCAAATGGAGAACTTCACATTTGCCTTACTGAATTTCATCCTATTTACTTCAGACCATTTCTTCAGTTTGTCTAGATCATTTTAAATTTTAATCCTATCTTCTGCATATCTCTGATGAATGACACAATTTCTCTGTGTGTATGTATTTAGCAAAGTGTTTTTGGACTAGGGGGAGGGATTGTTGTTTATATAAACCTAAAGTACTATGATATTGGAGAAATGCATTATTTCATCATTGTATTAAAATATAACATTAGGTTTTGAGGTACAAAAGACTTGAATACCTCTTGTCGAAAGAATACCAAAGAGTAAACTGGGAGAGTTAAGACAACAGAGTCCTGTGGCACTTTTAAAGACTAACAGATTTATTAATCGCATGAGCTTTCGTGGGAGAAAATCCCACTTCGTCAGACGCTTTGAAGATGGGT
>ML685756.1:29341261-29370129 GCA_007922175.1 Pelusios castaneus | reverse complement strand
GATTAATAAATCTGTTAGTCTTTAAAAGTGCCACAGGACTCTGTTGTCTTTCTACAATAGACTAACACGGCTACCCCTTTGGGAGAGTTAAGTTTTACTTCAATAATCAAGTATAGCTGTAGTGCTACACACATCATTCAAACAGTGGAAATCCAGTTCAAATGCTATTAAAAGATGGGAACAATTTATACCTGGTCTTTTAAAGACGACTTGTGAAACATGTAGAAATCGTATATTGTAATGGTATGTAAAGTCACATAATTCGTATAACTCATAACATCAAAAATCCAGACCACTTGGAATATTGAAGTATAGCTTCCTTATTTTTGAATATTATAAAAGCTTCTGTTTTCAAAGTCCTGTAAAAAAATTAGATACTGCAAGATGGGTTGTAGTTAGGTGCAGGGGATTTTCATTTAAATTCTTAGCAACTTTTATAGTTTAGGGAAATTTAAATGTCATATAACAACAATTGAAGGAAAAAATCTTGAGTGAGAATACTTAATTTATCCCTGCAGTTTTCAATACAGTATCTGGGACTATATACACATGTAACTCTTATTAATGACAGCATAAATTATATTCATGTTTGGAGAAAAATGTACAACTCTCCAAATAGACTTTTAACTCCCATGTCAGTGTTGATAAACTTAAAGATCATTATGTGTATTAAGTTTACTGATGCCAGCATAGTTGTATTTGTTTGCTTTTTGTCTTTATTAATATAATTTATTCTGATGGTTTCATTGCCACTCCCTTATTCTCAACCCTCCTGTTTGCAGCTTAGAATGAGATTTAGGTGCAGAGTTGATTTAAAATTGTGCTGCACATATGGTAAGCATAGTCTGCAGTCAGAGTGCCATACAGTTGCTTCAGACCGAATTCACAGCTCCATGCAAAATTGACAGCCTCAGTAAATTGGAGTTAAAGGTTTTTTTTATTCATTTCCTATCACAAATTATTATTTCTTTTAAAACACTGTAGATGTACCTGCCCCACAATACAGATAAAAATGAAGTATCTATTCCAAAGAGCTTGCATTCTCAGTAGAATTACATATGTGCTTATGGTCAGAAATATGCTATTGTGTGCTCCTGATGGGGGGGAGTCACTAAGTTGATATGAGAACAGTAAAATGAGAGGACAAACACAGAAAGTGCAGTAGAAGAGAATGAGGTGAAGAAAGAATGGGTTAAACTGGGATTGACTTCTTTCCATTGACTTCAGTGAAATTCAAATCTCACAGTCTTTTTCTTTTCTCATTCTCGTAGATAAAACAAACAAATGACATAATTCTGGGGAAAATTACCCACTTTACATTTACAAACTTCTGAACTATATATTTCACATATTTAAGTTGGGCATACACCCAGAAATGGACAGAAGTATTTTGGATTATCTTGTGATTTCAATGTTAGTCATATTATGCATCTTTCTAATTGTTTTAATTGCACTACATCTGCCTTTGGTTATCCATGAAATTGAGAATTTATCAAGGTTAGTTCCATTTATGCAAGAAAGTTAGAGTGCACCTATCCTTACAAAGGGTTAGGAAACTCGCAGATAAGGATGAGTGAACTCTAAACCAAGCCTTTCAGCTGCGTTTTTTTAAAAGAGCCCTTTCCTTCTCTAGAAGAAAGCTGTCCAGCTGAGTGATGTACAGAAACTGAAGCTCAAACTCTATGGTGAGAGAGAAGAATCTTGATTTCTTATCCCATTGAATCCCATTTCTTTTGATCTTTTCTGTGCTGCTTGCTTTTCAAGCCAGTTGAGTGGCAAAGCTTAGTCCAGTATTCGCTTGTCTCTGCATACAGAAAGAATGACCATAGGGCAACTTTAGTTCAGCCTATGATCTGCTCATTGTCCTCATTACAAACCATAACTTAGATATGTATAGTTGGACAATCTTTTAAAACAAGCAGAATACTAGTAAGCAGCCTATAGTGGCATTATATAAAATGCATTTCATATTAAACACTGGACTAATAGCACTTAAAAAAAATCTGTACATGAGATGAGAGATGAAGTTACAAACTATGGCTTATTTGAAATATAAAATAAAAGTGGGAGGGACTAGTACAGAGTATATTTATAGCATGCATGTTTTATATTAAGTATATTTCCAGCCCTCTCTTTTAAATTCCTCTGAAAACATTCTTTTGCAAGGACTTCCGCTGTTAATCCAAACATTGACTTTAAAATAAATAAAAGAATTAAGTTTATATTTAATGTAATTTTAAAAAATTAATGCACTCAAACAATCTGTTCTCTGCAAGAGTAACTAACCTTTGCAAAAGAAGTTTTCTCCTGATTGTGTCTTGTCTTTTTCCACAGAGTCTGGTTTTCTTGTCTAACAAATTAATATTTAAAAGTGCCACAGGACTCCTTATTTGTTTTGCTGAACTAGACTAACACGACTACCCCTTTGTAACTTGTTTTTCTTGTGTTTCTGATCTAAATTATGTTGTTATGCACCTGACTCTTGGAGTTTCTCTTTAATTACACATAGAGAGGCATGTATGCATTTGTTACAATGTCTACATTTATAATTTACTTTTAAAAAATCTTCTCAATTGTATAGATTTAACCAATGACAATTAAAAATGTAACAGCCAGCAAACTGATAATGTATACCAACATTCTGTCCCATCTCAGTTTTTGTGGGTAAAATGAGGAATACTTAAGGTGGAAAGGTGGTAATATATACAAAAGTCTCATCATTCAGATATTGTCATTGCATGTCACATAAGACTAACATGTATAAAACACCCCTAGTGAAAGTAGCCCCCAGTAACTGACCAGTTTTGCTAGTTATTTCTTAATCTTAAAAGGTAAAGATCAGGGAAATAAGTTTTTTCCATCTGTATCTATATAACTATTTTAATAAGACTTTAAAAATGCTAATAGTTTATCAACTAAAAACAGTTAGTAAAATTGTGTTTTGTATTACAAAATTGAACATCAAGTCTGGAATACTGCAATGTGTTCATGCTGGGTGAAATTCAGCCGAGCCTGGTGCTGAGCCTTCGCATGGCTTTTCATGGAAAATAAGACTTTCTTTATAGCCCCTGCACACTGTAGAATCTTTGAGTGGACCATTCAGTGGAGAGGAGCGCTACTTATTTGATCTGCACTTATATGGATCCAGTGATCCCTAAACCTCTGTAGGAGAACATGGTGAGAATGCTACAAAATATTACTTAGGCAGAAACAGGGACTTTGAAGCAGATGGTTTGCTCATGGGCTGTGGTAATTCTTGCATAACGTCTTGCATGTAAACATTTTACACCCATAAAAAAGACCACGTAAACAATGAAATGGCTAAGAGCAGCTCATTTTCCACAGGTTGATGGTGCATTGATTATTTTTAGTTCTTTCTGTCCCCTGGATCTAATATGTACCTGCTATAAACAAAGGGATCATTGAAACTATACATGTGATTTGTGTCTGCATGACATGTGATTCAAACTGAGTGGTAACCTGTATTCACAAAACTAAAGGCTGCCACTTGTATATTCTTCTCTGCCATTGGGTAAATGAGTTATTGTAGCACATATGTCTTAGCACAGGGGTTTGCAATCTTCCTTACAGTTCCAGGACATTGTGCATCTCCTGACACATAACTCATGTATGTCCATTCTAATTTTTGGGGGGGGAGAGGGGAAGGCGCAGTCTAAGAAGTGGCCATTCAGCTAGAATGGTTTATTTTACTCTCACTGTTTTGTGAGAACTGCACCTTTGACCCCTTCTGTGGTCTGATCAAGGAATGCAGTCTCAGGCCATTAGCAGTCACCTCTTTCTGGGCAAGGACCCATGCTCCTCTTCCAGAGCCAGGGTTTAGGCTGAAGTTGCCTGCAGTTGCAGTGCGATTCTCTCAATGTGTCTCAGTCGCTCAGCAGCAGCAGGTTCATTTCCTCCTCTCCTCCTGCCCCTGGGATAAGTAGCTTACTAGTAATTACAAGTGACCATCAACTTATGTCAAAACAAAGTACATTTATTTAAGGACAAAAGCATACAGAGAAAACATACAAAACAATACAAGTCACGTAAGGATCTGGGCAGGTTCAAGTTCAAACTTAACAGGGATAAATACTCTTTTGGACCAAAAGTCACATCCATTTGTCAGGGGGAAAAGCCCCTCTGTCCGAATAAACGCAGCCTTTATCCCTAACTCTTGCTTTGTCTTACAGCATTTTGAAAACAGACAAAACCAGTTACTGCTCCTCTCCTTAAGTCAGAGGTAATCCATAGGCAGACCAAATCTAGATTGCCAGATGCTTTTCAATGGACTGTGAAATCTTTTCATAAACTTATTATTGTTATTTTTAATTATTATTTTCTTTGGAGTCTGGACCTTGACTATACTTTGACTAAAAAATTTGGACCTTGATAAAAAAATAATAGACTATCCCTGCCCAAGTTCACTGAGCCTCATCTGAATCTGCATATCCAGCCTTAGGGTTTTGGATTAATCAACCCCTAGTGATTCTAGGTTCCACAGTAATCTACTCTGTGAGCCAAGAACATACAAATACATATATGTATTTATACAAAGGGCTGTGAATATTTTATGGGCTCATACGGTCAGGCCCATCTTAGTAGAATAGTCTTTGAAGTTGTCATCCTTTCAAGGCTGGCTCAGACATTCAGATTACATTCACAATACTAAATGCAATAGTCTCGTGGTTGGCCTGTGCTCATCAGCTGTGTCACACAGACAACTTTCATATAAGAATGAAGAATGAGCCTCTGTCTACACTGTGAGCTCTGGGTGTGATTCTCAGGTTGTGAGACATACTCCTGCTAGTTCTCATTTGCGTTAGCGTGTTAAAAATATTAATGTAGCCATAGCAGCACACATAGGAGGGGCATTGGGCTAGCCACCCCGAGCACAAATCTCCCTGAATTCCATGAATATATACTCAGGCTGCTAGCAGATGCCACTGCTGCCCTTTCTGCTGCCCTATTTTTAGCATCCTCACTCAGATGAGAGCTAGTTTGAGAATGCTCACAGTGTAGACATAGCCTAATGCACTTACACTGTGTAGAGAGTTCACAAACTTAACATTCCCATTTAAAAAACCCGAATCCCTAATTTCTGTTCTGGATCTCTTAACAAGCTGATTGCAATAGAGCACTAGTGAGTGGGTCTGGAAGTGACGGGAAAATATGTTAAGTGTAAGTTAAAATTGAGGAGATAGAAAATATCAAAAGGATAGACATTTTGCCTGCTGTTGAGCTCTGGTGACTGCCTGTAACCATAAGCAAATTTCATTGTTTAAAAGATCTACTACTTTTCAAAGTACTTGAAGTTTTGTATGGTAAAATATACCAACCTAAGGGGGGGGGGGGGGGGTAGTACAAGATCTGTTAGGCAACATAAGAAAGGGTTCCTAAAATCAAAATTTTTCCACAGTCAACAAAATCAGGTGCTTGTACATCTGTCTTTGGGGTGTTAGTTGCTCCTTTGTTGCCACTGAAAGGTTAACTGGGCATCTCTCAGACTCGCAGCATATTTCAGTAACATACATATAGCAAAGATTCATAAATTCACGTGTAATTATAATGCATCTAATTCAACAGGATAGCAATGTTCAACAGACCATGGCTTCTCAAATTGTACTTTGCAAGTCAAACTGTACAAAACATATGATCAAATAACAGTGGTGAATATGAATATGTGGGTACAGCATGTCACTTGGAGGTTCAGTGTGTCACAGTGACCCTCTTCTTAACTGAGCTCTTTGACATGAGGTTAAAACATTGATGGCAGTTGGTGGTTGAGTTAAACAGGTGGTTGCAACCCTAGGGAATTTTTAATAAGTAGAGTAGAGAGACAACTCAAACGGCCTTTAGGTGGTAAAGAGTTCCAGTCACAGTGACTTGGATTAGATTTGAAATGCTGATCTGGAAATGGAAAGATGTTTGATGGGTTCTTCAAATTTTGCAATTTTAGAATTAAGTAAAATATTTTAAATATTTAAAGATTTCAATCTTGACAGCTTTAAGCACTGTTTGTGGACACAGACACACCACCTGCAGAAGCAAACTCCCAGAATAACTTGTTCAGCGCAAAGGGAAAAGGTCAATTGAATTTACCAGATGGAACAACTCCCTCTCCACAACCACTCAACCAAGCTTCTGCTGGTGGGGTGTCTCCTCTGACTTATTTTTGGGCTGGATCACTGCTGCCCAGAAAACTCAAATGATTAAAGATACACAGAGAAATGTGTACAGGCTGTTCTGCAAACAGAAAATCCTCACAGTGAACTCCAAATGCAACAACTGATCGGTGATGGAAATGCTCACAGAGTGATTCTTTCCCTTATTCCCCCCTCCCCCCACTCCATAGACAATGGCGGTTTTCTCAGTGAAATAGGCTCTGCTTTAGCTGAATCCAGCTTGTGCTTCTCTTTGTTCCCTATCTACTCCCCTGCCCCCACCAAATAATGTTGGAAGTTTAATTTAACTTTTGGTCTTTTGGTGAGTTAATCTTAACAATTGCTTCTCAAGGTCCAATTTTGTAAAATGTGTATTTCTGAATAAACAAGGGGTTATTCCTAATAGAACTATAAAATGCTCCTTTGTGTATGCATTGTATTATCTTCATTAAGCCCTATCACAGCTGCACAGTTTGAATTCTGAGCAATGATTATCACCTATTTGAATATGGAATATAAATTGAACAGGCTGCATTAACACATCAACATACCTCTTTAGTAGTGTATTATTAGTATTAGTTAACATAAATTCTTATCTCTCTCTCTTAAGTGACAACTGCATATCTGGTAGTCTTTTTTCATGCTGCATTTTTAAAATAATTTTCCATTTTAGAATACTTTTTCTATGAAAAAATATGGGGCAGTAGAGAAAAAGATGACCTTGTGTTTAAGGGACTGGGTTTCAGTCCTGGCTCTATCTTCCTTTGTGACCTTTGATAAGTGACTTAATTTCCCTGTGCCTCAGTTCCCCATCAATAAGATAAGATGGGTACTCCGTTGTCATCATTTGTCTGTCTTGTCTATTTATACTGTCTCAAATATGTGTGTGTATAATCCCTACCAGAACTGGGCCCTCATTTCATTTAGAGCCTTTAGATACCACAGCAATAAATGTTGCTATTGTTATACCTTTATGAATACAGATAGAAGTTGTATGCAGCTCTTTTTAAATGAACCATTTAGAAGTCACATTTTAGATTTCTGTTTTCAATCCCTGTTGTAGTTTCCAACATTTCCCCCTTTGAAACTGAATAATTAAGCACAGATTTGTATTTTGTTTGACAACTTCGGTTTCTGCTGTACTTAATGGAAGCTTTCAAATATGAAGATGAAATAGGCTCTTAAAACATTAAGAAAAATGTGTGAATGCTATAAACTTCTTTCCAAGAGACAGAGGCCCTACTCACATTGGTTATTAATTATTATTGATAATTTACTAATTATTAATTTATTAAGTTGGTCATTAAAAACTTGACTATGGCTCTGATCCTGCAGTGCAAACACACATGTGCTTAACCTTATGCAGGTGAGTCGTCCGTTAAACTCATTGGCTATGTCTACACTTATTAAAGTTAATTTGACTTAGTTAATTCGAACTAGCATGGCCCCCACTAGAATGCTAGTTCGAACTAAGCAAGTGCCATGTTCCAATTAGTCAGTTGCATTAAGCTCAATGTGCCAGTTAGTTCGAACTAACATGGCCACATTGACTTAGTTAGTTCGAAAGCTAAAATCGAATGTATTAGTTCGAATTAAGGGAGCCCTTAATTCGAACTAATGAAAGCCTAGTGTGGTCAAGGCTTAAGTTAGTTCGAATTAAGGAAGCTTAATTTGCCACTGTAGACATAGCCATTAGCTCTACACATGTGCACAAGGTTAAGTGTTTGCAGGATTGGGCCCTAAAATTGTATCACTTCTTGTGGCAGCTTTTCATTTATACATTTATAATTGAATTGATTCAGATCATTCTTTCCACTCTCGTATTTGTTGCTTCCTGTACCATGCTAAAAGTGGCAAATTCTGCTTTTTCTGTCGTAGTGTAAGAGGTTCTGGAATGGGAGAACATGCCAGAAACCTGCACAGGATATATCTATCTCCTTTGCACTAGGGAACTGTTTCCCCCTGGGACTTTCTGTTCCACCGCAGAAGGAAGTTGGGCAAGAGGCAGATAAAAGAAGGAATAGCGCCCATGGATCTATATTTACACAGATCCATTATTCATTTCTCCCAAGACTGTGGGGCGGCAGGGGGAGAGACCTTACTTATTACCTCAGGTTACCTCAGCAATAAGGCCACAGACAGCCTTTACTGCTGCTCCAGGAGCTCGTCGGTAGCGGAAGGTTGTCCCCCGGTGTTAAAACCATGAATACAGAATTGACACCAGGAGTAGAATTTGTCCTAAGCTATTTTGCAGCTACTCAGATAACCCGCAGCTTTGGGAGAAAGTAACATGTAATGTATAAATAAATTTGTTAAAAGTGCCACCAGACTCCTTGTTTGTTTTGCTGAACTAGACTAACACGGCTACTCCTTTGGAATTTGTAATGTATAGAGAGACTGCTTAGTTTTGTCTCACTGCTAGTTTTGTGGTGTTTGGAGTTGTTTTGGTGTATGTGTGAACCAGAGGTCTGGACTCAGAGGCTATGTCTACACTTGCACTTTTAAGTCGACTTTAACTAAGTCGACTTAACTAAGTCGACTAAAAGTAGACTTAGTTAAGTCGACTTAGTGTGTCTACACTTAAAATTAAAGTCGACTTAAAGGGGAACTTACAAAGTCGACCTAGAGCGTCCACACTGGATGATCTAGGTCGACTTTGTGGGGCTAGGGGGACCTTGGGCAGGTCCACGGTGGTGGTGGGGGGAGCACCCCCTCTGTACAATGGGGCAAAGGGGGACAGGGACCCTGGCAGGGCAGAGCCCTCTGTGTGACACTGTCTGGATTTAGGGAAGCATTTATGATATTATTTTCTATGGATATCTCATAAATGCTATAATCCATAGGAACTATGTCATGTTTGGTATCAATAGAAAGGTAGTCATTTGCTGGGAATGATTATATAGTTTATGTCTGGGATTTCTATTTTGATTAGAAGTTAAGAATTTGATGTTGTATCCATACTTTAACTTGTGTCATTCTGGACAAATGCCTTAGACGGAGGGTGTGAACAACCATTGTCTCCTTAAGGTTTAGGAATTTGCCAGGTGATATGGTTCCAGGGAGTAAATTAATGAGCCATTAAGGATACAATGGTTGTATTCTTTATGTCCTCAATGGCTCATCAGTTTACTCCCTGGGACCATTCTACCTGGAAAATTTACCAGTGTAGACGCAGCCAGAGTGTGTTTGAAAATTCTGTAATTCTGATATTGGCTGCCTGGAGGCAGCCATAGGACATAGTTTATAAACAGGTTTAAAGAGTTTGCTCGGACTTGTACTTAACCTGTAAAGAGAGATCTTTGGGGAAAAGATGCAGGTGCTTTCTCTTTAGCAAGAGAGGCTATCATTTCCTTGAGCGCAGTGTGGCTGCCCACTTTTTTCTTGACCCTGGAGTTGATGAAAGAACCAGAGGGAAGGTTCTAGTTTTCTTTTAGAGGCAGAGTTTGTCCTTAATAGGCAGAGTTAGGAAAAGGTGATGGGAGATTTGGGAAGGGTTATAGGTGATCAAGCACATTTATGTTGATGCTGGGAGACAACAGAAATGCATTACGAAAAGGGAAATAATCAGATTCTCTGCAGTAGAAAGATGCTAACTCCATCTCTGGGAATATTTTTGCATAGCAGCTGTTGCTGGTGGTTTTTGTGAATAGTATTGCAGTAGTTTCTAGAGGCCCCAACTGAGATTGGTGCTCCATTGTGGCAGATGCTGTACATACACATATGAAGTGCGAGTCTCTGACTATGAGAACTTACAATACAACTTGTACAGTTGGGGAAGCTTTTAAAGTGAATTGGAATTCATCCAGCTGAAAGATCCTATCGACATGTGAGACTGTAATTATTAGCAGTTGTTTTACCTGATTGTATCCATTTCTCTAGACCTTACTGGTCTATAGCTTTCTGAAATACTGTCTAGAGTTAGGCGAGAAATTCATTAGCTAATATTGTGTTGATGATCAAATTAACCTTTGCTCACAGGCAGCTAGCTTTTAAAAGAAAGGCTAGTGGACAACCAGCTGGAGTCACTAATCTAAACACCAGGCTTCAGATCACTTGTTCCATACCAGGTGAGCCCTGGTTCTGTATAACTTTATCACCACACCGGGACCAGAGGCAGAGAGGCCTGGTCCTGGAATGAAAAAGTTATCAGTGTTATGTAAATCAATCCATTCCTTCTTCCTATTCAGTACAAAATGTATTGTATGTAGATACACTGGGAGTCTCACGTACTTCCCTGTCAATTGGTTGCCCATTTTGCTTTATGGAATTAGTCATTTCTTTGGTTCAAAGCATTTATGGACTTTCAACAAAGGAATCTAAAATATTAAATGTAAGCTGCAAAAGCCGGTTTGATAAGGAAAATAACAGAGTCAGGACCTGGGATGAAATACACCCCCTTCCCCCTCAACCCCCCCATGGAGATTGGGCACTGCTGTACACCTTAAAAGATTTTTGTTTATTTTTTAGCTATGATGGAAGAATACCAGCAGAAAAAGTAGAATCATGGGCCGTTCGGCTTCCTTTATAGTTAATAGTATAATTCCATTGACTTCAGAAGAAGGACGACTGGGCCCTGTTGGCTTGAGTCAGCCAACGTTATACATGTGAAAAGCCTTGCTGAATAACTCTCAAAAAGTTACCCAAAGTTTGTTTGCAGGGTTGAGGCCTAAGTTGGCAAGTTACCACATGTAAGCAACATCATTGAAAGAAGAAAATTCTCTATCCTGCTAGCGCCCATCAGAGCCCAGCGGGCTGGAAAAGTAGCATATAAATATGTTCTCTTTGTTGACTTTTCACATTAATTTAAAATTAAAGTAGCATTAGAAATATACTATCTACTTGAATTTTTAAACATGACGTTCACACCATCTTATTTACAATAGCCTCTTCCCATAGGCTACTAATGTCTACATAAAGACAAATAGGTACTGTTTTGTATGCAAATGTTGAGGACAGTATTTTGTATAATTCCCAGTAGAAAGACATGTAGAATATGTGTTCTGACTACTTGATTACTGTCAATCTAGTATGGATTCAAAGAAAAAAAGTGTAAGAGAAATCACTTCATATATTTCACTGTGCATTTTAATAGCTTCAACTATTGCACTCCTTCAACTATAGATTTATATTATCTGCTTAAATATTTCGAAAGCTATTAGTGTAAGAAAAAAAGTGCCTCAATATGTATAAATGGCATGGGAGAAACAGAAGTGTGCTATGGGTTGAATATGGGCAGTATTTTGACATAACTGTCGTGTGGATCCATCACAGTGACACTTCCTGTACTTGTTCATGTGGAGTGCTGCACACCTGTAATGGAAATGTGCATAACTGCAGTGTGGGAGACTCAGATTCCAAAGCAGTCTTGTTACCCTGGCCATCCCTTATTTCTATGGCCTTTAGTCATTAAAAATTCCCTGTGCGTTCCCATTGTATGCAGGAATTATAATTATTTTAGCAGTGTGTATACTTTGTTTTTCGCTGTTTAAATAAACTTTAAATAGGTCTTTCAAGTTTAGTCTACAAGACTATTTTAACATACAGTTGTGTTATTGCACTCCAGCTTACCCAAATGATTGTAGTTTTACATTTCTCCTCACATATTCTTTTTAAATCCACCTAGTTAGCATTTTTGAGAATCACACTACAGCATTTGGTTTTGTTCGCTTGACTGAGCTTTAAATATTGCCTCAAGACACATGATAAGTTTTATTGGTCCTCTAATACATGACAAGGATGTTCTGGAAGCAAATGAGTTCCTTCAGCTATCCAAAATGTAGATTAACTTACCAATAAAACATACCCTGGAGTGTCTTAATTCTATAAGAGACTAGCTCTCTACATTTAAGTTAAATGTATTTTAAACAAATGTTTTGGTTTTATTATTTCTTATAGTATATCTATTCCCCATGCACTATTTTTTTTTAGTGGAAGTGTGAGAAGAAATAATAGGAGAAAAAGTCATTTTAAATCACCGTCTATTTGCAATTGACTTCTGTGCCATCTTCTAATTTTTCTCCTTTCTTTTCTCTCTTGTTGCCCTTCTCTTCTTTGCCACCTGTTTTCCCCATCTGTTCTTCTGTCTTTTTCATTTCCTGTACAGTAAACACTAGAAGTGATGTTTCAAAGTTAAATTGGCCCTCTTAAGAAGTACTGGCAATAGTGAATGGTCAGCTTCAAAGTGGTATGCCTTCCACATCCCATCTCCTGATCAGTTGCAGCCTTTTGCAGAAACCTGAGCTGCATTACAGTTCAACTTCTGCGAAGCTACCAGTTCAACTATTTAACTACAATTACATTTAAGGCAGCCCATTTACCTCAGAAAGACTGCAGTTGAACAAGAGAAAGTCTGTGTGTTTGTGGGCAAAACTCTGGGAATAAGGCGCTTGAATAGAAAAGAAAAAAGAAAAGGCTACAAGCATGGCTGATAGAAAAATTTGTGCCCAAACTATTTTTTGCTGGAAATTTGGGTTTTTGACTGAATTGATCTTTATGAAAAGTGTTTGTCAGTGGAAAACTTTGACTTTTCAGTTTTTGTGTGTTTGTTTTGACAAAAAGTTTGGCCAGAGATGAAAAATAGTATTTTAAAAGCTACTGCAGTACATCATGAGTTGTGGTTCAAGTACCTCATCCTTCCACTCCCCTCTAAGGCCCTAATTCCCTAGCTAGACTACGTATGGACGCGGGGTCATGGTGGGTCATCAGATCAACATGAGCTCACGGTATGAAACTGAATGTGGTCAAAGCACTAATGCAGTCCTGGGATGCATAAACAGGGGAATCTCAAGTTGGAGTAGAGAAGTTATTTTACTTCCATTTGATACTGCTGCAACTACTGTTGGAACACTGTGTCCAATTCTGAGCTCAGGTCAAGTTGGATATTGATAAATTGGAGATGGTTCAGAGAAGATCCATGGGATTGATTGACGGATTAGAGAACATACCTTCTAGTGATCGATTCCGGCAGCTAAATCTAGTTAGCTTAACAAAGGGAAGGCTAAGGGATGACTTGATTACAGTCTACAAATACCCACATGGGGAGCAAATATATAATAATGGACTCTTTAGTCTAACAGAGAAAGGGTCCCCAACCTTTCAGCTGTCAGGGCCACACTACTCAGTCTTGCTCTTACGATGTGCTGGAGTGGTTTCTTCTGGCCAGGGCACTGGACCACGTCACGTTGAACAGGGGAAGGAGCAGGGCCCGGAGGGGGGAGCAGCTGCCACGCAGCGCTCCTAGGGGCTGGGAGTGGTTTGTGGCCAGGGTGCTTGGCACATCATTTGTGAAAGGTTGCCGACCCCTGGCGGGCCAGTCAAAATGTGTTGTCAGGCCATATGTCCATATGTGGATTGGGTATACCATGGTCCAGTGGGTAAAAGCTGAAGCTAGATAAATTCAGACAAGAAGTAATGTTTAAAGGTGGGAATAATTAACCAATGTACAAAGCAAGGGTTGTGCTGAATTCCCCATCAATGACCATTTTAAAAATAAGATTGAGTTTTTCTAAAAGATGATCTGCTCTCAGAATTATCTGGGGAAAGTTCAATCACCTGTGTTATACAGCAGGTCAGACTAAATGACTACAGTGGTCCTTTCTGTGGAAGTATGAAGCTATCTTGCTCATGATAGGTCAGCAAGAAGGGAAATTGTGGTGCAACCTGGGTGATGTAGTCTTGCCAGGTAGCCTGACCCCCAAGGAGAATGGGGGACAGTGCGTCCTAGTGTTAACTCTAATGAGATACCTCTGTGGCATTTCTGAATAGCCATTTCTTTAGTTTTCATTTTTTTGCTGAAAACTTTAAATTTTCCACACAAACCCTCGTACCATTTTCTGATCAGCTCTAGTTATAAGCTTTGGCTGCATTTTCCTGAAAAAAATCTGTATTTATTAGAAGACGACAAATAGTGGGTATAATCTGAGAGTGCTGGGACTATCCTCAGACTTTTCTCATAGTCCCAGAATATTTGGATGTTTCTGCCAAAATAAACAACAATATAAACTGTCACATTGGGCTTCAGAATGAACACCCATTGAAATAAATGTGGAGTGTTCAGACTCGTAGCTGTTCTAGTCTAATTTTGAGAACACACATTGTTTTACCAATAGAATATTTTTATTCCGTTAGACAAAATAATGAACCTTTTAGAATCATCAGTTTTTATACCTTGATTGCTGATGTGAGAGACACCAGCAATACTATTGAACAAGCTTTGAGTGCAGGACTGAGATAAAAGATAAATAAATCATCAGCATTCACACTTGAAGATCTAATTTATATAGTCTGTAAAGGTACCGTTTATGCACCTGAAATGTAGAAAACATAGGAGAAGCAGTTAGTATTTTCCCTTTCACTTTTTAAAATGTTATTTTCAATACTAAAAGCATTATAGGAGAAAATATCTCAGTTTTTTGCCTAAAAGCCTGCAGATCCCCCTTCTTCCCTTTCCCTCCCGGCATGCATATGTGTTTTTGGTTTCAAATTAACTTCTCTCCACCGTGCATGCAGCCTTGTACCATGCACCCTGCTGATCACTGCCCAGGTCCAGTTTCCATGTATATTTTCTGTTTTTGAAAATGCTAAATTGTGAACAGTTTGGTCCTTAATTCAACTTTTTTCTAAGAGACATTATACTGTGACTTCTGGCTGTGCTGCCAGGGAAGTGTTGATGAGCACCGAATGCTGAAGGAGATACCAAAGAGGAAAAGGAAAAAAAAAGCCCTGTTTCCAGGCTTGCTCCCTCATTGTTCTCAGCATGCCAAGAATCAATCTTCCCAGTTTCTTCCAATAAACGTTACCGTTTTCAACTTTTAATTTCTACTTACAGAAGCTAAACTGAGAGCTGTTTAATGCATAATTTCTCTACCCTAAAAGAAGCTAAAGGCACCAGGAAAGAGCTATTCTTAGACTCAGTTGCTGCTGGTGTTTTACACTGTCTACAAAGCTGCTTTTCAGAGTCCACTGGTGGTTGGTCTTTGCTTCTTCAGCTACTGTATAGATCCCTTCCCCTGCAGCTCTTACTTCACCTTTTGAACAAACCAGTTCAGGTGCCATTAATGGGCTGCTGAAGTAATGGTAGCTGGGTTGTGAAGAAAGCTGGACAGTGGAGGGATGCAAGAGGAAATATTAGGAGGTAACGGGTAACTAAAGGGCCAGACTAAAGCAGATGGAGGAGGGAAGAAAAATTGTGTAATTGCCTATAAATACCATTTACATATATATCTTTATCTGTACATACTTCCGTAATTACTACATATCTAACTCAGCCTTGGTGTGTACTTACCTGTAAATTACACACTGAAGTACAAACAAACACCTATAGAGCAAAAATTAACAGTGTAACATATTTAATATATTTCTTTCTAGTACTTCCTGGATTAACTATTTTTCCATAAAAGGTCATCAAAACAAGGAGTATTGTTATTCACTATTTCTCCTGTGAAATTACATTTTAAATATCCATCTTAGAATGGCCTTACGATACATAATATTGCTTTATTAGTCCTCTTATGATGTCATGAATGGTTGAAGGATCATTCAAGGGTGATAATTTCACATCCACACATATTATTATACCAGAATAAACGAGTTCTATGGCACTTAAAGACTAACATATTTATTTATCACATGAGTTTTCGTGGGTGAAATCCCACTTCATCAGACACATGAAATGGAAACTACAGAATGGAAGGGAATAGTTAAATGCAGAGAAGGGTAAGTCACAAGGTCAGTTCAGATTTTTTCAGCAAACTGAGCAAGTTGTTTTGATTCGAACAGTGAAGAACAACAGATGAAGGTGGGAAGGTTAAAAGAGAAGGAAATCATCTTTTGTAATGAGAAAGTCAGCTGAGATCTCTATTCAGACCAGATGAAGTGGTGTCAAATTTGCATATGAATTCCAACTCTGCAGTTTCCCTTTAGATTCTTGCTTTGACGTGTTTCTGTTGAAGCACTGTAACTGTCACGTCTTTCACAAAATGTGCAGGGAGGTTGAAAGGTTCCCCTATTGGTTTTTGAATGCGACTGTTCTTGATATCAGATTTATGTCTATTTATTCTTTTGCGCAGAGGCATTCCAGTTTGGCCAACGTAAAAGGCAGAGGGGTATTGTTGGCACATGATGGCATTTATCACAGTGGTGGGTGAGCAGGTGAATAAGCCCCTGATGGAGTAGCTCATTTGGTTAGGTCCTAGGGTGGTGTTATTAAAGTAGATATGTGGGCAGAGTTGGCAATGGAGTCTGTTGCAGGGATAAGTGCTTGCCTTAGTGTTTCTGTTGTGTGATGTATAGTTGCTGGTGAGTATCCCCTTAAGTTTGGGGCCTGTCTGTAAGCAAGTAGAGTCCTACTTCCCAAAAGAGAGTGAGAGATTGTCTTGTAGGATAGGCTGTAGATCCTTGATGATGTGCTGCAGAGATTTGACTTGAGGGCTGTAGGTGATGAACAGTAGCGTTCTATTGTTTTCCCTGTTGGGCCTGTCCTGTAGTAGTTGACTTCTGGTTACCCATCTGGCTCTTCCTCTCCTTCCCCATCTTGTGGTTTAGGACTGGTACTGGGGGAACATCAAAAAGCAAGTGTCTGAGTAGCTCTTCGATACAATTCCCACTAGCATCTCTAGATTTATACTGCTTGCTTCAGGCTGGCAGAGGCAGAATGCCTTTGCAAACCTGCCATTGGTACCTCAACCATTTTTACTCTAGCTGTGGCTTATAGAACCTTTACTAGTGTTGTACTTTTATGCGATTTTCTAATTAATTGATTCTAAAAATAAAATCTGAAAAAAGTCCCATCAGGAAAACAATTCTTTCTCAGCTGAGACCTTGAATTCCAAGCTTCAGTTGGGATCAATTTTGAATGGCTAAGTTAGAAACCCATGACCAATAGGTTTCTCATGGAAGTTCTAACAGAAATATAAGTAATTATTCAAATGCAAATTAACCAAAAAACAAAAAACCCAACAACAACCAAAAAAAACCATCCTAGGTAATGGGAAGACTTTAGATTTGGCCACTGGGTGTCCCAAGATCTGCAAGTTTCTGGTATGGGGGGAATGGTTTTCAGGAAGAAGTCACACATTTTTTGATAGAATTAGTACTGTGCATTCTAAGTTCAGAGAGGTGTAAGATCATTCGCTCGACTGTGATAAATCAGGAAGTTTCTTCACTTTGATAAATATTTGTGTAACCCAGGCTTTCTTGATGGTCACATCATCCCATCCTTTAGATACTGCATGCATGCATCAGGGATTGGAGATTACTAAGCAACTTCCCTTGTGTAACCTGCCATTTCTCTTCTTAGAGGGGTCTTGTTGTGGAGCGGATGAGACAAGTCACTGGTGTCCATTTTAGAGTTGCTCCTGGACTTGAAGGCATAGAGAGAGGCTGTGTGGGAAATCTATATAGAAGATCAACATTGTACCTGTACTCTACCTGGACCTCCCCCACCTTGCCTGTCTGTTGCTGTCACCATACCATGACACTTAGGGGAAGTTACATATGAGGATCCTGCCTGCGCTCATGTTAGTTAGATTGTTATATTATTTGTTATATATGGTTAAGTGTTGTTATTGTAATGGAAAGATTTTTTTATCCTCTGTATTGTTCCCTAATACAATATCAAGCTCAAAAGAGCAAAAATCACAAGTCATACCACCCAGATGCATGAGAGCATACTCTATGTTTTTTGGTCTGACTTTTGATTTCTGAACTCAGCCGTCTATCCCAGCATGAGCGTGTGCGACAGTGACAGCGTTGTCCGCTCCCCCAGAGGTGCAGGGACCGGCCACGCTCCTCAAGCCCCAACATTCTAATTCATTAATGTCCCCCAGCGCAGCAACTAACTCTTCTCCCTCCAGCCCCCATCAGTTCTGCCCTCCCACCTCAATAGCCAATCTGTGCACCAGCACAATCTCTGCTTTTCCTGCAGCTCCAGGGCCTCTTCTCCCCCCTCTCCCAGGCCTGGATGGCAGCTGCAGAGGGGTCTTCTCTCTCCTCCTAGTGGTGTCTGTGGGGCAGTTCCAAGGTATTAAATCTTTCCCTTCCCTGGCCTGGGTTCCAGGGATGGTGAGGGGAGGAGGGAGCAGAGTCACTCTGAGTTTACAGACTCTTTCTGCTTCTCACCAAGCCTTCTTCCCCTCTTGTCAGAATGCTGTCTGTTTTTCTTCTCTGACTGGGGTGGGTGGGAAGAGAAGGAAGAAGTCTGCCTGCCTCCTACAGCAGACGTGATTGCCTGCTCATGTGATTGAGGTGGGGTGGTAGGGAAAGCATCCATTTGGGAGTCTCCAGGCAGGACTGAAATTTGAGTGAGGGTTGGAGCTTCTTGGTACGTTGTGAGACTGGAAACCCCAGGAGGCTGAAGTCATGTCACAGGTAATGAAATTATGAGAGTTGGCAACACTGCAAATGAGCCAAGATTCTCACTTGGGAATCTGTCTGCCTGCAGAGTTGCTGGTTCTGCGTCCGCTCTTGCTTATTTAAAACCAAACCCAAAGTTTCAGTTACACCAACGCCACAGTTTTCACATGTCTAATGGAATAGCTTGGGTATGAGGGTTGCTGCCTCTCAGATCAATGCACATTGATGGTTAGCGGGACAAATGTCAATATCTGATTATTTGTATTTGTTGTTTTTTCTTGAGTAACATCAATACAAGATAAAGGCAAATGCTTTGGTAAATTAAATGTATACACTGTTAATTGTAGCAGAATACGAAGTTCTAGGATCTTTGGTTGATTTGGCAGAGTCATCTGCATGGATAGAGTCAAAAATATGGAAGGTTTTGCTGAATTTTTAGTCATTTCTTAGTCATACAAACTCACTGTGTGAATTGTCCTGAGAGGAAAAGAGCAGCAGGGGAAAAAGGACCCTGAATTGGAACTTTACAGCCAGCTCCCTGCAAGCTGATTTCTGCAGAACCCCATTGGCTAAAAGGGACAGATACTAATACGGTAAATCATTTCTAATACCTCATTTCAGGTCCTTGGTCATAAATTTTACCCATAAATTTGGAAGCTTTATTTAACTCTACTAATTATGTTTTTCTCCTGGAAATTGATGAATTACTACTTACCCTTCCTGAGTAATCACTTATGCTGATATATATGGTTATTTACACCTACTAAAAGCCTTGAAAATGAGTTGTGGTAATCATTAAAATAAATGTACAAGAAATCATTCTAAATTGCATGCTGTATGTTCTTACTCGTATCCATTCTAGTACATGGTGGTAAATGATTCTGTTCTTCTGGAAATAATTGCACAAAACCCTTTTTATCTCTTTTTATCTGCAGGGATTTTGTTCAAGGCTGAGCATCTTTTAGATGTGCCAGACATCTTTTTTTCCTAGTCTTTAAATTACACTGTTAACACTGATTTTCATTTTTTGAATAAAATACTATAGATGTGAAAATCATTATGACTAACACATTCTCATGCTACTTGTGATTCCATCAAGTATAATTGTATACATGTCAGGGCTCTGATTTTTGCATTTGCTTGAATGCATTTTCAAATGGATACACGGTTTAGATAACATCTCATCAGAAATGATAATCCAACTGTCACATTTGAAAAATGCCCATCACCACCGTATATAAGTGTGTAATACAGCATTGGAAAGGGACCATTTGTTCCTTTTCCATGAATCGGCAGTAACTTAATTTCTCCTTGATGTTACTCCTTCCCTCTTCTTGTACATTTTACAACTATTACTTAGAACTGAAACCAAAATAAATAAATACAATCTGAGCCTAAAATTAAGTAGCATGCTTCTAACTTTTCATTCTGTCTTTCCCTTGTCTTCATGGGATACTTTCATGGGTTGTTGGTTCTGGGTCCCTTTAGTTTTATTTTTGTGGTTTTAATTTTGTTCTTTTCTTTTTCCCTTCTCCTGGGACATTCATAAGAGCTACATTAGTGGCATTGCAGTAAATCTGGCTGGTAGAAGTGGGCTCAGTCTGAAGCTACTTTTCTCCCCCAGATACCCAATACGTTTGCTAGAGCCAGTTTTCCCAGTTTCTTTGCTCATCCTTCACTCTCCATCCCAGATCTGCATGAAGATCTCTTCCATGGACAGTGTGCTCCCCTGTTTCCAGAGAAATGAGATGCCTCTCGGGAATCCTGCAAAGGAATATCTGGGAGATAAGGATCCACATGGGGAGCCGCTATGGGCAGCCTCTTGTTTGAGTGTTAGCGGGGTGGGGGTATTCCTTCCTCTGGCCCTACAGATTGTACCCACAAAAGGTTGTATTATCTTTTCTACAGAGCTCTCTCCATTGCAAGATCCCCTGGAGTCCAGGGGAGGCTCTGGCAATGTGGCTGCATCAGAGCCATATTGCCAAGGACTGGGGCCAGAGCTGCACAAGACATAGCAGCTGCAAAGATGAGAGGCTGCGACATGGATGGCCCAAGCCAGGCTTACTGCTACGCCAGAGTTTGGGAGTGGATCTCTTGGCCTGTTCTGCAGGCTGTCTGACAGATTAATATTGAGGAAAACCCATGAGGTGATGCTTGTTTAGTTTTCCTCACAATGAGCCTTATCCCATGCCTCATATTATGAGAGGAAGCAGTAGAGCCCATGGATCAGCCAAATAGGGAGGAACAAGATGGGCCTGGTGAGCAAGGACTCAGCTGGCCTTGCAGGCTGTAGGAATTCTCAGCTTCAGGAGAAGTGACAGTGTGTGGGCTACAGGATTCCAGTGCTGCACGACAAGCTTACAATATTTCTTGTGTTATGGAGAAGAAAGCTACACAATGGAAAATGACCTTGAAATAACTTACTTTTATTTGCTTTACAGAATAGGAGGCAAATTCCCTGGTATGCTCTCTGCATGAGCCCCTTTACTCTGTGCTAATTGTTTATTATTTCTATTACTGTAGCACCTAGGAGCCCTAATCGTGGCCCAGGACCCCATTCTGCTAGGGTCTATACAGACAAAGCAGAGATGGTCCCTTCTCCAAACAGATGACAATCTAAGTAAAAGATAACAGATGAGGGAGCCAGTGGAGGGATGCAAAGAGAAGAGTGACATGGTCAAAGTGATGGGCATCAGCCTGAAGGGGGGCCCTGGGCTGCAACCCCTGTACCCCCTGCTGATCCGGCCCTGCCAGCATAGCGCTGGTGGAGCTGGGGTCCTGTGGCTGAGGGTAGGGGTCCTTGGGCCAGAGACCAGACTCCGCGGCAGTACCACCCTATTCCAGGGCCCAGAGCACTGTCAGGCCACCACACTGGGGCCCTACGGCTCAGACTGGCGTGGCTGGCCCCGCAAAAGTGGGCAGGTTGGGGACCCTTAATCCGGGCCTGAAGAGAGGTCCACGTTGAGGATGACACCCAGGTTATGGGGCAGGGTGGCAGCATTGTCCACATTATTGGAGAAGGAAGGAAGTGGGAGGGCTTGGAATGGAGGAGGATTAAGAGCTCGGTTTTAGCCATATTTAGCTTGCATTGACAGCTAGACCGCCATGAAAAGTCTGAAAGACATGTCAATATTTTAATATGTACAGAAAGAAACTGGTCTAGGGTAGAGAGAATAGATCTGTGAGTCATCAGCATAGATATGGTAGTTGAATTGTTAAAAGCTCGGAAACTGCCCTTGGGGAATACCCATGCATAAAGGGGTTCCCACATGGGGATTTAAGTGCCATTCAGGGACACAGGAAATAAACATGAATTGAAGCACCTTTGGGGCTTCTCTTGCTGATGGTATAGGCTAAGTAGGACCCTAATGATCCCAGATTTACAAGGATCCCTGTGCAGGAAATGGATGAACTCAGAATTGGGGCCTATATATATTTGGATTCTAATTCCTAAGAATAAGTTATCACTGCAATTTACTTATGTGATCATACCTTTTGTAAATCATATTTGAAATTTATTACCATTAGAAGGTGCATTCTTCTGTTGTGCATGACATCACCAATTCCCCTTAATTAATTTTGATAGTTTGTTCATTTTCATGGGCTAGATCTTTCCAAGGAGATAGAAATGACAATTTCCTTCAGTGCTTGCTAAACTGAAAAGCTGCTGTGTTCTCTCATGTTAACTCAGATCTCACAATGAAGCAATTGCGTCTGATTAATGTTATTCTTAACGTTATCATTTGAGAACACGTGTGGTGATCAGATGAGGGTAGGCTAGTCTAACTGTGAGGAGGGGCGGGGCAAACCAAGACAAAAGGGATCATTTTAATTTTTAAAAGCTTTATAAGGAAAGCCCCCAAAATTGTACGTGGAGCATTAATAATATAGAGCATTATCCAAGACTCACTACTTAAAATAATAAATTACAGGTTACCAACTCATTAACCTTTGTGAGCTTTTACATGCTGTGCAGTTAGTCACAAATGCATTGTTATTAACCTAAACAATAGAGTATATTGCAATAAACTGTGTCACTTCAGAGAAGAATCAACTTTTCCTCTCCTTGGCTGTAAATTCAGCTCCACTCTTACTGTCCTGTTCTTTGCTTCTCTTCAGCTTGAAGTGCTCCTTAGATTCAGTGTTCTTGTAGCTGTCCCTCTTTTCACGGAGTTGATCCACAAGTGGGGTTTCTTCACCTAGTAGCCCTCACTTGTCCATACAACATCTTTGAATGGTATTCCGTCAATAGATGTTCACATAGGCACTCTTTCCGTTCAAGTATTCTAGGTCCTTTGTGGGTGGATTTCTCCTTTATTGTTTCCAGAATCTGTTTGCATCTAATACAGCTTTTTGATCAATCTCCTTTTTCACCAATCATATTTCCTTTTAATTTTTTCCCTGGATATTCTTTCTGTGTTAGGTCTGTTTTATTCTGCTTCTCCTGACGTGAAACCTTTCCTCTTTTTTTCTTATTTTCCTCCTTCTCACTTCCTGTCGCCTGCTTTTATTCTACAGGTTTTCTTTTATTTTATGCCTTCACCACCTACCACAGTCCCAATTCACCTGCTAACTGAGCATCTACATCCATCTTCTCTAATGACTTTCTCCGACTGCCCCTTTGGGTGGCTTCCAAGCCCCCTCCCCAGTTTGACCTGCCCTCTTGTTGGTTGTCTTTCTCCTTAAAACAGCATTCTGTCCTGCTGCATTGATTGACAGATGCTATACATGGAAACACTTTGTGTGGCAACCTGCATAATTAACTAACACATTGAAATCTTCATTTGTATCTTCAAGAATGGTAGATTATAATCCATATTTTTTCAGTCACCTTTTATATTTACCTAATTTGGGGGTTGCTGGTGGCCCTTTTTCTGAGCTCTCACTTTGGTGCTGTGATAGACTATTATTATTTGGTTAATAATATCAAGGTCTTACATAGCTCTTTTATCTGTAGATCTGACAAAAGATAGTACATGTAATTATCTCCTGTCACAGATGGGGGACAGAAAAGTAGAATGTCTTGCCCAAGGTCACCTATCTGGTCATTGTTAGTGCCGGGTGTAGGGTGCAGCTCTCCTTACTCCAACCCCAGTCCCCAACCTACTGGCTCACCCTGCTTCCCTAGAGTAACATCCCTCTAGCCTGCACACTTCATAACACCTACTTGACAAGCCTGGCAGCATGTTTTTCATTGTTAAACTGTATCAAACCCTGATGGAAGTATGTTCTATATCTTTTTTCTATTGGATTTCAATTGCCAATGTCACAAATGACATCTCCTGCGGTTTTGTATAGTGTCTGTCTCTGTGATACCTGAGTACTGATATTTTAGCAGGAAGATTGCCACCAGAATTGGTTTGTAAATGGCATTCATCATTGCTTTGTTTTTAATTTTCACATTTCACAGTTCTTGAATAGTAAGTAGTATGTCTGTGCTTTCCCATCTGCTTTTATCCTACCCGGCCACGTGAATGAAGTTTTCTTCTACTTATTATCAAAAGTGATATAGAAAGATCTGAAAAATATAGCTGTAAGTTTCCAGAGGGGTAGCCGTGTTAGTCTGTGTACAGCAAAAAACAAGAGTCCTGTGGCACCTTATAGACTAACAGATTTTCTTCGGCATAAGCTTTCGTGGGCTATAACGCACTTCGTCAGATGCATCCACGAAAGATTATGCCGAAGAAAATCTGTTAGTCTATAAGGTGCCACAGGACTCTCGTTGTTTATAGCTGTAAGTGAAGCTGTGTGTGTGGTTTGAATCACTGTAGAGTTCTGTAACATAAAGCACAAACCTCACCCAAAGTAGGAAAGTTCCTTTTTCTTTTAAAGGAGTGCCTACCAAGTGCAAAGTTAAACTGCTAGGGTGAGGATTTTAAAAGCACACAGTGCTGATCTCACTCTGCTTCCGCTGAAATCCATGGTATAACTCCCGCATTGTCTTCAGTGAGCCCTAAACGCTGAGCAATTTAAATAATCCCACCCTTATTTTTCATTGTTCTCTTTCCTGCATGCGCCTCGTGTTTATGTATGGGATTAATAATATTCAAATCCCCCCTTACAGCTCTTCTTTGATGTGATGGCTAGAAAAAAAACTTGGCAGCAGTTAGGCAGCTGGTGCACTGAGCCCACTGGCTATCATGCTCATCAGTATTGTTCCTTTGTGTCCCCAAGTCTGTCTGTCTGTCCACCAGCCTCTTGTCTATACTGCAAAGTGAAGGTCCTAGCACAGTGGGCTCTTCTCCATAACTGGGGCTGCACATTGCTACCATAATACAAATCAATAATAATAATACTTTACATATTTATAATTCTTCCAGTTCGAATGATCACAATGTGCTTGCACACTGGGCTGGAAAGTAGAGCAGACGTTTACCGGACAGTTTCTGGCTTTCCCTAATGCTCACAGCACGTCTCCTTGTCACAGAGTCTGAGGAGGAAAGCAGAAGGGGCATAAGGGACATTGTCTGTCTGTGTGTTTTGACTCCTGGTATAATCTGTCTAGGAAGGATGGGGGCAGTGGTATGTTAGGGAGAGCACTGGAAGACAATAACTGTCTTGGCATATGTGTGCCCCTGTTCTAGAGCTGTTTGTGTGGTGAGCAGAATATAACTGTACATACAGTACCAGTGAAACAATTGTACCTCTGGGGAACAGATTGGTCGCCAATTGGCACACAGCATATGGAACAAGAGTATCTACTTTTACCAAAATATCTGTGCTTTAAAGATGAAGCTGGCATTATTGTACCCAAAAAAAAAAAATCATGCTACAATATCAATCTTTTTTCTTTTCTTTTTTACAGAATTAAATGTAAGGGAGTCTGATGTAAGAGTGTGTGATGAATCATCATGTAAATATGGAGGAGTGTGTAAAGAAGATGGAGATGGCTTGAAATGTGCATGTCAATTTCAGGTAAAGATTTTGCACTTTTGTATCTGCTGTAATTTGAAATATTAGGATATTATAGGAACACTGAGACATGTTAGCTTTAAATTTTCAGCTACCGAAACATTTATACAATCTGATCAGACATGTTCTCTACATTCTACATTTATTTCTTGGTATAGGATGTGAGTCGTCTTAACATGTCTGTGCAGGTAGAGGTAGGGTGACTGTGCTCCCAGCCAACTCCCCTGCACATGGAGTGACCAGATAGCAAATGAGAAAAATTGGGACAGGGTAATAGGCCCCTGTATATGAAAAAGCCCCAAATATCAGGACTGTCCCTATAAAATCAGGATGTCTGGTCGCCCTACCTCATTAGGACACTCTGCATTATGGATCCAGGGGCCGGTAGGAGAACAGGTGTTGTACACTGGATGTTCAGAAGGCAGGAGGGAGGGAGAGAGAGAAGTGTGTATCTTCTCCAAATTTACAGTACTAACTCTAAATACAGAAAGAATTTTCTGAGATTATACAAGTAAATCCATTAGTTATTTTAGGAATTAAACCAATTAAAAAATAGTTTTTTAAAGATGTTATCACCCTGTATCAGATCCCTTTTTGGCCCTAATGATCCTAACAGAAAAACACAGACTTGTCAAACTTAACATCTATTTACCATCGAAACTTTGAGCACAGGCTATATTTGAACAATTTTTAAAGTATTATTGTTCCTTTTCCCCTGTTATTCTCCATAACTAAAAATTGCTCCCTTACCAAAGGATGTCTGACTTCAGAGAATTCTACTGAGAACTGCCCTCTTTCAAAAAGTTTGCCATCTCCAATTGTTTTGAATAAAGTAAAGCTACAGGTTGCCATTATTGAATATGCCCTTCAAAACTACCTTTCTTCAAACCAAGTTTCTTAGTAAACTTGTATTTATCTGGATGTCCTCCTCTTCAGAACCAGAATCTAAAATAATTGTAAGATCAGGCATATACTCAGGTTTCTCTTGCTTTCTAAATTCTTGGATACAGTGCTAGATTATTTTCAAAATGCTAAATCAGAGGTCATCCTATGACTTGTTGGCATCATGGCCATATCTCACAATATCAATCTAAGTCTTATATTTTGTGTTTTTTCTCAAAAGCACCAGCTCTTGGAGTCTTGTGAGAGTGGAAAGGATGCTTCTAGCCATAGTGGTTAGGGGGGAAAAACATTAAAATGTGACCTGAGTGCCCTTTGAAGGCTCAAAAAACAGAAACCAAATGAAAAGAACACAACATTTATTACTTTTGCAAATGTTATAATGTTAAAGCCAATCTCATGTTATTTTGGGGGCCTGATTCATGAGTTTTTGAATCAAAACACATAGTCATTGGTTACTGTGCCTTATCTTATTTCTGTTTTTCAGTGCTCAGAATGTTGGAACATTTTATATATTTTTGTTGTTGCACATTCCCACCTCCTCAGCTTAATTTAAAAGTTTCTATTCTCAGCACACTGGAATTTACAAGCGGTAAAATCTGTTTCCACCAAAAGAAGGAAATGGAATGAAGGAATTAACAGAAAATGCCCTTTGCTAAAAGTCATGTGCATTTTCCATATATAACAAAGAAGCTGAATATTTGTCTAAGTGCAAAACTCAACTCAGCCTTAATTAAGGAGCTGCAACTGCAGCCTATAAAATATCCCAAATTAAAGACTTATTAAAACATCAATACCACATAACCAGCTTGACAGTGTCTCTTCAGCTGCTCTGCGTGTAAAACTGAAAAGTCATACCTGGCAAGAGAAAGAGATCCTAATTATTTTAGTCAATATTCCAAGGATGCTGCAGTTTTCTGTTTTGGGAGTTTTAGAACTAAAGAAATTAGGGTCTGGATCCGAGTTGTGACTAGCTAGTTGAAAATATCCCTTTTGGAGGAGATTTCTCAGCTGGTGTAAAGTTGATGTGGTGGATCCACTTTACCCAACTCTGCTATCAGAGCTCTCCTGGATGACGAATGGGGTACTGTTAAACAGAGCAGCCACTAAACTGCTTTTAAAAGTGACTGGCACACATCTGCCCTCATCTTCTGGGAGCTATAATAAGTCCCAGACGCATCCCGTTCTCCTTGCTGAGTTGAGCTCCCCCACATGGGGGATTCTGTCCCTGAATTTATAACTTTTGAATGAAATAACCAGTGACCAACATCCCAGGCTTGTCTCATCTCTTCTTAGGTTTTTAAACCTTTAGAAGTTAAAGTACTAATGGATCATAATTTTTCCTCTTAGAAGCCCCTTTGGAAATGACGTGCTGTCATTATATAGGGATATCATTGAAATACATGTAACATCACTGAAGGAAGAGCATCATGGGATTCAGTCCTTCTATGAACAGCTCTTTCTTTCTGCTACCATATCTACTGAGTTTAGGTTATATTTTGAAGTTTAAGACTCCAGAATTACAGTTACAAAGGAAGTTGCATGCAGGTAGCTAGGGGACCTTACACATTTTAATGATGTCTTGACATTGAGCAGCTGTAAAGCTTAAAAGGATAGTTTTGTTTTTGTGCTCACTGGGGGGTGGGGGGGCGGGGAGGAATGTGTTCACTGCACTTTTGATAGAGATGTTTCAGTGTTTGATCCTTGCAGACCAATTTACAGGCTATTTTGCCAGATTTCAATACAGTGAAAATGACTGGAAAATATCTGAGATGCTATGAGCTCTTTTCAGAGCAGGCAATGTGAGTTGCTTCTGTGTGTGGAGTTTCTTCTATTCTTGGTCACTTTTGGTAGGATGACAGAGAAGAGAAGATAATTTCCTTTAAAATTAACTGTAAAAATGAAACATTTCAATTGCTTATATGCCAAAAGTGATTTTGATTAACAAATTATACACATTTAGAAAAATAAGCAAACTGCAATCTCAGAGAAATTGGCCCAGACTTCAGAGATGTAACTGACTGTATTTTTAGATTTATCTAAACATAAAATTTACACCAGTCTAGCTAAACCAGGGCAGTTTTGTGTGCAGACACTCTTGCACCAATTTAACTAAATCAGTTTAGTGTCATGCCTGTAGTTAAAGAGATGTAATGTCTGTGAGTAGACCAACTCATAGTCCCTGTTTTTTTCTTGTGATGTTCTGTATCTGAGAGTGCTTTGCTACAGCTATTGGATCAGGCTCTAAAAAGTCATTAGGAGTTTCTTCATTTTGGTTGGGAGCGGGCTGGTACTTCTTTCCCTAGGTATTTGGAGGGTGTGGATAGAGGAATTACATTGTTTTCTAAATTATTTTTATGAACACTGAGCATGCAAGAGACATTTACTCTGTCTTTCTTAGGATGGGATAGCTATTACTAAAATACCATTCTAACGCCTTTCATGGTGGGCACTGATTTATTTAATGTATTGTTCTTTCTTTCTTTCTTTCTTTCTTTCTTTCTTTCTTTCTTTCTTTCTTTCTTTCTTTCTTTCTTTCTTTCT
>ML685756.1:29319554-29341251 GCA_007922175.1 Pelusios castaneus | reverse complement strand
TCTTTCTTTCTTTCTTTCTTTCTTTCTTTCTTTCTTTCTTTCTTTCTAATGCATGTCACAGTATCTTTTGATGTATACCAGCAGTACAAAAGTATTATGACAGATGTTGATTAAATCAAATAGATTCATATAATAAATAGGAGTGTGAATATTTAGGGATGAAGGATTTGACATCTTCCTTGAAAGACAATTCCACAGTCTAAAAGATCTTTCCTGATACTCACTTGAAATTTTTCTTTGCTCAATTTCATTCTATACTCCTATTTATACATTCTCGTTTTCCCTTGAAAGGACTTTTCTCCCTCCTTGGTGTCCTTACCCTTCGAATGCATGTAGATGGTTATTGTATTCCCTTTAGTCATTATACAGCCTAGCTACACATATTTCATTCTTTTAATCTTTCCTGCTAAATTGATCCCTGCAGTCTCTACAGAGATGGACTATCATTCTCATGGTCTATGAAAGGATATTTTAGGTCATATTTAACCAAACAGAGTGATGATTTACTGTTAAATAGCAACCTGGCAGTTTCCCTTCTCTGTACCACAGTTTTCCTATATGTTCATATGTATGGCATGGGTAAAGATTATTCATGTGGGTTTTCATGATTGAATTTATTTTGTACTTTGTTTTTCAGTGCCATACAAATTACATTCCTGTTTGTGGATCAAATGGAGACACTTATCAAAATGAATGCTTCCTCAGGAGAGCTGCTTGCAAACATCAGAAAGAGATAACAGTGGTAGCAAGAGGACCTTGTTATTCTGGTATGTAAGATAGGCTGGTGCAACATTAATATATACGGTGGTGGCTTTTTTAATTAAAGTGCTTTTCATTATTTTCATGCTCTTGTACAGTTAATTTTGAAAAAATACAAAAAGCACAGATGACCTTTAATTATGAAACATTGCCACCGCAAGACATAGGCTTTCTTCTCTATGTTAGCCAATCAAAAGTATTAAACAGAAAAAATGGTCTATCCTAGAAAACAACTGGTGAATGCTTTTAATGCAAAAGATGAACTTTGATTATCACCTAAAACACTTCAAGCAAAATTGAGTAGGTTCCATGTTAGTTATATTTTCATGACTCATGTCTTTAGTGTTTAGAATAAGGAATATATTCAGCAAAGGGATGCAGCAGCACAGCCCTATAATGGTATGTAGCCCCACTGGCTGTAATTGAGCTCTGTGGCATGTTCTTGGGCAGGATCTTGCCACATACTGTATTTATAAGGTACCACACACATCATGGTATGGAGGTGGCTAATACAACCTTCTAGTAATTGGAAAGAAACTCAAAAGCTTTGTTCTTGTTCTTATTTCTGTTCAGGGGACTAACCCAACTATGTACATTTACCATCGGTGGTGACACTTTTCTAACCTTTACCAGTGCAGGATCTGAAAGTGTCTTGTTTCCTCTTTCCTTTTATTCCTTTCTGGAAATCACTGGGGAATGGTTCAGTAGCTTTGGACTCTCCTTCTAGAAGCTGAAATCTCTTTGGGAGCAAACGCATTCATATTTCAGTTCTGTGTCTCTATGAACAGGAGGTGGTGGTGGCTTTGGATTAGGCCATTTTAGGGGGAAGGTATATCTATTTATTGTAGACTTATGGACATCTCATGTTTTCTGTTTCCCATACCCACTGACCCTCTATTTTCATGACTCTTTTAGATCATACTGATAGCTTTATTTTCTAGTACTATTATGTTATGGGATTCTTAATCAAAGAAAGCAATACGGAAGAATTCTGGGGAATCAAAGGTCTTGGACACAAGATACTTTCATTGCTAGAGGTCTCCTGAACCAATACACAGAATTCAGTCTTTGTGGCCAATTCAGTAGGATACTGGCAGGTAGCCATTTTTGAGGATGCCAGCCATCTCAGAAAATTTCAGTGCATAAATAATGCACCAAAATCCAATCTTGGGGGATACATCTGGCTTACATCTGGACCGTGAGAGGTTTTCACAGACACTCAGGTCTAGAGAAACAATTAAACTTCATTGTCACTGGCTTTCACGTGACCAAATTGTAGAAGTCCAAGAGTATTTGTCTAACATCTCATTAGTCTCCTCAGTTCTCACCAGTAGCAGGAGAAAGCAGGCTTCTTTGGGCGGAAGTTATTTGTGGTATCATCCAGTGCCTTTCTTACATCATCTAGAGGAGTAAGCCACATAGAAATGTCCACACTCTGTCTTCAGGTGTGAAGACTTGATATAGAATTGTGATAAAGCTTTGTCTTACCTAGAATATATAGAAATGGAGACAACTCAAACTGTGGTTGGAGCTAAGGAAGTGAAATCTTAAACGGCAACCAGATAAGAAACAGAGATACCGGACCCTGAGACCAAGCTACAATGAACCAAGAGAAGATGTTTCTGTGATCCAGTCATATTCTCTTCGCAATCTCAAGCTTCTTCTATACGCAATAACCATTTCTGCCTTTATTTCACTTTAGGAAAAAAACTACCCGTTTCTCTGAAACAGAAGTAAAATTCTCCCCCACAACTCCCTACCCTACCATCCTTGTTTAGAGTCCCCGGCATTTAGACAGACAGTTGTAGGAAGAAGACTTACAACACTGAGGCAAACTCAGTGAAGTGCTCAGGTGCTAGGAATATCAAGTCATATGGGTTTCATTCCATGTATGTGTCCAACTAAGAGTTCTTTCATCTTCATATATCTAGTTGCTAATCACCACATAGCTACTCCAAGAAATATGCCTCAGTGCTCAGGTGACACTCCTTCCTTCCATCTCCATTTTCTCAAAGATCTGCGCAAAAACAAGGGAATTCAGGACATGCAGTATCATTTTGTGACAATCATCATAGTAGTTGAAAACATGTTTTGAGATACATTGGACCAAAAAGTACAGAGCATATGCTTGACCCTAAGGGCCTGATTCTGGTTTCTCACCTGTTTTACACTAGTATAATTCCATAGACTTCAGTAGAGTTGCTCTTGATTTATACCAGAGTAACTGAGATCATAACCAGGCCCTAAGTTTCTGGCTTTTTCCTCCATTAAATCCTGCACCATAATACTATAAATTCCTTCCTCTGGGGCTCATCCTGTTCACACAGCGTACCTAGTCTGTGACCTTAAGTTAGTCTAGGTAAACATCTTTGTATTCTTGACCTGCACCATGCATACAATCAGAAACACTCTTCAAATTACATCAAAATAAATAAAACATACCCCCATTGATTTTCAATTACATCACCAGAATTTGTTACGATGAGTCTTTGTTCTAAGGTGCCATTAGGAGTTCAAAGCTCTACTTTCTGCCTCACTGCAGAAAATCAAATGATCACCAATTTCCTAGTTTCAGTCCTTTGAAGGAAAGGCCTGTTCATCCATGCACACTTGGACAACTGTTTATCCCTGTTGTTACAGCCCCGGCTCGCCCCAAGTTCCATCCCTTCCCCCAGGTCTCCCTCATTGTGACTTCTCTGTGGGCTTTGGTCACCTTCCCCCTTCAAACCTAGTTTAAAGCCCTCCTCACTAGGCTAGCCAGTCTACCTCCAAATACGCTCTTCCCTTTCCTCAATAGGTGGAGTCCATCTCTATCTAGCGGTCCTTCTTTCTGGAACAGCACCCCATGGTCAAGGAAGCCAAAGCCCTCCTGGTAACACCATCTTCGCAGCCAAGCATTCACCGCCAGGATACATCTGTCTCTGCTCAGGCCCCACTTGCACACCAAACTCCTTCACCCGTGCTCCCAGAGCCCTGTAGTCACTTTTGATCTGCTGAGGGTCGTAACTCGCAGTAACATTAGTGCCCACATGGATGAGTAGCATGCGGTAGTAGTAAGAGGGCCGGATGATTCTCGACAGTCCCTCTGTAACGTCTCAGATACGGGATCCCAGCAGGCAGCATACCTCCCCGGACGCCATGTCAGAGCGACAGATGGGTGCCTCCATCCCCCTCAGAAGAGAGTCCCCAACCACCACTACCCTACGTTTCCCCCTGGGTGTGGTGGTTGTGATCCTCCCAGCCTCGGGGGTGCATGGCTTATCCTCTTCCGCTTCATCTCCCATTGCTAGGACTGCGTAACAGTTCTTCAGCACTATGGTGGGTGGGACAGGAGCAGGGGTGGAGCACTGCCTGCTGCCAGAATGTTCTAGGAGGTTAGTGAAAAATGAATCCACATAAAGAATAACTGAAACATTTTACTTCAAACATTTTATTTTCCTTTTTGTCGCTGACAACAAAAAGAGCACCCTGAGCATGGTACCACCTAGGACCCCTAACTACAGAAATATTCAACCCCCATAGCTCCCACAATAGTTAATGAGAATTGTGGCCATTCAGCATCTATGAAAAATCAGACCGCTTAGTTCAGGTGACTTAATAGAGGTTTAGGTACCTAAATGTAGGCACCTACGTTTGAAAATTTGGGATAAACTAAAGAAATGAGTTAAGCCTCGTTTAGGGCACCCATTACATAATACCTCAGTCTGAAATTTCAGTACTGATTTAATAAATTTGGTTTTATAATCTTTGTCCTGCTGCTTGAAATTCAGTGAAACCAAACCCATGATCTGTTCATGAAGGTGAAATTCACCCAAGTGCATTGACGTAAGTCCCTGTACACCACTTAAACCGACTCCATGTCATTTGAGGATTTCCCTTCTCTGGCAGGGTTCCTGAACTACCTGGTTTAGTCAGTTGTGATGCTGATGCCCATGAGATGGAACAGGGGGCAGGAATTGTCCCAGGTGCATAGAATATTGGGAAGTATAAGCCACAAAGCTTTTACTTTGTTTCCTGTCTGTCTGTTAGGAGGACATTACTCACTTTCTGATTTGCATTTTATGGGTCGTGAAGAAATCAAACCAGTAAATAACAAATGAAAGCTCATAATTTATTTTAACTTGTATGTTCCTATTAACCAGTACTGCCTGTGTAGATTGTTGCCAGGATTTTGACTTCTGCCAGATTTGTAATACATGCCCATCAAAATTAATCATGCAGAATGACCTAAGTTGATATATTTATATAATGTACTCTTGAATTCACAGCTCTTAGAGGATAATATTTATTGGAAGAAACAATCTAGTACTTTTATTGTGACTTCTAAACTGAAAAAGAACATGCTATTTGCATAATTCAAAGTAAATAATATAGCTCCATCAAGTATATATTGTATTTTTTTTTCAGTTAGTTTTATCTCTTCATGACACATAAATTTAAACTGGCATTCTTTAGTCTGAAGTAATCAAACTCTTCTGATGAATCCTGAACTCAGTGGTTTTTACAGTATGTAGGGTTTTTTCTGTAAGAGATTCACAATAAGTGTAATTAGAAGTGCATACTTGAAAAGAATGCTTTATGTCAGGTTTTCTCCTTACTAAACCACCAAAACAGCCTGGAAGATTGATTGATGGATGGATGGATGGATTGGATTTTTTGATGGCTGACTGAGACACTGCTACTTAAATTTTTACATATTGAGTACTGGATATAAAGTAAAGCCTTAGTAAGAAAGATGAATTGTTCTGTCAAGCCTGTCAGGAAGATTTACTCCAGTACAGTGTCCCATTTTTATCATTAGAAAGTAAATGATTTGAGGCTAAACAATGTGTGCTAGCATTTCATTATCTGACCATCTGCACTGCTTTTCACAATTAAGTGAAAAAAGCTACTACAGAAGATAAATTTGGATCAAATGATTACAAAACTTTTCTAGGGATGTGTGCCAGAGTGGACGTGCCTGATACATAGCCTGGCAAAGCAGAGGTTAAAACCCTATCTTGGGCATCTGGAGTCCCCACACCTGCTGGCAATTAGGCTGTTTCGCATTCCTCTCAGAAAACTCCTGCTGGCATATCAAAAGCAAGAGTACTTGCCAGCAAGCAGCAGTGCTCCTGTGGGGTTGGAACCCAGCAGGAAAAGGATTGAGTTGTTGCTGTTGGGAGTTTGAGGAGACTAAATTGGTATATTTCTTTATGAACTTCTTTCAAGTCCTGCTAGCTATGTAGAGCTAACTCTGCTGACTGAGTGACAGGAAGTTGAAGCTTTTTGTTGTTTGTACTGGAGACCAATTTTTCTGTTCAGTAGCCAGACAAAGAATTGAAAACTTCATTTTGGATCAATCTGAAATGAATTTTTTTTGGAATTTTTTTTCCAAACTAAAAAAGTAGGAGGAAAAATGTCATGTCAGTTCATTTTGTTTGACCCAAATGAAGCATTTCATTTCTGATCAAGATGGTTTTATCTTTACAAAAATTAATAAAATGGATTTTTTTAATAAAAAAGGAGGAAACCTTTCATTTTGAAAACATCAAAATAAAATATTTAGATTAGTTTTGGAAATTTTAGGGTATTTTGGGTGAATTTGACAAATTCACAATGTTTTCGATCAAACTGAACTTGCATTCCTAATCAATCAATCAATCAAGGTTTTGTCCTAAAAGGTATCACCCAACTGTTGTTTGCACTGTGGCTGCTGCAAGCTTTGATTTATGTGGAGGAATGAATTGGATCATGCAATTTTTATTTTACTCCCTTAAACACTAGTACCCATGCTCTGCTAATGCTTGCTCTGCCATTCTTAGTATTACATGGGAACTGTGATACTTTGAAAGGGTAAAGAGGTGAAATTGCGCAGAGTTGTGACAGACAAAAATTACAGGCCTTTGTTGAGTGGTGTGACAGATGGACAGTTCTGGTTGCAGGTGAATAAACAGGAGCTCGAGGCATAGATGATCCTGATCTTTAATGACCAATTCTCTACAAATGGAACCAAATTCAACCTGGAGCTATTTCTGTCAGCCTAGCATGAATTACAGAAGGCCTGCATGGCCCAGTATACAGTGAGCTAGTTCCATGTTGTCTGGAAAAGCCCAGGTGAAATATAGGTAGCTACTGGGAATCGGGACATGGAAGAAGAATTCATCCTTGATCTCTTTCACCTTTGGCCTTATCAAGGTGATCTATCAAAAACAGATCCAGGAAATTCATTGCCATTGTATATAAAACCTGAATGATGCTGACCTTTTTATGGAAGACATCATAAGAAAGGCTGACTGCTGGCCAGGACAGGAAGGTAGCAGTCCACCAGCTAGTGGAAAAGACCTTTGTTTTTCCACCAGAGAGTTTATTGGAGAAACCAGGAATGAGGGAACCATCATCTCTCTACCCACGAGAGAAACAAATAAGTGGTTACCTCCTAAAATTTCTAATCAAAGTGCCTGCTGCATCTTGGCAGAATTAAAGAGGGATGGGGCTACAAGAAAGGGCTCATAGGCTTCAGTGTTACTTCAAGAGAGAGGTGAGAATCCACCATTTGGCTTACTGCGATAGGATAGAGAATATCAAAAGCTTCAGCTGGCTGATGAAGTGAGACAGTGCTCATTTGTACTTCGCAGGAGTATGGAACAAGCTAAAACCTACCACCTATGAGATTCTCACAGGTCAGGAAACCAAACTCACATCTAGACTTGTGAAAGAAGTCAGCCCGGCTAATTCTGTGTGTTTAAATGAGTCTGGATGTGTCTTTGAACGACCCAGAGACCAATGGCTTAGATAAATGGTTCACCCAAAGAGTCACAATTAAGAGTTTGTCACCAGTGATCTCTAAAACTGGTGCATACTTTTATGGCCCTGCTTTTTTATATATATATTTGAGAAGTTCCCCTTTGGTCTGGATGTCTACTCTTGTTACAGCTATCCTGTGGAGACCAATCTGATAAATCTTGACTTGGTTAAGAAGATGTGGGAAGAAAAGGGCCACTCTGATACTAATCAGGAGCTAGCCCCATCCCCACTTCTGTGCTGGACACAGGTGGCAGTAGAGTGCTAAGGGAGAGAGTCTGCACCTATTCCTCTCCAGCTTGGGCATTTGCCCCCTTTGCTTATGTGGGTCCAGAAACTCCTGACACAAAACCTAGATACATACATGGGGCTGTTCAGACCATTCACATGACAGAGCACTGGTCAGAGGGCAGGAACTGATCAACAGGCCCCAGTGGGGCTGGGAAACTTAAAGGAATTCAACAGTGGTGTTAAAAATGGCTCAGCACCTCTTAGCCCATCAGCCTGAAGCTGCTAACCACACCGGTGGCAGACATAGAGCTGAGATGCACTGGCCTGACAAGGTGGCTGCTCCTCTCATGGCTACTCAGTCAGGACCTCTGTCCCAGGGGGGTTGTGGCTCCGCAGTCCTGCAGCCTTCACCTGCCTTACAGACACATGCAAGCTTGAGGCCAAAGTGCTCACAAGAAACCCCATCTAGCTGTGTCCCTCACAGGCCGTTCCCGCAGGCTCAAGCAAACCTCCTACAGCAGAATAGTCCTTCCTCCCTCCACAGAGCTCTCCTACTACATCCAAAATGGTACCAGTTCTGAGTTCCTCACAGATGTCATGGAAGCCTCTGGCTGCTTGGCCCTCTAGGCTGTTGATCCTCCAGGACTTGGCTACCTACATTTAGATGCCATCTGCTGGCTAATTACAATACTTTGAGCTTTCAAGAAAGCTCCTTTGCTTAGGAAAACTTGTCCCAGAAACAAGGACACTATCCCATCATTCAGACTTGCTTCAGCATGGTTCTCCTGCAGATGGAGCATTCTAATACAGTTTTCCAACAGTTCAGACATTTTAATATGAAATTTCACAGTGTTGTAACTGTGGGAGTCCCAACGCAAAAGAGAGTCAAGGGAGAGGGGTGTTACAAGGCTATTGCAGAGGGTCATGGTACTGCTATCCTTTACTTCTACTTGTCTGGTGGTAGTGGCACTTCCCTCAGAGCTGGGCGCCCAGCCAGCAGCTGCCTCTCTCCCACAATAGCCAGATTTCACAGTCCATGGATTTGATAGGGCCCTTCTTATCGTGACTAAAAACTGGGTTGACAAAGGGAGAAACAGATACACCTTATCATCCTCTCAAAACTCTTGAGGGCAAGAAACAATTTGTTTTGTCTGTTGGCCTCAGGCACATAATCTCGCTGATACAGAAGCACTACAGATGGGAGAGAAGTTTTCATTCCCACAGGCTGAGATGCAGAATCTAATCAGTAGCTTTTAGCACAGTCTCAAGGAACCAACCACACTGAACCCAGCCCTTGAGCATGGGTACCTTCCTGAAAATACCAAGAAGGCATAATTTAATTTATAATTTCATTTCTGTAGGCACACTAACCAAATTCATAGTAGGCATATAAAACAATTACCTTAAAATCTCCCAGTCCACAACCCTCACAAAATCAAAAAGAAAAACCCAACTTACTCAGCTCATTCCTCTGGAATTGCCTATGAAAATAAATGAGCCTTAGGGCATAGCCTGAAGATAAGCAAACTTGGGATCTGTGAGACCAAACTAAAGCTGTGGTTCCAAAGCTGGGAACTTGCCAATGAAAAGACTCTGAAACAGACCCTCTGCTGATGTAAGGTAATGTAAAAGGATGTACACCAACGGAGGATCAAAATTTCTCCTCTGCACCCTGCTGAAGTGAAGTGACTTAGGCATTGGAGTGCTATTTCTCAAAGAAGGGGTCTTCTCCCCCCCATCTACAGCATGCTAGTGGAGTTTCTACTGTAGCCTCCAGACTGAAATATCCTTTTCAACAGCATACCCCTGCCTTCATATAGTGGGTCCAGCGGGCTTGTTTGATGCATTCACAAGGTTATGGAACCACTACGTCCCCACACCTCCCCTGCCTTGAAGTGCGCTTACATGGGTGTTTAAATGAACCTAGAAAGTACAGGGGATATATGAGTCCTTTCCATGGAGTTTCAATGTCCTGTTCACGTGCAGCAAACTTAAACAGTGCTACTGCCTGTGGTGCTATATGTGCCTGGGGTAGGAATTGGGGAGTCAGGGTTTGAAACAGTTGTTTGAATTATGAAAAGTAGTTACAGTAACAATGAAAGAATTACGAATGGAATAATCAGATTTCTTCAGACTTCAACATTTGTTCATTTGACAGATTTTAGCAGCTTTTATGCCACAGGTACAGAATCAGCTCCTCACACGATTTCACAATCACAAGGAAACCTACTGGTTTAGCTCATGTATGCAGATGATGCCACCTTCAAATCTGTTAATGAAGCAATGCTGCACCATATGTTGCACTGTCTGTACAGTGGTGCAATAATTAAACATTACACAAGGGCTGTCTGTTTTTCAGGAAATTGGGTTATTATTGATGTCAAGAAAATACCAGACTGACATTTTACTTATGTTATCTGATTAGTTTATTTAAACAATGAGACTCCAGCATGAGACTTGGACTAATAATATGGAATTAAGAACGAAAATGTAGCTTGAATATCAGGAAAATCTCCATTCCTGACAATATTTCCTGTGGTAAGAGGTTAGTTTTAATACATGCTAATGACATAGTGCCATAGAAGGTCACCTTATCATTCCTGCTTTGGAGGAAGCAATTCTTAGAAATAGAGCAAATTACAAAAGGAACTGAACAAGCAGAGAGGTTTTCTGGCTTGGACAATGAGCTCATGCAAGGAAGTAAGACTCTGACTGGCACTGAATTTACACACTTATCCACAGGCAGGGACACACCCAATTGAGTCACATGAATGATTTCCCAGTCCCTCATAAACTATTAATAGAGAGATTACAGCTAGCCCTACACACCATGACTACCATGTTACGTTGCTCAAAGCTCACCTGGACAGTGCAAGTTCATTAATTCGCCATTCTCTCAATATGGAGTGGACACACACTAACCTTGGTAAACTGAGCTGAGATTTCCCAAGTACTTCAACCAAAAACCTGTTTTAGGTAAAATATAAAACAGGTTTATTAATTACAGAAGGATAGATTTTAAGTGATTATAAGTAGTAGGCATAAAGATTATAATTACCTTAAGAAATAAAAGTAAACATGCAGTCTAAGTTCTACAACTAAACAAAATTTGAATCAAGCATTGTCTCACCATGACAGATGCTACAAGCAGGTCCTCAATAAACACAGACTGGACTTCCTTTCCAGCCTGGGAGCAATGTCCCTAGTTTCAGGTCTTTGTCTTAGAGATGATCTTCGAGGTGTCGAGGTAAGAAAGGAAAGTCTAAGTGATGATATCATTTCCTGTTTTATAATTTCTTCCACCTTGCTAAAAAGGTCTTTGTTGTGATGTGGAGGTCAGGCAGTCCCCATTCGTCAAACAGTCTCTATTGAGTACGTGCCTTCTCCAAGAAGTCTCTAGGGTAGTGGACTGTATGTTGATGAGCCATTAATGCCGCCTGGCTGTTGATTGCTACTCCTCTGTTGTAAATGAAAGGCTGGCTGCGAATATTCCATCTCACAACATATTTCAGTAAAACATTCAGCAATACTTCATATACAATGACAGAACGTACTATTCAACAGGATATTAATGTTCAATAGATCAAGACTTTTCAAATGGTACCCCACAAGGTATACTTCGTAAAAAACATACAATAATTATAAGACAAATGATGAATGGGGGGCGGGGGGGTTTCTAAAGTTCTATTTTGAGGTACAGAGTGTCACAGTTGGACATCAGGAAAGCTTCCTAATTTTCAGGGTGATTAAGGACTGGAATAAATTGCGTAGGGGGGTTGCGGAATCTCCGTCACTGGAGATTTATAAAATGAGGTTAGACAGGCACCTGTCAGGGATGATCTAAATAATTAGTCCTGCCTTGAGTGCAAGGGACAGGACTAGAAGATCTTTCGATATCCCTTCTAGTCCTGCGATTCTGTGAAATCACCATGAAGTTTCATTTTTGTTTCACACTGTGGCCACTTCAGCTGGGGTTAGTTAACTCCAAACAAGTAAAGGTAACTTGGGCGAACTCTGCAGGAAAGACGTATCAAGTCACAAGGATTCCTGAGGCCAGTTCCAGAGTCATGCAATTTATGAACCATCTTTAGCCTATGGCTGTGCTTAAAGTCAAAATATAGCTGCTGTTAAATAGATTACAACAATCAAATAATAAATTATTAGTCTGCTTTTGTAAAACAACTTCGAATCTTTTATAATTTAAAAAGAACTTTTAAAGCTATGGAAAAAAACAAGATAGGTGAAATGATGTCCTTTATGCAACCAAATTCTGTTGGTGATGCAGCTACAGGCTATCATGATTTTCCACAATACATACAATACAATCACTGTTGCTCTTATAGCAAATTTATCTTGACCGTTAAGGGATAAGACTGGACAATTCTGTTAGTGATGATTGATGTGAGGGGGGCGACATTGTTTTTATACTTGTTTCCTGATATGTAATGCTTTTATAATGTTTTTGCAATGACAAGTTCTTGAATAAAGAGAGATTCCTGGGACAATGTTGTGATTTTTTTTCCCCTTTTATTTCCTTATCAGATAATGGTTCTGGATCGGGAGAAGGGGGTAAGTACACAGTCACAATGGCACTTGTTTTCTGTGGAAGTTCATTTTTGTGTGTAATTAAGTCTGCTTTAGTTAAAGAGACACAATTTCCTGTAAATTATAAAAAAACAGATTTTTAAAAATTCTTTCAATATGAAAAATCCGGTATGGTGTTAGTAGTACATGAAAGCCATTCTTTTCTACAAAAGATGGTTTTTATTTGACTCGTTTACAGTTTGTATTTGGTAAGCTTGGACATTAGATTCAGTCTGGTCTTTTTCACTTTCTTATTCTCTTAGGCATTATAATGGTGCTGTTCCATATATCTAACAATACATGGTAACGTTTGCATTCCAGAAAATCCTCCTTTCATTTCAGTTTTAAAAAATAATTCCATCTTAGTAAATGTAGTAAACTCCTCTACTTCCTTTATTTTGACAAATGTCCCTTTCCTAAGAGTTATTTATCATGTCAGTTTGTCTCACCGTGCCTATATTGTAAAAATACTCAGGTATATATTATGTATGTTGTTTGTATTTACTTTTTTTAAAATAAGTAATTTTGGTTTTTTGTTCGTGGTCATTTATTCATAAAACTGGCATAACACTGTTGGTAAATGCAAGCTTCTCCCTCTTTCTCTGTCAGCATCTCAGTCCTGTTCTAGGAATAAAAAGTAGTCTAATAGTTTACTTTAAATTCTAATCAATCTAGCAAGAGTATTAGTTTGTGACACATGGATGGTGTGTGTGAGATGAAGATACATATCCCTAATGATTAGATGAGACAACCAAATTATTTCATGTTTAGGCTGTGTTGCAATTTGCAGTGGTGTATCTGAACCCGTGCAAGCTGCAATGGTGTAGAGTGATGACATAAACAAAAACGACTTAAGCAGCAACCAGAACACTCCATCTCCATGAAGTCCCTCCATATATTAAGCTCCCCCTGCTGCATATCCTGGTCCCCTCAGGTACCTGTGGAGGATCAGTAACTCTATAACCGCATCACATTAATTTTTTATTTCAGAAGGTGAAGAAAGCTACTGGGGAGAGGCTGTTCTTGGTTTGATTTTGGCAAACAGAGAGGAACTGGTTGAGAATTTGAAAGTGGAAGATAGCTTAGGGGAAAGCGGTCATGAAATGGTAGAGTTCATGATTCTAAGGGATGGTGGGACAGAGAACACCAAAATAAAGACAATGGATTTCAAGAAAGCAGACTTTAGCACACTCAGGGCATTGGTAGCTAGGATTCCATGGGAAGCATGTCTAAGAGGAAAACCAACAGAAGACCGTTAGCGGTTTTTCAAAGAGACATTATTAAGGGCACAAGAGCAAACTATTCTACTGGATGGAAAGGATAAGAAATATGGCAAGAGATCACCGTGGCGTAAGCAGATTTTCAATAATCTAAAAATAAAGAAAGAGTCCTACAAAAAGTGGAAACTGGGTCAAATTACAAAGGATGACTGTAAACAAATAACATAAGTGTATAGGGAAAAAATCAGAAAGGCCAAGGTACAAACTGAGATCAAACAAGCTGCAGGCATAAAAGGTAATAAAACATGTTTCAAATACATTAGAAACAAGAGGAAGACCAAGGAGAGCGTAGGACCATTACTCAACAAAAAGGGAAAAACAATAACAGAAAATGTAGAAATGACAGAGGAAGTAAATGACTTCTTTGTCTCGGTCTTCACCGAGAAGGTTGGTGGAGATTGGATGCTTGACATAGGGAAAGGCAGTAAAAATGGGATAGGACCAGAAGCTAAAATAGGGAAAGAATAAGTTAAAAATTACTTAGACAAGATAGATGTCTTCAAGTCACCAGGGCCTGCTGATATGCATCCTAGAATACTCAAGGAGCTGACTCAGGAGATAACTGAGCCATTGACTATTATCTCTGAAGGATCACGGATTACTGGAGAGATCCCAGAGGACTGGAAAACAGCAAATATAGTTCCCATCTATAGGAAGGGAAATAAGGATAACCCAGGGAATCATAGACCACTCAGCTTAACTTCTGTATCAGGAAAAATAATGAAGCAATTAATTAAGGAATCAATTAGCAAACATCTAGAAGAGAATAAGGTGTTAAATGATAGTCATCATGGATTTCTTAAGAACAAATCATGTCAAACCAACCTGATTGCTTTCTATGAGAGGATAACACACTTTGTGGATAGAGGGGAAGCGGTAGATGTGGTTTATCTAGACTTCAGTAAGGCTTTTTATGCAGTCTCGCATTTCCTTCTCATTAACAAACTAGGGAAGTACAATCTAGATGGAGCTACTATAAGATGGGTGCATAACTGGTTGGATAACCACTCCCAGAGATTGATTATCAATGGTTTACAGTCATGCTGGAAGGGCATAACAAGTGGTGTACCACAGGGATTAGTTCTGGGTCCAGTTCTGGTCAATAATTTCATCAATGATTTAGATGATGGCATAGAGAGTACACTTATAAATTTTGCAAATGATACCAAGCTGGGAGGGGTTGCAAGTGCTTTGGAGGATAGGCTCACAATTAAAAATGATTTGGACAAAGTAGTGCAGTGGTTTTCAAAATCATTTATGTCCGCGACCCAACAATTACGTCTTTGAGCAATGCATTCCAGTCTTTTGGTGACAGCAGCAGGGGGTGCCACAACCCAGTGCCTGAGGGTCTATGACCTAGTACTGGGTCCCAACCCTAAGTTTGAAAACCACTGAACTAGTGAAATGGTATGAGGTAAATGGGATGAAATTCAATTAAGACAAGTGCAAAGTACTCCACTTAGGAAAGAACACACATACAAAATGGGCAATGACTGCCGAGGAAGGAGCACTGCAGAAAGGGATCTGGGTGTCATACTGGATCACAAACTAAATATGAGTCAACAGTATAACACTGTTGCAAAAAAAGCAAACACTATTCTGGGATGTATTAACAGGAGTATTGTAAGTAACACATGAGAAATAATTCTTCCGCTCTACTCCATGGGGATTAGGCCTCATCTGGAGTATTGTGTCCAGTTCTGGCACCTCATTTGAGGAAAGATGTGGACAAATTGGAGAAAGTCCAGAGAAGTACAACAAGAATGATTAAAGGTCTGGAACACTTGACTTACAAGGAGAGGTTGAAAGAGCTGGATTTGTTCTGCCTGGAAGAGTAGACTGAGAGAGGACATAACAGTTTTCAAGTACCTAAAAGGTTGTTACAAAGAGGAGGGAGAAAAATTATTCTCTTTAACTGCTGATGATAGGACAAGAAGCAGTGGGCTTAAATTATAGCAAGGGAGGTTTAGGTTGGACATTAGGAAAAAAATTCCTAACTGTCAGAGTGATTAACCACTGGAATAATTTGCCTAAGGAGGTTGTGGAAATTTTTAAGAGCAGGTTAGACAAACACCTGTCAGTGATTTTTTTTAAGATGGTATTTGGTCCTGCCATGAGTGCAGGAGACTGGACTTGATGACCTCTTGTGGTCCCTGCTATGATCACAGATAGTGGAGAACACCACACTTGCCAAGGTTTAAAAGTGGACATAATATACTCTGCCCACATGCACGAGTCCCTGTAATCCTTGAAGGGTCCTATGGTTGTTTGTACCTATCCCGTGATGACTTGTATAAACTGTTGCATAATATCTATTTGCACCCATCATATTTTGGATCGTTCTGTTGCCTACTTTGAACAGTTCTGCCTTGCCTGGGAAAAAGTACGTGCTTCATGAGTTACAGGAGCTAGACGAGTATGCATTGTGTATTAGAGGCAAGCTACAAGGTGTGTTAGAAAGTTATAATGGTACTGCTTTAGTACAGATAAGGTCTTAATTACAGCTGGTCTAGACCAGATTTGAACCAGTGCTCTTGGGATAAAAATTCCTGAAACCATCCAGAACCCCTCTGTTGTTTAATATTTCAAAATATCTTTAACTACATTGAAAATTACTATTGTGGAAAATGATTGTTTATTTTTCTGTGTGACTAAACACTAAATTTAACACACACAAAGTCAGGAGCTTGCTTTTTTTGTTTATATACTCAGAGAGAACTGAGTCAATATTATTCTCTTCACCAACTGTTCATAGCACTTCTATGGCTGAGTTCCTGGGCCACAACCAGTACCAGGTTTCTGTCACCTTTACTTCCCTTCCTCCTTGTCTTGCTGAGATTTTTGAGGGCAGTAAATGAAGGGACAGGTAGTTTCCAATTCAGCTCATGATTTTCACCACCTCTTTCCTGACACTTTGTTGTAGTGTCCCACTCTTTTGTCCAGCTACTACTGTTTATCCTTCCCACTCCATCCTCCTGATCATCACTTCATTGCATCAGTTCCTATTTCTACTCTGCTTTACTGGCTAATTACCCCAGCACTTTGTGCATCTCCTGTCTAAAGAATACATATGATGTTAGTTCATCTCATATTTCCTGATTTTAATTTTTCTTAAGAGTTTTAGAAGGGTTCATATGTTGATAGAAATTCACTCTGATTTCACAGGCATACACAAATCTTGTTAAAATTAATTTTAATTTTTAAAAGCATTTTGCTGGAAGATATATGATGACAGAATCATATAATCTTGTTTCACTCTAGCTGTATTTGCTTAACTGGGAGTTGCACTGTAGGAAAGAAAAGTACAAAAAAAGATTAGGCTGGTCTTCAACACGTCAGGTTATTTCTTGATGTCTGACAAGGTGATGGAAACCCTCCTTCTTGGGTCATTACAAGCTGTTCCAGACAAGAGTTCAAGGAGATTATCAAATAAAAATGTTGTTAAACAGAAATTGAGTTTAAGTATATATCAGTAATTTAAGGCTCCAACCTTTAGATGGATGTTGTAATAATCCTGAGAACATATGTTACAAACCCAGGACATTCTGATTTAAGGATAAATTTAAAAGGAATCTGAATGTTAAGGTCTTGAAGTGCATAGTTTGGGCATCCACAGAACCTCAACTCTACCCATAGCGACATCATGCAAGGACCATAAAAGGCTCCTTAAGGTTGGGGTTTTTTGTTTGTTTGTTTGTTTTTAAATCATGGTATATGATTCATTTCTCCACACACCTTAAAATGTTAGAGCTGTTGTGACGATAACTTCATTAAAGTTTCTGAAGTATTCATACATTGCAATGACAGTGGAAAAGTAAGACAGAAGAGGATGAGAAGATCTCTGATGGAAATGAAAAGGAGGAGAACCCACTTTGTGTTTGTGAGGGCAAAGAGAATAAACTGAAAGTGATAAAGGGACAGCAGAACAGGGAGATTAGGATGGGGAGAAGGAAAGGGAGCAATTCTGATGGTCAACCCAGTCAAATCAGAGAGAGTAGCAAGCTACTAGTTTAATCCCAAGCAGTTCTCAACTATTGTGGGTAGAAATCTTTGCCTGCCCAGTTCTGGGCAGTTTTATGCAGGCTAGATACAAAGCTTGAAGAGAATTTTGTGTGGATCCAGATAAGGACTCTATTATGCTCACAGCATACACACAGAGCAGTTGGATAAAATACATAAAATATTCTTGCTGGAAGGTAGTAATGTAACACTATGTAATTACTAGGGTTGGTCAGGGCTGGAATACACCAAACCCCCAATATGCCAACAGTGAACCAGATGTATTATGATTTGGAGGCAAGCACTGTAGGAGTTTCAACAGCTAGTCCTTGTAGATGCTGGTCCTGGTGGGTCCCAGTAACCACTCTGATGCATAACTAAATGAAAGCGTATTTTACTAGGACTAGCAGGACAGGAAAAGTTTGCAAATATCATGGGTACAGGAGGCTAAACAGTTAAAAGTTCACAGCGAGAATGTCAGTAAATAGTTGAACAAACAGAGTCCTGTGGCACTTTTAAAGACTAACAGATTTATTTATCCCATGAGCTTTCGTGGGGATTTTGTGCGATAAATAAATCTGTTAGTCTTTAAAAGTGCCACAAGACTCTGCTTGTTTTTCTGCAATAGACTAACACAGCTACCCCTTCGGAAGTAAATAGTTGGGCTCCTGAGGCAATACCATTGGCTATGTCTACACTTGTTAATTTTGGTCGACTTTAGCTAAGTCGACTTAGCATGTCCACACCTAAATTTTAAGTCGTCTTAGGGGGAACTTACAAAGTCGACCTCGAGCATCCACACTGGATGCCTAGGTTGACTTCTAGGGGCTAGGTGGACCTGGGAGAGGTCCACGGTGGCGGGGGGGCACCCCTTGCCAAGTGCCAGGGGGCTCAGCCTTTGCCCCATTGTACCTGGGTACAATGGGGCAAAGGGGGACAGGGACCCTGGCAGGGCAGGGTGGGCAGGGCTGTGCCCTGCCCTTTGGGGGGGCATGCCAGGCTCCCCCTGTGCCACCCTCCCTGGCAGGGTGGGCAGTGAGGGAGTCCTGGAGAGCCCTAAGTCGACTTAGAGTCGACTTAGGGCTACTCTGCGTCCACACTGGCTTAAGTCGACTTTAGAAAGTCGACTTAAGCCTAAAATCGACTTTAGAAAGTCGACTTAAGCCTAAAGTCGATTTTAAACTAGGTTTAACAAAGTCGACTTAATTTTCCTTAAGTCGACTTAAGCAGCTTGCTTAAGTTGACTTAAGGAAAATGTAGTGTAGACGCAGAGTAAATTAAGTCAACTTCAATTAATTTACAAGTGTAGACGCACCCATTGAGAGTCAGGTCTCTTTGGGCCTAATGCATGGGATGCCCTCTCCAGTCTCTATTCAAGCAGATAGGAACTTGCAGGTTTCCAAGCCAGGGTCATTAAGTGATATCTCTCTCTTGGACCCTCTGCACTGGCTCCCTGCCTAGCCACTGCTGCTTCCCAATAAGCCCCATACAGACCTGCACCCAACTGCAGTGTCCAGCAGTCACAATCTGTTCCACACACAGCTCTCCACACAATTCCTGGGATTTCTCTCCGCATCCAGCATTTCTGCAGCTTCTGGCTAGTCATGCAGCTGCTGCTTCTCAATAGAGCCTGGCTACTTCCTGGTTCAGGACCCTTCTCCATTCCCTTTGCCTGGCCAGAGGAAAGAGAAATACATTGGGGAGGAGACTGATGGGAGTTGTAGTCAGGGCCGTACCGTGGGAGGAGCAGGTCCCACGGCCAATTGGCCATGCTGGAGGAGAGCGTGGCTGGTTGACCGGCCTGCTCCGCCCCCCAGGGAGCCGGCGCTGGGCTGGGAGGCTGAGGCTGCCAGCCCGGGGAGCCGGCCCAGGCCCCGGCCCTGGAGGCCCCCTAGTGTGGGGTGGGGGGGGGAAGGTGAGGGGAGCCCAGAGCCTGAGGCTCCTGCGGGTGGGAGCCGGGCCCGGGCCGGGAGCCAGCCGTGGAGGGCAGGCCGCCCCAGAGGCTGGGCCCCTCGTGCTTTGCCCCTGGGCCTGCCTGCTCCACCCTCGGGGCGGGGAGGGCCGGCCCAGGGGCCGGCCATAGCCCTCCTGGCCCACCCCACCCCGCCCTGCTGCCTTCAGCTCGCTGCTGAAGGCAATGGGGTGGCTGTGGAAGGAGGGGCTGCGGCACACGTGGGCCCCGCACAGCCCCGCTGGGAGCAATTGCCCCGTTTCCCCTCCCCCCTCCCAGGGATGGCCCTGGTTGTAGTCATCTACTTTATTTCTTAGAAGAAGAGAATGATAACACACGAGAACGCAAAACAGAAGAAAAAGTTGATTGCTCCCAAAAACAGAAGCACAGCTGACCCCCCCCCGGTCGTATTTTATGATGTGTGTGTCTGCTAAATGACTGCTGAGCTCATGCATGCAGGGACAGCAAGCACCACCACTCACTTTCCCACAAAGTGATAGCTTGCAAACTCAATACAGTCCTCAGTACCTTGCAGGTTCACATTTTCAGATGCTAAGAATGGTAATGCCAGTTACGTATCTAATTGGTCACGTGTCATAGTATATGCTTGAGTGATAAGTGCACACACAAAGTGTATATGTATAACTGATCACATGCAGCTCAGAAAATGTGCAAGTTGTCTGGATCCATGGTAACATTAGTAGATTCTTGCATTTGAGTGGAGTAGTAGTAAAAGTCTAAATTCTGCCCTACAAGAAGTCACTGTTAACAGATTTCTAGAGGGGTAGCCGTGTTAGTCTGTTGTACAGCAAAAAACGAGAGTCCTGTGGCACCTTATAGACTAACAGATTTTCTTCGGCATAAGCTTTCGTGGACTATAACCCACTTCGTCAGATGCATCATATGTGCGTATATACCCCTCTACTGTTGCCTTCATTTCATGTATCTGTCGAAGTGGGTTGGAGCCCACGAAAGCTTATGCCCATAGATATTTGTTAGTCTTTAAGGTGCCACTGGACTCTTGTTTTTTTGACTTACACAGAATATCCTACATGAGAATAGCACCATATGAAGTACAATGATGTTGGGTGCCAAAATAGCATATTTACAATAGGAAAAAGACATGTCCCACAGTGGATTAGCTCAGAGAAAGTTTCCGTAAATTGTCATGTATCAGAAAAAGGCCAGAGAACATGTAACTACTCTGCTGGACCTTCTGCCAAATCATGTTTACTGTCACCAAGATGTTAGAAGAAAGCAGTAGGAGTTGTAGCATTTTGTAGTATGCCTGAAAGTGAAATGACAGGCATATCATCCACCTGGTTTTCAGCTGTGCCATACTTATGTAAAATGCCCTCTGACATTTTGGATGAGCAATTTCCAGTCCCTTGTGCTCTCTCAACATATCAGCAGTCACAATAAAATTATCCATTCTGCTCATCACAGAAGTCTGAACTTACAATGCATTATTTTTATTGTACTTATTGAATTTATGAACTTAAGCTGTAGATCACTTGTGGCTATTAGAGATGCCAAAGCCACTTTTGATAAGAGTCTGGGACGTTTATTCAGAAGTTAAAGCAGTTTGGAAAAACTCATTAATATGTCATTATGCCCCCACTTCTCTACTCAAAGAAGCATTAGTTACTGAGGCACATCCCTGAAAATATTGCTTATTTGGTACCACAACTGAGGATTTTAGGACTCTAGAATACAAATAAAGACAAGTAAGATTATATGTAATTACCCCTTTTTGATCCAAGTAGTTAGTCAGCGTTTGGGGTTCTGAAGATATTTAAGTTGAGGATATTCCATGTGGGAGGCAAAGTTGATAATGGATAATTTCTTTGCTGCAGAAATGTGAAAGCCCTCCTTCTCCAAATGCAGGAGGAGCCATAGGGAAATGGAGTAATTTTTTAGCTTACAGCCCCTAAATTCTTTTCAGCCAGCACCTCCAACCCAGATTGTAAATTTCTCTCAAGGTTACACTGTTACAGGTTGCTTGGATTATATACAGGTTGTCTCTGTCTCTAGCTATGTGGTCTCTCCCTCGCTCTTCTCTTACACACACACACACACACACACACACACACACACACACACACACACA
>ML685756.1:29220331-29302329 GCA_007922175.1 Pelusios castaneus | reverse complement strand
AAAGGAGCACGGGGCAGGGGGACAGAGGAGCCGGGAAAGGGGCCCCAGGCCTGATCTGGCCATGCTGCCTGCCCGTGATGGTGGTGGCAGAGGGGCAGGATCAGGCCTAAGGGACCGGCATGCGGCGGCGGGAGCAGAGGGGCAGAATTAGGCCCAAGTGGCCGATGTGCAGTGGGGCAGAATCAGGCCCGAGGGGCCGGTGTGCAGCGGGGGCAGAATCAGGCCCGAGGGGCGGGCGTGCAGCGGAATAGGGGCAGGATCAGGCCCGAGGGGCCGGTGTGCAGCGGCAGAGGGGCAGGATCAGGCCCGAGGGGCCGGTGTGCAGCGGTGGCGGGAGCAGAGCGTGGCGGCCGGCAGCATGGCCTGATCCGGCTGTCCTGCTCCGCCGCTGCAGGCCGGTCCCGGGCCTTTGTATCAGGGGTTAAGGTAAGGGGGGAACATGGAGACCGGGGGTGGGAATTGAGGGGTCCGGACTCGCGAGTCCATCAAGCAAGGGGTCAGGATGGGGGGCTGGGGAAGGATGGATGGAGTTAGAGGCCTGGGGAGAGGCAAAGGGGGCATGGGGACAAGGAGACTTGGTGGGGGTTGGGTCGTGGTGGGGGGACTGGGTGGGGGTGGGGGCTGGGGGTGTGGCCTAGCTGGGGGGCGGAAGCTAGCAGGGAGTGGGCTGGAGGGCCACAGCCCCGGATCTTTTTTCTATCCAGCAATGCCCCTGCGCGTGATTACCATTCTTCAATTTGCGATTCTTTAGAGAATCGGCGGTTTACTGGTTTTTATATAAGAGAGATGATGTGGGTGAGGCTGGTGAATGGGACACGCTTCCAAGCATCACAGAGTTGTTCCTCAGGCCAGGAGAAGGTAACTAGAGTGTCCAAGCTTAAATACAAGGTGTGACAGATTGTTAAGCATAAGATGTTCCCGCAGTTAAAGACAACCTCTTAAAATGAAGTTGGCAATTAACACCTCTGCAATCAGGGGACAGTGAAGGTTTAACATGCAGCATGGTGTGTTAAAGTTTCGGGGCACACTTGTGTATGCATTCCTGGTGTCCACAAGACGGGCAGGTCTGGGAAGGAAGGTACCCCACTGTGGACTAGGAGAAATAAAAAGTCGCAGAGCCTTCCTTCGGACTCAGACAGTTGGAATTAGAGATGCCAATATAGTATTTAAGGCATTCTTGGAGAATGGTGTGGTTTGAAGCTGTAAAAAAGGCTAAGGGCAATAAATAGTGAAATGGAGTAATTGAAGCCCTCATAGTTGTTATCCCTTAGTTACAACCTGGTAAAACTACAGTGTAACTTTTATCAACACCTATTGTACTTTCCAGTGATATTCTGTTTCCTCATGTAACAAAAAGTAACAGACAGTCCTAACAATAAGCAATCAACTCACAATCAAATGTTTCAGTAAATATTGAACCATTAAAATCACTGTTGTATAAGACTCAAATAAACACACATAATTTTAAATATGTATAGTGTAGTGTTTTAATCAACTGTTTCTTTAATGAAAGGCTCAGTTAGGTCTACACGTTTCTGTTATTATTACAAGCAGCAAGAACAATCGGTCAGATTTTTTTAATAGATGAAATAAATGGCACCTGATGTAGGTTTGGTAAAGAATCTAAAGATCAATAAAATGTCTTAGATTTGTCTGAATATTTAAAACTTAGCCATTAATGAATATCAAGGATTCCTAATTAATTTGTCCATCTCTAAATTTTGTTATCTGTAATCCTTTGAAACTTGATGTAACAGGATGAAGCACAGAATAAATGATCCTTTTCCTAATCTCCTCCTGCAATTCTGGAAAGTTAACTTGCAACAAAAATGTGAACATATTTGTGAATTCTCTGGGGTGTTCTGAGTAGAAAGGTATGGTACCAAGCGTGAATACTTTTTCATGAGGGTTCAGATCTCTCAGTAAGATACCAAATACCTTCTGCTTTTTTAAGCATTAATTTTGTTATCTTGCTGTTTTCCATGTGTCCCTTTTTGATATACCAAAACACTTATGAAATTGAAGTTAATATAATAACATGAATGTTTTACACTAAATAAAACAAGAATTCCAGGATTGCACAAATCGGCTCCCCGAGTTGGTTTTGCTTTCCTTTATCTTTCTTGAGCTAGTAGTATCATCTTGTATTTTGTAATATTTTTTCAGATACAAAGTATCTTCCATCACAAAAATTAGCATATAGTTATAGGTGACTAAATGACCCTCTTCTCGTTTTCATACTCTGTTACGTAGTACATCCCGACAACATTACTTAGGGCTTATCTGCAGACCAAGTTACTGTGCTATAAGCCAGGACATGAATCTTCAATACACCAGCTTGCCACGCAATAATGTCCCAAGTAAACACTGCTGTAGTGCAGAGAAAGTCCAGGACTGTAGATGGTGGGCTGTAGATTCACACCCTGGCTTGCACTTCTGTAACTTGCAGTTTATAAAAGCCATTACATAACTGTGTACAATAACATGTTACACTGTAGTAATTTGCTAATTAAGTGTTGGGGAAAATTTTGATTAAAAAACCCTTTTACAAGCTTATAACGTTAGCAAAAGTATTTCCAGGCTGAAATTTCCCAAGAGAAAGATTCTCCCCCGCTTCCTTCCTTTTTGGCAAAAGTTAATTTACCCATTTCTCAGTTTAAAAAAAAAGGATAATTTTAAATCTTGTGTATTTTTTACCTAACTTAAAAAGAGATTACTTATAAAACTTCAAATATTGCATTTCATTAGTCCCAACTGAGGATCACAGCTTTCTCTGCTCCCATTTTTTTAATGGATAAGATAGGCAAATGAGGTAGTGAGCGTGCTCACTCTTATTTTATAAAATGTCAAAGCCCTGTTTTACACAATGTGGACTTTCAAAAGAGACTGACAACTGATCCGTAGGCTGAGATTTCTGGATTACCCTTCTACAAGATTCACTTTTGAAAGAAAACATGTTTTAGTGATATTTAGACCAGTTTGAATGATGATTGACATTAAACATATTTCTACTTTGTTCAGCGACCACAAGAGAAACTCTGTGACCTTTCTAAGTATGACAAAGTACATTTAAATAGCTGCTAATGAGCACAGTCTCTTTATTCTTGGTGAATACAGTTCAGCAGGAATAATTCTCCTAAATTACCTAAATTAAATTCACCCTTTTCTCCTGAACATTTGTTTATAAGATTGTAAAACTAGTAGGAAAACAAAGCAAATTAAATAGCAGATCCCTAGAAATAAATTATATAAAATTGAGCTGCCGCAGTGTAAGGGATGATTTAACAGTCTTCTCATTGTACTGACCATTAAAAATCTTGACTAGTTCCCAGGTGTTTAGTACAGTCAGGAACTGACTGTTTTCTAGGGTATTAGAAAAGATCTTTGGGAAACTTGAATGTGAGGTCATCAAAGGTTTGTGGCATCTGGTAGCAAAGACTCTTTTTATGGGATAAATCTGTATCCACTCCAGTCGCTGCCAGGAACTCCACTACTGGATGTGAGTAAATATTTGCAGTGGGCAGGAAGGGCAATGGCATGAATTGTGAGCAGGGAAGAAGGATGGGAGAGCTAATGAATTGGTCCTCAATATAGGCTGTAGTAGTAGTAGTAGATGATGGGGATTTAAAGGTTTCTGTATTACTGAGCAGAGGGATAAGTAAAGAATCAGGTTGTGGGATATGGAGGAGTGAGGGTTTGGTAGAATACTGTAGTAGGGGACATAACCAGTACGGTGGAACTGAAAAATAGTGTTCTCATCCTTAGTTCCTCAGTGCTATAAAGGGATTTTAAAAAGGATACCAGAATAGCTAACAAAGGCTATGTCTGCACTAGAAAAGTTAAGTCGACCTTATTAAGTCGACTTAACAAGGTTGACTTAACTTTTCTAGTGTAGACATAGTCCCTTGTCAACCCTATTAAGTCGACTTAATAAGGTCGATTTAGGTGCTAATCCCTATCCACAATGGCTTTAAATTAACTTAATAAGGTCGATTTAAGGCTTAAGTCAACCTAAAACCAGGTGTTATTAAGTTGACTTAAGCTTTCCTTAAGTTGACTTAAGGAAGTGCTTCAGTCAACTTAATAAAAGCCCAGTGAGGACGTGGCTTTGTTTAGATCGACTTAAGTCTCCTTAAGTCGACCTAAGTATCCAGTGTAGATGCACCCAAAGATTCTGCTATAGCTGAATAGTAGCACAATCACTTTGAAATCCAAATTTTCCTGGTTCAGGTTTCACCTAGGAAGGGTTACTCATGACTTGGGAAGAGACATCAAATGATAGTAATCCTTCATCTGTCTTGGTTGTCTTCCTGACCGCATTTGTAATATATCTCCTCTTCTAATTCACCTCATTTATTCCTGCAATAATGCACTTAAACCATCTGCTGTTCTTTTGTATTTTTTTTTAATTGTAACATTTTCTTTGTAAGTTTGTTAATAGGTGTGCCAGTAAATAAATGAATCACTGAAAAAGATAAATTGCTGCTGGAAATGGATAGTGAACACTGCTCTTTGGGTGTGTCTACACTAGTAAATTAAGTCGACTTAAGCTGCTGCTTAAGTCGACTTAAGGAAATTCAAAGTCGACTTTATAAAACCTCCTATAAAGTCGACTTTGAAGCTTAAGTTGACTTTTTAAGTCAGCTTAAGCTGTGTGGACGCCCTAAGTTGACTTAGTCAATTTAGGGCATGGGGGAAGGGAGCTTCCCGTGGTCCCGGGGAGAAGGAAGCCCTACGCTTCAGCTGCCGGCTGCTCAGCAGCCGGCAGCTGGAGTGCAGCTCTCCCACTCTTCCTCCTGGCTGGTACCACTCGGGTCCCGGGGATTTCCCCCCAGGACCCAAGCGATCCCGGCTAGAAGGGTTCCCTTCTACCCGGGACCTGAGAAGTCCCGAGCAGAAGGGAGCCGAGTGGTCCAGGGCAGAAGGCAGAAGGGAGCTCCATGCTCCCTTCTCCCCCGGACTGCTCAGGGGCTTGCTGCCCCAGGGAGAACCAGCCCCATGCGGGGCTGGCTCTCCCTGGACTGAATTAGTCGACTTAGAGGTCGAGTTAATAAGGCCCACTTTAAGTCGACTTAGGAGTCCTGTGTAGACTCTCTAAGTCGACTTATTTAAGTCGACCTAAATTCCCCAGTGTAGACATAGCCTTTCTGAGCCAAATCCTGCAAAAATTTAATCAAATTTCTGAGCTGAGCAAGCTCTGCAGCTCACTGCCCTATGAAGAGGAAAGATCAGCCTCTCAGAAAAGCCATTCCCAATCTCTCAATGTTATCTTTTTTTTTTGTTTTTTCTGCTCTTAAAAGTTCCTGCGTACTTAAGAAAGCATAACTTTCAACAAATCACGTACAACTTGAAGTCCAGCAAAGAAAAGCAGGCCTGGAATTTTTTGAGATCTGTAGAGATCTAATTTATGTGCTAATAATACCCAGGGCTTCATCAAGGCAGGGGCTTTAGGGGCTGCCCCGGGCCTGAGCTAAAGGGGGACCCTGGCCCCCACCGGCCTGAATGGCACCCCACTGGCAGCCTGCTTGCTCTGCCCCCAGCTGGCTGGTTTGCTCCATCAGGTCCAGAACCCACTGGGACAAACCAGTCAGCCTACGGGCAGGGCAGGTGCGCAGCAGACTGTGGCCTTTAGCCTAAGAGCCCTGGCAGCAGCAGCCCAGCTGTGGGCCCTGAACCCCCCTCCCAATGCCAGCCAGGCTGTGGGCCCCAGGCATCCCCTGCCCGCAGGGTCATCCAGGCTGCAGGCCCCCTTCCCCCAGTGCAAGCTGGGTCTCTGCCCCAGACCCCAGCTGGACTATCCCATCAGCCACAGGCTGCACCAACCCCAGGTTGGGTGCAACCATAGTGATGGGGGGCACAAGAGAGGGTAGCCCCGAGCCCCCCAGGCCTTTGATCCAGCCCTGATAATACCAATCTACTCCACACAACCTATACTCTGATTGGACGTGCTGTATGATTTTACTGAACTAATTGTTGGTTTTGTTCTTAGTAAAGTACGTTTACAGATGAGCGTATGATGTCACTTACTGATTATAGCTGCCATATTTAGACTAGTTACACCCCTCTTTGCTTCCCAGAAAATTAACTGCTTTTGTGTTTAAATAACAATGTTAGTGGTCACTGTCTGAGATTTTAAAACACAATGCAAATAGTGTTAGACAGTGCTTTTTTTCTGGCGGAACGCACCGGAACGACGTTCCGGCACCTTTTTTTCCTTCTCCCACCCACCGGCCGCCTCGACTTCCTGGCCCAGAGCCGACCCCGCCCCACTCTCCCGACAGCGTCGGCCTCCCGGCACGGGGCCAGGATCAGGCTCCGTTGCCGGGGTCTGTCTGCTCTGCCGGGGCCGCGTTCGGTCCCCGCCGGTGCTCCCTCCCAGCTGTGCAGGCTGCGGCCGGGCTGGGGAGATTTAAATCTCCCGCCCTGAGCATGCGCAGATACAGCGTGCTCAGGGCGGGAGCGGCCTGGCCGGCAGCAGCTCTGCCGGCCGTCGCTGTAGTTCCCAGCTTCCGGCCAGGTAAGGGGGCTGGAGGGAGGCCTGGAGCGGGGTGGGGGTGGGGACAAGGAGAGTGGCCGGGTTGTGGGGTGGGGACAAGGAGACGGGCCGGGTTGTGGGGTGGGGGTGGGGACAAGGAGACGGCCCGGGTTAGAGGGGTGGGGGGACAAGGAGACGGCCCGGGTTAGAGGGGTGGGGGTGGGGACAAGGAGGGACCCCCGCGCAGGCCGGCAGCCCCCACCGCCCCCTCCAGACCCCCGGGGCTGCTTCCTTTCTCTTCTTTCTCTTCCTCTTCCTTTCCTTCCTTTCCTTTTTTTCCCCTCTTCTTTGTCTTCCTCTCCCCTGCCTTCCTTCCTCTTCTCTGCCTTCCTTTCTCTTCTTTCTTTCTTTCTTCCTTTCCTTTTTTTCTTTTTCTCTTCTTTGTCTTCCTCTTCCCTGCCTTCCTTTCTCTTCTTTCTTCCTTTCCTTTTTTTCTTTTTCTCTTCTTTGTCTTCCTCTTCCCTGCCTTCCTTTCTCTTCTTTTCTTCCTCTCCCCTGCCTTCCTTTCTCTTCCCTGCCTTCCTTTCTCTTCTTTCTTCCTTTCCTTCCTTTCCTTTTTTTCTTTTTCTCTTCTTTGTCTTCCTCTTCCCTGCCTTCCTTTCTCTTCTTTTCTTCCTCTCCCCTGCCTTCCTTTCTCTTCCCTGCCTTCCTTTCTCTTCTTTCTTCCTTTCCTTCCTTTCCTTTTTTCTTTTTCTCTTCTTTGTCTTCCTTCCTTCCTGCTCTTTCTGTCTTTGCTTCCTTCCTTTCTTTCTTTTTCTCCTCCTTCCTTCTCTTTTTTCTTTCTCTCCCTTCTTTTTTAAAACTTTTTAAAAATTAATTTTAAATAAAAACCTTTCTTAAAATTAGATTTCAATTCCAAATTCATTCCAATTAAATTAATTAAACACAATTAATTAATTCTATTTACAATCACTTTATCTTCAATTAATGCCTATAATTTCTGTCTTGTGAGTTTTCCCCAAAAATTTATTCTGAAAAAGTTTTTCACACGGCTTGAAAATTTTGCACACAAGCCACCAAACCTAGAGGGAACATTGGCTACTAGTTGCGTACACAACAGCAGGCCAGCAAGCTAACATCGGTCAGTCCCACACTCTGGGCCTGGCCGGAGCCCACAGCACCAACAAAAAGTGTGTGGATGCATTACTGCCTGCCACCCAGTACCCAGAAACACAGGCCAGCAGCAGACGTGATAGCTACGCATTCACGTTTTTTTCTAATTATAATACGGCCCCCCAACAGTCTGAGGGACCGTGAACTGGCCCCCTATTTAAAAAGTTTGAGGACCCCTGCTGTAAGACCTCACAGGTTGTCTTTCAGTATATTAGCGGCCTGCATAGTTAATAAAACTTAACAGTTTTTACCTTGTATTTTTATTTCTTTGATATATTCAAAAATTTACTGTTTACTGCACTATTTTCAGTGTTATTTCTTTATGACATGACGGACATCAATAGGAGTTCCGGTACCTTTTTTTTTTTAGAAAAAAAGCACTGGTGTTAGAGTTAAAATTGCTACAAATCTAAAATGCAATTTGACTCTGAAAAGCAAATTTGTATCTTTTACTTAACAAATCTGTTCTCTGTGTGAATTCAGTCCTGGCTGCTGACTTCAGTGACAAAAAGAGATGTCCTTCTGTTCTGTGTTCCTGTTAATCTTGCACTGCTAAGAGAGAGCAAGATGGAGTCTATTTTTTCTTGTGCATCATGAAGCAAATTATTTACAAGGTTCCAGTCAATGACACCTGCAAATCCTACTGAGCTGCAGCCATGTTCAAAAAATTATCTCTTGATGTGGACGATTTAATATTGTCAACCTGTTTCTAATCTTTTGTTTTAAAACCAATGAGATGATTAAGATGAAGCAGCTCTTACAATATTTGGATTCCTCAATTTCCTTGACCCCTGGTCAGTTCAGTTTCAGAGTGAGATATGGTATGGAAATTATCTATGCTGTTTGATTGAAATGATTGAAGATCAATATCAATAGCTACGTTGATAGAAGAATTCTTCTGTTTACCTAGTGCTGTCTACACTGGGGATAAGGCTGGTTTAGCAATGTTGTGTGGATTTTTTACACCCCTGAATTAAGTTGATTCGGTTCCCAGCATAGGTGAGTCCTAAGTGTCTGGTTGAGACTGCAACTGGATGAGGCTCAATACACAGAAGACTGAAGTTGTACTGGTACGTTTGAAGAAGCAACCAGAAGAATAGCAGAGATTCTATCAGCCCTCTTGATTTAAAGAATACATCCACTGTTACCCCGATTTTTAATTTGGGGATTGTCCTCAGCCACACCCTTGTCATTAGGCTATCGATCTTACCACAGTTCTCTTTGCCTCGGTCACCTTAAGGCCAAAGTACTCCAGTTAGCTCCACTTGGGCTACTCCTGATGTACACTCTAAGAACAAATGGAATTTTAAGTTTGTGTAGAAAGCAAGCTGCAATTATCAACCGTTGGTCAAGAGAAAGCAATAATAAACATTTTAACATTTTTAATGCATGTTCATTTTGTTAGCTTTTAAAGTGATGGTGTTTCACATTTTCCATCTTGCTAGCTCCATGAGGCATGGGGTCTGCAGAAGTAATATAATGTGATAATATATTTACAGACTTCCTGTCACCCCCTGATTTACACTGTCAGTGAAAACTTAATATTGGCCTCAACATTTGCAAACATATCTGTGACAGGCTGCTCCCCAAATCCAGTCTGGTGTGCTGCTATGACCACTTGAACCCCGCTCCTGAACCCCAATTTACCCCGCTCTGCTGGGTGACCACTCACTCCTGAGTCAGTCCACACCAGCCACCAGCGTGTAATTGGTCCCAGGCAGTGGGTGTAAATCCACTAGCCACACAGGCGTTGGTCCCCAAGCGAGCATTCCCAGCCCCAGACTCTACCCTGGAAGCCACTGCCTTACAGGGATTGGGACTCACTCCCAATCACCTTAGTCTCAAGTCCGTCCACTTAACAAAGAAGTGGATTGTGCCCAGCCTCCCACATCCACACCCTCTAAAGACCACACAGCTTTAGGTAAAACAACTACTAGTTTATTGATCAGAGTCTGATTTCAAGCGAGAACATGGCCAATCAAGGCAGAACCATACTATAAATGAGTCAGGAGTGACCACTATCAAATAAAAGGTATAAACCGCATGCTACTCTAACATCTTCACCTAAACTGACCTCAGAGTCCAAGATTATGCACATGGTGTTCGGCTGTTCGTGTTTTACAGCCATTCTCTGCCTGTTCCCAGGCAGGGCCCCGATCTTGCTTGAAGTTGGTTGCAAGATGGTGTCTTCTCAGCTGAAAGCCTGCCGCTTCTCTCCCCACAGTCTCTGTGTCTTTGTTTTAACAAACTGCTGACAGCCCCTCCCCCTCACTGTCCTGTTCTCTTCACTCCTACCTGAGCAGGGGAGGGCATTAGCATTCCCTTTGATGTGTAAATCTTCAGCCATTGTGCTAGAGACAGCCCTGAGAGTCTGAACCCTGTAACATGCTTCACATCTATACATACATGTTGCAGCAGGGAACATGGCACCCTGGTAATCACGTGGCACATGTTCTGAGCATTCACAGAGGAACCTGGTATAGCGTAATTGGCATCAAATAACACAATTATACTGCAAAACTGAACAGAAAAGTTATACAGGTCATGCCCTAGAGCTGCACGGATGTGCATCCCGTCACAATATCCACAAAGGACAAAATACCAGATTTTTAGGAGATTACTGGAAATGAATCCCTCACATAGAAATTGTCAGACACATACCCTTCTCTTCCTCATTCCCCATCCCTATAGGGTCCTGGTCCTATTCGCCCTCCTCAGGATCCTCCAATCTCCATGTTACTCATAGACTGATAGACTTTAAGGTCAGAAGGGACCAGTACGATCATTTAGTCTGACCTCCTGCAAAATGCAGGCCTCAAGACCTCACCCACCCACTCCAGCAATAGGCCACCAACCTATGACTGAGTTATTTACCTCCTTAAATCCTGATTTAAGGACTTTAGTGTTGCCTCTCACTAGCTCTGTGTTCCAATTTCATTGCCCAGCAAGGCCCAGCAAACCCATCCCTCCATAGAGCTATCTCATCTCCCTTTCGCACTGATTCTCATTCTGAGTCTCCTTTCCAGGCTAGTTCCAACCTACCTTCCTGCCCCGAGGCTCCTCATCCAGTCTGAGTCTTCCCTCTGCTCCCCCCCCCCCCCCGCTCCCTCACGTCCCCAATGGTTCTCAGAACCGCTTGTTTCTCCACCCACCCAGTCTCAGTCTGTTTGCCTAGCCAATAACAGAGTGGCCTTCAGTAACCCCAGGAAGAAGCTTCGTGACTGTGGGAATTAAATTGCAAAACTCAAATTCTATAATGAACATATGCAAAATGCTATATTTCAAAGACTAACAATTTTTCTAAATATGGATGGATGTTCAGAGGAACAGCAAAAGACACATTCCTGACAAAAAGGGCACCTCCCTCATTCCTGTCCAGATTTAAAGTCCCTGCCCCAGAGCATGGGGATGATATAACCTTTCAGAGAAAGGTCCTTAGAACTTGTTTGTGTGGCCAAAACAGTGTTTTCCCTAGCCCTTGTTCTTAGAAATGGCTGAAGCATTTTGGCTGAAATGTTCAGAAAAACAATTCAGCCTGAGGCAGATACCTGGCATGGAAAATGTCAGCCCAAGTGGTTAAAATTTGGCAAAGTTAAAAGCAACTGAATTGGGGTCTTATACTGGAAAGTTTTGGGCAATCTTAATAAAAGGTAGTGCTGTCAGCCCTGCCTATATAAATATTCTGCCTTTGCCAGTTCTGGTTCCCTAGTTAAGCTTCAGATGAGTTTTGAATCTAAATCAGGAATTATTTGTTAGGTATGAAGCACAAAGGTACAATGCTTAGCCTTTAAGTACAGACTGTTTTTCTAAGAATTTGCAAATTAATTAATTTAGTTTATAAATTTATATTATTTTTACATGGGTCTTTTTAAAAGATTTAGCACTTACTATTAAATCTTTTATTGTTGTGAATTATAATAATAATGGAAAAATGCAGGTTCTTCTAACTTTCCATCTAGTTAAAATTCATTGGACTCTTACGTAAAGGCTACATTTGTAGAATTTAGCTGTAATTAAGTTATTTCGGTTTTTATATATATGAAAGGGGTCAGGTTAACTGTTTTAGACACTCATGACTGGGCCCGTAGTAACACCAGAGTAATTCAAAGAATCAACATCCTCCTTCTACGTGTTTCTTTCCATTGGCTGTAATGACTCGTGTGTCATTGATTGGTCGGTTACTTGTGCCAAATGTCAGTGTTATTCAGCGGTTCCAGCTCTGTAAGCTAGTTTCAGCATTGGTGCCTGGAAGGCTCCCGTGACACTGCTGGCTTAACATCACTGTTGTACACCATAGCAGCGGTGTTGGGGTCTCAAGCAGGAACACAGAGGAAGCTCTTAAAGAGTCATTTGAACTCGACCGGGCTTTCCCCTCCCTCCTCAGAACTTCATTTGGATAGCACCAGTGTCCTCATCGCAACCCCCTTTCCCAAACACCTCCCTTCTGCCCTCAGGCCCATCTGCTTATTCCAGCACTCTCCATGTAGGCTCACTTGCCTTGGCTTCTCAGGGTGCAGCTCTCTGGTGTTGGGACAGTGGGAGGGTTGGTCAGAGGTGTGGGGGGACAGATACTGGAAAAGGTGCTTTCTTTGGGAGACTGTGCCTGCATGAATAGGGGTCTGGTGGAAGTGAGGAAGGAGACTAGGCTTTGAATGATGAGATAGTAGGGCTATTGGAAGTCTTTCAAACACTGATGCCTTGGAAAAAGGGATTGGTATTCCCACCCCAGACTTCTGACCAGTGCATAGCCCTGGTCTCCCCAACACAGAATGCCCATGCACGTAATTTTCCCTCCACTCCTGTCACTGTTAGCCCCATTTACATTCCTGGCCTTCTGCCTCATATGCGTAGTTGCAACTGACTCCCACCCTAATCCTCTCTCAGAACCTTTTTCGCACTGTCCTCATCATTCACCCACCCTCCCCACTCCATGGCTATGTCTACACTTGCAAGTTAGTTTGAATTAAGGAAGCTTAATTTGAACTAACTTAAGCCTTGGCCACACTAGGCTTTCATTAGTTCGAATTAAGGGCTTCCTTAATTCGAACTAATAAATTCAATTGCTTAGTTCGAATTAACGGTTAATTCGATCCGTTAATTCGAACTAATTCAAATGTGGCTGTATTAATTCGAACTAAGCAAGTGCCCTTCATGGCCATAGCTAGTTCGAACTAGCATTCTAGTGGGGCCATGCTAGTTCGAATTAAGTTAATTCGAACTAACTAAAATTAGTTCTACTTAGTTAGTTCGAATTAACTAATTCGAACTAGCTTTTGTAAGTGTAGACATAGCCTATGTTCCTCTTGTAGCCCTACACTCATCCATTTCATGTCCCCGCCCCCATCTTCCACTAGGCTTTTATAGCAAAATAAAAATAAATTAATATCTATAACCTTCCATTACTTATAAGCACCATTACGCCTCCCCAGCTTTGTGCTGCTCTGGCAATACAAAACAGCTGTAAACCCAACTTTACTGACCAGTGCGTTTGGGCTGCTGCTATCATTAGAAATATATGGTAGCTTTCCCTTTGTGTTTCTTGTTTAGTATTCATGGATTTTTATTATTAATAATCATAATAATAAAAAGCAAACTGCCATACATAAACCACATTAAGGATTTAAGACTGAGAGAACATGACTGTAATTGTAGGGTAGGGAAAAGTAACAGGGATATTGTAACAAATAGTACAAACGTTAGGAAATTCAGAGTTAAGAATAACTTTACTAGAAACCAAACATTCTATGTATGCAAATTCACTTTAAAACCTCTCAAACAACTTTAACTCTGACCTGTAGTGAAGCCAGGAAGAAGAAAAAATGGATATAAAAAATCTGGGACCACAAAGACTGAAATGTGTTAATTAGAATTGTGTGGTTTATGAACAGCATCATTATAGGCCAGAGTTAAGGAGTTTAGGGGTTCCCTCTCTGTAGTTGCATATTGATGCAGGGTTTTTTGCTGGGAAGAGAAATTAAATATGTATGTAAGTGCATCTGTAAGTATTATACATGTTATATACACTGGTTCCTCACGTTAAGAATGTGTGACAGTAATGAAGATATTAGCCACAAGATGACTAATGCCATACAAAAAATAGATGAACTACATTTAGCAGCAGTATCAGTCTATGGGAACAAAGAAAAGCTAATCTGTTAGGCTTTTATTTAGTGACAGTTATAGTAAATCCTAAATGCACAGTCCCTTGTCTGGCATCCTTAAGTGGAAAATTATGTAAGTAAAGAAGCAAATGTTTTACCAGTATTAGAATTTATAACCATTCCTATTTTAGTCATACATTTAGAAATAATATTCAGAATCTGTTTTTAACATAATATTTAGAGATTGCAAGTATGTTTTAAGGCAGCCCAAGATACTTAAATACTTAGTGATGCAGTATCCACACAATTTTGAAATTTTAGGCAGAATGGATGCTCTTAAAAAGTTCGTTCCAGTTTGAGAAAATTGGTTCTAGTGGTATTACCCGATTTATGTATTTGGAATAGCACTGGAACAAATAGTATCTTTGAAGCCAGAATAAACTTCTTATGTGTGCTCACTGTACTTTATTAAAAAACGAAAGCTGATTTTAGAAAGAGAGGGAAAAAAGAGCTTGCAAGTAAAACTGAGTTCAAAGATTGGTTTGAGTATTCAGAGAACCTCACTGACACCAAGCTGTATTAGTAATTGGAGAAGATGCCCAGGGGAAGTAGTAGGAGCCCTGAAATCAGTACTCCATGTTTTCACCATGTCCAATATGAAATAGTGGAGTAATGATTTAACCAGTACATCTTGCGCTCTGACTCAGTACTCTAATTCAACTTCGTGTCATTGACTGCCCATAGATGGGGTCATGGGGTGGAGGGAGGAAAGCAACTTCCCTTTGCTAATGATGTATAGCCACACCCACATGCTTTCCATGTTAAATTTTGGCTACTGAAAAAGCGTGGGTGTGGCTATATGGTACCATGCAGGAGAAAGCAGATAAAGAGCTGTTTAATCCACACCAGATACTCTGTTCCTAAATTCTGCTGCAAAGCTCCCCTAGTTTTGCGGCATGCCATCATTCTGAGTCACAATTGAAGATGCTTAGCAGCAAGAAATACACAGAGCAAGTCATTTTAAAAAAGTAAACTGTTTATTAAATTAAAAATGGCAGTATTAGGTTTATAGAATTAAACAAACAGAAGTGACACAGACTTCAGAATTGATACACTTTCCCATGGCAGCCCCCTCAACATTGAATGTCAGGATTGAGTATTGCTTCACAGTAGAACTCCACAGCAAAACTCTCTCAATTAAGGGCTGTGTCCCCTAGACTCTCAGAGCATACTGATCTCTGGTCTAGAGACAATCCTGCCCCTATGTGGGGATGGACTTGATGTGTAATACATCTCTTTTCCCTCATGTCTATGGTTTCTTTGTTACAATTGATAAATAATGTACTCTGCCTAAAACTAGAAACGTGTTAATTGGATACATTATGAAATAATCCAGATTGCGTAATCCCTTTTTAAATACAGCATAATGCGCCCACTGTGAGTTTTCAAAGGCAAGAATGAAGGGCTTGTTGAAGTAATAGAGTGGACCAAGATTATTGCTGCTTTTCATTCTTTGAAATTAGAAATACCTAATTTTGATTAATAGAAATGTAAGTTCATTTCCTCTCAAAGGTTGTACAGTTTTCTTTGCCAAAAAACAAAACAAAACATGTAAAATCTTTCTTTGGTTTTACTCACATGTGGGTGCAGGCAATGCACGGAATTGTTTTATTGCATTAATAAATTTTCCTTGTAATTTGTTGTTGTTTTTCAGAAATTAAAGTAATTGGTAAGATTTATAACATATTAATAAGTCCATGAAAAACATCATTAAAATATATTACCGGTCCACAGTAGGTTCTCTTTACCACTATATTCATTCTGTCTAAAACCTGAGACTGTAGCAAATTCTTTTTGTATTCGTACATAAGATTTTTCTCTCATACAACTGGTGTTAGAATATGACTAAATGTTTACTCAAGAAACAACTTTACTTACCAGTATTTTTTTGCTATTGTATGCTTTTATAAACAGATGTGTATGTAATATAGACTGCAGTGGATACAGTTTTAATCCTGTATGTGCTTCTGATGGAAGTTCCTATAATAATCCATGTTTTGTTCGAGAAGCATCGTGTCTGAGGCAAGAACAGATTGACATACGGCACCTTGGACACTGCTCAGGTAGTTTGCACTTTAATTTTCATTAGAATTGTATCTTGCAGCATACAGGCCCCACTCAGACCCTTTACTACTTCTTTATTTTTGTATAAGAATTAGCTGATCTTGCCTAATTGCCACCCAAAATAGTTAGTTTAGTTTATGTACATTCTATCTCTGTCACCATGCTTTAGGTCGAAAAAAATACATCTGTGCAATATTGTAAAAGTCTCTAAATGTACATAAAATCACAAATCTACATAAAATCACAAGAGAAATGTACATAAAACAACAAGAGAAACTCATTAAGAGAGCTCTATCCCATTAGAATACGCCAAGTCGTCCTCTCACAATAGCCTGAATGAGTTGCTAGGCCAGGGGTCTGCAACCTGCGGCTCTGAGCATCAGGCTCCCCCTGTCACCAGGGGACCCTGTGGGCAGTCCGCTCCTGGCTCTGGGCTCCCCCCTGCTACTGGGGGACCCTGTGGGGATCACACTCCTGGTTCTGGGCTTTTCCCCTGCCAGGGGACCCTGCAGCAGGCACCCTGGCCCGACTCTTAGCTCCCCTCACCAGGAGGCTACACCCATTGCAGCTCTCAAAACAATTGGTTATTGAAGGAATTTTTAAAAATGGCTTTTCTTGTCTTTCAGCATGCCTGGCAGGTCAACACACTCAGGCCCTGACCCTGAAAATATTTATGTATTTGCTTTTTATGCACATGAGTTCCATCATGCATAGTCAGACACTCATAGACTTTAAGGTCAGAAGGGATCAGTACGATCACCTAGTCTGACCTCCTGCAAAATGCAGGCCTCAAGAGTCATAAGCATCAGTGTTTGCAGGTGTGGAGCCTTGTACCATTCACTGAAATGGCCTGCCACCATTTCTCTGCCATTTACATCAAGATTCTGTAAACCTGAGAGTCCTAACCGATTCAACAGTCTAGTCAGAGAACAAAAGAGAGGCTGTCTGTAGATTACACTGGATCATCCCTCATAGGGCTTTTTAGCTCTAAACCAACACCTGAAGAGCACCCAGAATTGATCTGGAAACTGGTGCAGTCTCTGTAGGTGTTGTTTACCTTAACTGTGCAACAGAAAATATATCTAATGTGACATTATTATTTTAATTAAACTAGTTCCTGAAATATCAACTTCTTACATTGTAATAATACATAATGGCCTGGAAACAACGCTTCTAAACAGATGTCTTTTAATTTATTTATTTATCACGTAGAAACAGATGACACCAGCTCAGGTGGAAAGAAAGATGATGGAATGCAATATCGACCAGAGGTGAAAGGTAATGTACTAATATTCTGCTAATATAGTACATTTCCCCAAGATACCGAAATATTGCATGCATGCCTGTTCTCACCTGCTTTGCAGCACTAAATCTCTAGCAAGGACAGAAGGGAGCACCTCCTTTCCTACACACTATCCCCCCGTCTCTGTTGAGCAGGAGATATGACTATTCTGAGTCTGCCTAATATATATCCCTAAAATGCAGAAAAATCCCCTCTGTATTTAACAGGCTGTAGGATTAGCATTACTCCATTTGCTGAGCCAATGCTTTAATACTCCAAGACAGTAGAAATGTGACTTCTGTACAAGTGATCCTTGTGCCTGGCCAGCCTTCCTCGAACACTTCTGAATAGCTGACAGATTCTGTATTTGTTGCTTCTTCACCTGTTGGACTAAAAAAATTGTAGCCAGGTAAATTAGATGAGCTAGATCCTCAGCTGCTGCTCTTGTTGTTTTATTTGTTAGGACCTTGTTCATGTTAAATTTGAAATAGTTTAGATGCCACTATGTAATGCCCTTCCCAACCTATCCAGGAGTGCTGGCTGCAGACAGCCCTGCAGCACCCAAGCAGCACTGCATCAGCCACGGCCCCCTCCCATGCTTCCCCAACAGTGCCAGCTGGGCCCCCAGCAGAGCTGGCCACAAGCCCCTGCAGCCCCACCAGCCCCCCACCCCACCAAGCAGCACCCGCCAGGACCTCTGACCCTCCCCCCAGCACTGACAGGCTGGGTGCCCCACCCCCCCAGGTGGGACACCACTGCAGTGGTGGGAGCAGTGGGATGGGGAGACTTGGGCTCCTCCGGCCTTGATCAGCCCTGGTCACCTTTTTATATCCATTTGTTCTTGTGCCAATGTTGTCCTTTAATTTCAGTAGCTCTTCACCTGTCCTGGTGTTTACACCCCAATGTATTTATAGAGAGCAGTCATGTCACCCCTGAGCTTTCCTTTTTCTATGCTTAGCCAGCCAAACTCTTCCAGTCTCCTCTCATAAGACAGGCTTTCCATTCTCTGATTATCGTAGCAACATTTCTCTGCACCTTTTCCAAACTGAATTCACCTTCCTTAAATATGGGTGACCAGAATTGTACACCTCATTCCAGCTGAAGTCTCCCCAGTGCCTCATACAAATGACATTAATACTTCTCTGTCTCTGCTAGAAATATCTCACCTGATACTTCCTAGCATCATATTTGTAGAGCCTTGCAAATCCGCAGATATCCGCATCCGCAGATACAATGCGGATATCTGCAGACCATTTCTTGCAAATGCAGATCGGATACGGATCCACATATTTTTATCTGTACAGATTTAGAGCCCTGCAAATATGCAGATATCCACAGATATCCGCATTATATCTGCATCCGTGGATACAACGCAGATATCTGCAGACCATTTCTTGCAAATCGGATACGGATCCACATGTTTGTATCCGTGCAGGGCTCTACATATTTTGCCTCTTTTAAAGCCACACCAGAATAGTGTTTCATAGTCATACTGTGATCAACTGGCTCTTTCTTTTCCTCTGTCCCTGATAAGCCCCTCAGTTTGTAGCAGAAAATTTTATCTGGTCCTAAATGCATGATTTTGCACTTTCTACTATTAAATTTTATCCCATTTCTATTACTGCAGTTCAAGGTCATCCAATTCTTCCTCTCTGATATTCCAGTCCTCTTTTGTTTCGATAATGCCTCCCAACTTTGTGTCATAAGCAAATTTCATTAGCATATGCCTACTTTTCGTGCCAAGGTCACTAATGAAAATATTAACGGTCCCAAAACTGATCCCTGAGGAATTCCACTAGTAAACTTACTCCAACTTGGTAGTTCACCCATTGTCATCTTCCTTTTTAGCGAGTTCCTTACCCATCTTATGGTTCTTGTACTAATCCTGTCTTCTCCTGTTTAACTAATAATTTCTCATGTAACACTATATCAAATGGTTACTGAAGTCTGGAGAGATTAGCTCTACCATTAGACTGGTAAGATTTTTCTCAGGCTCCTTGGAAAAAAAAAAAAAAACCCTATGTTTTTGTGGAGACGGTGACACCTTTATGAAATTGGCCTGTGCCCTGATTGATGTCACCTGAGGACTAACCACTTTTCAGGGTTTTGGGGAGATCACTGTGGTGGCCTAGAATTTTGCCTGCATTGAGTCCAGGGCCCTGCCCCTTCCTCAGCACAATTAGCAGGAGGGAGCGGACGATGCAAAGGCTGGGATGGTCTATTCCAGGCCTGGAGTTCAGAATGACTCTGAAGAGAGAGCTAGCTTCCTCAGAGGTTCTGGCCATTCTGGCATGGGGCTGTTTCAGCAATGGCCATGGTAGTCAAGGGAGAGTTGAGAGGTAGATGTGAAATTATTCTGAAGATGGAAAGGAGGTGGAGGAGGGTTCTCTCTTCCTCTTTTGTCTCTGCCTGTCTCGCAATTCCAAGGTTCTTTATCGCTCAGTTTTCTCCTTCTTGGCCCTCTTCTTTCAATTAGCTCTTGTTAACTCTGGTCCTTTAGTTTTCTCTTGCAACCCTGTCTTGCTTTTTGCCCCATCTCTGTTTGTCTCAGCACCTCTGGATAATGAATTCCAGTCATGACTCCAGTCATCATACTGTTTTTGACAATGATGCAAGCTCCTGGTCCACCATATCTATGCCTCCACTTGCTTGTTTGGGGTTTATGTATTTAGCAGCTTGCTTAGATCACTTTCATTATGATGATTTTTAGCAGTCCTGACACAATTTGCATCAACGAGGATTGGAATCACCAACATTGTAAAGCGGATGAAAAGCTCTTACCACTGAACTGTACACACCACCAATGTTTTTTCCCTTTCAAAGCCTGTTTCTTCCTTTCATTGTTACCAATCACAATAAGTGCCTTACTGTTACAGACATACAAAAAGATCTTTCAGTTCTAGCTCTGAAGAGGTTACAGCCTAATTAGTTAATGCATGCAAACTGCCTTTGAAATCCTTAGATAACAAATGCTATGAAAATTGATGTTATTAAGATATAACTTACTGCCAATAAGCTAGCTTGGAAGGTGGTACTGTTTGCTTGAACTGCATTGTTACTGTGCTTTATTATCTATATAGTACCATATGTGTTCAGTAGCAATTTACAAGCATTTAAGAAAGATGGGATACTGCCCTGATGAGCTTGCTTTCTGTAGGGCAGTACAATTTGTATAACACAGCAATTTCTTCATCATCTTTGTTTATTTTCACTCGTGTCAATTATTTTGTATGTTGAACTAATTTAAGTAGTCATGTGTCTTCTAGGACCAGAGAATGCTTTTTATATTGTTCCTTTGATTTTCAGGGCTCTGTATATTTCTTATATTAATATTTAACTTTGTTCTCTTATTAAATGTGTAAGGATGTTTTGCTGTTTATTTTTTGAGGCATGAAATAGTCAACGGTCTTCCTGTTCTCTCCATCTCTGACTTAAGGGGTACATTTATCCAGGACACAATAGAAAAAGAGAACATTTATACAAAACCAGTGGCCTTGTCCAGTCATTTTCGCTCTTCTTTTTGCTATAATTTCAGATATCTATGCTTGTTTAAGAGCTTTCTCCTTCACAGTCCAGCCTATCCTTTGCTTCACTGCAGTGAAGTCTTAACTGTTTGTGACATCGTAATCTGTTACCATGGAAATGACCATGATGCCACAGATTCAGCTTTCTATCTAGAAACAAAACCTCGTTTCCTAAGATCCCTGAACTTTAGAGAAGTTCAGAGCTAGATACAAACTTCTGTGATCAAGCCCACTTCACTGCACAGGAACAAGGACAGAGAGAAAATGATCTGCAAATGAATAATTCTTTATGTAATTGTAATAATTAACATGCATACAAATATCATGGAAACGCAAGTGAAAGCTGAAATGGATGAGTATTTTAAGATATTCTCAGTGTTTGGAAGTTTTCCTTGCTATGAAAGTCTTTCTTTAGGACATCCGTCATGGTTTCTTCAGTCCAGCTACAGTGGTTAGGTTAGGGAAATCACATTAGGGCTCTATCAAGCTTTCTTTTGCCTCTTAATCCTGCAGCTGTTGTCTTACATTTTTTAAAAAACTCTTTAGCTTTCCTCTGCTGCCAAAAAGAAATGATGGAAGACACAACCCTCTCCAAGGCAGTTGCTCGATGCGGCTGTCTGCCAGCTGTTTGCCTAGACCCCACTGACAAAACTTCAGCTAATCTCCTTTTCACTCCGTTGAGTCTTTGTCAGAAAGATTTTCTCCAGTTTACAAAGCCTATAATAGCCATAGATTTATTTATCACTAAGGGGTAATTTTTCAGTGTTGAGTGTGCTGCTAAATTTCACAGGCTTCTGTGAAACTTGAGCTCTAGGACTTATTAATTCTTATTCCTATCATCGCAGAAGTTTTGGGAAGGATGCTATATTTGTGGTTGTATTGTGTATTTAGTATATCTGTTTATGTATGTTTTCAAGATGCCAGTGATCAAAGAGAAGACATTTATATTGGAAACCACATACCTTGTTCAGAAAGCTTCAATGGTTACTGTATACATGGAAAATGCGAATTCATTTATTCCACTCAGAAGGCTTCCTGCCGGTAAGTCAGTGAATGAAAAAGCGGTACAGATCCTGTATGCATCTGAAAGTCACTCTCAAGTACTGTGTAAAGTTTAAACAAAATGCATCTTACACACAAATATTGAAAACATTGGTCCATGGTGATGTGCTGGGATCTAGACTGTGGCATTGAAATCACATCTCTGTGTGGGCAGCAGTGCAGAGCTGCCTCACTCCAGTAGGGAGCATGAGGGAGGTGGAATTTGGGGCAGGAACAGTATCTTCAGGGGCTTATCAGTGCACACGTGAGGAAGGAGTATATGCTTCACTCAGTGGACCAGCCCTGTTCTGTAGTCCAGTGTAACATAGCTGCCAAGCATTTTGTCACTGTCACATTTTAGGGAAACTATTTAATTAGCTAATTTATACAACCATAAAACTTAGCAGCACCTGCCCAAAGCAGCAGTGAGGGGAGGATGTACTAAACTTAGTAGCTGGGAGTTTGCATCATGAGCTTTGATTAAGGAAGCATCTTATGAAAAAGGCTGTGAGGCCTCAGCATTATTTTTGCAATATGAGCTCTGTTCTTGCCAGATTCTGTAATATTACCAGCAGGTTCACACCCTGACTTCTGTTAGCTTTGCTTTGTAACAGCAGAGCCTAACTACTTTAGCTCAGGCCTCATACCTGGCCTGTAATACCAGGCCTTGTGTCTCGGGTTCTCACTTTCTACTACAGCTGGTACCTGGTGTTATGGGGTCCCCCTTGTCCACTTGATCCCTCCTTTTGGCCTTATTGGGGCCCTGGGAACCCCTGTGGCAGATGCCCTGGATCCACCCTTGAGTCAGCACGCATCTCCTACCCAGCACCCACCAGATTGGCTGGTGTATGAGGAGGACATAGACCTGGATCTGCAAGGTACTGGCGGGAATCTTGTCCTCATCTCTGACAAAAGCCATCTCTCCATCTCCTCTGGACAACCATAGGCAGTATCGGGGGCTCCACTGCAAATGACCTTCAGATATCACCGGAGAAGGTGCAGGACTCCCAGCATCAGCTCCTGGATGTTCTGCAGTCTACAGGTCCAAGCAAGGTGGTACTGTGGTTAATGAGGCCATGATGAAGCCAGCAAGAGTGGTCTGGCACACCCCAGCCTTCCACCCCTGCTTCAGGGGCTGAATTTCTGTTCTCTCACCCAAGGCCCAATTCCCTGTTTGTAGAGGCCTGGAGAGAGCAAGACCACTTTACCTGACAAAGGCTCAAAGAGGTGGGACCTTTGGAGAAGAGCAGGCCTATGAGTCCATGTTGTTAACTATTGGGCCTTGTTAGCAAAGTATGTCTTTGACCATTACTCCATGCTGACCAATTTTAAGGACAAGTTTTCCCTGAAAACAGAGCCTAATTTCATCACTTCATAGAAGAGGACAAGTTTGTGACTAAGATTTCCCTTCAAGCTACAGTGGACACTGCTTCCGGAGGCTAGGTCACTGACACAGTGATGAGGCATAAGTCTTGGCTTCACTCCTTGAGCATCCCCAGAAAGGTCCAGAACTCCCTAGAGCGTCTGCCATTCAGTGTGTTGAATTTCTTCAACAAGAAGTCAGATGAGTCCCTAAACCTGTTGACAAACTCAAGGTCAACTCCTATGCTTCTTGAAAATTTGTATCCTGGCCCAGAGGAAAAAACACCAGAGATAGATGTATAAGACCAGGTTATTTCCTTCACAGACATTTTGCCATCAGCATCCAACCAAACTCCCATGTAAACAACAGAGGATTCAGAGGCCTTGATTTTTCAGCCTCTCTCTACTACCATGATCTCTGCTCTTTTCCATCGACCCACTAAGGTCTACATTTGATAACTTCATTGAACTCTGCCCACCACTATTGATGCTCTATTGATGCACTGCCATTGACCTCCCTTGTATTTGGGGGCTGCCTCTGCACCCAAAATTGGGACTCTGCCATAACAGACAGTTGGTTTTTAGAAATTATCCTCAAGCATACTCTGTAGAGCTTCTCTCCCACCCTTTCTCCTCACAAATCCACATTCTGGTCCCCCCTTTAGGGACCACTTTCATGAAATAATTCTCCAACAGGAGGTGGACTCTCTCCTCTTCCAGGGGTCAATAGAACAAGTACCACTTCAATATCGAAAGAGGGTTCTATTCCACTTATTTCGTAGCCTTCAACAACTGCACATCTTTATTAAGAAGTCAAAATTCAGGAAGGTTACACTAGCATCAGTAACCCCCGTCCCACACAAAGGGGCGTGGTTCATGGCTTGCAACATGGACCTCTGTTTCCATGTAGGTATTAATCCATCCCAGAGGAAGTTTGTTGGTTTCTAGTTGGTCAAGAATATTTCCAGTTCTGAGTCCTTCCCTTTGGACTAGCAACAGTATTCAGAATACTCTTCATCTTCTCTGTGGTGGCCAGGGCTGTCCCTTGGGGGGAACGGGGTCCAGGGCCAATCACTCCACCTCCAGGGACCCCAGCCCTTCCCCCACCCCAAGGACCCGGAGCCACTACTCCTGGGGACCTGAGCCCGCCAGCAGGAGACATCATGGCCAGGGACCTGAGGCCACTGCTAATGGGAGTCAGCTGCGGTGGCAGGAGCCAGGAGTGCGGGTGGGGCGGCGTGGCCCAGAGACTAGGCTCCGCTCTCCCCTCAGCCCCTGAGCCAGTTGCTCCATCCTAGGGGTGGGGCGGCCAGCCCAGAAGCCAGGCTCTGCCTTTCTGTCCTGCCCCATTCCTTTGCCGGCAAGCCGCCTGTAGGGAGCGGGTCTGTGGGAGCGGGCTTCACAGCAGTGGGGGGCCTGTGAAACTGCAGCACTCGGGGCAATCAGCCCCACTTCCCCCCCCTCCCCAAAAGGACAGCCCTGGGCAGTCCAAATAAGACATCAGGGTTATACAATTTTCCCATATCTTGATGATTGGCTCCTAGTATATTGCTCTAGCAAAGATGTCAGATGAACAACTTTGTTCCTGCTACATGTGGCTTTGTTCCCGTTACAGTTCATTGAACTGTAATATTTTGAATATTTTCAAATAATCTACATTTTCTTTAACCTCCTTTTCTTGATTCTTCTTTGTTTCTTGTGCTTCTTAGAACGGTTCTTGCATTAAGCCTACTATGACAATTATCTTCTTTAAAGAAGACAAAAGCAAAATCGCAAATTAGGACTTAGCTTTCTACCTGTCACCTGTTCTTTTCTTTTCTTTCTACTAGGTAATGCACAAACAGGTTCCTTTGTCATTTTTTTCCTTCTTATAAATGTACGTACATTCATCCTGGTTCTTTTCTCAGCCACTGTTAATGAGATGGGCAGTGATTTTGTGCCTTTTTCTTAATAATTCTGCTTTTATTGGTACATATCCAATCTGTGAGCCAAAGTGCCTTCTGCAGAAAGCCCATAGATGCTGAAAATGTATTCACAAGAATGCCTGGGTTTCATACCGCTGAAAATCCAGTGCATTTTTCCTGCCGGCCTGCATTTTCCCTGCAGGAACATTTTTTTCTTCCCTAAATGTAACTCCCGTCTTCAATCATCACATCACCAAGCCCATATAGATGGATTTGGGTGTGAGTTGGAGTGATTCTGTGTGATAACTCCCAAGCATAAATGACTTTGTTCATGTAAGGGGTGTTGCTTGCGTGCATGTGTGTATCTTTAATTCCTCTCCAGCCTGTTGCTGCAGAAGTGGAGGACAATTGCTGGTTGAATGCAACGCTACTGATATGTTTACACCAGTTCATTTTCATGGGTAACTTCACAAGTTTCTGTTTGAGTTAAAGCTGGGATTCTTTTTAAGTTTTTAGTTCTCCCCAGGTCAGAGATGAGGCTACTTGTCTAGCTCTGGCTTCATGGAGGGGTCTGGGGTGGGGCCTTTTCATCCAGAGGAAACGCTGGGAACATTAATCCTGGGCAAGCAGCATCGTGTTTTCCTCTGTGTTGCTCTTCAGCCTCCCTCCCCTTTGCAGCATGGCTCATTTAGGAATGTGCTTTCATTATTGTCGTCTTTGTGAGCCAGCCCTGCATGGACTGAAAATTTGTGTTCCTTGATCAGTGCAAACATCCTCTGAATCTTCTTTTGAGAAATCGGCTTGAGGAGAACGCTGCTTCGAACAAGTGTTCCAGCTCTGCTTCCAACCAGCCTGCTCAGAATTCTCCCAAATTTCCCTGGTCTCCCACATGCCTGCTGCTCACTTGTTTGAGGGGTAGTGGGGCAGTGTGCTGTATAGGCCATGTAGGGGCCTGCTTCCCTCCTTCCGTGGAGATGATCTGTCCCACCTGGACACTGACTACTGCCTGTTACTGGACTAATCTTCCAGCATGGCTTGTGGGATGTTCCTGCCACAGTCCTAGTCATCTGACTTGTGAGCCAGCATTTTCTTGACCTTCCTGACCTTCCTATACGAGATCTCTTCTGGGGACTAGCTTGCCCTTTGCATGGAATTTGCAGCCTGGAGTTCGGCCTACTTGGCATTCAGTGAGTCCAGGCTAAGAGTGGCCTGGAGGGAGAGTGTGGGGCAGATTTGGGGTTAGAACCCAGTCCTCCAGATAAATCAGGAGGGGTTGTTTGTGCCATTCCTTTCCCAAAGGTCTCACAGGAGGTTCCTGTAAGTGGCACAAAACAAACTCTGCAGGGTTTGCTCAGCTCTGACAGGCCTATTATATTTATATATACATACACATCTCCCACCATATCGCCATCTATTTTTCTCCATTGTTCCTCATAGATGTCTTTTGATCTGTAGCCTATATTCCAGTTTAGTTCCATGCACCCTGGTCTCTGACTAAGTTTTCTGGAGACCCTCTGCCCACTTCTTTTATCAAATCTGTTTGTTCTTTCCTAACTTGGGCCCACTTCAACAAAGTACTTAAGCATGTGCTTAACTTTAAACAAAAGAGCAGTCCCACTGAGGTCACATTCTTAAAGTATGTACTTGCTTCCTTTGCTGACATTTATGGAGGGGATGGTGTGACGGGTCAGCCTAATTTGGCAGTTAATTGATCTTTGGCACATTTACCATGAGCAGTCAATCGCCTGTGATGCGATGTTTGATGGAGTGGGTTCAGAGTTAGTACAGAGAATTCTTTCCCAGGTGTCTGGCTGGTGAGTCTTGACCACGTGCTCAGGGTTTACCTGATGGCCATATTTGGGGTCAGGAAGGAATTTTCCCCCAGGGCAGATTGGAAAAGGCCTGAGGGGTTTCAAGTTCTGCCTTCCTTTGTAGTACAGGGCACAGCTCACTTGCTGGTGGATTCTCTGTAACTTGATGTCTTTTAAACCATTATTTAAGGACTCTAGTAACTCAGTCATAGGTTAGGATCTATTACAGGAGTGGGTGGGTGAGGTTCTGTGGTCTGCGTTGTGCAGGAGGTCGGACTAGATGATGCTATTGGTACCTTCTGACCTTCAAATATATGTCTATGAGACATCCCAGAGCCCAGCTAGCCTTGCTAGGCAAAATTAGCTGTTATCTGTGAAAATGGAGGACATCCAATCTGTGCCTCTCTCTCCCCACAAAAGGAAGACCCAGGCTGCCTAAAGCCTTACACTCTACTGCAACTCCCCACATGGCTTTAAACAGCGACAGTCCTGCTTGCTTCACTCGTTTTCAGAACTGGCTGAATCTCAAAGGAAATCCCTTATTCGGTTATTGCTTTCAAAGCTTATCCAAGGTCACTGAAGTAGCAGCACAGACAGTGATGAGTGGATTTCTCTCCTGTTGTGTCCATGCAGTCTTCCATCCTTGACATTATGTCCCAGTTTTTCAAATTTTCATTGGTTACTATGCTTTCTGCCCTGTACTTCAGATTACTGTTTCACCTGCAGAATGATAAGACTCATATTCTGTGAAATATTCTTTGTCTCTTTCAGATGTGAATCAGGATATACTGGACAGCACTGTGAAAAGACAGACTTTAGTATTCTTTATGTTGTCCCAAGCAGACAAAAGCTTACACATGTCCTTATTGCAGCAATAATTGGAGCTGTACAGATTGCCATTATAGTTGCAATTGTCATGTGCATAACAAGGTAGGTAATTTCCATAGGAATACAGAACAATCTCTGTAGATGTGATTGTTTATTTGTTTCTTTAAAAATATTTAGGAAACAGACTCTATGCAGAACAGGCACTGTAAAAGGTACAGTGATCAAATATAGAGTGATTAACATGTCTAGACTGGTTACACAATGCCGTTGTGTATCACTAAATCTGAATTGGTCAACCATGAGGACAATAAACTACCCCTTCACCCACAAATCACCTCTAGCTACCCTGTACCCCTCCACCAATCCCAATGCCCAAATCTGAAAAGAAAATATGAGAAAATTGGTTAGACCGAAGTGGGAGTGACTTCCAGAGTTGATGATATTTCATGAAAGACACCGTGATCCCTTCCCCTCATGTTTAAACCAGAGGATGGGATAGTTCAGGCCCCCCATACTGATCGTAGAAATGGTGCTGTCATATGGATAGCGGTACATCCTTCAGGTACCCACTTATTGGTCAAACCCAACATCATAAACTCCACCTGAAAATTAATATGCAGCTAATTCTGTCTGTGGCACACCAGTGCAATGGGCTGTCCATGTTAAGCACCTCCTATGACGTGAGCAGCTGAATTTTGTTTCCAAGATGTCTTAAGAAATTGCTCTGTGGAAACTTGAGTTGACAAAGTGACGTGTAACTGTAATGAGTCCAAATCCTCCTCTCATCAAGAGCTTGAGCCCACAAGGCACTGAGCATTTTGGTCCTGATCCAGCAAAGCTCTTAAGCAGATATTCACCTTTAAACATGAGGAGTTCCAGTGAAGTCAGTGGGGTTAATCACATGCTTATATATTTTGTGGGATCAGGGCCAGAGTGCTCTCAGCCCTTGCAGGATCAAATCCCCAGTTCATATGAAGGAAATCTCTCCTGGCAACAGCTGCAGCCAGAACCTCCAAAGTGCCAATCTAGCAAAGAGCCAGTGAGGCTGGTAGACGCCCTACCATGGTTGAGATTTTTGAGTTAAAAGAAGAAAGTAAAATCATTAATACCATTTTAAATATGCAGAATAAGATTAAAATATATATTTTCTTTCTTTTTAAATAAAAATACAGAAAATGCCCTAAAAACAACAGAGGACGCCGACAGAAGCAGAACCTAGGCCATTTTACTTCAGATACGTCATCCAGGATGGTTTAGCGTGATGATTTTTATACCTACATTGACCATGTGATGTACATTTTTATTATATCTTTTTTTAAAGAATGGAAATATTTATTTCAGAGGCCTTATTTTTGGACATTTTTAGTGTAGCACTGTTGGTCTATTGTATTCTGAAAGCATCAGTTCTAACAGCTATGGACTGTTTTAGTAATTTTCCTTTTATGGTTTTGAATACAGTAGTTCATTTTCTGTTTATCACATGGCTATATAGTAGATTTGTGCTTTATTCATGGAATGTAATATTTTTAAGAACACAGACTTATTTCACCAATGGTTGTAGATAAAAAACAAACAAAAACAAACAAAAACAAAACACACATTACCCAGCAAACAAGGCATGAACTAAAGGTAAAGATGTTTACAGCTTACTTTTCTTACGAAATCTAGAAGACACTGTGTTTAAATACCGTAGATATTTAAATGTTTTTGAAAGTTAGTTACTGATTTTTTAGACACCGCCTATCGCATGAACTGTGAAGCTGTGTACTGTGTGTAGTTGTAACATATTTATAAAATGTATTGGCTGGGTCTAAGCACTACCATCTTCATAAATAATTCTGACACTTTATTTTTAAAAAGCAAAAATATAAATTTCATAATCTGGGAAATTACCTAATAGAGCAGATGGCATAGTTCCAAGAGAAGTAGGTCTTGGTAGATTTTCGTATTGTAAAAATCTGTGCTAAATAATCCATCTCATATGATTGGAATAAAGCCTACTTTATTGCTGTTAAAACTGCTTTAATACTTATTAAACTTTTTTTAAGACAATAGATGTTTTAACACCAACAAGACAGATTGTACAGTGTTTGTGATTTAAAAAAAATAAAGCTAATTATGACTAATGCTCTTGTATAGAATATTTTCAAGAGCTGAATAAAGTCCATCCAAATTAGTCTGCTGGTTATAGTTATATTACTAGACTGTTAGTTGTTGTTTAAAAGATCCAGAGATGAAGTGTAAGTAGGATGTGTTCCGCTGTTTAACATGAAATCTGCATGTAGGATTTAATAACTTGTTCAATAAAAAAAATGCTTTCAACATTTGAACTAGAAAAGCATGTCACAATACAATGTTTTCACTATATTGTTTCTGCTTTAGTGTGCTTCTTTGTTACTCGATATGGTGGCGATAAAGATTTGAAGACCGTTCCTTTTGGTTTAAATACAGTCATATTTACTTTTGGAAACTGTCGGAATTGCCCCAAAGGAAATCACTTCATTAAAATGAGAGCAACAGTGGATCTTAAATAAGTATGCCACTTGGCTTTCCTGCTTAATTACTAAGTTCCTTAACTTTCCCAGATTAACACTAATAACTTCTCTAGTGCAGAAGCGTGACCCTTTCAACGTCTGTTCCTTTCCCAACATTGCTTCCTAATTTTAGAGGTTTCATATTGCAAAAAGTATCCAAACAATCATGTAGGAATAGTTTGTAGTTATAAATATTTGACCAACCTCCAGGGGTGGAGTTTCACACCCTACTCTGAACATCTTTGAGGCCAGCTGTCAAGCTTCTTGCATGGGAGCCAGAATTGTTCCCCTACTATTTGAATAGGCAGCGTGGGGAATATTTATACTTCAGTTCCTGTAAACCTGACTACAGACAGACAAAATGGATCACCGTGATGCTCCCTCGGAGGCTGACAAAATCCACCAAAATCGTCTCTCAAGTGTCACAGAAGATGAAGACCAAGATGCTGCATATGCAATTGTGACAGTCCTAGATAAGGTGGCCAATGTTGTACACGGTGTGCAGGAGAGCCAGAAAAGAATAGAAGAACGACACAGAGAAATGGAGAACGCTATCAAGACCATACAGATTGATATTTTAAAGCTTGCCCAGACTCACAGCAATACAGGCTACACTGTTAACAAGTTACTGGAGAAAACCTGCAAAGTTAGTTCCCATGTTAAAGAAGTGAGGGCTCGTGTGGAGAAGCAGAGTGCTAATGTACGAAAGGTTGAAGCGAAACAAGAGGAGATGCTGAGAAAAAACAAATTCCGGGTTGTGATATACCAGGTATGCATGCACTTTAATTTATTTTACCTTTGAAGTCACATCTGTGATAGTTTCTGGGAAACACTAAATGTTTAACAAATCAAAAGACAGGTAACATAATCTTCCCAACGTAGAAGTTGTGTTATATGTTCCTCAAAATTGATTTCTGTCTTTCAGTGTCTTTCAGCATGTACCCACGGATGCCAGTACACACAGTCTATTATTAGTGTGGTTGGCTTCTCAGCCAGTAGTGTAAGATTAACTGCAGATCAGCAAGGACTATTTGTTGCCTGTGTGAAAGGTAATATGAGGCAGGCACTGTAAATCTTGTCATGCTAGTTATGCCTGACAATCATCTGTTATTTTTTTCGCCATATTAGGTAGCAGTCTAAACAGCAAAACTATTTATGGAGACTCCTTAATGCTCATTTTAAGGTGTAGTGTATTTTATTTGCAAAATTATCAAGGTTTATTTGTAGCTATGAAATGTTTCTTCATGGTCTCAATTCATAGGAATAAACACTCAAAACTAAACTCAGACTTGCACCTCCTTATCACCCAAGTAGCCTTTTACATGTCATTCCATTGGCTGCTTTAGAAATACACGATTCAGGAATACTAACATGAGCAAGGTTTTGAAGGATGGAAAGTAAATCATATATTTTTCTTACACTGGGATTATTTTAGATTGCTCCTTATTCTTGTGAATGACAAATAAGTAGCAATTGTTCTTATTGACTGAATGTACATTTCTTGACAGTAACTTCCTTGTCCATGGATCGTTCAAATACGAAAAAGTTAATCACGCTAGGGAAGTTATAAGGCTAGACCACTTACTGGAAAATGCTGCTATTCTAGTTGGTAAGGACTTGTTCCTGTGAAGTTCTAAGGTGTCCTGCAGTGACTCAGAAGCATGAATACCAACCTCAAGGCAGACTGTGAGGAAGCAGGACACAAACTAATTCTGCACTTTCACCAAACAATTATCCAGTTTAAACTCCTCAGGATTCACTAAACTAAACAGTTATAATATGGACTCATGGACCATCCCTTTCAGGGTTCCACAATGTCTTGCCACCCAGGCGGGCATACCTTTTTGATAGATGGTCCCTGACACCAAGGGACAGAAAAATATTCAGGTTAGTCCCAGTCGCAATGGACCAGACCTTACCCCAGCTCAATTGAACTTTAGATCCAGTAATTCTCAGCCAGTGTTCCGTGGACATAGTGCAGGTGCTCCGTAACCCACCCCAACCCCTACCCATCAGGGGGGGGGCCTGATTGGGGAGAGGGAAGGAACAATTTAATGCCCCAGCCACAGCGAAGCTTCAAGGAGCGCAGCGGCGGACATTGACGCACACATGAAAGCTTTGTTGCGACTGGGGCATTTTAAAACTGCCACTCTTATCAGCTTTTCAGAGAATGTTTTCATCAGGTGTTCCGTGTAATATAATTTACACCTTTAGCTGTTCTCTTGTCCACAAAAGGTTGAGAAACACTGTTTGGATCTCATACCACAGACAACGTTTGCAGCCAATCCTATAATAATCTAGCTAAAGATTTATTTTAGTGGAAAAGAAATGAAGAGTTATTTACAAGCTTAATGCAGGTAAATATAAACACACAATTGATTTATAATCATGCATTTCAAAATGTAACAGAAGCGTCTATAATAAGCAAGCTCTTGATGTCCTTTAGGGCTAGCTCAGGCTAAGCGCTGAGGTCTCTAGTTTATGTTTACTAACCCTTGTCCCCCAGAGTCCAAGCAGCATAAAGAGACAGTTCCTCCTTATTAAGGGCTTTTCTATTCCCTTCTGTACTCTTGTGCTTTGAGCTACAGACTCAGATGATGGGAAGGATTCATATGCAAGACTCATCTCCATGGGAGGTGGGGGGCGGAGAGTAAACAACAAAGTTTTTTGTCTTTTTAAATGGTCCATTCTAGTCCATCTGGTGTTAATGGACTTTCCTTGTCGGGCAGGACATTACTCCTGTTGAAGACCAGTATTTCACACAAGTCAATGTCTGTCTCCTGTCTCGTGATTTACATAGTTAGAGAGGCTTACAATACAAATACTCAGATATCACTTTATAATATGGGATACGGACGTTATCTGTGAGATTCAAGGAGGCAGCAACTCACAGGCATTCATAGACTCTAAGGTCAGAAGGGACCAATTTGATCATCTAGTCTGACCTCTTGCAGGCCACAAAACCTCACCCATCCACTCCTGTAATAAACTTCTAACCTAGGACTGAGTTATTAAAGTCCTCAAATCATGATTTAAAGACATTAAGGTACAGAGAATCCACCAGCAAGTGAGCCATGCCCCATGCTACAAAGGAAGGTAAAACTCCAACCCCGTAAGGCCTTTGCCAATCTGCCCTGGGGAAAAATTCCTTTCCCACCCCAAATATGGTGATCATTTAAACCCTGAGTATGTGGGCAAGACTGACCAGCCAGGACCCAAGAAAGAATTCTCTGTAATAATTCTGGATCTACCCCATCAAACATCCCATCTCAGGCCATCGGTACATCTACCACAAATAGAGATCAGTCAGTTGCCAAACAAGGCTAACCTATAATATCCATGAATTTATCAAGCTCACTTTTGAAGCCAGCTAGGGTTTTTTGCCCCCACAGCTCCCCTTGGAAGGCTATTCCAAAACTTCACTCCTCTGAGTGTTAGAAACCTTCATCTAATTTCAAGTCTAAACTTCCTGATGGCCTGTTTATAGTTTTTATGTCCACATTGGCACTGACTTTAAATAACTCCTCTCCCTCCTTGGTTTTTATCCCTCTGATTTTAATCTGCCCTCAACTTTCTTTTGGTTAGGCTAAACAAGCCAAGCTCTTTGAGTCTCCTCTCATAAGGCAGGTTTTTTCAGTCTACAGATCATCATAGCAGCCTTCTTGGCACTTGTTCCATTTTGAATTCATCTTTGTTAATATGGAGGACCAGAACTGCAAACAATATTCCAGATGAAGTCTCACCAGCGCCTTGTATAACAGTACTAATGCTTCCCTATCTCTACTGATGCATTCTAGGAATGCATTACCTTTTTTCCTGGCTACATCACATTGACAGCTCATAGTTATCCTGTGATCAATCAATAGGCCCAAGGCCTTCTCCTCCTCTGTCACTTCCCGCTGATGCATTCCTAGCTTATAGCAAACATTCTTGTCATTAGTCCTTAAATGCATGACCTTGCACTTCCCATGATTAAATTTCATCCTGTTTCTATTACTCCAGTTTACATGGTCATCCAGATCTTCTTGTATGATATTCTGATCGGTCTCTGTACTGGCAGTATCACTCAACTTTGTGTCATTAGCACATTCCCACTTTTTTTTTTTTTGCCAAGGTTAGTAATAAAAAGGTTAAATTAAGATTGGTCCCAAGATCAGTCCCTGAGGAAAACTCCACTAGGAACCTCCCACCAGCCTGACAGTTCACCTTTATCCATCATTCAATTTTCATATTAATCCCCATCTTTTTCAATTTAACTAATAATTCCACATGTGGAACCATACCAGATGCTTTATTGAGATCTAGACAAATTAGATAAACTGCATTCCCTTTATCTAAAAAAGAAAACCCTGTTATTGTCTGAAAAAAGGAGAGCAGGTTGGCCTGGCATGGTTTACCTTTTTGTTGTATCATCTCTACCATGTTGTAATTTGTCCCAATTACCAGTAACCTCGATGTCCTTAACTACTTTCTCTTTCAAATGGTTTTTCCAAGACCTTGCATACTTCTGAAGTCAGTCTAGCAAAAATTCTAAACACATCTTTCTCATTCTAATACCTGTTTTACCAATAATAACACAGATAAGCCCAACTGGTCTGAGCTATGTATTTAGTTGAGGCATGGGGCCCGTGGCCCAAGCTGGTCTGCTAGCATCACATGCTCAACTCCCCTAGAAGGCTGTGGGAACTGAGGGAGTTCAGCACCTTACTACAGGTTTTGTTTAGATGCATCATTCAGAATTACATGTTCTTTAAAATATCAGTGAACACACACAAATAATTACTTACATGAGTAAACCCATGTACTTGATTGGGGGTATTCATCTGAGAGAAGTAACACATGTGCATAAGTGTTTGTAAGTCCTGATTTAGATTTTAAATTAAAAGACAACTCGCCACTGTCTCTTCTATGCTTTTCATGCAAAGGAGGCTTTGGCGATAGCCTTCATGCATCTGATTTTCTTATATTCAGGAACAGAATTAGCATCTTGAATTATCCTCTTCATATTCCCATCCTTGCTTAGATCAGTTACAGCAAGACTGGATTCCTCTTAGTGCTTGTCTTAAACCACTACCGTGGCACAGCTGCGTACCTTCAGCGTAGATACCAACAGGAGGGATTCTTCCACCGGCGTAGGTAATCTAGCTCAGTGAGAGGTAGTAGCCAGGACAATGGAAGAATTCTCTCTACATGGGGATAGAGGTTTAACTGCACTGTTCAGGGGTGTGAGTTTTTCACATCCCTGATCAATGTAGTTAAATTAACCTAATTTTTCAAGTGTAGACCAGGCTTCAGCCTTTTTCCTCATTAAATGGTGGAAACTTCTCTTAGCTCTTGTGCTCAGCAAGAGTAGATTAAAGGAGGCGGGGCAGTGCTAATCCTCCTGGAATGCAACATTTAACACCTTGATGGTGGATAAATGCTCCCAGTCCATGAGTACTAGAGCAGGGTAACCTGCAAGGAGTTTATTGAAACTTTACTATTCAAACTACACTGGTGTTGATATGGTTACATTAGTGCAAACCGCCCTCCCACCACTACAGCATTAATGGAGCAAAGCTTCACAATAAGAGGAATGGAAGTTCACTGAAAGGCACTGAAGCAATTTGGAACTTCCACGCTATTTCACTGTAAGCTAAATTGCACCATAACTGCGTTCATTATTGAGGGGGATGTTGTAAGTGACAGCTTCTTCTACAGTGGAGTTTGCCAGAGCATCATTAGTGATACTATGCAGGGCAATTGGTAAGCTGCCTTACCTTTGTGGGTCAACAAGTTTGTGTTTTCTGTAATGGACTCTGTCAATCAACACATACGGGTTTATTTATAAAGTGAACTCAGAGGTAATTGCCCCAGTTAATTTTTGTAATTAATAATTTTGATACAATAATTAATAGGTGCAGAAATAGATTAAAAAATGATGGCCTGGACATGATTGTCCACGAGACCCTCAGCTATCACAAAAAAGAATTGGAAGAGCCATTTTGCTAAATGGAGAGCTAACCTTTGACAATGGTAGTTAGGGAGATGAGAACAATGGGTGGTTTACTGAGCAGTGTTATAGTAAGAGTCGAGTAAAGACTTTGGGGTTCAGTCTGCTAGAGGGTTAGCAAATTGAATAATGTCATTTGGCTCAGATCAGTTGGAAGTAAATCAGCCTCTGCATGTTCTTTTGATGGCTTGATGTCAAATATCCAGTAGGAATGGAAACCTTCCAAACTCAATTCAAGTGAGTTTGAGGCTCATTGTGAAAGTTCTGCACAGTTCCAGAGATTATTATTTTTTTAAAAGGCCATATAATGGCAAGAGAGGCAGCACCCCCGTATACTTAGTAGATCTACATCTCTTCCAACGGTAGCTAGTCCACAAGAATGGTCCCTTTTGTTATTGTGGGCCAGAACTAGAATCAGGTCATTAGCAACTGTTCTCGCTTTTATCATAGCACCTCCAGTCCACTCCCTATATCTACCCCTTCTTTCACATACCGTTTTTGGGGGTTTTTTTGTAACTAGATTTAAATTATGCTGTCTAAGGAATTGCATACTTTGAGCGAATGACAAATTCACAAGGCAGCCTACATGGACACTCAACATGGAACATCCTATGGGGCATTTACTGGCCTGTGAGAGAATCACTGAGAGGTCTGGACTTGCTTGTTTAGCAAATGTTAACTGTACCTATTTTTGTCTTCTATACACAGCTTCCTTTTGGGGCTGCAGCTGCCCTTTGCATCATTCAGAAGGTGTCCTGGGGAATGGATGAGATAGGAGGTGCTCAGAATTCCATTGTACAGTTGTCTAACTTCTTGGTCACGGAGTTGTCAGTGGATCACTGTAATCCGTTAATGAGACAATGAACTGGGTTTCTTGATGAGGCAAGGTGGGTGAGGTAATATCTTTTATTGGCCCAACTTCTGTTGGTAAGAGAGGCACACTTTCAAGCCACACCGAGTTCTTCCTCAGATCTGGGAAAGCTCCTTACAGATAAATACAAAGTTGAACAGCTAGTTTAGCATAAGTAATTGGCACGTATTCTAAGGGACCATTCAAGGTGAAATGGCTCATGAGCACCTCTGCGGTCACAGGACAAAAAGAGGGGGTGGGGGAGGTTAGTGAGTACAGATTTTTGTGACAAGTCATAAATCCAGTGTCTTTTATTAAGACCATGATTTTGGTGTCTAGCAAATCTATGCATTTAAACTCCCAGTGTTGTGAAGATCAAGGCTGATAGGTCAAAACAACGAGAGTCATGGGGCACCTTAAAGACTAACAAATTTCCATGGGCATAAGCTTTTGTGCAGATGCATCTGACGAAGTGGGTTGGAGCCCCCGTGGAAATTTGTTAGTCTTTAAGGTGCCGCAGAGTCCTACGTCTGACGAAGTGGGTTGGAGCCCACAGAAGCTTATGCCCGTGGAAATTTGTTAGTCTTTAACATGCCCCAGGACTCTCGTTGTTTTTGCTGTACACAGACTAATGTGGCTCTGGAAACTGATAGGTCAGAGAAAGAATTTGGGTTCTACACATGCCTATGACAGCATGTGGTATACCTCATCCAGTGCACTAAATACACCAGTCACAATTATGTGGATGAAACCAGACAATCACTACCCTCTCGAATGAACTCACATGAAAAAATGATGAAAAATCAAAACACCTGTGGGTGAACAATTTTCATACCAGAGGTGTTAACAGCCCACTTCACTTGAATGTAACAAGTGGAGTGCCCCAGGGGTCGGTCCTGGGGCCAGTTGTATTCAACATCTTCATTAATGATCTTGATGATGGAATAGACTGCGTACTTAGTAAGTTCGCAGATGACACCAAGTTGGGGGGAATGGTAGATACTATGGAGGGCAGGGACAGGATCCAGGGAGACTTGGACAAATTGGAACACTGGGCCGAAAGAAACCTCATGAGATTCAACAAAGACAAGTGCAAAGTCCTGCACTTAGGATGAAAAAATCCCATGCACTGCTACAGGCTGGGGACCGATCAGCTAAGTAGCAGCACTGTAGAAAAGGACCTGGGGGTTATGGTGGACGGGAAGATGAATATGAGCCAACAGTGTGCCCTTGTTGCCAGAAAGGCCAATGGCATATTAGGCTGCATCAGTAGGAGTATTGCCAGCAGATCGAGGGATGTGATAATTCCCCTCTATTAGACACTGGTCAGGCCGCATCTGGAATACTGTGTCCAGTTTTGGGCTCCCCACTACAGAAAGGATGTGGACAAATTAGAAAGAGTCCAGCGGAGGGCAACAAAAATGATTAGGGGTCTGGGGAACATGACTTATGAGGAGAGACTGAAGGAGCTAGGCTTATTTAGTCTACAGAAGAGAAGACTGAGGGGAGATTTGATAGCAACCTTCAACTACTTGAAGGGGTGCTCCAAAGAGGAAGGAGCTAGGCTGTTTTCGATGGTAGCAGAGGACAGAACAAGGAGCAATGGTTTCAAATTACAGCTGGGGAGGTCAAGGTTGGGTATTAGGAAAAACTTGCTCACTAGGAGGGTGGTGAAGCATTGGAATGGGCTATCTAGGGAGATGGTAGAATCTCCATCTTTGGAGGTTTTTAAGGCCCAGTTAGATAAAACCCTGGATGGGGTGATTTAGTGGGAGTGGTCCTGCTTTTTAGCAGGGGGTTGGACTAGATGACCTCGTTAGGTCCCTCCCAACCCTATTGTTCTATGATTCTATGATAATGGTCCCTTAGAATATGTGCTAACGACTTATGCTAAACTAGCTGTTTGATTCCAAAGGGGTAGCCGTGTTAGTCTATTGTAGAAAGACAACAGACACCTTTCCCAGACCTAAGGAAGTGCTCTGGACATGGTTTTGGAATTAAGGGTGCCAGGAGTGCTGCCTCAGTCCCCGTCTTGAGGTAGTTTCCCTCATATACAGGGTTTACAGTTTGGTTCAATGGCTCTTAGCATCCTAGTATAAAAATAATTCCAGCACCCCTGACTCTCTGTAAGCTCAAAAGCTGGTCTCTCTCTCTCTCACCAACAGAAGTTGGTCTAATAAAAGATATTACTTTGCCCACCATGCCTCTCTAGTGCAGTGGTTCCCAACCTTTTCAATAACATGGCACACTTCAATGAGACAATTCCACGGCACACACACTTTTTTCAGCTGAATTGATTGCTCGTAAACATCACATTTACTATGGTTACGGTCTTACTAGAAAGGTTTGCACATAGTGCATACAACAAGCCAAAGAAGGATCTAATATATTAATGGTTCATATCCACCGGAAAAAAAATACACGTCATCTCAATTTTCCCCTTTGGCCACCTGCATTTAGAATGTTGATGTTTTAGACGCGAAAGACTGATACCTCATTTTTAATTTGATGATTAATTTTCACGAGTTTTATGGCTTGCAATTTTTGTTGGACAGAATATTGTTTAAGACGAAACAATGTTAGTTGTACAGTGATTTTTCATTATTTTTGTACAAAATTTCATGAAACACTTGGACAGTTCTCACCACACACCGGTTGAAAACCACTGCTCTAGTGTTCTGGGACTGGCATAGCTAGAACAGACTGGATTTCTTGATGCCATTCATCTGGTTTGGGTTAAGTTAGTGAACCCTGTTAAGAATTTAAGGAACAGGAATGTATCTGAAGCCTTAGGAAAGTAAAATGAGGGAGAACAATGCTACATGCCAGATGTAGTATTTGACCCTCAAATGGCATCTTTTTGGTATCATGTGAAGGAGAGTGTACTCAGCACATACTTTATGAGGTGAACTCCCTTAGGCGCCCTTGAGAAATAATCCCATTTGAGTAGATATGGCCTGACAGCAGAGATTTTAATTGCACATCTGCAGGACTATAGAGGGATCACTTGTCATGTAGTGCCATGCTTGCAGTGAAAGAGTGATACTTTTACAAAATGAGGAGATGATTTGTAATTGGGTAGTCACCGGCGGTGAAGGATTGACTGAAAGGGTCATTACAAGGGAACTTTAGAAGTAACATAGATGGTGTGATGCTAAGAACGCTTTTAGGTCAGTAGAAGGGTTGTTATGGTAATTCTGCTGATCAGCTGGCTATATGGTTAATTGGTTTATTAATAGACATGAGGGTGATGTGATGTTTGAGAGATTTATTTTGGGCATTGCTTTGAATAATGTATGGTCAATTTAAAATGTAACACTGTGATACTTTTTAAACTTAGTTTCTCACCTACAAATGGCAAATTGTTTGCATGCCTGCCCATTGAAAATATTTTTGTTTTTCTTTATAATATATTAACCATTTCTAGGTTGTTTCTTTTACAAATTAGTCGTCAGTCACCACACTGCTAATGAGATGGGCACTGGACCACCTATTCACTGATTTGTGCACCAGGTTCAGGAGCGGTTTATTAAGCACACGTGTGTTTGTTAAACATTTTGCATATGAGTATTCCCGCATCACCAAGGCTCAGGATAATAGATCACGGGTTCATTACTTTGCACTGAGCAGCACAATAAAATGACATAATTCCATATTTTTGTCTATTTTGACCCCAGTTTTGGTATAAGGAGTTTCTTACTTTGAGAAGGTTGAGAATATTTGGGCTTGTAATGGTTATTATATTTGATTATTATATTTTTCAAAGTATATTTTAGGGCTGAAGAAATGTCCTATTTATTACTTTGTTTTTATTTTTCTGTATTTTTTTAACCTTTTTTCTAACTTTTTAGTTGGGGATGGGAAATCACTGAGAGAGTTCTTTTAATTGATTTAGTTTTAAAGTGAGGTTCTAGTCTAAAAAGTGATGGTAAATAAACACGTTTGTGGTGTTTCATTGTATGTCTCGCAGTTATTTCTGGATCAGATTTTGCAGTGTTAGTCTACAAAGAAAGGGATGATCTCTTTTAACTGCCACCCTGGCAAACTCAGTTTGGACACTGAAAAACAACCTACTACATCTACTTAGAATTTTTTTTTTTTTGAAATTGTCAAGTCATTTCCATTTCCCACAGTAAAAGTGGACCAATTTTTTCGTTATTTTTGTGTCATTTACACTGACATTTTATCATATTGATTGATTATTGAAATGATTATTAGTGTTTTTCATTTACTAAAAATCCATTCTTCAGTAAACAATTTTTTTCTGGAATGGTTTAAATAACATATTTATGATAAAGATGTGTATTTAAAATTAAACTAGGAGTCCTATGGCACCTCAAGAGTAACGTTTATTTGGGCATAAGCTTATGTTGGCAAGAACCCACTCTGTCAGGTGCAGATGTGTATTAAAAAAACTGCAAAACAATTACAGAAATGAAAATTGTTGAAAGACTCAATAGTTTTAAACAAAATATTTAGTCTTAAAAAAAGTCATTTTTCTATGGAAAAAACCCCTTTTCATTAAAAAAATTTTTTTTTTAAATTGACCCGTTCTACCAACCAGGCTCTTTTGACCTCGTGCAGACACTTCTGGAATTGAACTGCTAGCTAGATAAGTGGTGTCGGGTGAAGGGTTTGGTATTATGGACCATTGGTCCAGCTTCTATGGGCAGCAGGGGGCCGGATAGTTTGGATGGCTGCCACCTCAATAGACGGGGGCCCAGCTACCTCAGCGAAAGGCTGGCTAGAGTAGTTGGGAGGGGATTAAATTAATAGCAAAAGGGTAGGGTAAAAAAGAGGCAAGATATGAGCACTCAACATAAAAAAATGTTGAAAACAAAATTAATCTAGGAACAAAAGGACAGGAAGAGAAGAAATTCGTGACTTGCCTAGACACCAGTGCTAGGAGAATGGGTAATAAACAAGAGGAATTGGAATTGCTCATGGATGGGCATAAGTTCAGTCTAGTTGGTATTACGGAAATGTGATTAGGATGATTTGTACTACTGGAATGTTAAACGTAATGGCTATAACCTATTTAGGAAGGACTGAGTAGGCCAAAGGGCGAGGGTGTGGCACTCAGTAGGTACGTCTACATTTGCAGTGGTGTATGTAGAGTACAGACACTGCGCACCCAGCTCGCATGGGTATAATTAGCAGTGGAGCCAGTGAGGCACTACTTAGGTGAGTAGAGCCAAGCCAGTATTATCGTGTGTTAAACACTACACAGCTCTTTACACGCTCCAACAGTATCTCCCATGTCGGCACTGCTGCTGTAGTGTCCCTCCTTCCTCCCTGCTGCCAGAGCCTTTTTCCACCACAGGGAAAGGTTCCAGCCGTGGGGAAAGGCTCCAACCAGAGGGAGCTGCCAGAACTTTTCCCTGGTGCCGCCCTCCCTGCCAGAGCTTTCCACTGCTGCATGTAGCTACATGCGCCCAACATGCCTCTGCAAGTAAAGACAAGGCCTAGGCCAGAATTGCTGTATCTGTTTCTTAGTTACTGACCACTCTTTGCGGGAACTGCTTCTCCCATTGCAGTCAGTGGGAGGTTTGCCATTGATTTCAGTCAGGGCCGGGTTTTTATCCTCTGGGGGGTGTGGTAAGCTAAAGGTTTGAACACAGGCTCAAGCCGAGTCTCCTTTCCAGCTACACGCAAATTACACTAACCCAGGGCCTGGATGCAAGGTCCCAGTCAAGCACTGGTCTCTTGTGGTTTAAACACAGCCTCACTGGACTCAGGCTTCGGGAGTCTGCCAGACGTATCCCATAGGTCAACTTTCTTTGTCCTCAAGTTTGATGGACAGACAAGTTTTCCCAACTACCCTTTAAACAAAGGGCTAGAGTGACTAGCTTTGGGGAGGGCACTAGGAAGTCTGGGCTAGAGGTGCATGGACTGCAGTGTGGACACTGGGGCAGGAACATTGTAACTCTGCATTAGGACGTGTTGAAACGGCTTTTTTTTGTGATGGTACTGAGTACTAGCACCTTTTTTTCCACAGTGATGTGGCCCTGCCTTCTGCCACTGCCAGCAGCCCCAGGTCCCGAGCTGTGTACTGGCACCTTTTCTTTTACAAAAAAAAAAGCACTAGACTCTGAAGCCCAAGGTTAACAAACTCATGGTTTCCAACTTGAGTTCTACTTACCCTGGTCTTACACTGCAGTGTAGACATATGTTTGGTTTCCTCATTTATTCTAAGTTCCAGAGGGGTGGCCATGTTAGTGTAGTTCAGCAAAACAAACAAGGAGTCCTGTGGCACTTCTAAAGACCAAGAAATTTATTTATTGCATGAGCTTTCATGGGAGAAAATCCCACTTTGTCAGATGCTTGAGGATGGGGGTCTAAAGAGCTAGTAGATGGTGGATGGGATGGGTTGAAGTGGAAGGATGAGCTAGACAAAGCTTTATATCGCTGTTTTATTTTGCCCAAACACCTTATGTAAAGCACTATCTTGTTGAGTTTATAAGCAAATTGTTGCATTATAACCCCCCCCCCCCCCCCCAATCCCCACCACCTTTTAATCAGAAGCTTACAAGTTTGTGCAACCACCACCATTTGGGTGGAAATTTTCCATGCATGGTCTCTGCTCACTTGTGTACTTTTGTCTGGTAAGCTTGAATAAAATGGTCCAGTTGCTTGTGAAGGCAAGGGGAGTGGGAAAAATTAGATTTTCCCCTTATTTTTTTTTAAAAGGAAGAAGTAGTGTTTTAAGAAAACAAAACCACTGCAGCCAAAACAGTTGAGATTCAAAAGGCACAACTTGCACATAGACTCGTAGACTCTAAGGTCAGAAGGGACCAATATGATGATCTAGTCTGACCTCCTGCACAATGCAGGCCACAAAACTTCACCCATCCACTCCTGCAATAAGCCTCTAACATATGACTGAGTAATTACAGTCCTCAAATCATGATTTAAAGACTTTAAGATACAGGGAATCCACCAGCCAGTGAGCCGTGGAAAGGCTCAACTGAGGAGCACCAGCCAGCCTTGGGCTGCATCTACACTGGTAAATTAAGTTGACTTAATCTTGCTTAAGTCGACTTAATTTACCCTGCGTCTACACTACAGTTTCCTTAAGTTGACTTAAGCAGCTTGCTTAAGTTGATTTAAGGAAAATAAAGTCGACTTAATTAAAATTAAATCGACTTTATAACACCACCTTTCAATTCGACCTAAGGGTTAAGTCGACTCCCTAGAGTCGATTTAAGCCAGTGTAGACATGGGGTAGCCCTAAGTCAATGTAGGGCTACCCCAGGGCTACACCAATGCCCTCCTTGCTGGGGGGCACGGGGAGCCTGGCATGCCCCCCACAGGGCAGAGTCCTGCCCCCCCTGCCCCTATGCCCTGCCAGGGTCCCTGTCCTCCTTTGCCCCATTGTACCTACGTACAATGGGGCAAAGGCTGAGCCCCCTGGCATTGGGCAACGGGTGCCCCCCCTGCCCCTGTGGACCTCTGCTAGGTCCCCCTAAGCCCCAGAAGTCGACCTAGGCATCCAGTGTGGATGCTTTAGGTTGATTTTTTAAGTTCCCTTTGTCGACTTTATTTTTAAGTGTAGACGCACTAAGTCGACTTAGTTAAAGTCGCCTTAAATTAACAAGTGTAGACAGAGCCTTGTTTTGGAGGACATTTTTTGTCATCCTTGGTCCAATGCTTACTCTGTGATGCTTGGAAAGTCTCTTAATTTCATTTGTACTGTAATCATGTTACTCTCATTTACCTCTCCATAATGCTTTGCAATAAGTAGTGCTTTTCCATTAGGCTAACGCTCTGCTTTATCGATAAACTAAATGGGTGGCAGCAAGGCTGAATAACTCGAGGAAGGCATTATGCCCTCTGTGGGGTATGCACTGGTGTTGGACCAGAGACACTTTAGCGCCAGTCCTAAAGCTGACCCTTGTTTGCTGTGTAAACTTATCCTCCAGGTTTCCCACTCTGTAAAGAGAAACTACTAAGACCTGCTTCACAGAGTGGGGCTGTAAAGACTAATTGAGATTTATCTGCACATTAAAAAAGGGTATAGAGCTCTCTGTTCCATCCCACAACAGACACTTCCCCCTTACTTTAAAAGAACTTTGTTTTAAAAAATGGAGCACTCAAAATTTAAAGGAGTTGGTTGAGCACCTCTCTAGACTGGTGATGTTTCTACTTAATGAATCAGAGAACACTGGTGAAATACCAGAGGACTGGAAGAAAGCTAAAGTTTTGCCAGCATTTCAAGAGTAAATGGGATGACTCAGATAATTATAAACCTGTTAACATGACATTGAGCCCAGGTAAAATAATGGAATGGCTGATATTTGTTTCAGTCAATAAAGAAGATGAGTAGTGTAGCACAACTAATGTAAATCAATATAGATATTATGAGAAATAAGTTTTGTCAAACTTGATATCCTCAGCTGAGACTATAAGTTGAACTGATAAAGATAATGAGATGTCTGCATTTGAACTAGTGCTGCATGACATTCTGATTAAAAAAATACTTAGCGCTGTACGAAAGTGCTGTAGCATACATTACATTGATTAAAAAATGACTGACTGATAATCTTAAAATGTAATTGTTAATGAGAAGGAATCATGAAGTAGGGCATGTTTTTTGAGTGGAGTCCTGCAGCAATTTTGGCTAAACGCCAGTGTGTGTGTTTCTCAACTGTCTAGTGGAAAATATAAAATAATTGATGAAGTTTGCAGTTTACACACAGATTTCTGAAGTGGTAAGTAACAAGGACAAATCATTATAAAGACCCAACAAATTTATTTTTCACATGAGCTTTCATGGGCAAAGTCCAACTTCATCAGATGCCAGAGTGGAGAAAACTTAACACTGCAAAAAAAACCTTTACAGTATGTTAATCTTTAAAGTGCCACAAGCCTCCTCTTTTGTTTTGCTGAACTAGACGAAAACAGCTACCCCACTGGAACTTGGCGTTATACAGAGTGCTCGTGGTCATTTGGCAAACTGGTGCAAACATACCTGTATTTTAATTCATCCAGATGCAAGTTTATGTAGTTAGAAGGAAAGGGGGTAGGAGAAAGGAGTATTTCCTAGGAAGCAGTGACACTGAAAAGGAATTAGTGATCATGGTTTATAACTAGCTGACCATAAACTCTCAGGCTATGTCTATACTAGAAAAAGTTAGGTCAACTTTGTTAAGTCGACCTAATAAGGTCGACAAAGTGGTGTCCATGGACGTGGACTTAGTCCACTTTGTTAAGTCGACCTAACTGCCCTTGGGTTGACATAACAAAGTGGACTAAAGCATCCACACTGGGCTTAGGTCGACCTAAAGAAGGGTTAGGTCGACCTACCCGGCGGTTCTTATTAAGTTGACTTAAGCTTTCATTAAGTCGACTTAAGGAATTTCTTAAATCAACTTAATGAAAGCCTGGTGTAGATGGGGACTAAGTTAGGTCGACTTAAGCCTCCTTAAGTCGACCTAACCTGCAAGTGTAGACACAGTCTCAGTGTGATGCTGTGGCCAAAGATAATTGCTGATCCTTCGAGCTATAAACAGAGGCATATCAAGTAGTAGCAATGAGGCGGTATCACCTATACCGCACTGGTGAGATCATGACTGCAATACTGTCTCTGAAGCTGGTGTCCACACTTTAAAAGCAGTTGGAAAATTGGAGGAGGTTTAGACAAGAGACACTAGCATGTTGGAGATCTGGAAAACCTGCCGTACATTGAGACACAATATCCTATTTAGGCTATTGAAGACAAGGATAAGAATTGACTTACTTATGGAAGTAGGGAATTTCCCATATTAAAAAAATAAAAGAAAAGAAAAAAATAGAGAAACAGACATTCCACTTGGTAGGCAGCAGATGACTGTGCCGTCTGTGCAATAAATTAGGCCACAGCCTTTGCCTCATTCCATGCACCCCTTTCTATATCATGAAAGAAGACAGGACTCATTAGGAGCCCCACTTCTTTCGCTGGGCACCTTCACTAAGAGAAAAGGCAGCAATATCTGGAAAGATTCCAAACTTGCATACACAGGCACAGATCCAAGAGATGACTGGCAGACCAAAGATTTCATACAAAGTCCACGGTGCATGCACGAAGTACATCTTTTAGAACTTTGATTTAAACGAAAATGAGAGAGCAGGTACCCACAGTGGGAATGGAGCTTTCAGTTCAGCTGGAGGGAATGATTTTGTGTTATAACCAGGTTTTAAATATTTACTTTCTGTGGGGCCATCAATTTAAACAGAAGCAGCAATGGTGAGACTCATTAGCGTGAAAAACAGATACAGTGAGGTTCATATAGTTTACTTTGTGCTGTTGGGACCAGACGTTAAAAACTGACACGCCATTGGCTATAGGTGGCTGTTAGGGAGCTGGTGACACTCACTGTCAGAAGAAAGTGCTCAAAAGCAGGAAAAAACCCAAATTGAGTATTAAACACAGTCTTAATGCCACTTGCATGCACAGGCATTTCTAGAAGTAGTCACGGCTCATGTACTGTTCTACAAGTAGTGCAAATAAGATACTGTTTCTTTCTCCATCTTCCAAAAACAATCTGTGGAGCAACTCTTGGTACCGCGCAATACACTGTCACTACTCAATGAACATGAAAGCTATTTTTGCAAGGCTTGGCTGGTTAGGTACGAGCAATCTGGCTGCATTCCAGCACAACGCTTGAGCACAGGCCCAACATCCAGCATCTAGGTATGTCTCGTTGGCTAGTGCCAGCATTTCACAATTTAGCTCTGTGACTAGCCAGCTGGCTAGGATAGGTGAAATCTGGTGAGTAAATTAATTTCCACTGAATTGGGAATGACCCAGATTGCCCTTTTAATTTGATCTAGCTACCTTGCACCCATTGCCTTGTGCTCCAGCTGATGGAAGATGGGGAAAGCAGGCAGGTGTCTTACTCTGTTTTTCCCCTCCTGGGGCTGCCACATCCTGCTGTTTCCATCAACAAAGAGCTTATTTTTTTTGTAGGACTAAGGGAGAAGATACATACCCCAGTTAGGGCTTGAGCCTGCACAAATGGAGTCAATGGGAATTTTGCCTTTGACTTCAGGGGGAACAGGATCAAGATCTTAGCCATCTTACCCCATCTAGTTTTCCATCTAGTGCTAATACTGTCTTGCCTCACACATTCTAAGTCTTGTTGACAGAAACTTTCATTTTCCTGCTTCCCTAATAGACAAAAATGACTTTTGACAGGGTAATGATAAAAACAGTGTGTGGTCCAGAGTGGGATGTTCCCTACTGGGATGAAATACAGCACTGAAGTTTTGTCTGGAAAAAAAAAAAAACCTTTAAAATGTTGACCAGCTCCAGTTAGACACTGCAGTTCTGTAGCATCTTCCATCTAAGGATTGCAATGTGATGTACAAACCTGAATTAATTTAGCCTTTGTATACCTTGCATCACCAGGTGAGAGGCAGAAACTGAGGTAGAAAGGAATTAAATGATTTAGCAAAGGTCACAGAGGGAGTTCGTGTGATACGTTGAAAAATATTGCCCAGAACTCTTGGTTGCCACTCCCATGCACTAAACACAAAACATTCATACAATATTTTACAGTTCATAGTTCTCAATTCTGATATGTGTGCATGAGAGTTCCAGTCACCCCTCTAAAGCAGTGAACTGTAAATCTACGGCCTGCTGAAGGGATGGCATTCAGCAGGCAACAACTGCAGGTATGCACCTGCTGGCATCGTCTATGCACCAAGAGATGCCATTTAGCCCCAATGTTGTTTAAAGGATCGAATCGTGCAGATTTTCTTCTTACATAGGATACTGTTAAAAATTCACTCTACTACATTCATCTCTGTCTGTAGTGACGGTTCAGAATAGTTAGTAAGGAACTACTGTTCAGCTAAAGTAGTGGTCTAGCATTTAAAAATGTTCTGAGGTTAATTATATAAAAGCTGCTCTATGTTAACACTATCCCTCATTTTATGAAAACAAGCTATTAGACAGCTAGGTAATAAAGTTAATTTTTCACACATTAATGAAGGTTATTAGCAAAGAAGTCTAGTACTTGCTTATTCTGGTTTTGATATACAAGTTACATAAAATTCTGATGGTCTCAAAGCAAAATAATTTGTTTTTAATTCTGATAAGCATTAATGGCCATTCTGTGTTTTACAGAAACCAGAATAAGATGACCAAACTATAAACAGACCTTATTTGCCAAGTGGCTTAATCTATCTCTATTATATATTAATGATAGTTAAGTAAAGTAAAGTAAAATTAAATGTCTTGCTAATAATCAGTCATTTTGAACATCACAGCTGTTTTGCTAGCCAGAAATCAGTTTGCAGTGCAGTATACAAGAATTCATCAGCACAAGATGAATACGATACACTGACTGGTACTTGGTGGATGCTCTCATTCAAACTTCTTTGGTAGTGTTGAAGAAAAACTACTAGTCAAGTGAGATCAGGTTCCAGCAAGACACCTCTTTTATTCCAAGCAATTGCAGGGAGAGACAGTTAACGGACAGAGTATCCCTATCCATTAAGTGAGCTCTGATCACATGCAGATTTCCAGAGTATTTATAAGAGAAAACAGAGTCAGTACAACTAGTACAACCCAGCTAGAAACAGCACGACCATAAGATAAGACTGATGCACTGGGTGGAGGAAACTCATCTTTTGAACCATTCCGTCCTTATCTTGAACAACTCACAGTTTCTGCTGACTGTTAGCGATTGCAACATCTTTCTTTTACATACATGCTGTCTTTTGGGCAAGTTTGAGGCCCACTGAGTTTTGTTTCAACAGTAGTTAGTTAGTAAGAAAATATTAATCTATGAACCAAATTCCAGCAAGCTCCAGGAATCAAGTGTGACAATCTCACAAATGGGAAATGAAGCATTATGCAAAAGCAATATTAAAATGCCATGTATTCTGCTTGAGGCTTTGTGAGGAGCCACTACATTTGAGAGAATGAACAATCTTTGTGCAAGAAAACAAAGAAGGAGTCCTGCTGCACGTTTAGAGACTAACAAATTTATTTATGATATGAGCTTTTGTGGGTGTAGTCCCACTTCGTCAGATGAATGAAATGGAAGCTCTAGTATGTCAGGTGAATACATATAGAGAAGGGTAGGTCACAAGGTCAGTTCAGTCTTTTTCAGCAAACCAATGCAGTTGTTTTGCTTCAAACTGTGTGGAACAACAGCTAAGGCGAGAATGATAAAAGCGGAGAAAATCACCTTTGTTTGTGTGCACAAGGAACATGTCTACACTAGCAATTTAGGTCAACTTAAGGAGTCTTAAGTCGACCTAAATTGCTCCCTGTCTACACCAGACTGTCATTAAGTCGACTTAATGAAAGCTTAAGTCAACTTAATAAGAACCACCCATTAGGTTGACTTAACAAAGTGGATTAAGTTAACTTCAAGTTAAGTTAAAGTTAACAAAGTCGACCTAACTTTTTCTAGTGTAGACATAGCCAAGGAGACTAGTGATGGGTCAAGAAAAAGGTGGCAGTTTCTATCTTACAGCTTCTCCTGGCTCTACTATATGTTTACTACCACCAACCAGAATTTGACTCTACTTGGACTGATCCAGAATTGCCATGGGAATCATTACACTGAGGTAATGGTTCGTGGGTAAAAAAAAAATATCGGTGCGACTATGATTTACAAGCCAGGACTATGCTTTTGAGACATATCCCTTTATTGAATACTAACCCTAAACTTTTTGCACACAAAGTACCATTAAAAGTATTCTCAGTATTTTACCTCCCAAAAAGAGCTTCCAGAAAATTCTTGTACAGTTTGCACTTTTGTGGCTGTTAAACATCTATTTTTCCTCTAGGTATCTACAGAACTCCTGTCACACAGCGTCTGATATGCTCCCCTCCCACACAAGCGACCAATTGGGTTGCCTCCTTTGATTTAATTTCTTTCCAAGATGCAGCAACCATTCCTCACCATCATTCTATGGAAGAGGGTTGGTGCACTTGAAGTTGAACTCGTTGGCAGGGATTAGTGGGCAGACAATGAAAGCAAAGGTGTAAAGTAAATATAGTTTATCATGTGGTTAGCATGAACCATATAAAGACTAAATATTTAATATTCAGTACAAAATAGCCCTACTTGGGGCATGGAAAAGCAGTGGATACGAAGAGGCTGAATGCACCACTCAACAACCGCCCATTGAAGACCTTCTAAATAGATCCACAACTATTTGCTGCTTGTTCAGTTCATGGACTGACATGAGATATCATTTTCAATAGAAAAATGTCAGTACATCTGTAATACTAAACAATGACATTCATGTATTCCTAGGCCCTCCTCTGCACCTGCAGATGGGCACTTTGATTTTGTGGCTGAACTGATGTTTATTGAGCCTTACCTGCTTGCTTTAGTGACCTTTTACGCCTGTGACCCCAACACAGCTGTAGACGAATGCAGCTGGGGAGCATTAATAAGCGCTGTTACTGTTTGGGTGCACATGTCCTGGGAACTGGTTCTGTCCGGTAAAACAGCTTGCCTGTGTCTTGCAAAAGTTATCTGGTCCTTGTGCTGCCTAAAAGAAGAAACTGTAGCCAGTGCCAATAAGAAATTGCCAACTCTGTTACTGTTTCCTGCAAAATATGTCAACGTTCTAGAAAGGATTGGGTACTACGTCCCCTAGGTGGAGACTGCCTTTGCGCTCTCTCTCGCCCCGTGAGCGCTCTCCTATTTGGAAATAAAGTACAGCTTTGCTCATGCACTCAAGTCTTTTGTTTTGAAGTTTTCTTTAACACAGCTAAGGATATGTTAGCTGTTAACCCTCGCTTCTCCCTGGATTTTGGCCAAACCTCTCTCTGGCCATACACATAACCCTTTTACCCCGGTTTGGAGGTCCTTTAAACCTGGGCTAGCTTACCCAGCTGGGGGTGTGAATGATAGACCAGGCACCACTTTCACTTCGGCAGGCACCTGCCCCCTGTTCAGGGAGGACACAGGTGAAATCAGTCACGTGCCTTCTCACAAAGGACAGACAAGTAAGAGTCACTGAGTAGCGACCCATGGGATACAGGCCCCAGCTGCAAATGGGCAAATGCAGAAACAGAGAGGCCACAATGGCACCTGTAGGGTTTTGTCGTGAGGACACCTGCAGCTGGTCTAGGCTGCCCTAGCTGCTCAGACTGGGGTGCCAGTCAGCTGGGTTAGCTACGATAAAGACATACCCTAAGAGGGTATTAGCTGGATTCTGTTCCTCCTTGTGCATCAACAGCTTTCTCCACTACATTCCAGTTAGTTCCCACTGTGCAAACCTGGTGAACGTAAGGCGGGGCTACAGGTTATGCTGAAGAGTTCATATGATCTCAGTGAGGCCCTAACAAGTCCTATGGGATACTCATTACTGGTGATGCATGAGAAGGAAAGACTCAGCTTGGCTCTCCACCCGCAGATGAACAGTTAGAAAAAACATCTTTTATAATTGTAAACAGAGAAAATTTGAGCTAAAGTGCACTGAGGCACAATAGACATGGGACACGCTGATGCTATATTTACATTGTTAAGCCCTTTTCAAAGTAGACCCATACTTGAAGGAGATCGCCATATCTGGATATGGTAACTGAGTAGAGGCTGCAAAAAAAATCAAAATTTTTCCAGTCCGCTTTATCCACAAGAGAGCAAGCAAGTTGGCAATACTGTCTCACAAGAGACCCTACCTCCATGTGTTGCATTATTATAGCTCAGTTGTCACTACTTAAAAATAACAAGCCAAAAAAAAAATTACATGCTTAAATGAGCAGCTCTCTTAAAACACTAGTGGAATGATGTCTTTATGTTTTCATTTACAGGAGGAAACTGAATGCCCATCTTCTCTGTCTGTTATCAAGGACAGAACAAGAGATGAAAACCTAGAAGAGCAATTCTTCCCACCCGATGATCTCTCTTCTGATGAAGAATATTATATAGAAGAAAGCAGGGCAGCCCAATTTAAAAAATCAGGCATGAAACGCATCGATAATATCAAAAAGGCATTTTCAAGGGAAAATATCCAAAAGACGAGACAAAATTTTGACAAGAAGGTGAACAGGCTTCGAACTAGAATAGTGACACCAGAGAGGAGAGAGAGAATAAGGCAGTCGGGAGAGCGGCTGAAACAATCTGGGCTAAGACTCAAGAAAACTATGGCAAAAGCAGCCCCAACAAAGGAGACATTCAAGATCAATAAGAAAGAAAAAGAACGAACAGTGGCTGAAGGGCAAGAAGGAATTCAGGAAGCTGGTGTGCATGCAGGGTCAGCTAGTCGGGCAGAAGAACCAGTGACAGAAGAGATCTCCTACACCGAAGTGATCACTAAAGTAAAGAAAGACAAAGGTGGTGGAACAAAAAGCACCTCCCAGCCAGCAGAGAAAGTTTTGCTCACCCCTGAAAATACTGTTCTTAAACAGGAGGGAACAGAAGAAGGCGGTGATAATATTCTTCTGTTGGATCTCAAGCAATCAGCATAAAGTAATCAAGCAGTATTTATAGTACAAGCAAATGCATACTATCTGTTTACTTGGGCTGATTGAGAGGCGTGTGTAACTTTTTATTGTTATAGCAGACAAATATATCAGCGTTGGTCTAGTGTTTATTTGTGCAACAGACAATGTGTTTGTTACCTTTTTATTACCAGGAGAAGTTGCATAAAGACAATGAAGGGGCTCATCTCTCTTGACATGTATCTATAATTTCAATTAATTTGAATGGGAGTTACACTTGCACAGCGCAGGGAGATAGAAACCCCTAGTATCTTTAAAATAGAAGTATAATTCCCGTAATAGCCTGGTTCCTTTCTATAGTTTTATGCACAGTGGCATCCTAGACCATCTCCATTCATCTCATGCCTATATCGAAAAGCAAACACGCAACCAAGATAGATGTCTTACTTTATATTAGTGGACGGGAAGACTACAAGAATTACTACCACTAATGAGAAGACTCCCCACTGAACTAGCAAGAGAAGAAAATTATTCCTTTGGAGACAGCACAATAAAAGGCAGCAGAGATGATAGATTTTTGAGACCTTTTAGGTTGCGGGAGCTGGGCATGGTCTCAGTGGAAAAGAGGACTCTGACGTGACTAATAGTGGTTTCTAGCAGTCTGAAAAGGGGGACTGATGACACTAAGGGATGCATTTTCTGAAGCAGCAGGTTAAAAATTATAGGACAAATTAAACACTGAAAAATCAGCAGGAAATGGAGAACTCTGGTAGAATATATTATGCAAAGATGAGTGCAGGTGTAAATTAGTACAGAGGAAGGCGATGCTATAAATTAGTATAAGAAACAAGATTAATATATGGGGAGTGCAGAACGGTGTTTTAAAAACAAGAATGTGGGACTAAAGTGAGTTTTGAGATAGGCAAGCCCATTTTCGTGCCAGACCTTATTCCTCTACTCCATCCATACAAAACTGCAAACAGTTTAAGAATTAATTGCCACCTTCAGAGCAGAGGGAAAACAGGGGTGCTGTTTGTTTGGTTTGGTTTGTTTTAAGGTAACTGCTGAGATAAAATGACTGTTTTGGCACTTTGCTGGGGTTCTGAACAATTAAAATCAATACTGTAAAAAGCTATTGAAGAAAAGGCCAATCCATACCCAGCTCTTTGCTTCCTTCTCATCATCACTATCGACCTGCCACAGACACAGAGAATTCGAGCCAGATGCTCTCCTTAAGAGCATGAATGACTGTGTGTTTGTAGACTAAGAAGGCAGGAATCTATGTCCTGAAATGAGATACGTCAGTAAACATAGCCATTGTACAGGGAGAATAAGCAGAGTTTAATGGGCTTCTTCTGTTTTTTACTTGATGTCACCTTAGTACTTACATAAAATTACCCAGAGTTAAGCAATGCTATTTGTCCAATATTGACAACAGTTATGAGTTTATTTATTGCCCAAGATTCTAGTTTGACAAACACTGCCCCAGGAATCAGGGCTAACTGTTCAAGCTGTCATTCAGACACAATAGTTTGATTTCCAATACTGACACGGAGCAATTTAGTCCTTGGTACCTAGAATCTGAATTTTCTGAAGTTGGAATTACCTATAGCAACTACGGAACACAGGTTCCCAGGATTTAATGCTATACTATGGAAACGACACTGCAAACATTTCAGATTGAATTAATGTTGCTGGTTTGGGCAGAATTCTTTCATGAGGCACTGTAAGAATGACAAAAGTTTGCGTACAACATATTCAATACTGTGACAAACCACTAAAAGAGAACGCCCCGCCCTCCAAGGATTCCCCTCTGCATATGGAAGGAGCTCTGTGGCAAGCTACACAATTGTGTAATATTTTTCTTGTTCTTTAGCTCACTGTAGCCCTCTCTGTACAGATGATAAGGGTGTCCATTTGTGAGTTACAAAGGTTGTGTTCTACTTTGCATGAGTTGAAGTTATCCTACATTAAAAAGCCCTAAGAGCGCCTCATTCTGTTTCTTAAATATATATTTACAGCTATCAAATAAAATGGTCTTACTACAATGTAAAAACTGTCAAACTTGCACTAGCTTTGCAGGATACTATGTGAACGGGCCCTAAATTTTAAAAAAATGCTAGTTAAATCTCTAATTTTATTTTAACTTGCTAAAGAATATACTTAGGCTGAAATGCTTTATTGGGCACATTCCATGTAAAGTCTGTCAAATTATCACCTCTAAACACATTCATTGGAAGATTTGCTTTTATAGCAAAAGTAAGCTCTCGAGATGTGCAGAGTATTTCAAAATACCCTCTTCATTTTAACAGCATGTATGAGGAATATTATTTCTGGCTGGCTGCTGCAATGTATTAGGACATCAAAGTCAATTTACTCCCCACGCAGATAAAATAGCAACTAACTGGAGCCTCTGTTTCCACAGAGCTGTGGATGTCTGTTTAACGTCCTCTCTGACAGACTTTCCAATGGTGGCTAAGCAATGCTCTTGCAGACTGATCCGAAATCCCTCGCACACCCCAAATTTTTATTGAAGTCAATGTATGTAAGCAGCTGCACTCCAAGTAGGAGAACAGTAAGGCTTTTGACAACATCGTCTTATTTAGGTCTGTCATCTGGGAATTGTGTGCAGAGCGTTCTGTGGCCAGATCAAGGGTAGAATGTGACCTTTAAGGTACAGCCTGTTCTCTGTTTTCCAGGATCGAGTCTGACACTCTGTGCTAATTGTGGGAGTGAATTTTACTCATCTGGACAGTAAGGCTATGTCTACACTTGTAAATTTAGGTCGACTTTAGCTAAGTCAACTTAACTAAGTCAACTTAGCATGTCTACACCTAAATTTAAAGTCGACTTAGGAGGGAACTTACAAAGTTGACCTAGAGCGTCCACACTGGACGCCTAGGTCAACTTCTAGGGGGTAGGGGGACCTTGGACAGGTCCACGGGGGTGGGAGGCACCCCTTGGCCAATGCCAGGGGGCTCAGCCTTTGCCCCATTGTTCATGGGTACAATGGGGACAGGGACCCTGGCAGGGCATAGGGGCAGGGTGGGCAGGGGTCTGCCCTGCCCTGTGGGGGGCATGCCAGGCTCCACCTGTGCCCCCCTCCCTGGCAGGGAGGGCAGTGAGGGAGTCCTGGTGTAGCCCTAAGTCGCCTTAGGGCTACTCCACGGCTACACTGGCTTAAGTCGACTTGAAAAAGTTGACTTAAGCCTTAAGTCGAACTAAAAGGAGGTTTAATAAAGTCGACTTAATTTTCATTGTTGACTTTATTTTCATTAAGTCGACTTAAGCAACTTGCTTAAGTCGACTTAAGGAAAGTGTAGTGTAGACGCAGGGTAAATTAAGTCGACTTAAGCAAGCTTAAATCGACTTAATTTACAAGTGTAGATGCACCCTAAGAGGCCTGAACCTACTAAACATGCAATAAAATGGACTGTGTGAAGAGCTGACTTGTTTTTGGCCCTGTTAGATGTAGCCCAGTTTAAACAGAAAAATCAAAAATATCTGCACGAAAAGCTGAGACACAAATCCTTCCCTGTAAGCTCCTCTTTCCCTGTCCCCAACCACGATACCTATTACTTTGAAAGCACCTGGCCAAAAATAATTTAAAAAAAAAAAAGGGCCTAGCTTTTTCTTAGTAGCAGCCACATTTCTGTTTTCAAACCAAACCTATTTCCTCCCACCCTTACTGTACATACATTGCAGCCATTTCTGGCTGGCACGTCTACTGGGCTGGTTGCTGCTTCCTTCAGTTTCAGCACAAATTCTGACGCAAAATGCAGGAGAGGGAAATACGGCTGAGGAACCAGCAGCAAGAAAGAGGCTACAAAACGAAGATGCACCAAAGCTAAAAGTCCTCATCTGAGGTGATATTGCATTTGTGTGTGACCTTCCTGACTGTGTGCACAAAGGAGCTAATGATCAGGCAGAGGTGTGTCTGGCTGTGTACACAATTACCCAGTTTAACTTATGCTACAGCATCAACTTTATTTATATTTTATTAAATTTTAAATTATAAAAAGAAGGGGCAAACAGAAAAACAAAAGAACAAAGAAGTAAAGGAAAAGCAAGGAAGTTGCGGCAGGGAAGGGAAGGGAAAGGAGAGAGACACCTTGGTTTCCAGTTGCTAAGAATTAATCAATGGTTTCTAAAAGTTAGAGCAAATCATTTCAAATTTGTCTGAGGTCCCTCCTCTCCAAAGCATTAGCTCCCAGATCAGCCAAGTGTCCATCCCTAGAGGCAGTCTGTGCATCCTTTACAGCGGTGCTGGGAGCCAGAGAACCAAACTTTCTGTGAGTTGGAACATTTCCAAGATGATTGGATGTAGCATTGTCTTCCTTTAGTAATGCTGTAGGTGATGCCTTTGAGATGCACAATTACAGATCTGTCCCTTTGCCCCTTTCCGGCTTGAGCAGCCAGTCAAAGTTCAGGCCCCTGGGGATGTTCTTCTTGGAGCAGAAATGAATGATGGAGCTGATATTTTCTTCTGTGCAGTCTTGATTATTTATAAGGTATGTCCAAATCCTACTTCTCTGAACGCAGGGGGAATAAAAAGAAGCTGGGTTTTTTGTTTCATTTCAGCCCCATGATTCCTTAGTCAGCACCAAACCCAGACAATTCATTTAGGATTTTTTCAGCTCGCCCCATGTTTACAAGTGACTGCTTGCCTTTCTTCCTGCCTCCAACTCTCACTCCTTCCGTTTCTTCTGCATGAACACACACTCACCTTACCCAGACAATGCTCAGCAAAACCTTTCTGCCCACATAGTCCTTAACTTCTGGGTGGATTCACATCCCCTTTTGTGTTTTGTGTGTGTGTGTGGGGGGGGGGGGTGCTTGTAATTAGCTTGTCCTGACAGTTATATTAAATGAAAAGTTTATTCACACCCACTCACCAAGAGGTTTCTGACTGATGCACTCACCAATATCTGTCAGCATACCAGTATTATGAAGAGGAGATAAGATCTATAAAGAATTACTGTAAAATCTAGATAAAACAGAGGTTTCAAGCAAGAGGCATTTTTAATAGGCATATATATTCTGACTGTAGAATAAAGTGTTTAAGTAGAATGAACTAATTTGTGCAGCCAATGGGAATATATTCAGTGCCACTAGACTTTACACTGATCATTGGCTATGTCTACACTTGAAAAGTTAGGTCGACTTTATGAAGTTGACTTAATAAGGTCCACTTTAAGTCAACTTAAAGTGGACCTTATTAAGTCGACTTAACAAAAGTTGACTTAACTTTTCAAGTGTAGAGGAGGCCCCTTTTTGGCCTTATTAAGTCAATTTAACATTTTAAGTGGACTTAAAAAGGTGCGACTAGGCACTACTCCGTGTCTCCACTGGCTTAAGTCGACTTAATAAAGTCGGCTTAAGCGCTAGTTCAAATTAAACGAGGTGTTATTAATTCAAACTAACTTTTCCTTAATTTGACTTACAGAGCAGTTTAAGTCAAATTCAGGAAAGTCCAGTGTAGATGCGGAGGAAATTAAGTCGACTTAATTTCTAAGTGTAGACGCACCCATTGTTTCCCATTTCACAGATGTTAATGTACCCAAGCTACATATGCTTAATGATTCCTGCTGTGAAAAGACCACACAAATCACCATGCAGATACAATTGTCTCTACAGATATTAATTGCTAATGCCCATACGTCTAGGAGTATATAAATACCATTGTCACAGAATAAAACACAATCCCGAAAGCGCTTGACCTCTGTTGGATTTGATGGACACCATGCTATTTTGAATCACAGAGCAATGCAACACCCCGTAAAGTCCAGTGGTCAGGATTTTGCACCGTTTTCAAATGTAAAGAGAAAATGTACGTCAGGTCCGTTCGTCGTGGCTTTTTGTACACGGGACAGTAGTACATGATCCCTTGCTGTTTCTTTGGATCTGGTGGGGCGGTGGTGCTAACAGCATACACGTGGACTACAGGAAGACTTGTGAACAGCACCTAAGGGAACATTAACACAAAGCATTATAGAGCCATTCTGGGGACTCTGACACTGCAGGACACCAAGGAACATGGGCCACAGCCCAACTTTTTCTGCTCTTTCTCGCTTAAAGCTGGGAAGCTGCTTTGCTGGGTTCTTGGTAGGTCAGCAGGGAGTGCAAGCTCCATGCTGCCTCTTAGCTGGGTGTTAGCACAGAGATCTTGTCAAGCCAGGGAAAGCCCCAGGGTGATTGCAGGAGGACCTAGAAGGTAAAGGAAGTGGGGAAAGGGATCTGTCAAAGAGGCAAGGAGTAGAGGAGAGTAGGGGAGAGTGTGTGTGTGGTGGTGGGGGGGAGCTTTCTTCTTTCTCTTGCTCTGTCTCTTCATTAGCTTTCCTCATTCTCCCCCTCCTCCTCCTTTGCTGAATGGGAGCTTCAAAAGAGAAGCTGCTATTAGCAGTCCCATTTGCCTCAGCTGTTCTGCTAAGAGCGGAGCTTCGAAGAACAAACGGGTGCCTGTTGGCTGTTTATCCAAGCCAGATCTAACTATCTAGGATTTACCTACCCAGCGCTATAAATTACACTTGTTTGCAGCTAAATAACTGACACCAACAGTCAGCTTCATCACAATTATTCACAGGAGTTGCTGCATAGAAACTGTGGATTATGAATTGCTTGATTAACAGGAGATTTATCAACATTAGTTTCAGGAAGTCAGGAAAGGCATGTCTGACCGTGAACACAGAGTTCTAGCTGGCTATAGGTGGCAAAGATCTTAAAGATAAAGCTCTCATCCAGCAGGACACGTAAGTGCTTTACCAACTACAGACACAAATTACCTGACCCACAACTGCAGTGTAGTCGTCTGGGGGGGGAAGCCTGCAAAGCTGTACAGAATCCAGGAACACTGCAGAACAGGTTTGAGTGGGATTGAAAAATACTGCACCCATCTGACACTACAGAAGCAACTGGTTTATATTATAAGCTGAATATAATTAACCAAACGGAAATTTCAGGAAGACCCCAGAACTAAGACACCTACTTGTGTGAAAAAATACCAAGGACTTCAATGACCCCAGTGGTCTGGTATCCAATGACTTCTGTGACACCCAACCCTGTTAGCTTATGAGTTTTGATGAGAGCACAGCTTCAAGTTATACATACTTTCCTAGTTCATTAAAACACAGCCACAAACCTGGGGCTCCCTGAAGTAGAAGAGTGTATGTGTTTGACCTGTTACTGTTAAACCCACCCCAGATGGGATACTAAGATTCCTCTTTACAACGGGAGCTTTGTTGTTCCAACCCTCCCCGCCCTCCAGAGTTAGCCTCTTCTCCATAGCCAGCCCCAGACACAGCTTTCTCCCCTAGCTAAGAGGGTGGCTGTCCATACACATGCCAAAGCAACTCTTCTGAATGTGCAGGTGAGAGGTGCTGGCCTGTGTGCTCACCTATGTCTTCCAAGAGCGGAAGCCTGTGTGATGTGTCCGAGCACAACCATTCTGGGGAGCAAGAGGCTTCCTCCAAGCCTGGCTTTTACAAATGCCAGGGCACAGAGCTGCCATCAATCCAGCCATGTCCCTCCAGGTAGTATTTTAACCCAACTAAAATACATGCTGAACTCACGCCAAATGATTCCTGAGAGCATCCTGCAGACCAGGTGGTATTTAATACTCAGTAATGATGCCACACTCTGCTGGCATCTCACACTGACCTTTGGCACAGACTCCATTAACTTGGCATTCCTACGGTCCCAACCTGCTCCATCCAGGAAAAGGCCATATATGTAAACACCACCAACATCAGCCGGAGGAGGGCTGGTAATATCTTCTTTCATCATTCTGGTTACATCGTTGTGTAAAATAACACTGTCTAGCGCCCAGCCTTTTGCTAAATTCAAGCGAGTTGTTTCCTGCCTCATGGCCGTTAGAAATCCCTGTAATAAAACAATATTTTGTGAAGGGATAAAAGGAATCTCTGAGCTTTCTGCACTTCCCGCCACTATTTCTTACTCAGTTATAAAAGTGACTTAAGAACATCCAGAGCTATACTACATAATTCTCATCCCACAAAGGTCCCATAGCACTTCACAAACTTAAACTGAAGTACAAAGGAAGTGTGCACAGGAATCAAATCAAATCAAATCAAATCGTCACCCACTGAAGAGCAGCCTTCACTGGGGTGAAATGCAGCCACTGCTTAATGGTTTGTTGCAAAACTATACTAAAATATTTTATTCTATTTTATTCCTTTGGTACTCATTTATACAGCACAATAAATGACATAGCGTTTAGAACACTATGGCTATGTCTACGCTTGCAAGTTAGTTCGAATTAAGGAAACTTAATTTGAACTAACTTAAGAGTTGGCCACACTAGGCTTTCATAAGTTCGAATTAAGGGCTTCCTTAATTCGAACTAATAAGTTCAATTGCTTAGTTCGAATTAACAGTTAATTCGATCCGTTAATTCGAACTAAATCAAATGTGGCCATATTAGTTTGAACTAACTGCTTAGTTCGAACTAATTGGCAGACTGACGTTCCTGCAACTGACTAATTCGAACTAAGCAAGTGCCCTGCATGGCCATGGCTAGTTCGAACTAGCATTCTAGTGGGGCCACGCTAGTTTGAATTAAGTTAATTCGAACTAACTAAAATTAGTTCGAATTACTTCGTTCGAATTAACTAATTCAAACTAGCTTTTGTAAGTGTAGACATAGCCTATCAGATCCATTCCTACCTCACGAACCACAATCTAAGATGGACACGAAAAATAAAACAAAGGTCCAGGGAAGTGAGATATGGATCCCAGGAAGAAGTAGGTTTTAGGGATGGATTTCAAGGAATAGAGAGAGGGGGTTTGATGGACAGGTGTGGGAGAAATATAGTGCAGTGAGTTAGAGGTATGAAACAAATGGTGATGAATAATATGGGAACAGCAGAGTTAGAGGAGTAGTGGTGTCAGTCAGGGAGAAGAATAGGAGACCATCGTGGAAGCAATACTTGACTATAAGTACTGGAGACAGCTGGGTGAACAGGCCCATTATTATTAGTCAGTACTAGCAGCTGAATGCCTGTACTGTTGCACAGGTGTGATTTGTAAAATCATGTGTACAAAAAAGCAAAAACCAGCTGAGAACCTACACACAAGAGGGTAATAGATTGCAAGTCCCGCTGATGACTGAACCTGGCGATATTCTAAACAGCAAGAATCCTCATCCTTACTTGGGGTGCGTCTACACTTACAAATTAAGTCAATTTAAGCTTGCTTAAGTCGACTTCATTTAATCTGCGTCCACACTACATTTTCCTTAAATCGACTTAAGCAGCAGCTTAAGTCGAATTAAGGAAAAATAAAGTCGACTTTACTAAACCTCGTTTTAAGTCGACTTTGCTGGCTAAGTCCACTTTATTAAGGTGACTTAGCCAGTGTGGACGCAGAGTAGCCCTAAGTTGACTTTAAGTCGACTTAAAGGGCTTCAGGGCTTCCCCACTACCCTCCCTGCCAGAGTGGCTGGCCCAGCCAGATCCTGGCAACCCCCCCCCCCCCCGGTCCGGTACCCTACCAGTGTCCCTGTCAGACTCAGCCCCCATTGTACCCAGGTACAATGCGGCAAATGCTGAGCCCCCTGGCACTTGGCAAGGGGTGCCCCCCCTGACACCATGGACCTGTCCCAGGTCCACCTAGCCCCTAGAAGTCGACTTAGGTGTCCAGTGTGGATGCTCTAAGTCAATTTGACAGGGTCCCCTTTAAGTTGACTTAATTTTTGAGTGGGGACAAGTCGACTTAAATTAACCAGTGTAGACATAGCCTTACAGCTGTATCCGTCACTTCACAGTCACTCAACACGCATTCTAGGCTTTAGAGTGATGTTTGGGGTTACTGAAGAGAGGGTTATGTTGTGCTAGAAGTGTTGTGTGGATTTGTGCAGGTAGCGAATGGGGTGTGTGTTGCGTTGATGGGCGAAGTATGATGGGGGTTATTCTGTGTGCTGGCTGTGTAGATTTGTGTTTACGGAGTATTGGGAAATTTGTGTTGATTTGTCAGGATGATTAACCACTGGAATAAGTTGCCAAGGCAGGTTGTGGAATCTCCATCATTAGAAGTTTTTAAGAATAGGTTAGATAAACACCTGTCAGGGATGGTTTAAGAGGGTATTTGGTCCTGCTATGAGTGCAAGGGACTGGACTCTATGACGTCTCATGGTTCCTTCCAGTTTCTATGGGGGGAAGAGCCTGATACAAAAGTATATGTCCATTTCTGCAGGGATGTCAGTACTTGTGGATGGGATTGTGGAACGTCTGATCATTAAGAGCTGTTGGAAAAACAATTTTTGTGGTTGAAGAATCAGGAAGGTTGAATGCAGTGTGCACAGGGCCGTCCCTACGGGGGGCAAACGGGGCAATCGCCCCGGGACCCGCGGTTATGTGGGCCCCGCACTGTCCCACTCCCAGCGAGGCAGTGCGGGGCCCACGTGCACTGCAGACCCCCCGCCCCCCATGGCCACGCTTCCTCTTGCTCCTCGCTGCCGAAGGGGTGGGCAGGAAGTGCTATGCCCAGCCCCTGAGCCGGCCCTCCCCACCCCCAGGGCAGAGCAGGCAGACCCAGGGGCGGAGAATGTGCTTAAGTCGACTTAAGGAAAATTAAAGGAAAATTAAAGTCGACTTTCTTAAACCTCCTTTTAAGTCAACTTTATTAAGTCGACTTAGGAGGTTTTAGGGCTTCCCCACTGCCCTCCCTGCCAGGATGGCTGGCACAGCCACAGCCTGGCGTGCCCTGCGCACCCTGCCCCTATGCCCTGTCAGGGTCCTTGTCAGGCTCAGCCCCCATTGTACCCAGGTACAATGGGTCAAAGGCTGAGCCCCCTGGCACTTGGCAAGGGGTGCCCCCCCGCCACCATGGACCTGTCCTAGGTCCACCTAGGCCCTGCAGGTCGACCTAGGCGTCCAGTGTGGACACTCTAGGTCAATTTGGCAGGGTGCCCTCTAAGTTGACTTAATTTTTGAGTGGGGACATGCTAAGTCGACTTAAATTAACAAGTGTAGACATAGCCTGAGTGTGCAAGAGACATGGTGGAATTTGAACACCACGGGCACAGCTGTGACTCATAGTGGTCGAACCTTTCGATTGTTACCTGCATGATGAGTGCACTGGTGTTGCTCTGGTTTTGTGCCTGCGGGGGCGACTAGTACTGACGACATAGCAGGCTTAATCTCCTTGCTTGATAGCCACAGGGCTCTCGTTGTTTTTGCTGTACACGGACTAACACGGCTACCCCTCTGGAAATCACTCTCACTTTCTTCCTACTAATATAACTCTAGAAAGCCCAGCACTGGAGCATTTTAAAAAGGTTTTGTAGCAACAAAGATCATTATAATTAGGTTTGAAGTACTTAGGATGCCCCTTATACAGCTAAGGGAGTGAATGAGTAACGACCAAATTGTGCCATCAGATACACTCATTAGATCAAAGCAGAATCTATGTGACTAGAATATATTTTCCCGCTCAGTCTGTAGAAATGATGCCAGTACCAATATTTCCAAACAGAAACCTGTACAACTAACGGCTACATACATATCCTCATTCAGGAGGCTCCCGAGAGGAATCGGATCCTAGATGAACAAAGAAAAGAAAGCACAGAGAAGAAATTAAAGTTCAGAGGGCAGAGTGAGAACTGTGTTAAGAAAAGTGGTTCAAATGCTTGACAAACAAGGAAATAATAAACAGTAATAATTCATCGTAAGAAGGGAAGGATAGCTATCTGTTAGGACCAGCCCTGAGACAGAAAGCTATTATCCCAAAGACAGCAGGATCTATTCATTGTCTACAGCCGGGTTCAGAACATTCATCAGCTCCCTGGAAAGAATTCTAATCAATGCAAGAGACAGGCTGAGGCTGAAAGGGCTGGCTGCACCTACCATTGTGGAAGGTGAATGGAGCAAGGAGGAACAGGATGTAAATAAGTGGCTGTAATGCTAGTATGAGGGGCAGGTTCAGTTCTCCTTCCATTTCTCTCTCCCACATGACAATTTACTTTATCATGGTGTTTTCTTTCAGTTTTTGGTGGTCTAGGCCATTTTTATTCAGATTTTGAGGTGGGGCGAGATATTTTACCCCCACAGCTGCATGCCCTTCAGCACATTCACTAGATGCTGCCTACATGAACTGGAGTTTTGTTTTCTTTCCCTTATCAAACCTAATATAATCTAACTTGGACTGTTTGAATGTGGCAGCAGCAGACTACTGTGGGTGATGTGAGGGAGTAGACTGAAATCAGCTATGCTTATTGTTACAATAAACATGTTTTCCTCTTCACCTCGTCCAGCTAACGTGGGTGGTCTCCCTTTGTGATTTATTTCCTATTTCCCAGCTATCACCGTGTTACTGTGGGAATAAGTGTGCACTGGTGAATGGGGCACTATGCCTTACAGAAGAACCCCTTCCTGTCTTGCCTGGAACACCAAAACCCTGCTGCAGCAGAAAGCAGTGCTTGGGTTTTTGATCACTTGCATTAAAACTGTTTTTTGGACACAAAAACAGAGTCATGATACTAGCTTGTAGTGACAGACTAAAAGCAAGGGGACTGTTTGCTGGCTGTAGTCTGGAGATGCAAAGATGCATGAAAGGGGCTAATATTTTGTAAATCAAATCTCAATCACATTTTGTCACACTTCTAAAAAGAGTTAGTACAAGATTAATTCACAGGGTGGATTCTGGTTCAGCTCAAGGCTCATCCTCCACTCATACCAGCACAAATCAAAAGAAGCTCTGTGAAGTCACTGAAGTTACCTTAGTTTATAATCAGAGTAAATCAAAACAGAATCGAGCCCAGTGGTTAGAGTATAATTTGATGGGCCCCAGCCTAGGTAGACGTTTGCAACCACTTCTAAGTACCATATGCATCGGTTATCGCTCCATAAAAATATTTATAATTATATTTGGCATTTATGTCTATAGCAAGTATTGTCACAAACTAGCAAATACTGCATAACACAATAAGTATTGTGATCTTTATAGTCCCGATACGCACATTTCACTTCATTAAATGCAATGCTAAACTTGGAACGTGCAGTAGTGCCTAGGTGGACCTTTTTAAGTCGACTTAAAATGTTAAGTTGACTTAATAAGGTTGAAAAGGGGCCACATCTACACTTGAAAAGTTAAGTCAACATTATAAAATTGACTTAATAAGGTCCACTTTAAGTCGACTTAAAGTGGACCTTATTAAGTCGACTTAATAGAAGTGGACTTAACTTTTCAAGTGTAGATGTAGTCGACTTAAAAAGGTCCACCTAGGCACTACTGCACGTCTCCACTGGCTTAAGTCGACTTAATAAAGTCAACTTAAGAGCTAGTTCGAATTAAAAAGAGGTGTTATTAATTCGAACTAACTTTTCCTTAATTCAATTTAAGGAGCAGCTTAAGTCGAATTAAGGAAAGCCCAGTATAGATGCGGAGTAAATTAAGTCAACTTATGTCTCCTTAAGTCGATTTAATTTGTAAGTGTAGATGCACCCCATATGACCGCCAAACAGCTCGTACACTGAGGCAGCTAGAGACAACCTAACATACATCAAGTACGCATCCAATCCTATTAAGCTGGACTTCCAGGTCACTCGCACGTTCAGCCAATTCTTTCAAGCACTTCGGCAACTGACTGTACAGAACATACACTGAATCCACGAATCATTTAAAGTGATTAACTTCACTGTGACATTTGATAGCATCAGCCACGGCCAAGTCCAACCTGTGATTAAAACAATGCCAACTTATCAAAAGTGGAAATCGTGTCTTTAATTTTGTGGCAACACCAGCCTTACTGCCTAACATGCCAGAGGCTCCATCTACACCTAAACCAATCCAATTATCTCTGAGAAATTCCTCCGTGAACCCATGTACTAATATAATCTCACACTGCAGCAAAGCTAATACTACGCCATCAGCATCATTGCTGCCTAGTTCAACCAGATCAAGAAAAAATGTAACAGGACCAATGTTTGCATCCTGTACTCCTTAGCCATTTTCCAATAAGAGATGAGCAGTACCAAACGACTTACTTTAATCAGTGTGTTAGAGATAAAGGATACCATGATTCAAGTGTGACACATTCTAATGAAGGCAGCTGAGACATATCAGGGGTGGATCTGGCCCAATATGTCCATACCACAAAACCATCACACAACCTGGCACAATTCAACACAATTAATAATATTATGTGTGTGGTGGTGAGGGAATCAGGGCCAATACACCTAACTGGTGCTATTAATGCTAAAGGTATTATTTTTGTGGCTGTTTTATATTCTTGTGGCTCTGTGCTTTGTTTACAACAAGCGAAAACTGTTCACCTTTTTTCCTTCTCTTCTAAGCAACAAATACAGGTCCTGATCTTCAGTCACACTGAAGTCAAAGGAAGTTTTGTCACTGGGTTCAGTGAGCAAATTTAGGCTAGATAAGGCATGGAAACCGTGGAGTGGTAGGAAAGGCAGGGTACCCTGGCAGGGGAGTGTAGCAGGGATGGGTGGCAAAGGAGGAATGGCTGGAGAGCTGGGTAGGACAGGGCAGAGGTGGGGTGAGGTGCCAGAGAGGTCTGGAGAGCATGGCACTAGGTGGTGGGGTGGGGTGGGGTGGGGGGGGGGGGTGCCAGATGGCAGATCCCCTCACTGGGCCTCCCTGGTATTGTCCCTCAAGGGGGCCCCTCTGCTGCTCTCCCATTGGTCCCCTGCCCCCAAGCCCTCCAGGGCCCTTCTCCTCCCTCCCCTATCCTCTCTCACTCCCCGGGCCTCTTCCCCGCTCCTCTCACCCCCCACCCCTTCACTGATCCTCTCACCCTCCCCGCACCCAGGCCCCTGCTCGCCGGCCTGCTGGCTACCTGACTGCCCTGGGCCCCTTCCCTGATCCTCTCACCCCCCAGGGCCCCTTCCCCGCCTGATCCCCAATGCCCCCACCCCATCCCCGATCCTCTTGCCCCCCCCTTACCTGGCCAGAGCTGCAGAGGCAGCCAGAGCCACTCCTTGGCCAGGCCAGGCCGCTCCCGCCCTGAACACAATCTGTCTGAGAATGCTCCGGGCAGGAGATTTGAAACTCCCCAGCCTGGCCACTTCTCCCAGCGTCCTGCGGGCTGGATTCTGGCCCACAGACTGCATCCGCAGGTTGGACAAGCACGGGCTGAGTGGGATCCTGCGCACCTAGCATTCCACCCGATTCGTCTTGTTTATCGGGCCCTGGAATGCTCACCAGTAAAATATGTGGGCATTCCGGGATGGGGTTCCCCAGGCACACTGCCAAGGGGAGCCACTCCAGGTGGCTTCTTTCCAGGAGCAGATTGTCAGCATCAGCTGAGGGTCGAGGAGGAGGGGCCGGCACAGGGGTCGGCAAAGAGCCCTATGCAAGAGCAAGAGCAATGCAAGAGCACTCTGTATTTTGAATGCTGCCAATTTATCTTTTCCTCGTGTGCTAACCATTACTTTCTTTATCTCGCAAGTGGGAGGAGTTCTTGACAATTTAGAAGTTATTAACAAGCCAGTTTTCCCAGTAAAATTAATTATAGACTCTAAGGTCAGAAGGGATCAATATGATCATCTAGTCTGACCTCCTGCACAGTGCAGGTCACAGAACCTCACCCACTCACTCCTGCAATGAACCTCTAAGCTATGACTGAGTTATTGAAGTCCTCAATGGTTTAAAGACTTTAAGGTATAGAGAATCCATCAGCAATTGAGTCATGCCCCATGCTACAGAGGAAGGCGAAACCCTCCCAAGAGCCTTTGCCAATCGATCTAGGGAAAAATTCTCTATCCCTCTGAGTCCATTTTTGTAGATGGGAATTCATTTTTTAAAATCTCTGATCTATGCAATAGTGATTTATTAAATTCATAGCTATATTATCATTAATTTTAATAACTGGCAAGAACATATAACACAATAGAGTTTAGCAGGGTACTTTCTGTTCAGACAAATGTCTCACCAAATGGAACTCAACTGTAGTGTGGGCAATGCGAAAAGAATCTTCTGACTCTTACATTTGTGATAGCTGGCAGAAATGAACATTCAAGTCATGCAAATATATAGTATTCGGGGATTCTTAGAGTTTTTGCATGGTTCTGAAGGTTCTTCTTGAATTGTTGTGGTGTATTGAGTGCCAGCTTGTTTGGAAATATTTTATTATGATTACTTGGTTCCTTATTGAGGTGTCCAGATGTTCAGAGGCAACAAGTAGGATGCCCATTTTATATTGGCAGAATTGCAAACCTGTCACTAGGCCAAGGTATTAACAAAATCCACTAATATGGCAAGAATAAAACTGTGTCAGTTCTTGGGTATCTTCAGTGCAAAAGCTGGCAGCATGAAATGAAGAGAGTATCAGGAAACAGTATGAATTTTCAGATACCTAACCATGTGGTAGTGCATCCACAGCACTTCACAGTACCCAAATAGCGTATCAACACTAACTTACTGATCCTAACAGCTCCCTGGTGAGGCAGGTAAGACAGCATAACTATCATTCAGGAATATTTTGAAGAGTTTGTAATGGACTCTAACTGTGTGTTGCTAACAAACCGAATGTTAAACTATAATAGCTTCTTGAAATCCATCAGATTCTATCACAGTTTCCCATGGGTCTCCTATATACTTGGATTCTGACCTCTGTAGCACCGGATACTGGCACTATAAAATTGTGAAGGTGGACTATTTACTCTCTCCATGCGCAACTGAAAATCCTCCACCTTCAGTCCTGGAGAATATTTGCCACACTCATCTTCATCAATAATTTTTCTCTTCTGGGCAACTCCATCAGTTAACATTTTCATTGCTAACATCCACTGGTATTAATAAAAACACATTGTGATAGAGTCGAGCCTGTTGACTACAGAAGGGTGCTGTAGGGCAGGCATATCAGTCCCAGACTCAGCAAATCCCTGTTTCCAGGGTCACTAGGGCAAGATTACTCTGTGCCAATTAGGGCACCTGAGGTCTATTAGGGCACTTAAGCACAGTAGATAAAAAGCCCCTGTTGCAGCCAGGCAGGGAGGGTTTTGGGTATGGTGTTTGGAGGTGTAGCTAGGAATTGGAGTTTGTGTTTGGAGGAGAACAAAGCAAAGGAGACCTGAGCCAGATGGAGCTGACCAGTAGCTGTTACTGTCAGCACCTGGGAGGTACAGGCAGTCAGGGCAAGCTTGCCCAGATGGGCCTAAGAGCCCTAAGCCCAGCAGCCTGTGGGGTGGAGAGCCCAGCCCCAGGGCAGGAGGGACCTGGGATCTGTGAAACTGGGAGTTTGGAGGTGGGAAAGCCATGCCTCAGCTGGCTGCCAGAACCTGAAGCGCAGGACTCATGGTGACTAAACGCACCCTGTTCGTTACAACATCTTTAAAATTATTCTCTTTCAGTTCCACAAAATTGGCTGTGCATTCACCTAAGCCACCTCAGAATGCATCGTTTTCAGATGTCACAGCTCCCAGAAATGTCTGCTGCCTCATGAAACTTTCATCAATGTGCACAGCCATACAAAGCAGCCACATGATGAATGTCTGAATTCTTTATTCCTCCATCTTCTACCTCAGCCCTTCTCTTTTTTGTCTTCCTTTTTGTTATGCCTGACTTATTTTAGAATGTGTAGTATAAGGACTGTGTTCTTTATCTCTCTGTAAATTGGCTAGCACAATTGTAGGAGCTGTATGCACAGTAAATAATGCTCCATTATGGAACTGGCCCACAAGCGCAGAGGCAAGTTGCATTATGTTTTTCCAACTTATTTTTTTATGTGTAATTATTTCATATTTTAGGGAACCTTAAATAAATTAATGAAAAAGAAATTACTTATTACGGAGTAAGAAGTGGGATGAAAAAGAAAAACGCAAGTAAGGAGCTGAAATGTATAGAAATTCATGTAGCCTATTTATATACATTCTATTATTATTATTATTATTATTTATTATTATTATTATTTATTAACAACTTTGTGGTGCTGTTTCCTGTTATTTCAGACAAATAATATTTTGCTCTAATAAACATTTCAACCTTAAGTTTTGGAGCTTATTTAACTCAGGATACAACTATAAAAGAGTCCTGTGGCACTTGTAAAGACTAACAGATTTATTTATTGCATGAGCTTTCGTGGGAGAAAATCCCACTTTGTCAAATGCTTGTTTTTCTGCAATAGACTAACACAGTTACCCCTTTAGAATTGAATTATAACTAAGTTAGCTGAAAGCTCCCTCCAGTTATCATTTAGTTACTGCATAGGATTTAAAATCCCAAATTCTCTGAAAGCATCCCGTCAATGTGCTGCGGCAGTTGAGAATCATCAGGAAAGGGATAGATAATAAGATGGAAAATATCATATTGCCTCTTTATAAATCCAGGTTACACCCACATCTTGCATATTGCTTGCTGATCTATTCACCCCAACTCAGAAAAAGATATATAAGAAACAGAAAAAGGCAACAAAAATGATTACAGATATTGAACAGTTTTCCCTGTGAGGAGAGATTAATAAGACCAAACTTTTCAGCTTGGAAAAGGGGGAGTCATGACAGAGGTCTATAAAATGATAGTGGAGGTGTATAAAATTATGACTGGTTGGAGAAAGTAAATAATACAGTGTGATTTAGTCCTTCTCATAATACAAGAAAACTAGGGGTCACCAAATGAAATTAATAGGCAGAGGTTTAAAATGAACAAAAGGAAGTGTTTTTTCATACAATGCACAGATAACCTGTGGAACTCTTTGCCAGAGGATGTTGTGAGGGCTAAGACTATAACAGGGTTCAGAAAAGAACTAGATAAACTCACAGAGGATCAGTCTATCAATGGCTATTAACCAAGATGGGCATGGATGCAAGACCATGCTCTGAAAACAAAACAAAACCCATGCGAAACCTAGCCTCTATTCGACAGAAAATGGGAATGGGTGATAAAGGATGGATCACTTAATGATTACCTGTTCTGTTCACTCCCTCTGAAGCACCTGGCACTGGCCACTATTGGGAGACAGGATACTGGGTTCTATGGACCATTGGTCTGACTCAGTATGGCTGTTCTTAAATTATACTCTATGTACTGCACTTAGGCTGACTTGGAAGCCTTACCTGTGGGTTAAAGAATCCTGTCATCCAGAACTGATTTGGTCGTCCATCCAGCAGCCAGCTGCTGAATTGTTGGTTTCTTTCCAGAAGCTCAGTAACCCAAAATCCTAAGGTAGCAGACTCCCAGGAAATCTTGAACCAAAGCTTTGGGATCCTGGCATCATACATGTTATCCAAAGCATCCCTCAAGTCTTCTGACATAATAATGGTCCCTGAATTGTCAATAAAACATATCCAGAATGAACTCCTCTCAGCTTCCAAACTATGTTCAGAATCCAACAGGATCTGTCTTGTTCTGCCTTAATTACATAACTGTTAAAATGAAGCCATCAGCTTGCAATTAATTGAAATAAACATATAAGTTTCAGTCTCCATCTAATAATGAATAAGGCCATATCTTGCTATATTATGTGCAGAAATAAAGAGATTTATTTTTCAGACAACTTTCTTTTCCAATTTATATTCATTGCATTGACACTGTAGTTGTAAATACGATGAATTGTTTAAATATAAATATATTTTAATGGTCTCCCTTCACACTATCAAAGATAGATGTACACTGTAGATGCAAGCTATATGCTAATCATGTCCTGATAGAGAATATATTCACTGAAATTATTTTGTTACTGATGACTCCATACATTTTCATTACTAAATAATAACATGATTTATATTTATATAAATATAGTTATTTATAATTATTATTTATAAATAAAATAGTAAAGGCTGGCAGAGATCCAGTCAAGTATTTTTTTTTTTCGAAGTGGTGGTCCACACACATATACTCCATATCATACAGTGGTTTCCACTAAAAAGGTTGACATTTACTGCTTGTAAATAATTATCACTGTGACATTCACAGTATTCTATATACCAGAGGTTCTCAGCCTATAGTCTGTGGAGCACCTGCTCCAGAGCAAGCTGGCTGTCCTCCATATTTTGAGCTCCTAAATTGTATTAGAAGACACCTAAAATAAATTAAAAACAGCACCTAGCCCAGTGTGCCCCAGCCCCGATTGGAATGCTAGGTATTACTGTAACACAAATCAGAGTTATATTTTTAAATAAACAACCACTGCTGTTGCCACAGGGATTGTATGTTATTGCAGATAGAATGAAGTGACCCGTACATGGGAAGAAAATGGAAGGGATCCGTGTCATTGTCAAGAGGAGGGCAGATGATCCATTAGACTATCTCTGTATTCTGGTGCAGGCCACGCTACAGAAACCTCTGTCCTGCACTTGGCTGTAGTCCATATTATGGAAACCTATTTCCTACATTATTCATTGGTTCACTGAGATTACATTTGACAAACCTGGGGTGAGGTAAAGGAGTAGAGGGTCAAGGAACCAAACTTCAGTCCATTGTTTACGTGTACTCCTGGATTCCTTGGTGATACTAAGCTCTGACATAGCAGCATCCATGAGTAGTGCTTTCTACCACCTCTAATTGGCTATAAGACTCCATAGCATCCTGGAGAACAATGAGCTGGCTCAGTTATACCTGCCTTTATCACCACCTGTCTGTGTAATTTATCTAGACAAGAAGTTGTTAGCTTTTTGGAAACATGAAAAAAAGTACAGAACACCACAGTGCATCTCTTCAGCAACACTGGGTTTTCACAGATCATTGAGCGAAGTTCAAGGTCTCGGTCCGTATCTAGATGGTGCTAAGGCCTAAGGCCAGCATATCTAAAAGATCATTTAAACCTCTGGGATGAAGACCATGGTTGACAACTTCACTCCACTGTCACACCAGCTAAGAGTAAAGCTTGTCTGTGCAGGAGACAGAACTTTCTCAACAGCCTGTCTGAGACTGTAGAATGAAATCCTTTAGATTAGAAGCTATCCTGGGAGCATCTCAGTGCTTGCCATCTTCAGCTCCACATTCAAGGGACATTTCTTCAACATGGCCTTCTCTAACATAAACAAAACAGAGTTTACATTACAAAATAATCACCCAAACCCTGCCACAGCATAACACTCCACCGATCACTGCACACACAATTCTCTCCCTCTAGAGTGAAGGTGAGAGGGAGAAAGAACCACACATGACAGCTGTTAATCACGTGACATAATTAACTACTAGAAGGCACTCAGATAATAGAGTGATGAGGGCAGAAAATAGAATAGAAACACAGAAGAGCCCTAAGGAACCTCCTTCCAGCCAAGGATAGCTAGAATTCATTGCTGTCTAGCCACTTCTCCTCTCCATGCTGACACAGTTAACATGCGCCCATACCAGGGGTTCTGAGCAGGTGGTAGAGGAGCCAATCATGCCATCTCTACACACATTGGGGACTTTCATATGCTACAGCCTGCTAGTTGGGGGGGGACAGTCAGCCTCCATTTCCTTGCACCATGTGAGAGACACCAACCAAGTGGTGTGGGCCATGGAGTCTGTCACTACTTCTGGGCAGGGCTGGCCCAAGGGTTTTTGGGGCCCTAGGCAAACTATGATTTGGTGCCCCCTTCCACATGTTATAAGAGATAACATTCATATATATATATTTTTTAAAATAGAGAAAAAAATTCACTTCCATTTAATTTGGTGCCCCTTAAAGCCTAGCATCGTTGGCGACTGCCTAGTTCGCCTATATGGTTGGGCCAGCCCTGTTTCTGGGAACACTGTCTTCTATTTCCCTCTGTGACAATTTGTGATTGTGGCTGAAAATAATAAACCAGACTTTTCTTACGATCATGAAGCAAATGTAACAAAAGACCTGTGACAGCTGGGAAGACGTGCTCAGTGCCCAGGCCTTGGGTACATCTCTGCATTCCTAGGCTAAGTGAGTGGGCGTGAGCTTTGGCAGAGGGATACAGTGCTTGAGTTTCAGCAGCAGGGCAGACTGAATGCCATCTGTGGGCGTTGCTATGTGTTCCCAGAGCTGGTGCGTTGATAAAAATAAAATAGTGGGGAGCAACTGGACTAATTACCAAGTGTGAATGATAGATGCACCCATCCCAGAAAATAGGAGCACTCAAATAACCAGGAATGTAAAGCAGGCACAGAAAATGTTGAGTGACTAATGCAGCACCACGCAGCTCTACTATTTAACCAATAGCAACAGCCCACTGGAAAGAGGCTGTGTGACCAGTTTATGAATTTAACGTGACTGGCTGTGAGGTTCTACGAACTTCACTTGCCTACTGTTTGTAACGGTTATTTTGGGATTTTATGTGGCCATGTTCCCTTTCAAGGGTGCAACAAAGCCCATATTAAGATGAAAGATTAAAGGTCAGATCATTTAAAGACTTGGAGGCATTTTGATATTTCTAAAATAATATGTACTCTAAACATATTGCAGGGAAACTAGAGTCTTTAAAGCAGGTTTCCACCCTGAGTTACCATCTCACTCTGATTTTGTCTGCACTGTGAGGTGGGGTGTGATTGCCCTGTGCAGAGAGCTAGGGTGAGTATAAATAGCTGTGCAGCCTTAGTCACACGCGCAATGGCATCAGAGACACAGCTGAGCTGTGCCAGGCACACCCACACACATGCATATCTCGTAATGTAGATATCGCCTTTTTAAATCTGTCCAAACCTACCCAACTACCGTGCAGAGAAAGAAGCAATGGAAAGCTCCTGTCGGTATTCAAGTCAATTCTGAACACAACTACAGTTTTTGATGCTAATTAAAGTAATTATGTTAAAGGGTTGCACAGCTACATCCTCACACATTTATACTATTCTGTAGCTCTGTTTTTAGAGTGACTCACCATTTAACAGAAAGGAAGCTTTGTTCATTTTATATTATCTAAGGGCTTGGCAGAATTTTTTGAGGGATAATGTATGTTTATTTTTTCCTATTTTTATCAATTTAAATCTTGCATGAAATTATGGAGTTGAAATTATGGAGTTTAAGCATTTCTTTAAGTGTTAGATAACTAAATTCTCACCGTTGTGGGAAATTATGGGATGGTCAAACCATTTTTTTTAATGATAGTAGACGAGATTCAAAAAGTTAAAGCTTTATAACTGGTAAAACACAAATTGTCAATATCATACGTCAAAATATATGAAGTAAATGTCCTTAAATCAAATTCTAATAAGTACTCAAGCAGCCTCTTTCTTACTTTGCCTAGCTGTCATTTTTGGTTATTACAGATGAAAATAGTTTTTTTGGTTGTTTGGTTATTATGATACCCGCTGTTCTGATAACTTCTGTCTGGTTCTTCGATTGTTTCTGTCTGTCTCATAACCAATTGTAATTAGGTACGGTGGTGGAGTATGATTGGTTAGAGAATTAGGTTACAACACATTAGGATTTGTTACAGAATGATCTTGCAATATTTTTAAGAAAATGATTCATTAAGATACACTGTGGTCGAACAGGAAGTGGGGGAGAAAAATCACTGGGGTGAAGGACTGGAATTAATGCTTGCTTAATTATCGCATTGTATTCCCAGCTGCTGGACTCTGGAATTCTACTTCTGTCAGTGAACAAAAAATGGAGGGGGGGGGCCTCTAACAGTAACTCCCTCGTTCCCCACAATAGTTAGTTACTCTATTCAGTAAGACTGCTATTTTTTAAAAATAATCACACACAATTTAGCCTTGCAAATTGTCTTGAAAATTTATGAGAACAGGCACTAAATCTGCATGCCCACACATGATCATGATGGATGACCCAAAAAGTGAATATTTCATTTGCGCATATATGCACACACACCCAGCCTTGCCTAGCACCAGGCCTGCACAACATCACAAAACTGCTCTGCAGCATATTTTAAAGTAATTTCCATTTCCTGTAGTTTAGCCCGAATCCGCACAATTTGCAGAGGGATACAGTCCTAGATAGTCAGCATCAAGCCAAGTGTGCATAAGATTAAGTAATAAATCCAAAAGTTTAAAAAAAAAAAAAAATAAAAGATTATCACAGGAACTGGTCTTCATCAGGGTGAGGACTCATAGGCTATGTCTACACTTGTTAATTTAAGTTGACTTTGTTAAGTCGACTTAGCATGTCCACACTTAAATTTAAAGTCGACTTAGGAGGGAACTTACAAAGTCGACCTAGAACGTCCACACTGAATGCCTAGGTCGACTTCTAGGGGTTAGGGGGACCTTGGGCAGGTCCACGGTGGCAGGGGGGGCACCCCTTGCCCACTGCCAGGGGGCTCAGCCTTTGCCCCATTGTACCAGGGTACAATGGGGCAAAGGGGGACAAGGACCCTGGCAGGGCATAGGGGCAGGGTGAGCAGGGCTCTGCCCTGCCCTTTGGGGGGGCCTGCCAGGCTCCCCCTGCCAGGGAGAGCAGGGAGGGAGTCCCGGATTAGCCCTAAATCGATTTAGGGCTACTCCAGGTCTACACTGGCTTAAGTTGACTTTAAAAAGTCGACTTAAGCCTTAAGTCGAACTAAAAGTAGGTTTAATAAAGAACTTAATTTTCATTAAGTTGACTTTATTTTCCTTAAGTTGACTTAAGCAGCTTGCTTAAGTTGACTTAAGGAAACTGTAGTGTAGATGCAGAGTAAATTAAGTCGATTTAAGCAAGCTTAAATTGACTTAATTTATAAGTGTAGATGCACCCATAGACTCTAAGGTCAGAAGAGACCAATATGATCATCTAGTCTAACCTCATGCACAATGCAGGCCACAAAACCTCATCCACCCACTCCTGTAATAAAACTCTAACCTATGACTGAGTCATTAAAGTCCTCAAATTAAGGATTAAAGACTATAAAGTACAGAGAATCAACTAGCAAGTGAGCTGCACCCCATGCTACACAGGAAGGCGAAAAACCCCGAGAGCCCTTGCCAATTTGATCTGGGGAAAAATTCCTTTCAGACTTCAAATATGGTGATCAGTGAGGAGAATAATAGAAATTGGGAGTTATTGGGCCAAAATGCTTTTGAGTTACAAAGTGATTAAACACACTAGTTCATTTTAATCCAGAAGTCTCAAAGCACTAATTTTCCTGATTGCCACATTTTATGACTGCTTTATTGAGCACCCCCAAACATCCTCAAATCAAATTCTCCTTTGGGAGATGACTAATCTGACAACTTCTTCTGTGTCTCCCATACAGCCATTGTGAGAATCAATGGGAAGAGAATAAAGGACTCTGCAGTCGAAAAGCACAAGTCCATCATATGAGCTAAACACAAATGTCATTATCTTTTGCAGTGTTAGAGCTCTTTTCATCTTTGCAGTCAGCTAATAGAAGGTAATAGGATCCTAGCTGGTTGGAGACAATACTTTTAATCTGGTTGCTAACACAGCAAGATCAACTCGCTGAATTTCAGCTTCTCCTCTTATAAAATGGAGGTAAAATAATATGTCTAGTTCACAGGGATATTGGGAGGTCTAACTAAATTGTGGTGCCATGTATAATGTGTGTAAAGCATTATTACTTACTGGAATCACACATGGGAATAGGATTCAAAGACTCCTGACTGTCTCCCCCACCCACACTATCATTTCTACTGGCTATATGGTCTATTGATTGAAAAATGATGGTTCTCATTTTCTGGAAAGATGAAAGTAAGCTTACACAGCCACACACCTTCGGAACTCCGCAAGGTACTTATTCTCCACATAACCTATATTATTTCTCCATAGAGATCTTGAGTACTTCAGCGTTGTGGCTGGGCTACATAGGAAACACTGATGTGATATTTACGAAGCACCTAAAGCTGGAACGCATTACGTAGATCACTACAGAACTCAAACCATATGACGATAAGGATATATCAAATTTGAAACTCAAACCTAAAACAACTAGTGAAAGGCACCATTATTCAGCTAGGGCAACACTTTAATCTCATAGTTGGGATTTCTGGATCAAATCTTTTTTGAGTTACATTAGTCTGAAAAAGTTAGGAATGCATCATCCCCCTATAACTCTATCTCCCAGAAACTTTATCTAAATTTTCTCTAGCTTTCCAATCAAATACTTTTATGCTTGAAAAAGAATTCCAGAAGCAGTGGTAATCGTTTTATCAAATTAGGGTTGTGAAAACTTTAGTTATAATGGAAGGCTCGTTTGATCTTTGGCTATGTCTACACTTGCACTTTTAAGTCGACTTTAACTAAGTCGACTTAGTGTGTCTACACTTAAAATTAAAGTCGACTTAAAGGGGAACTTACAAAGTCAACCTAGAGCATCCACACTGGATGCTCTAGGTCGACTTTGTGGGGCTAGGGGGACCTTGGGCAGGTCCACGGTGGTGGGGGGGCACCCCCTGTGTACAATGGGGCAAAGAGGGACAGGGACCCTGGCAGGGAAGAGCCCTGTGAATGATGCTGTCTGGATTTAAGGAAGCATTTATGATATTATTTTCTATGGATATCTCACAAATGCTATAATCCATAGGAACTATGTCATGTTTGGTATCAATAGAAAGGTAGTCATTTGCTGGGAATGATTATATAGTTTATGTCTAGGAATTCTATTTCAATTAGAAGTTAAGAATTTGATGTTATATCCATACTTTAACTTGTGTCATTCTGGACAAATGTCTTAGACGGGAGGGTGTGAACAACCATTGTCTCCTTAATGTTAAGGAATCTGCCAGGTGATGTGGTCCCAGGGAGTAAACTGATGAGCCATTGAGGACATAAAGAATACAACCACTGTATCCTTAATGGCTCATCAGTTTACTCCCTGGGACCAGATCACATGGCAATTCCTTAACATTAAGGAGACAATGGTTGTTCACACCCTCCCGTCTAAGGCCTTGTACACACGATCAGTTTATCGCGCATTAAAAATCATTACCGCGCGATAGCAACAATGGCGTACACACATGCAATAGGGCTGTTGCGCGTTAACTGCCTTGTTGTAGCGCAATACAAAAACCACCTCGACGAGGGTGGTAACAGCTAACGCGGAACAGCTGTTGCGCCTTTGTGCTCGTGTGTACGCTTACCGTGCAATGATGGGCCTCTGGAAGTGTCCCAGCATTCCAAAGTCATCCTCTCTGGTCTTCCCCCCCACCCGCTCTGTGGCCGTGACAAAACTGTCCCCGCCCTGATCTGATTCCCGGGATTTTCAAATTTCTCGTCTGTTTCACTTGCTGTTCTCTTCCTCGTGGAGTGGAGTGCAGCTCCGATCTTCAATAGCAATGGCGGCCCATCGTGGAAGACGCGCACCCCTTTGGAGCACAGCAGAGGTGCTGGACCTGGTCAGCATCTGGGGAGAGTCCGCTGTGCAGGCGGAGCTACGCGGCAGCAGGCGAAATAATGATACATTTGGCATAATTTCTCGGGCCATGTCAGAGAGAGGCCATGATAGAGACACTGTGCAGTGCAGATCAAAGATGAAGGAGCTAAGAATAACCTATCACTGAGCGAAGGAGGCAAACCGCCGTTCTGGATCAGCGCCTGCTAAATGCAGGTACTATAAGGAGATCGAAGCCATCCTCAGTGGGGACCCCACAACCACTGCCAAGAGTCCTGTGGACACATCGGCCCACCCTCATCCAGTGAATGCCAGACCCGAGCAGGATGAGGACGTTGTCGAGGAGAAGGAGGAGGAGATGGAGGATGACATGGAGGAAAGCGCAACAGCGTGTAGCCAGGAGCTCTTCTGCACCCCCGCTGAGACGTCCACCCAAGGCTTGAATTGCAGCGTGTCCTCTGACGCGGCAGAGGGGGGTTCCGGTAAGTTTCTCCTTCGTGCAGCTATGGCTCCTTTTAAAATATCGTTGTCCAGGGTGGGGGTGCTTGCTGGTCCCCGCTGTGCACGCTCTTTACTCTGCATTCATTAGAAGTGCATCAACATAAGCAGTGATTGTAAAATAATCATCTGCATTTAGGTCAGTAAAGGTTTCCTCGATGTACCTCCAGAGCCTAATACTCAGGTTAGATGGGAGAGCGTTTGTGTCTATGCTCCCAAAGACGGATACTCTGCCTCGCCAGCTGCAAAGCACAGCCCTGGGAACCATGGCAGCACACAGTGCAGCAGCATACGGTCCTGGCTTGCAACCGATAGCATGTAGGATATGTATTCTAGCTGGCAGGGGGACTCTGAGGAGAGAGATATTGGGTTCCATCTGTGTGCCCAGTGCTGAATGTTAGCCCCCAGTAAGATTTCTATTAGGACGTACCTTGTCCGCTTCAGCGAAGCATAGGATGTTGACTGCCCTGTACCTTCCAGTGGAATGTGCTACTGGAAGGTTACATTGGTTATCTATGTTATGTGTTAACAATTTCTTTATTGTTATTTTTTTATTAGATTCGACCTTCACAAGGCCGGTGTCTACCCCAGCTGACCAAATGAGAAACATTCGGCGGCGTGCTCAAAGAAACAGGGAGGATATGTTTCAGGAGCTGCTGAAAGCAACACAGGAATCCGCGAGGGAGAATCGAGCCTGGAGAGAGGAATCCCAACAGAGAAGGCAGAAACACAGGGACAAACTGATAAGCATCATGAAGGAGCAAACAGAACTGTTCAAGAGCATGTTTGCTTTGCAGTCCCAGGCGGTTAATGTACGGGCTCCACTCCAGACAGTTCAGCCGTGTCTGCCTCCCACTCCCCGTAGTCCCTCAAAGCATTTCTTTGAAGGCCACCCTTCCCCCCTGTACACTCCAACATCCAGTCCCCCCCCCAGCTACTTTTTAGAGACCC